>CM061552.1:222799209-224048500 GCA_030864225.1 Capsicum baccatum var. pendulum | reverse complement strand
GTCCCAAGGGGGACCCAAATTGGAAACTATATTTGTCGATGTGACGTTGGTCTTGATGACCGTGTGCATGATGTCACACTTTATATTTGAGGGATGTACTCGTCATCCCAAGTTTTCTTCTCTGGTCATGCGACTACATGTACTAGGGCCCTTTCAACGAGGAGCTGAACCCATATAGTCTATGGGTGGATTAGGACGGCTAAGCTATACAACCCAAGTAAAGGTTTTAATGGTATGCTAAACCTAGTCCCCTTTCTCGACATGGTTATATGTATATGTATGTTAAACACATTATGTATGGTTTTACTTGGCTTTGTAAATGGAATTATCTTATCCTTATCCTTAGTGCATAATAGTGTTCACCCACTAACGCTTCTTTGGGTGGTTGTATACCCACGTTATGCCAAAACTGGTTATTCTACTTCTCCTACGTAGTGATCGGATTTATGGATAGTCGATGTTGGATTTAAATGTTGAGCTTCTATTTATTAGAAGGCATCTATTTTATGTCATGATTTACTTTACATATTTCTCATCTTTCATACACTTTGGTTTTGGCTTTGGTTAGGGGCATGTTCCGACTAGGTACTCTTTGGTTAGTCTAGAGGCTTTGTATGGACAACTATGGACTTGGGTATGGTTTGGATTGTTTTGTTATATGTACACACATATATTGTCTTATTACCATGGTATTGTTTTATTGTTTCAATATTGGTTTTGGTAGGTTATTAGGTGGTTGGACTTGGTTGGGTTGGTCTCAGATATAGACTTATCCCAAAGTCACCACATGGTTAGATGCGCTATCTTGTTATATGTCTAAACTTCAGCTGTCTCAAGGTATGCGTTGATGGTTGGGTTGGGAAATGAGGGCAGTTCTCAGTCTTTGTTGGGCTTGGGATTGCCTATTAGGACAAGGCCCTGTTTTGGGTTATTTCAAGTTGGTATCAAAGCTTAAGGTTTAGGTGTGTCATGGAGTATCCAGAAAGCCGTGTCGAGTAGAGTTTTTCTTATAGGTGTGTCATGGGAGTATCCAGAAAGCCGTGTCGAGTAGAGTTACTTTCTTGGTTATTCTACTTTCGGGCTGTGGAGTCTAAGGTCTTGAACTCTTCTCTGAATCTTCCTTGGTTCACTCTTGGATCATGTCTTCTCAACAATCTAAAGTTGTGGAAACTTACCTTTTCTTCTAAAAAATAGCATAAATGGATCTAGTCTAACTCCTGGGGCACAAAACCAATCAGGGGTCGTAACTTCTGGTTTTCCCAGTGGAGCCCAATCCTCATCATCCCATTTTATTTATAGTTTTTTATGTTTGGCCGCACTATAATTATTGTGAGAAAGAAGGAATTATTGTTTTAGTTGTGGTCAGTTGGGTCTTATGTGATTGGGATGTCCCATAAGGGTTGCTGCTTGGGAAAATAGAGTATTGTCTACTACATCTGGCTCCGATAGTGGATGGTATTTTCTCAATGTTTTTGTTATTCTTCAGGAATTTGAGGTATCTTTCGATATCAGTACTGAGTTCGTACTGGTATATTAAGAACTCTTTTTCGTCTGGTGTGAATGGTTTACTTAGTGTGGGGTCCTCTATCTTTTGTGGACCCATTTATGGTTGTGTATTCTGTATGTGGTGATAAGGTTACTTTAGACTTTTTTCTTCTTCTGTTTTTACTTTGATAGATGACTCTTCAGTTACCAAAAACGTTTGTGGGTATGTATGGTGTCTGATGGTAAGAAAAGGGTGTTGGTTGATTTGTTTGACTTGAATGTGGTGGATTTTGATGTCATTCAGGAATTGATTGGTTGCACTCATGCTATCTATCATTAGATTGTCAGATCTATAAAGGTTGTCTTTAGGCTTTATGGTGAGCCCACTATGGGATGGGAGGATGGTTTGTTCCTTAGCTATTAAGGGAAACTATTGTATCATATCTTAGAACTCGGAGGTTGGTTTGAAAGGGGATGTCTTTATTATTTGGCCCGAGTTAAAGATTCTAACTCAGAAGGTCTTTCTTTGCATTCGGTTATGGTGGTGAATAAATTTCCTGGGGTCCTTTCTGATGACCCTCATGGTGTCTTTCTAATGGGGAGGTTGGTTTGGTGTTGGACTTGTTTCAAACATTTGTTCAAATTTTTATTCCTTCTTTGTAGAATGGTTTCTGTGGAGTTAAAGGATCTTAAGGATAAATTAAGGGATCTCTTAGATGAAGATCTCATCAATCCTAATGTTCACTTGTAGAGTGTTTTATTCTTGCATGAATAAGGGGAATGCTTTTCCCTGGAAGTGGATAGTTTTTTGATGGGAGACGAAGAAATTTGGAGTGTCCTCCTTGTAGGGTGGACCATGCTTATGAATATTCTGGAAGGGTACTTTTTAAGTAATACATGGCGGTTGGTAGATCTTAGGCTTAAATCAAATGCTCGATCTTGATAAAATGAAGTATAATAAGTTTGAAAATAGCAATGCAGGAGTTATGGAGGTAAATTGGAAGGTTGGATGAGGTTGATGATTTGGGAAATACAATAGTGTGAGAGTTGTACTATATAGAATAAGATTTTAGATTGAACGGATGGACTGGGGATCTAGTCATTCAATAGGTTAGATCATGGATCTTGCATGTATCCTTGTCCCAATACTTGTACTTTATTCTTGGCATGAAAATGATTATTAAATTCATGGTTTTGAAATTGAGTTTTGGCACAATTGAGGTCTTTGACATGGTTACTCATTTAAGTGATTTTCCATGGTTTATGATGAATTATTCGTGCTTTATTTATGTTTATGAACATTGTGGGATGCTTGGGAATGTTAAATGGATTTTGGGGTACTATGGATTCCCCAATTACTTGATTTTGGTTTTGGAAATTTTATACCCTCAAAATATTTGTGAAATTGTCATTGGATATAATTTTTCATATGATTTGACTATTCTTGAATATTTTCATTGCTTAGATGGTTAAGGAAACATAGATTAGGTTTCGGTTGGATTCAAATGGGAGAACCTAGTATCCCTGGTGTACGTCTCTGGTCAGGTCACATATTCTAGTTATACTCTTCTATCTTGGTTGAGAGAGTACTCTACAAGTGTTGCGTGCATTCTTGTAGTACTTATGCCTAAGGTTCACTCTTGGTATTTGCCCTGTTCCCTAAATATGAGTTTTGACTTACATTACATTACTCATGGTATATGTGGTATTGTTTCTTTTGGTGTCCAGTCTTAAGGACTCCTTTTCAGTATGATTGTGTTGGGATGGTTCTTCATTATGGTTTAGGTGGTTATTATGAAGTACTCTATGCCTATGGTGCTGTGTCTTGTTTCAGGGGTCTTTGTCTTGCCTTAGTAGCCTGATAATTCTCGTAATTTAGATTCCTTAAATGATTCTTCTTTTGCTAGGATAGTAGAGGCTTGGAAAGCATAGTTGTGTTGTGGAATGGGGAATATACAAGTCCTTAAGTGGGAGATAGTCTAGGGTGACTATCAGAGTAAAGCTTTTGGAAGGTAAGGTAAGGTTGTTTTCATAGGAAATGGTTAGGAAAGGAATAGGTTGTGAAAATCCTTTGTGAAATATTAAATGATGCTAGATCTCTGAAAGGGTAGAGCATACCGCGGGTATATAAGTTGTAGGATTGAATATTGTTATTAATAGATTTACCAATAGTTGTGATGGGTACTTGAGAGGTTTGATAAGGCCTGGCTTTATGAGTTATTTTCATGGAATAGTAGTTGTATGGTTTTGGGTGCTCAACTATAGGATGGAGGTTTGGTTATAATGGTTGGATATGGTTTATCCATGTCCTTTACTCATAGTTCCCTTATTATAGTGGTGATGAAAGCAGAGTAGTGTTTCGGGATAGGGGTAAGTAGTAAAGCCCGATGGCCTAAGTTAGATCCTTTGTACTTTGGGTAGGCTTGAATATAGAGTCAGTGGTGTATAGCTAGACTCAAACTTTCGTGTTGGAGTGAAACACCCAAGATCTTAGCCTTGTAAAATTTTGGTTTTTTTGACCATGTTGTCCAAGATACGGTTGGACAGGCCACTCGTACCCTTTGGATATAAGTCATAGCTATTCCTCCCTCCCCTCTCGTACCATGAGAAACTAGGAGGATAACATTTATCCTCAATATGACTTGGCTCCCCCTAATCGTACCCTAAGTATACGAGTCGTACCAAACGATCGTATAGAGTGAAGACCTAGCTTGAGTAGACTATTTTTGGGTCGAGTGATATTTACGAATTAGGGCATGAGTCGTATCCTTTAGATACGACTCAAAGGTGTTTGGTTGTACCCTAACCAATATAGGTGACCTAGGAGAAGTCTAAGGTATGAGTTAGGGTACCACTCGTATTCTAGGGTATGGTTCATAAGGTGAGTCATACCCATGCATGGGTTCATTATTTAGCTTAACTAAGAGACTTGTGGTCATTTTCTAAATCCTAGACCCTAAGTCCCATCTCTATATAAGTGTATATGGCCTCCTTAGTCACATTTTTGGGTGGATCTAACATCCTAAACTCTCTCTCAAATTCTCTCAAAGTTTCTTGAAGTGAGATTGGAGGCTACAGTTTAAAGGATGCTCATTTAGAAGACAAAAAAGAGTCAAGTTCTTGGTGGATCATTTTGTTTATGGCATGTAAGCCTTCCCTTGTTAATAACTCTAAACCCATGTATTTTACACTTGGATTAGTAAGTGTACATGGTGATTTTGAAATGAAATAAAAAGGATTTTGTTGCCTAATGATGAATAATGTTGTTTCTTTATTAGGCTTGTGTTTACATGTTAATAATCATGAATTGCATATGTGGGTGCTTGTTGTATATGGTTTAATATGAGGGTCTTTAGTAAACCTAATCTTGATGATTTCTACCATGAAAATAGTCTTGTTAAAGGTATGCACATAAGGTGTTTGTAAAACTATCTAAGTGAATTGTCTTATCACAAGTTGGTGATGTTTTGAATTGGGGCAATGGCCGAATAAGCATGAATGATTGATAAATGATACCGTGAAGGTATTATGAACAATTTATTGTATAAATGATGACGTTATTGGTAGATGGATAGTAAAGGATAAAAGTTCCTAATCACAAAATTGAATTTGAATAGTGCGTTGAACTAAAATGTGGTGAGAATGTGTTGTAAGCTTACTAATGAAATATAAATAGTTGTGTAGGTCTTGATGACCATAGATTGAATTGAATGATGAATTGAATTAAGGCATTTATTCCATTGAAGTGATTAGTGGTTAAATGGTTGTTCGAAGGCCAAATATGTATCTTTGGTATTGGTCTAATGGAAACAAGTGAGGTAAGATGCTGTTAATGAATGTGAACTCTTGGAAAATGGGTGCCAAAGGCCTTATTGGCCCTAAAAGGAGTAAGTAGATATCCTTGATTGTTGATTGGTTAAATAGGAAATGGTTCCTAAATCAAGAACTTGAATTGTGTTTGAGTGAAAGGTGTGTGTATGAATAGTAATGAGGAATGATAGGTTTATAAAGGTTTTGATGACAAAAAATGAACTTGCATCATGTTGATGACAGAAAAGGCCATGTGGTTGTCTTTGGTATTGATATGTAGCCTTGGTGGCTAGAATTATTTAAAGGGGTTCAAGCCCTTAAATGTCGAATTGAATTGTATGGATGTTACTGCATGAACTAATGGTTTAAGAGTTCAAATATTGACTAAGGATGGTAATAAGATGACTTGTTTTTAAAGTCCCCCGTCTAATGGCAGGTGGTTGGAGTCCCTTTCTTAATGAGATCCCTTAAGGTTAAAATAGCTTGCCTTATAAAATGACTTATGGTCACAATCCCTTTCCGAATGTGTGAGAATGTGATTAGAGCTTAATACCCAATTGAATGTGTCAGAACGTGATTAGAGTTCCATGTCCAATTGAATGTGTGAGAACATGATTAGAGTTGCAATCCCAATTGAATGTGTGAGAACGTGATTAGAGTTCCAATCCCAATTGAATGTGTAAGTATGTGATTAGAGTTCCATGCCCAATTGAATGTGTGAGCATGTGATTAGAGTTCCATGCATAATTAAATGTGTGAGTATGTGATTAGAGTTCCATACCCAATTAAATGTGTGAGCATGTGATTAGATTTCCATGCCTAATTGAATATGTGATCATGTGATTAGATTTCCATGCCTAATTGAATATGTGAGCATGTGATTAGAGTTCCATGCCTAATTAAATGTGTGAGCATGTGATAAGAGTTCCATGCCCAATTAAATGTGTGAGAATGTGATTGGACTTCCATGACTAATTGAATGTGTGAGCATGTATTTATAGACCCATGCCTAATTGATTGTGTGTAGATCGAGTACCTTGACTAATTAATTTGTTAAATCAGTTAAATTGGTTGTGTTGGTTTGAGGTTCGAATCCCCTTGGCTAATTTAACGTAAAAGTTTAAGCTCTTGAAATTGATAAGATGGAAGGTTGAAGGTTCTTCACTCCATGTCTCATGAATGAATACTTTAAGAATGATTGTTATGACTTCATCCATAATTAGGATAAACATATGTATATGTGTCTTCATATATGCTTATCTTAACATAAATATGAATGGATATGATGGTTTGACTTGGATTGAATAAATGCACTATTTTATCTTTATCCTTGAGTTACACGTTTGTGCTTTAACCGCTAACCGTCTCCGAACGCTATGTCCCAACGCGATATAGGGGAGGAGCATCTTATTCTTCTTCTTCTTCTTCTACACAGTGATCGAATGTTTGAGCGGTTTGAGATTGACCTTGAAGTGTTGAGCTTTCATACTTCAAAAGACACACCTTCCATTGTCACTTTACCCTTTGTCATTTACTTGTATAAATTTGGTACTTGGCTATTGTCGGGGGCTTGTCCCGACATATTATTGAATCTGGTTTGATAAAGACTTTATGGATGATTGTGGACTTAGATATATTGATTAGACTATTGACATTAATGAAATGTTAGATATTTTTTAAGTTTAATCTATTAGCCTTATTTTTTTACCATATTATTTTAAGGTTAGGATTCCCCGATCCTTGTGGTGGTTGTGATGATGATTAGGTTGGGTTTTCTAGGCAACCTCAAGTTTATGTGGGCTTGAGCTTCCTCTATGACATGGCCTAATTTTGGGGCGTGTCAAGTTGGTATTAGAGCCTAGGTTCATGGTCTGTTGGGAGTCCCCAAAGCCATGTCAAATAGAGTCTCTTTTATGGGGTGTGTAGCGTACTACACTTATAAGAGAGGGGATATGAGACATTTAGGAATGTTTCCGTTTCTTGTTTTACAATCTCAAGCTATATAGATTTTAATGTCTTATGTTTCTCTTATTTCTACTTGCTCATCTTTTAGATCATGTATCCAAGAAGATCTGATGTTCGAGAAATTTTTTTGTCCTGGATGGGGGCAATATGGACAATGCTCATCCAATTTCTGGGATTCAAACTTGTTTAAGGGTTGGGATATCTCACTGTCCTCATAGGGTTCCACCTGTTTTCACTAAACCCACTATTAGGGGTGACACTTCTCCTCAATCAACTCAAAATGCTGGGTTCTATCACTCATTTGCTCTGTTGGCTTAGATTGGTGGAAAGTGGTCCAAGAGAAAGTATTGGATGGATCCTAGTTTCCATTTCGTAGCTAGTGATCCCTACCTAAACCCATTAGAGGTGGGCATCTTCAAATTAATAATGCTCATAGGGTACAAGGGGCCCAATATCAGGTTAGTAGGGCCCAATCCGCACTCACCTATCATTTTTATTGGTTTTACGATCAATAACACTGTAGTTGTTGTGAGAAAGGAAAGAATCAGTGCTTTAAATATGGTTAATTAGGTCACATGCAATGGGAGTATCCTATTATGGCTGTCGCTTGGGAAAAGGGATGTCAGTTACCACTTCTAGCTCCGAAATTGGTCGAGACCGTCTTAATGCTCTTACTACCCCTTGGATCTTGAGGCAAATTCAAATGTTGATATGGTTATATTGAAAACTCTTCTCTTATGATGTGTATTTCTTGCTTAACCTAGGGTCTAGTCTTTCTTATGTAACCCCATATGTGGCTATGCATCTTGATTATGGTCCTGAGAGTCTATCATTTTTTTTTCTATTTCTACTTCAGTAGGAGACTTTGTGGTTGTCAAAAGGGTCTATATGGGGTGTGTGGTATTTGTTAGTGGTAAAGAAACTCTTATAAACTTGATAGAGTTGAAGATGGTTGATTTGGATGTTATTCAGGGGATGGATCAGTTACATTCGTGTTATGCTTACTTAGATTGTCAGACTAGTAGTGTCATGTTTAAATTCCCTAATAATCTGGTCATTGTATGGGAAGGTGGTTCGTTAGAGCCTTAGAAAAGGTTTATTCCTTATCTCGAAGCCCAAAAGTTGATTGCAAAGGGGTGTTTGTATCATTTGGTCTGAGTTAAAGATTCTAACACGGAAGAGCCTTCTCTCAAATTTGTTCCCGTGGTTAATTAGTTTCCCGATGATCTTCCCGGTATGGTCACTATTATTTTTTTGTCATGTCCTTTGGGTTGACCAACACCCCGACGACATTCATTGACTTGATGAGTCGGGTATTATATCTATTTTTGGACATGTTTGTCATTGTCTTCATTAATGATATCTTAGTCTATTCTAAGAGTGAGGATGATCATGTCGATCACCTCCATTCTGTGTTAGAATATTTGAAGGACCATCATTTGTATGCCAAGTTCTCCAAGTGTGAGGTTTGGTTTAAGGCTATAGCTTTTCTTGGTCATATTATTTATCTCTAGTGAAGGGATCATTGCAATCCCTAAAAGATATATAGTGGTGTATATTTCGGTGCCCTATCCTAAGGACTCCTCCTTTGGTGTGTTGTGTCAGGATGGGTCTCATTTATGACCTAGGTGTTTGCTATGAAGAACTATATACCTATAGTGTCGTGTCTCTACTGAGGGTCTTGCCTTGAGTGGCATGAGTGGTTCTTCTTCTTTAGTTCCTTCGTGAACCTTCTTTTGTTACGTACCTAAGAGGTTTGGGAAGACATGTGTATGAATTATTTTATGGCATAGTTGTGTTATGATTTTGGGTTTCAAGCCTATGTTTGTGATTTTGGGTATAATGGTTGGTTATAGGTTTTCCATGTCATCTACTTATGGTGTCTATATTTTAAGGGTAAAAGAGAAGAGTAGTATTAGGGATGAATGAAAGTAATAGAGCTCGATGACTTACGTTAACTACCTCTAGTTTTTAGATAGAATGGAATATAGAGGTAGTGTATGGCTAGACTTAGACTCTCATAGTATGGTGTCTCGGTAAGCTCTAAGTTGAATCGAACTCGCTCTGCTCTCTAGCATTGGCATAGCACCTTTTGAGGCATTGTATGGTAGGAAATGTCGTCCTCCCATTTGATGATATGGAGTTGGTAAGAGTAAGTTGCTTGAATTCAATTTTGTTCACCAAGTCTTAGAAAAGGTGAAGGTGACTCGTGAGAGGTTGAGAACCGTTCAAAGTCACCAAAATTCCTATATGGATGTTTTGTGTAGGATTTTAAAGTTTAGATTTGGAGATTGGGTATTCTTGAAGGTGTCTCCCATGGAGGTAGCAATGACAATTGGTAAAAAGGGGAAGCTTAGCCCCCGTTATGTTGGTCTCAATTTGATCTTGAAAAGGATTGGCAATGTTGCCTATCAGTTGAGTTGCCTTCATGATTGAACTCCATTTTCCTCAATTTTCTATGTCTATATGTTTCGAGGATGCATAGGTGATCCTTCATTGATTTTTCCCTTGGAGGGTGTTGGTATTCCAGACTCCTTGCCCTATGGGGGTATCCAAGTGAAGATCTTGGATCGACAAGTTTGCCGGCTACGAACGATAGAAGTGGCTTCGATGAATGTTCTATGAAGGAACCCATAGTCGAAGGAAGCTATTTGGGATGCGGAGGAGCACATGAAGTCCAAGTATCCGCATTTGTTTATCCATTTTGGAATCTCATGCTTGAGATGTGTGCTGGTGTTCCTAATTTGGTTTACGTCTTTGAAAAATAATGATTTAAACTTCCCAATGCTTTGGATTGATTCATGTCTTTGTTGGAAAAAGGATTAAAGTTCCTAATGTTTGAGTTGTCTTATATCCTTGAAAGGCAATGTGTTTAAGCCCTTAAGCTTTGAATTGATCGAGTATCTTTGATAAATGATGGGTTGGAATCTCAAAGCTATTTAAGTAAATAGTCGATTGGAAATGATAATGATGCGTGTCTTATTCTTGTTGTATGCCTAGTCTTCTAACATTGTTCAAGGTTGGATTGATGTGTGGTAACGTGTTTACTTATGAATGCATTTTCTTTACCCGTCATTTGAGGACAAATGATCCTAAGTGGGGGAGAATGAAACACCCAAGATCTTGGCCTTTTAAAAATTTTGGTTTTTGAGCATGTTGTCCAAGTTACGGTTAGGAAAGCTAGTCGTACCCCTTGGATACGAGTTGTACCCATTCCTCCCTCCCCTCTTGCACCTTGAGAAGCCTAAGAGGATATCATTTTGTCCCCAATATGACTTGGCCTCCCCCTAATCATACCCTAAGTTTACGAGTCATACCAAGTGCTTGTATAGTGTGAAGTCCTAGCTTGAGTGGACTATTTTTGGTAGGAGTGATTAATACAAGTTAGGGAATGTGTTGTACCCTTTGGATACGACTCAAATGTGTGTGGTCATACCCTAACCAGAGTAGGTGACCTAGGAAAAGCCTAGGGTATGATTTAGGATACCACTCGTACCCTAGGGTCTGGTTTAACTAAGGGCCTTGTGGTTATTTACTACACCCTAAACCCTAAGTCCCTTCACTATATAAGTGTATATGGCCTCATTAGTCACATTTATAGGTCGATCTAACATCCTAAACTGTCTCTTAAACACTCTCAAAGTTAATTGAATCAAGATTAATAGAGTTTGAAGGGTGCTCATCTTGAAGACATAGAGCATTCAAGTTCTTGGTGGATCATCTTATTTAAGGCATGTAACCCCTCCCCTTGTTAAATAACTCTAAGCCTATGTATTTTACACTTGGATTAGTAAGTGTACATGTTGAATTTGAAATCAAATGAAAAGGGTTTGGTTGCCAAATGATGAATAATGTTGTTTCTTGCTTAAACTTGTATTTATACAAGTTATTGATGATGAATTGCATATGTGGGTGCTTGTTGTATTTAGTTTAAATTGAGGGTCTACATTAATCCTAATATTTATGATTTCTACCATAAAAATAGCCTTATTAAAGGTATGCATATAAGGTTCTTGTGAAAATGTCTAAGTGAATTGTCTAGTCACAAGTTGGTGATATTTTGAATTAGGACAATGGCCCAATAATCATAAATGATTGACAAATGATATCATGAAGGTATTGTTAATCAAGTATTGTATAATTGTTGACCTTGTTGGTAGATGGATAATAAGGGATTAAAGTTCCTAATCATGAAATTGAATTTGAATAGTGTATTGAGCTAAAATGTGGTTAGAATGTGTTGTAAGCTTGCAAATGAAATGTGAATAGTTATATTGATCTTGATGAATAAAAATTGAATTGAATAATGAATTGAATTAGGAATTCAGTCTATTGAAGCAATTAGTGGTTAAATGGTTGTGCGAAGGACAAATATGTATTTATGGTATTAGTCTAGCAGAAATAAAGGAGGTAAGATATTGTTAATGAATCTGAACGCTTGGTAAATGGTTGATAACAGCCTTGTTGGACATGCACGGAGTAAGTAGATATCCTTAATAGTTGGTTGGTTAGATGGGACATCATCCCTAAAGCATGAACTTGAATTGTATTTGAATTAAAGGTGTGTGTAAGAATAGTAATAAGGAATGATTGATTTCTAGAGGTCTTGATGACCATAAATGAACTTGAATAGTGATGTGAACTAAGAAGTTGGTCCTATCTATATGATTAATGGCCAATTGGGTCATTAAAGACCATATGGTTGTCTATGCTATTGATATGTAGTCTTGGTGGCTAGAATTACCTAAAGGGGTTTAAGCCCTTAAATATCGAAATGAATTGTATGGATTGTAATGCATGAACTAGTGGGTTAAGAATTAAAATGTCGACAATGGGTGGTAATAAGATAACTTGTAGTTAAAGTCCCTAGTCTAATGACTTGTGATTAAAGTCCCTCGTGTAATGACTTGTGGTTAAAGTACCTTATCTAGTGCCTTGTGGTTGGAGTCCCTTTCTAAAAGAGATCTCTTAAGGTTAAAATACCTCGCTTATGAAATGGCTTATGGTTATAGTCCTTTGCCTAATATGTGAGCATGTGATTAGAGTTTAATGCCTAATTGAATGCATGAATATGTGATAAGAGTTCCATGCCCAATTTAATGTGTGAGCATGTGATTAGAGTTCCATGCCCAATTGAATGTGTGAGCATGTGATTAGAGTTATATGCCCAATTAAATGTGTGAGCATGTGATTAGAGTTAGATGCCTAATTGAATGTGTGAGCATGTGATTAGGCTCCCATGCCTAATTGAATGTGTGAACATGTGATTTGAGTTCCATGCCCAATTAAATGTGTGAGTATGTGATTAGAGTTCCATGCCTAATTAAATATGTGAGCATGTGATTATAGTTCTATGCCCAATAGAATGTGTGAGCATGTGATTGGATTTCCATGCCTAATTAAATGTGTGAGCATGTGGTTATAGACCCATGCCCAATGGATTGTGTGTGGATCAAGTCCTTGATTAATGAATTGGTTAAATCGGTTAAATTGGTTGAGTTGGTTTGAGGTTCGGATCCCTTTGACTAATGTAACAGAGAAGTTTAAGATTCTAAAATTGGTAAGGTAGAATGTTAAAAGTTCTTCACTCAATGTCTCATGAATGAATTCTTTAAGAACAATTGTTCTGACTTCCTTCAAAATTTAGCATGCTCTATAAACATATGTATATGTGTCTTAATATATGCTTATCCTAATTTAAATATGATTGCATATGATGGGTTGACTTGGATTGAATAAATGCACTATTTTATCTTTATCCTTGAGTTACATGCTAACGCTCCAAATACTAACCATCTCCAAACACTATGTCCCCACGCGACATAGGGGCCAGAGCATCATCTTCTTTTTTTTTGTATGCAGTGATCGGGTGTTCGAGCGGTTTGAGTATGTGCATTGGTTCCTCATTTCAGAAACTCATGTGTAGGGTATGTTTTATTTATCACATCTTTGTTCTAACTTGGTTAAACGAGAGGAATGGTTCCTCTTTCATCTTTGTTTTCAAAACTGAGGTAAAGGTCAGAATAAAGGTGCTGGGGTGTAAATCGTGTTAGGGGTATGCCATGAACTTCTCATCTCGGTCTCTGTTCGTGTCCTCTATTTTGGTTGGAGGAAATTTTGATTTATGTTAACGTGTTATCTCGTGGTTGTTCATACCTTACTCATCATTCGAGGATGAATGATCCTAGTGGGGGAGATTATAACACCCTAAGAATTTGACCCTTGCTAAATTTCCTTGGTTTTGGACTGACTAGACTTAGTACGACCCAATGGTACCAATCATACCATTGAATAAGACTCATACGGTGGCTTGAGGGTTCAATCATATACTTGGCAGTGTGTTTGGTGTAGCTACTGCCCAAGATATGACTCATCTTGGTACTAGTCTTATAGGAACATACGAGTAGTGCAAGAAAAGTCATATAGTGCTTGTTTGGCTTGTCTTGTGTAGTCTGCCCATGGTACGGTTGGTGGGTATGACTGAGTGTACCACTCATACCCTTAGGTACTAGTTAGGGAGGTGTGAGTCATATAGGAACCAATGTGTATGGTCTTAGCATGGTCTTGGGTATGAGTTGGGGTACCACTCGTACCCTAGGATATGGATAGTATAGGGAGTCACACCCCTAGATGTGGCATATTTTTAGTTTTAAGTCAAGGGTAGAATAGATATTTCCAACTTCAAAACCCTTATGTACTCACATTATATAACCTTTGGTGGCCTTCCATATCACTTATTAAAAGATTAAAGCACTCCAAATACTCTCTCAAACTTACTTTTGAAAATTAGAGGGTAGAGTTTCTTTATGTGTTCTTCAAAGGGCTCAAAGGTCGAGATTTCTTTCGTGAATATTTTTTATAAGGCATGTACTCCTTCCCTCATTGTTAGTTCCAACTAAAGGCATATGAATTATGTTTTAAACATTGATTTATGGATCATGAATGGTGGTTTTCAAAGTATATGTTGACGGTCTTGATATATATGGTTTGGTATTGGTTTAAACTATGTTTTTACATGTTTTGGTAATGGTGTACATATGTGATTATTGATTGGTTATGGTTTAACAAATGGTTATTAAGTAACCCTAATTATGATGGTCTATTCATTGGTTTTATTCTTGGTAAAGATATGCTCTCAACATATTTGATAAAATACCCCAAAGAATGTTTTTACTCTATTGTTGAACTTTTATTTGAACTCTTGCATGCTTTGGTTTGGTAATGAAATCTTAAATGTATTTAGATGGGTTTGCATGGTTTAAATGATATAAATTATTTGAATGTTTGGCATGGTTTAAAATGATTTGGAAATGCTTTTAAATGGTATAAATAGTGTATATGGCTTTCAAAGGTAAATGGATAAATGGTTATGCTTGTGGGGAACATGGAATCCCCCAAGTGGTTTAATATGGCAAATGGAAGGGCACTTAGAAGTCCCCTTAAACCTATATATGGTTGGCTATGGATAGTACTTGCAAGTATGGCTGGTTTGATGATACCATGACTAAATGGCCTCGGTTAATAAATGGTAAATGGATTGATTGGTTGCTTAGTAATGGTTTTAATTGGGCAGTAATAACGGGATATGTAGCAAAGATGTGAAAGGTGGAGGTCCCGAGGGGACCAAAATTGGAAACTCATATTTTCCAATGTAAGGTTGGTCGTGGTGACCGTGTGCAAGGTGTCACACTTTATATTTAGGGGATGTACTATTCATCCTAGGTTTTCTTCCCTGGTTGTGCAGCTATACGCATTGGAGCCTATTCATCAGGGGTAGCTACACCTATGTAGCCCGTGGGTGGATTAGGATGGGAAAGCTACACAACCCAGGTAAAGGTCTTAATGGCATACTAAAACGATTTTCTTTCCCAATATGGTTATATATATGTACAGTTGTATGCATTATGGATAGTTTTACTTGGCTTTGAAAATGAAATTATCTTATCCTTATCTTGATTGTATGATAGTGTTCACCCACTAATCGGTCTTTGGGCTGCTGTATACCTATGCTATGCAGGAATTGACCATTCTACTTCTCCTACTTAGTGATCGAATTCGCGGATAGTCGATGTTGGATTGAAGTAGTGACCTTTCATATTTCTAAAGGCATTTATTCATGTCATGGTTTACATTACATATTTCTCATATTTCATAGAACTTGATTTTAGCTATGGCCGGGGACATGTCCCGACTAAGTACTCTTTCATTGGTCTAGAGGCTCTATAAAGACAACTGTTAACTTGGGTATGGTATTGATTGTTTTGTTATATGTACATACATATATTGACTTATTATCATGGTATTAGTTTATGGTTTCCACATTAGTTTGGTAGGTTATTGGGTGGTTGTACTTGGTTGGGTTGGTCTCGGATATAGACTTATCCCAAATTCTTCACATAGTTGGAAATGCTATCTTGTTATAAATTAGGACTTCAGTCAACTCAAGGTCTGCGTTTGGTGGTTGGGTTGGGAAATAGGGGTGATTCTTGGTCCTGTTTGGGCTTGGGATTGCCCATTACAATAAGGCCCTGGTTTGGATCGTGGTAGTGAGGATCCTTTTGGTGAAGGTCAGCTTCACTTGCAACCTATTGACTTTACCCAGAAAACTTTTCAGATTATGGGTGACTCTCAGGTTAGTAATGGTGGTCATTTTAGATCATAGTGTTTAGAACCTCAGAGTATTCTAAGAGCTTATTTTGGTTGTGGTGAGATGCAAAATTAGTCTAGAGAGTTTCCTGACATGGGTTTATTAGTCGTTAGCTTATTCAGATCAATCTCATAGTACTGTGGCACCCTTAGTTAGAGATAGTGCACTTGGCACCTCGATTGATAATTCAATCGATCAGTCTGAGATTGGACCCATTCAGATTTGTTCTCCTTCAAGCATATAAGACATGTGACATTGAATTACACCATGATTTCATAGACAACTTCTAAGCCTCGATGCTTCTAATAGGATCCATAAGGGGTAGGGGCATTTCACAACCCATATAGTTTCATAATCTCAATAAATGGGGCACTTTTATTTCCTTCCCATAAATTTCTTTATGCATATTGGGGTTCTCATACCCATCGATGATTATATGCCTTGATAAACTCATATTGGTTCTTATGTGCCTTGTTTATGAATTCATGATTATATGACTACCCCATGGAATATTTCTTTTAGTAGTGGATGGAGTACATTTGTGTTGTTATTTTCTTGGTGGTGTAGCATTTGGGTTTGAGTTCCATTTACCTTGGGATACTGTCCTTATTGTGGCCCTTGAGTGGTACTTGCTATTGATTTTCATTTGGTACCATTGATTCATTACATTGATATTTATATTGTTGTTATTATTGTTATTATTTTATGTAATTGATCTCACTTAGTAGATGGCTAGACTATTAGTATCTATTAAGAATCTTTCTCATTCTTTGTGGTTCTTATTAGTTGACTTGGCTAAGCTAGCTGGGTTGGATGATTTATCTCTTACCGTGAGGTTAGGTTAGTTGTCTTTCTCTTTTGTTGGTTGTGCTACACTAGTTGTTGAATGAATTATGGTATCAAAGGTAGGATGACCTTTCCTGGTTCTATTATGGTTCTAGAGTTGGCAATTTAGTTATATTAACTATTCTAGTATTTGGGGTTCTCGGACTTGCCTTTTTGTGTTACGAAGGGTATTGTGTTGGCTATCCCTATTTATGTAGCCCATTTATAAGGATGATCAGTTTGGGGTCCATTCTTCTTATTTGGCCAGTTCATCACTCGATACTAGTTTTGATGTTAGTGCCAAGGAATTTTGGAATCATCTTTATTGTTGTTAAGTTCATCTCCTAATGGTGGTTTTCTCTTGGTATTGGTGTGGAGTTGGATACTCTGTCCACACCGTGTTATAGTTCTTGTCTAAGTGGTGTTTTAGAATTTGATAGAGGTGATATTTCCTATGGCTGTTTCTTAAGTTTGAAAATTAGAAATTCTTTATCTTGAGTTGCTTGGTATCTGTTATGGTAGTGGTCTAGACCTTGACATTGGTTTTGATCTTGTTATTTTCTTCTTTATCAAGGTGATTCATGGGTTAAGTAAGTTATGGTTGTCCTCTTTAGGTAGATTCTTAATATCCTCATTATGGAATTTGATCGGCCTAATAAGATTTGGCAGAGTGTTTCTCCTTGGTGTTATGTGCCTATGAGTATTCTTTGAGAAGATGGGGTATTGGATTGATTAGTCCCCAGTTAAGGTTGTATTTTTTTGAGTTGCTAGAGATTTTGCTATTACTAGTGCAATTTGCAACATTGGTGATTTCTTGAGTATGTTATGGTGGTTCATGCCCTCCAACAGATATGGAGTTGATTCCTTGTATTTTTAGCTGGTGATTTATCCTGCGTAGTGATTTTGTTCTTCAGCTATGTTTCAGTTTCTGTTCTGGCATAATTTAGTAAGAATATGTCTAATTCTAATGGTAAGATAGATTTGAGTATTTGGCCTTAGTTCAGGCTTGTTGGCTCTATTTTGGATTTGATGCCTTGGGATGTCTATTTGAAAGTTATGATAGATTTAGAATAAGAATGCTTACCCATCTTGAGGTTTGGTTTAGGTAGTTGAGATCGAGCGGTTCAACCTTTGTATTGAGGTTTCAACTTGAATTTGTAGCGTTTGAGTGCAACTTTTGTTTTAGAATCATCTCAGTTAGAATTTCATATATAGTCTAGTTTAGCCTACTCCGTGGTTACCTATTCGGTTTTCTTGAGTTCAGATAGATTACGTCTGATAGGTGTTCAGGTTGTAGTGCATGGAAATGATATTGGTTCCTTTAGAATTGTATTTAGTTTTTTAATTTTTGTTGAGATTTTTGGATGATATACTCAGCGGAAAATAGTTATTGCATTAGCATAGATCACATACCTTGATTATCTCTATTTGTGTGCCCAGGTAGCGCCTTATGGTCTTATTCTCATATTTACCACATGGACGTTCAGTGGATCAACTTTTGTTCTTCCAATTGAGATAGCACGGACAAGACTTGGGTAAGTTTCTTCTTGGTTTGGAGTAGGTAGCAGGTTTAGAAAGTCAAGAGAAATATGCATATGGATTTGGAGTTAGTTGCATGACTCGTGCCTTGGTTTACCTTTAGCTTGGATGAGCCTTTGTTAGATTGTAATGGCATCAATGTGTCATGGTTTAGATTGGTATGCATCAGTCTTTATCGATTCAGTTGGAGGCCAGTTGGTGGTTAAGGTCAAATTTTGGTTGTTTGAGAAGTAAAGTGAGAAAGTTGGCTATAAAAGGGATACCTATGGAAAAATTCCATGGTAGAATTGTATCTCCTTGGAGTTTATCTAAGAAGTCGTGCCCAGAGCATACGGTCCCAGTACCTCACCCTTTCAAGCTTTTAGAGATCTTTCTATCCATAGACTTTTGCGAACAAAATTCCTTGTAGTAGTTGATATTGTAATGACCCTCAAGGTCATTTCCTTGATTTGTATAAGTTTCTGGCATTTTGATCTTTCCCAATGCAACTATAGGTCATTTATGACATCCTAGAACTATTGGTTTGGTGATCAGACAGTTTGTTTGGATTTTAGGCTCATTTCCCTATTTGGATCTGTTATTATTTAGTATTTGGTGTCGAACCAAAAATCCTGGTATATGACCTCAGATGAGAATTCCGACACCATCATCAGCTTTGAAGGATTCATTTTTGGCTGGGGGACCCATGCTTTAATCTCAATGCTTTTGAATTTTTTTAGGCTATTGGGTGGATTATGTGAAAAATAAACTATAGGTATGGGCCCCACATTTATTTCAAACGACCTCATATACAAGTTTTGATGGTTCCATTGAGTCTTAAATGTCAAATTTGGTATGGTAGCACATTTTGTTTGCATGCACAGGGTTCCAAATGAATTTCGAGCACCCGGTCAAAGTCCATTCCAGACTTAGAAAAAAATCTGGTGGATTAGCTGAAACACCTTGGCTTTTGACCCTTAGAAAATTTCAGTAAGTTGAGCTTCTGGACATCATATAACTTGAGGTACTAGTCATGATATTGTATAATTTAGGGTCCCTCCTCTCGTATGTAAATCCGTGTAATTGGGTTGTTTTCTGTCTAAGGTACGATTGAACACCTCACTAGTCGTTAGTTGGGGTACGAATGGTATGTTGCAAAGTCATATGGTGATCTAAGTCTTGTCCAAAGTAATTTGTCTAGGGTATGGGTTATAGGGTACTTCTTGTACTAGGATACGAGTTAGTCATGTGTGGTTATATGTTGGTCAGTATGGGGGGTCCAAGAAGATGCTAGGGTACGAGATAAGGGTACCACTCGTACCTTGGTGTACGGTTTAGGGGGATGGTTTATACCCTCCTGCGTGTATGTTTTTAGTTCTTAAGCTTGGGGTATTTCGGACATTTCCCACCCTAAAACCTTTAAGTCCCCACGTCTTATAACATGTTGTAGCCTCTCATAACCCACTATTGAAAGATCAAACACTACAAAAACACTCTTTAAACTTTTTCTTGAAGATTAGGGCTAGTGTTCTTTAAAAGTGTTCATCTTGTGGCTTAAGAGTCAATTTTCATCCATGAATCTTCTTGAATAAGGCATGTGACTCTTCCCTCATTGTTAGTTCATAAATATCATATGTTTTAAGCTTGTTTATGATTCATAAATAGTGGTTTTAAAAACCAATGTTGAGGGTTTTGCTGCATATGGTTAAGTATTGTTTACTCTTGGTTTAACTTGTGTTTATACATGTTTTTTATGATGGTTTGCACACATGGGTGCTTGGTAATTGTGGTTTAACAAATAGATCATGGGCCAGACTAAACTTGATGGTTTTACCTTGATTTTGGTCTTGATAATAGAATACCCTCAAAGTTTTGTGAAAATTCCTAAGAGAATAAACTAGTCACATGTTAAATAGAGTTTGAACTAAGGCATTGGCTTAATGAATATGAATGATTGGTAAATGGTTTTGTAAAGGCCTTGTTATCCATGTTATGATTTAAATGGTAACCTTAGTTGTTTAATAGGCTTAAGGAGTTCGAGTCCCTAAACATTAACTTGATTTATGTATTTGTTAGACAATGGGTTTGAGTCCCTAAACTTTGAATTGAACAAGTGTCTTTGTTAGATGATGGGTTCAAGTCCCAGAGTAAATTGAATAAATGGTTGATTGATAATGGAAATAGCATATGGTATACTTGCAAGTAGTGTTGGTATGATGACATCACAAAGTGCTTTTGGTTAAGTAATTGGCTTAATTGTTGTGTATGTAAAATGTTGGTTTTAAATTGGGCTTAATAACGAGATGTGCAGCTGGGCTGTGAAAGTAGAGTTCGAAGGATTAACACTGGAAACCACGGTAGCTGGTGGAGGTGTCTTATGATCGACTGGTTTGAGTCCCCCGAATAAACATATAAAAGGAAGGTTAAAGTCTGCCTTACTACATGTATCGGTGCTTAAGTCACCTTAATTATGCCGAGTGGTTCGAGTCCCCTATATAGGCATATACAAATTTGGATATTCCTTGGTTTGTGCAGATACACACACTGGGGACCTTCTAACTAGGGGAGAACTTGGCCCATCTAGCCCATGGGTTCCTTGTTCTATGATGGCCATGCTACATAGCCCTGATTAATGATTTCAAAGTTAATGTTAATCTTGTTCCCTTTCCCGACATGGTATAAATATGTAGGTATTGCATTGGCATATGTATTGATTGATTTGCTTAAAATTGTTGGCACTATTTTATCCCTATCCTTGAGTTACATGCTAGTGCTCCAACCACTAACCATCTTCGACGTTGTATCCCTACACGATGTAGGTGTTGGTCATACTATACCTCTTACTTAGTATTGGACTTGGGATCAACTTGTGTTGACTTAAAGTGGTGAGCCTCCATACTCCAAAAGGCTCTATTTCTAGTTTTAGTTTCTTATGTTTTCATTGGTTAGTCTTGGACATTGATTTTTGTTATGGTCGGGGGCATGTCCCGACCGAATGTTTTTTGATTTTGGATAGAGACTTTGTGGAACTTCTTCGAGTTGCTATGGGTGGTGTCGGTAGTGGTGCTAGCTCTTACATTGTTATTGGTGTTGGGGTTAATACCATATGACTTTATTTGATTTGTGATTGGTCCATTTTACTATAGTATGGATATGGATTTGGTTATTATTTCAGTTTTGGCTATGGTTGTTCGTGGGCATTGGATGGTTAAACTTGTTTGGATTTTCCATGGTCATTGACCTATCCCAAAGTCTTTGAGTTGATAGTTACTCTCTCTTGTTATATGTTCGAAATTCATCCAACTTAGATTACATGATTGGAGGTTCAATTAGGTATCCGGGGTGGTCTCCGATCCTTGTTGGACTTGGTATGCCCATTAAGACAAGGCCCTGGTTTGAGTTATGTCAAGTTGTTATTAAAGCTTTAGGTTCATGGTTAATTGGGAGTCCACAAATCCAAGTTGAGTAGAGTCTCCTTTAAGGCTGTGCAACACACCAAACTTTTAATGAAGAGGCTACAAGGCATTTAAGAATGTTTCATTTTCTTGTTATCTTATTCCGAGCTATAGAATCTAAGGTCTTGGATTCTTCTGATTTTTGTTTCACTCGACGATTTGAAGTTTACAAAAACTTCTCTATCCCAACTGAGGACAATGTTGATGGAACACGCTCTACTCATGGGATCCATACTCAGTATAGGGTTCTGGTCCCTGATTATTCTGGAGATCAACCAATTTTTTCTAGTGGTCCCTGATTATTTTGGAGTTTCACCAGTTTTTTCTAGTCCTTATCAGGATAATGTGATGAATGATGAGTTTTTTCAATCGATTTATATAATTGCTCAGTTGGTAACTTCTCAAATGAGCATGGTACATCTGCTACTCCATCTTCTGAGGCCACAAGGGTTGCCAGTTCATGAGGTTGAATCATTTGACTTTTACAGGTGTCAAAGTGGATGAGGATCCTTAGGGTTTCCTGGATGAGATGTAAAAGATTCTTAGGGTTATGCATTCTACAAATATAAAAGCGGTGGTTCTTTCTTCCTACTAGCTGAAGGTAAGGCATACCAATGGTATGAGGAATAGTATTTGGCAAAGGGTAATGTTCATGAGTAATCTCTGTGGGATGATTTCTCTAAAGCATTTCTGGACTGCTTCTTTCCTCAGAAGTTGAGGAAAGCAAAAGTGGAGTAGTTTGTTAATCTGAAATAAGGGAGGCTATCAGTGAACGAGTATGCCTTAAAATTTCACCAGTTGTCTTGGTATACTCTAAAGATTGTGTCTAATATGAGGGAACAAATGAGAAAGTTCAATTCAGGACTATCTTGTGAGTTGATCCTTGAAAGTAAGACTGCCTTGCTGATCAAGGACATAGATATCTCTAGGTTGGTTGTTTATACGCAGTAAGTAGAAGAAGAGAAAATGAAGCAGTCTGACTTTAGAGAGACACAGGGGTAAAAGTTTAGGCCTTCCAAGCAGAATGGTAGAGATGGTGGTAAGTGGCCAAAGAAGAAGTGAGGGATTTCTAGTTTTTTTTTTACAGATAGTTCTCCTTACTCGAAGCCATTGGGTGATCGTTGGTATTAACATTATGGTGGGTACTGAGCACAGGCTACCAAATTTCACTCTAGTGGGGCTCAGTTAGCTTCATCCCACCCTTCTTATAGGTTTTGTGGGCGGTCCATGGGTTTTGTGCGGAAGGGAAAGAAAAGTGTTTTTATTATGGTCAGATTGGTCAAATGCAGCATAACGGTCTTGCTAGAATGGCTTCTGGAGATAACAAGGTTTCAGCTGCATCTTCTTATGCTCCTGCACCCAAGGGTGCTGCTTCTGCATCTGTTTTTACTTCTGGTACTGGTACTGGCCAGAATCGGTTATATGCTCTTGCAACTCTCCAATATTTTGAGGTTTCTCCTGATGTTGTCACGAGTATTTTGAAACTTTTATCCCATGATGTGTATTATTTACTCGATTTAGGGTCCACTCTTTCTTATGTGACCCCATTTGTGACTATGCATTTTGGTTTTAGTCCTGAATTTGTTTTTGATCCTTTCTCTATAACTTCCCCAATTGGTGACTCTGTGATTGCTAAAAGATTCTCTAGGGGGTATAGTATCTATTAGTGGTAGATAAACTCTTATAGATTTAATAGAGTTAGATTTGGTTGACTTTGGTGTCATATTGAGGATTGATTGGTTGGATTCGTGTTATGCTTCCTTAGACTGTCGAACCCGTAAGGTAATGTTTATAATCCCTAATGAGCCAGTCATTGTATGGGAATGGGGTTCTTTAGTGCCTAAGGGGAGGTTTATCTCATATATTAGAGCCCAAAAGTTGATTTCCAAAGGGATTTTATATCATTTGGTCCAGGTTAAAAATTCTAACTTATTAGGTCCTTCTCTAGAATCCATTCTTGTGGTTAATAAGTTTCTCGAGGTTTTTCCTGATGATCTTCTTGGTGTACCTCCCGATAGGGAAATTGATTTTGGGGATTGATCTTGTTATGAACACTCATCTAATTTCTATCCCTCATTATAGTATGGCTCTGACTGAGTTGAAGAAGCTTAGGGAGCAATTGAAGGATATCTTAGATGAAGGTTTCATCCGTCTTAGTGTATCTTCTTGGGGTGCTCCTATGTTATTTGTGCCAGATGGATGGTTCCCTTCATATTTGCATTTACTTTTCTCAGTTGAATAAGGTGACCGTAAAGAATAAATATTCTCTTCCAAGGATTGACGACTTGTTTGATCAGCTTCAAGGTGCAAAGTATTTTTCTAAGATTGATCTTAGGTTGGGTTATCATCAGCTAAAGATTAGGGAAATAGATATCCCTAAGACTACCTTCAGGACCTGGTATGGTCACTATGAGTTCCTAGTCATGTCTTTTGGTTTGACTAATGCTCTGACAACATTTATGGATTTAATGAATAGGATTTTCCAATCAGTTTTTGAATTTGTTTGTCATTGTCTTCATTGATGACATCTTGTTCTATTCTTAAGAGTGAGGCAGATTATGTCGACCATCTCTGGTTGTATTATAGACCTTGAAGGATCAACTTTGTATGGTAAGTTCTCTAAGTGTGAGTTTGGTTGAACACTGTGACTTTTCTACGTCATGTTATCTCTAGTGAAGGGATCATGGTGGACCTACATAAGGTTGCGGTGGTTAAGAAGTGGCCTAGACCTACGACTCTCACTGATATTCGGAACTTCCTAGCTTTATCCAGTTACTATAGGAGATTTATGGAAAGTTTTTAGACTATAACTTCACCCTTGACTAAGTTGAGCCAGAAGAAGGTCAAGTTTTTATGCTCGAATGCGTATGAGGGTAGTTTTTAGAAATTGAAAATAAGTGTACTTCAACTCTAGTTTTGACCCTCGCAGAGGGTAATGATGGTATTGTGATGCTTCTCGTGTTAGGATGGGCTATAAGTTCATGCAACATTGTAGGGTGGTGGCTTATGCTTCTAAGAAGTTGAAAGTTCATGAGAAGAACCACCCTACTCATGACTTGGAGTTGTTAGAAGTGGTATTTGCGCTGAAAATTTGGCATTACTATCTATATGGAGTTTAGGTTGACATCTTTTTTTTTATCATAAGAGACTGCAATATATATTTACTCAGAAAAAGCAAATTCTCAGGCAAAAGAGGTGGCTTGAATTATTGAAGGACTACGATATGAGTTTTCACTAGCATCCATGTAATGCTAACGTTGTTGATGATGCTATTAGCAGGTTATCCATGGGGAGTTTGGCTCATGTATATGAGGATAAATGGGAGTTGGTGAAGGACATTCACCTTTGGCAAGCCTTGGAGTTCATCTCACAGACTATGAAGATGGTAGTGTATTTGTACATTTGGTATCCTAGATATCTTTTGTTGTTAAGATAAAGAAAAATAGATGTTGGATCCTGATTTGATGCAGATTAAGAGTACTGTGGGTCAACAAAAAGATGTTGACTTTGTTATTAGTGGTAATGGTATCCTAAGGTACCAAGATAGGTTATGTGTTCCCGACGTTGATGGGTTGAGAGAAAGGATTCTAGTCGAAGCTCATGAATCTCGTTATTCTATTCATCCATGTTCTACAAAGATGTATCATGATCTCAGAGCATTCTATTGGTGAAATAATATGAAATAGGTTATGGCTACCTGTGTGGCTAATTAGTTGGTGTGTCAACAAGTGAAAGTTGAGCACAAGAGACCTGGTGGTTTGTACCAAGAGATTGAGTTGCCCGAATAGAAGTGGGAAGTGATTAACATGGATTTC
This sequence comes from Capsicum baccatum var. pendulum, assembly GCA_030864225.1. Classification (NCBI taxonomy): domain Eukaryota; kingdom Viridiplantae; phylum Streptophyta; class Magnoliopsida; order Solanales; family Solanaceae; genus Capsicum; species Capsicum baccatum. The sequence continues at coordinate 224,022,980 of CM061552.1, read as the reverse complement.
ATTACCAATCTTCCTTGGTCTAAGAATCAATGTGATTCAATTTGGGTCATTGTGGATAAGATGACCAAGTCTGCTCACTTCTTGCCGGTGAGGACTTGTTATTCAGTAGAGGATTATGCTAAGTTGTATCTTGCGGAGAGTGTGAAGTTGCATGGTTTTATGGTTTCTATCATCTTGGATCGTGGTACTCTATTATCATCTCATTTTTAGAAGTCATTTCAGAAAGGTTTGGGAACTAAGGTGTGCCTTTGTACTGCTTTCCACTTGTAGTTGGATGGACAAGTGGAGAGGACTATTTAGACATTGGAAGCTATGCTTCGTGCTTGCGTGATTGATTATGGTGGTATTCGGTTCGACCATGTGCTTTTGATTGAATATGCTTATAACAATAGTTATCACTCTATTATTGGTAGGCATTGTATGGTAGGAGATGTCGTTGTCCTGTTGGATGGTATTAAGTTGGTGCGGGTAAGTTATTTGGAACTAATTTGGTTTACCAAGCCTTGTAAAAGGTGAAGGTGATTCTTGTCTGTTTGAAAGCCGCTCAAAGTCACCAAAAGTCCTATACAAATATATGGCGTAGGGATTTGGAGTTCAATGTTGGCGATTGGGTATTCTTGAGGGTATCTTCCATAAAGGGAGTGATGTGGTTTGGTAAGAAGGGGAAGTTAAATCCTTAGTGTATTTTTTTTTATGGTTTGCACACATGGGTACTTGATAATTGTGGTTTAACAAATGGGTCATGGGTTACCCTAAACTTGATGGTTTTAGCTTGATTTTGGTCTTGATAGTAGCTTACCCTCAAAGTATTTGTGAAAAAGCCTAAGAGAAGAAACTAGTCACATGTTAAATGGAGTTTGAACTAAGGCATTGGACTAATGAATATGAATGATTGGTAAATGGTTTTGTAAAGGCCTTGTTGGCCATGTTATGATTTAAATAGTAACCTTGGTGGTTTAATTGGCTAAAAGATTTTGTGTGCCTAAATATTAACTTGATTTATGTCTGTTAGGCAATGGGTTTGAGTCCCTAAACTTTGAATTGAACAAGTGTCTTTGTTAGATGATAGGTTCACGTCCCAAAGTCAATTGAATGAATGGTTGATTAAAAATGGTAATGGCATGTGGTATACTTGCAAGTATTGTTTGTATGACCATACAACGAAGTGCTTTTGGTTAAGTAATTTGCTTACTAGTTGTGTATGTGAAATGTTGGTTTTAAATTAGGTTTAATAGCGTGATATGTAGCCGGGCCGTGAAAGTGGAGTCCGAAGGACTAACAATGGAAATCGCGCTAGCTGGTGCGGGTGTCTTATGATCGGGTGGTTTGAGTCCCCAGAATTAATATATAAAAGGAAGGTTTAAGTCCACTTACTACATGTATTGGTGCTTAAGTCACCTTAATTATGCTGGGATGTTAGAGTTCCCTATATAGGAATATATGAATTTGGATATTCTTTAGTTTGTGTGGCTACACGTACTAGGGACCTTCCAGCTAGGGGAGAGTTAGACCCATATAGCTTGTGGGTGCCTTGTTATATGACAACCATGCTACACAGCCTAGATAATGATTTCAAAGTTCATATTAATCTGTTTCCCTATTCTGGCATGGTATAAATATGTATGTATTGCATTGGTATATGTATTGATTGATTTTTTTGAAACTGTTGGTACTATTTTATCATTATTCTTGAGTTACATGGTATCACTCCACCTGTTAATCGCCTTCAATGTTGTATCCCCATGAGATGCAGGTGTTAGTCATGCTACACCTTCTACTCAGTGATTAGACTCGGGATCAACTTATGTTGACTTGAGTGGTGAGCTTCCATACTCCAGAAGACTCCATTTCTAGTTTTAGTTTTCATTGGTTAGTCTTAGACATTGGTTTTGGCTATGGTCGGGGGCATGTCCCGGCAGGATGCTATTTTGATTTTGGATAGAGGCTTTGTGAAACTACTATGAGTTGGTATGGATATGGATTTGGTTATTATTTTGGTTTTGGTTATGGTTATTGGTTGGCATCGGATTGGTAGACTTGTATGGGTTGGCCATAGTCATGGACCTATCCCGAAGTCTTTAAGTTAATAGGTACACTATTTTGTAATATGTTCAGAATTCATCCGGCTCAAGGTATATGATTGGGGGTTGGATTGGGTATTAGAAGTTGTCTCTGAAGGACCAAGTTTGGGTCATGTTATCAACTCTGGTTTGGCCGCGATCGCGAAGGGTAAATCGCGATCTCCATATGAGTTTTATTACCTAAGATGTAAATCACTTTCCCCTATGCGTTTTATGCCTTATTATGCCAGATTGCTATCGTAAAAGGTAAATTGTGACCGCGGCATGCGATTTATCCCTTGCAGGTCGCGATTGCGATATCTAAGTCACAATAGAGACTCTCGACCCTATCTCTAACCCCGTACTTCAACCTGATTTTCCAATATTTTCCATTATTTTTACACCATTTTGAGAGCTCAAAGAAGGTAAAAGAGTGGGAAATCATCCAAATAAGTTAAGGTAAGCTAGCCTAATCCTTTTTGGTTATTTCCTATTGATTTTCCCTTTGATACCACCCAAATTCATGGTAATTTTTTTTAAATTAAGGCTTTAAATTCCTAGACTTTATGGGTTGATTTCAAACCCGATTTGTGCTCCATTTGTACTCAACTTTTGAGCACAACTTCCTTGTCCTTCGATGAACCTCGTGACAGGTTCAATTTTTGATTCCATTTAAAGGCCCTACGAGCTTGTTCTTGACCTAAAATTTGATCCAACCCATTAAATAGCAATATAGGTCTCATTTTACTCCTAATGACACATAGATTATGATTTTTAAAGTGTGATGACATTTTGGGACATTTGAGTGAAGACGGGCAATTCATGAATGATTCAAGAATTTGTGGTTCGACATCGAGGTGGGCTTCTATCTACTCTACTTCACAAGATGAGATGTTTATATATTGCATGTAAATGAGAATTTTCTTGATTGTGGGTGGAACACCTTGACTTAGTGTGGAATGTTAAAGTTTGGGGACTAGATGAGTGATTTGGCCCATAAAGTGAAATACTTATTATAATTAAAGAATCCTATTGACTTATTCATAGATTGAGCTAATTTGTAGAATGATTATGATATTATGCTATAATTGGGGAGTGGTTTAAGTGTTGGGAGAATGATTAGTATGATTAGCCTTATTTGGACTATTTAGCTATCTTGAAATAATAATTTAGGTAGAGTTGACGTAATTGCTCACGTCCTAGGTGAAATTTCTATCTTAAGGCGAATTATGGCTTATGTACCACTAAGAAGTAAATTTAGATACCTTAGCCTAGTCGGGAGTAGAGATTGCTTAAGTAAGTATTTCAAGGATTAGAAGTGAGTTCCTCTGACCTACCTTAGGCCAAGACTTGTGTTAGCTTTGTGGACTTATTTGCACAGGTTAGACATAGTTGATACTATTGAGCCTTTAGTATAAGGTTACTTTGTGACTTGGTGAGTGGTGATGTTCTTCCCAAATTATGATTGATGACTCATAGCCATGATATGTCTTTCAACTTTGATTATTGATATGGCATATCGACATGCTAAATGATATAGATATAGATATGATGTGGACTATATATACGATATGCCTTATGAATATGAGATGCCTTACAAATATAAGAAGAATTATATATATGAGGTGGCTTATAGACATGCATATTGATACAAATTCTGAATATGCTCAATGTTATGACTTATAGATGTGAGTCTTGATATAGATTTTGGCCATGCAAAAAATATAACTTATGATTATGTAGGATATACATTTGGATACTATAGTTATTCCGGATACATTATTGGGCCAAAGCCCATGTTCATGATATTGAATAGTTTAGTTTTGGGAAGTATTCTATCCTTGTAAAGGAAATAGTCATAGTTTATCGACATATTCATGCTTATGATTTGCTTGTTTGGGACTAGTGATGGCATCCATAGATTCGGTACATTCATGATCACTAAATATGGTAAATAGTATGATTCCAACTAAAATGTGATTTAACTACTATTTTTCCTAAAAAGGGGTTAAAGCCTACCTTTCACCTTAAAAATGGATTACTTCATAACGGAAATCATACCATTTTAATGGATTACTTATGTGCATTGAGATTGAAAATAGTGTTTTAAAGATTTGACCAAGGTAGATCCTGGTCCATGGTTTTACTATTACTATTTACTTTGGTCTAAATAGGTTTCAACCCTTTCTACATTCGTATGATAATTTAGTCCCAAAGTACCTCAGGCAATGAATTTATGGAATTACACTCTTTTATCAACGAATCTTGCCATGCACTTATATATATATATATATATATCTCCGGTATTGATGATATGTGTTTTGGGTCAAGCCCGATGATTGGTGATTGTATAAATGATATGAGTTTTGGGTTTAACCTAATGATTGATGATGGTATTAATGATATGAATTCTGGGTCATGCCCGACGATTGATGGTGTTGAGTATATTAATTATAATATTGGTGATATATATATATATATATACACATCTGCCAGTTTGAGTTCGGATATTGATTATAATATTGATGATGATGTAGTGGTTAAGATACTATGGATTCCCCTCGCATTCATTCATGTATGTCTATTTCCTATCACCAGTATGCGCCTATATCTATTAGCCATATGAGAGGTTTCATAAGTACAGGTATAAATATTTCTTGCAGTATATTGCATGGAGCTTGTATATATTAGCCTTGTGGGGGTTGCATAGGTATGGTCTCATATTGTTCTTTGGGTTAGTGTTGATTGAACATTTTGAGCCTATGATTGTAATAGCCCATAATTTTGTGCTAGAATTCTAACCATCGTTCCTACGCGTCTAAGCTCTAATCCAAGTGATTCTCACATGAATACAAGTTTCATGATCATCATACTAGTCTATGGAGTAGTTTAGAGGTGGAAAATATTTATAGCAATGACCTAGAACAAGGTTGAGCTAAGACCAATTTATTCATCCAAAGTTGGACATTTGATTCTACAAAGGCCAACTTCAAACGTATATATCTCTTAATATACATGGAACTTTTCATCCTAAGACCTATCAAATTGTAGATAATTGAATTATCTTTCCAACGATACCAATTTCGCAAAAATTTGATACCCGAGCAAAGAGTTATGCCCATTTTTGTGAGAGGCAGCAAAGGTGTACGATAAGCAATGCGACACATATTTAAATGTGTGCAATAAGCAATGCGGCGCATACTTAAATGTGTGCGATAAGCAATGCGGCGCATACGTAAATGTATGAGATAAGAAAAGTGACGCACACTTGGTGTTTCAGGTAGTAAAAACACTCCGTTTTGAGTTATTTTGAGGGCAATTAAGTCTTTTGGCACTCCTTACACCGCCCTAAACTTAACCTTACGAATTTAATCGAATATAAACATGTCATAACCCTATTATCAATCTAAGTTCATCATTTAAGAGCACTAAAGGAGAAAAATAACTAGGGTTGCACAATCAACATTAAGGGTCCAATCTTTCAACGAATCTGTTACCATAAAGGTATGTGGGGTTTTCAACACGAACATCTTTTCGTTCTTGTGCCCAAAAATTTGTATTATTTTACAAAGATACATGATTTTACTTGTTTAATTATGAATTTGAGATGGAAACTATTATCCTATATTCTTGTTCAAGAAACTATGATATTTTTTTGACGTCTTAAAGATAAATTCCTTGAGTTTTGATGTTAATATCATGTTTCAAGTTGAATTTCCAGATTTTCATGTGAGTTATACTTGTTTTTTATACAAAGTATGAATCTTGAAATATTTTGCTCAAGTATTGGTATATGAGATTTAAACCCTCTTTGAGATTATGATCTTTGGTGAAGTAATGTATTATACATACCTTGATATTTGAATGATTTGACCTTTTGATCTTGAAAGAGTTATTTTCGAACTCGAATGAGAAAAAAAAATCCATATGTTGATTTATTATGAAAAAGGGGTAGCATGATGGCCCCCGATATGAATTGTTGAATTGCGTTGTTGTGGATTTTCTTTTGAAATGATCTGAGCTAAGTCCGGGAGTAGTCTTTAGCATCGAGTGCGAGGTATAGCTGTGATTGGTACTTCCCTAGAACTACGTGCCTCCATAGGATGTGAGCCTAAGGCTGATTGATATAGTGATCACTAGTGAACAAAAGATTAAGGTCCTACTCGGATGGCAAGGACAGGACAGCTCTCCCAAATGTGGGTTGGACGTTGGACTCCATGTAGCTCACATGGTTTATGTCGGTTGTAAGAGACTCCCAATGTGTGTGTGTGTATTCTCCTATCTAATATAAAAAGTCTTATTCTTCTATCAGAGATAAAAACATATTTGTTTTAAAGACTGAGTTTGAGAAAGTCATTGTTTTTGAAAGATTTAATGAACATATATTTCAAAGAGAATTGTTATGAGATTTGATTGCTTTGATGATTTGGAATTGAGATAGAAGTTAATTGAGATTTATTATGATGACTTACATGTTTCACCAGATATATTTTACTCTCTTATGATTATGATGATTTTAATTCGAGCTAAGTGAGTCATTTATATCAGCATACATAATTTTATAAACTGCGATGATTTTAAGATATTATTTTATATATGCATTGCACCCCCATATGCTCGGTACATTTCCATGATACTGACCCACATATTCGTATGTGGGCTACATTTTCTCAGAATGTAGGTACAAGGTATAGTGTACATCTTCAGATCCAGTCAGTTCGCGGCATCCAGTCAGTAGGTGATGAGTCCTTTTGATTCAAGGGCTTGAGTTATTTATACAGTTCGAGAAGTGTTGTATTTTCTTTGTCCAGCCATATTGAGTTGGGATAGTTGAGAGTCATGACCCAACTACCTATAGTCGTTACTAGTAGAGGCTTCATAGAAAATCAGTAGAAGTTGATGTATTCCATTTCAGTTTTGGTTGTAAAAGCAGAGTTGTAATCTTTTAAATTTAGTTTTGTATTTATCATATTCAAAAAAGAGTTATTTTCTGCAGATTTGTATAGATTTATACTTTTTGTTCAGTTGCTTATGATTTATGCCAATAGAAGGGTTAGCTTGGGGTCACTTGTGATCCTAAGCACCGTGTGACGTCTCAGGACCCGATTTCGGGGCGTTACAATGGTGGTGGGGATTTATAAAAGGCTCGATTTGGTATTATGTATATGGATTAGCCCGTTACCCTTGTTATTATTGTTACCTTGGATTGTGAGAACCATTTCTATTATGGTTAGTTTGTAACATGTTGAATATTGGGTTTGTTTTTACAATTTGAGGTAAGATTTTGGCTTATTTACTTTGCGGTAATATTTATATCATGATTATACATTGGTTAGGTATTATCATTTTAGACCCTGATTTCTAATTTCTTTCTTTACTATTTCTTCATTTCAATAGTTAGCTCATGTCTAGACATATGGATTAGAGACCCTGAAGATATTAGCACTTAATTCCACTATGATTATGAGGCCTGAAGTTACTAGTATGATGACTTAGGTTGAACCATGAGTTTCCCTAGTTTTTATATATTTACATATATATATATAAGTAGTTATGGTATTGCCATATATTCCCTTTCTTCCTTCATTTATTCAGATTATATATTCATTCATTGGTCTTATATACTATTATACATCCTTCTTTCTCTATTTACCCTTATATTGTCAGTGATATATTGTATAATGTTGAGGTTCCTGAGTATGGATAGAATGGGATAGTTCATCCTTAATACCTTCTTAGCCTTATTATGAAAGTTTCTTGAACATGAATTAGATAGCTTATCCATTTATCCCATTAGCTTTATTATGCAAATTGTTAGATATTTGGGTATAGTTTACCTTCTTATTTATATGTTATATATAATTGCTTTATCTTTGGAGATCATTCAACAGTTCCCTACTGAGTACCATGAGTTTGGTACTCATACTACACTTTTGCAGCTTGCAAATCATAGTACGGGTTATTGTTATTATTGTGTGCGTTGTGTAGAGAAGCTATGGTTCGGAGACACAGGGTGAGCTCCTGGCATTCAGAGTTTTACTTTTCTCCTACTTATGCACTAGACTAGTCTCTTTGTTGTATTCAAAGATGGTTTTATCTATATATATTCAGTTAGTACCTCATTTGTATCCTCGTTAATGGTAGAAGCTCTTGTACTGATTCCACCAGGTTTTGAAATTATCTTATGAATGTTAGTCTTTTATTGCATCTATTTAGTATTATTTCCTTCATTCTCTTGGTAGTCCATTGCTAGTAGTTCTAGACTTCGGAGGTATCTTGCCTACAGACGAGGTATAGTAGGCGCCATCATGACCAGAGAAATTGAGTCGTGATAATATAGATATACTGTATTAGTATCATTATGGACTTAAGCAAACCCCAAATATATCATGTGAGTATAATATATTGTGATGCTATCATGAAGGTCTCTTGGAGGGATTGAAGCAGACATCAATGATATGATAGCAGTATATAGATATATTGTGATGGTCTCATTACTGATTAAAGCAAACCTCAATGATGTCATGTCAATGTATAGATATATTGTGATGGTATCATGAAGGTCTTAATGAAATGATTGAAGCAGACATCAATAATATCATGACAATATCTAGATATACTATGGTGATATCATTACAGACTAAAGAAATTGAAATTAGAAAAAATAAGAAATAAATAAAATAAAATAATAAAAAATTAAAAAGGACCAAAACTATGAAATTAGGCAGTGATGAAAAATAAAGAATATTATGATTTGAGAAAAATAAAAAAAATAAAAGGGAGAATAAATAAATTAATAAAAAAGTTGAAAAGAAAAGGAAAGGGACAAGTAATAAAGAAATTGAAATACAAAGAAAAAATGGAAAGCAAAAAAATAAAAGGAACCAATAAATTAGAAAAAAGAACAAATAGATAAAAACAAAAGTAGGAAAAAATAGAGAAAAAAATAAATGAATGAAGAAATAAACTAGAAAAAAAGGAATATAAAATAAAAATTGATTATGAATTAAATTATGGTGTGAAAAATAAAAATAAAATAATTTGAGAAATATAAATGAAAAAAGAAGAATAAAAAGAAAAAAGTAATAAAAAATAAAACGAGAAAAAAAGAAGAAAAAAGAAATACATAGAGAAACAAAAAGAAAAAGAAATAAAAAGGAGATAAATAACTAAAGGTACAAGGAAAGTAGAATTTTTTTGTAATTAGTTAAGCGGGTGTTTTATGTTAAAGGACATTTTTAAAATAGTTTCCTCCTACAGAAGATGCATGCAATTTTTTCTATGAAATACTCCCCCATTCCTAAATAGTTGTCACATTTCTTTTTCTTATGAAATATTTCCCCGTTTCTAAATAGTTGTCACATTGTTTACTTCCAATCCCCATAAGACCACATTAACTATAGAATCATCTAACTACATTATCCTAATTTATTACTCCTTTCTATTCAATACTCTCTCTGTTCATCTTTACTTATCTAATATACTAGAAATAGATATTCAGTACTACATTAATACTTGTACAGTTCAAAAAGTCAATGGATAATTTACCATTTTGTATTTATTTTACCCTGACTATTAAATATTGTTCACTGTCTAATGTCTTTTTCAGAACGTTAAATTTATTGTAATAATATCATGCTAGCATTGATGACTTGTATATTAAATTTAAAGATGGATGGAGGAGTATTTTTATATTTCGCACTATATTAATATTATTTCATATTTATGACTAAGGGTAAAGGTGAAAACAAACAAGTAATTATGTCTTGACTTTCTAAAATGACAACTACTCCCTCCATCCAACAATACTTGTACATTATTTATTTAACACGCAACTTAAGAACAATAAATAATATGAATAATTTTTGTATAACAACTTTTGAATATAATAAATTTAATGCTTTAAAATATATTAGATAATGAATAATATTTAATACCAAATGTAAAATGGAGACAAATGGGAAAATTAGCCATTGATTTTTTAAATTGAACAAGTATTGGTGGATATCTATTTCTAGTAACATGTTCAAATAAAGATGACGGAGGAAGTATTATGAAATATTTATTGGTAGTAAGCATGATAAGTATATAGGAACGAAGGAAGTATGATTAGAAATCATGATATGAAATTGATATGAAGTTTAAGATTTGTTTGGATATGTAATTTGATTTTGTTTTTTTTTCAGGGAAGACTATCAAATTTCCCAACTCTTATAAAATCTTACCAAATGAACAAATTATAGTTTAAACAACATATTGAATATCCTTAGGCGCTGCATTGATGTATCTTTGTGTTCATCTTATAAAGAATGTTTGCAGTTTCAACTTTCAAATTACATAATATTATAATGATCCACTATTCAATAAAAATAGCAACTAGTTATTCTTCAGTATAATCCTTTCATATGGTATGGAAATCTCTTTATGCGGATCATGAATGTAACGCCCCATAAATACACCCTGGATGCTACATGGAGCTTATGGTCTCGAGAGACCACTAGCTAACCCATGAGCTGGTACCTGCTGTGAGCACTGAATAAAACAAATAACAAAATAACATGTGTGGATTTTAACTAAAAATGCCATAAGATTTTAAATACTGAAACATGGGAGTAAAAGCCCTACGCCGCAGGCTCTGCCATGGGCACCCCCAGCTGAGGACCAAGCCCCACGCCAGGGCCCATTTTGAGGGGTCTACTATTTTACTTCTCCAAAATATGTCCTTATGCTTATCCAAAAATTCTGAATTTTTTTTGAGATGTTCTATCAACAACTGCGATCATGAATAAACTTAAAAATTTATGCCGGGAAGATTAAAAATAAGATCATCAAAGTTTAGGGGCTTTAGAAATGACTAAGTCCTAACACTGAGTGAAATTTTCTAACTCTTGGACCCCTTTTACATATAATGGTAAGCTAAATTGAGCTAAGATCTTACGGGGTCTTACAATATCTCTCCCTTGGGAAAATTCGTCCTCAAATGAGACTAATTAAGGTGAGAACACTAAGGAACTAAGGTTACCTACTGAATATGCATAACTGAAAATATGATCACATGACTGAAGTGTAAACATGACGAATGACTAAACTGATTTGTGAATGTATGTGATGAGATGAGGATGATTACATGGCTGGAACTGAGAATTGAAAATAACAAATCTAGGGGAAAACTATTACCTTAAGCCGAGTCTGATTTTTCAGAGAAAAGATGGGGGTACTTGGTTAGCATATCTGCTTCGGCTCCCTAAATGGCTCTCTTAACGGACTGATTCCGCCAAAGGACTTTGACCAAGGGAACTTCTTTATTCCTTAGTCTGCGAATTAGATAATCTAGGATCTCATCTGGGATTTCTTTGTAACAAAGGTTGTCCTAGACATCTATACTTTCTAAAGGATCAACTACTGCTGGGTCACCAATACACTTTTTCAACACGAAAAAATGGAGCACTGGATATACCGATGCCAAATATGCTAGTAACTCAAGCTCATGTGTTACCTTTCTATAACAGCTCAAGATCTTGTAAGGGCCAATATATCGAGGACTGAGTTTCTCCTTTTTGGAAAATCTCTTCACTCCTTTCATGGGAGAGATGTTCAAATATACTAAATCCCTAACTGTAACCTCAAGATCTCTCCTACGTATATCTGTATAGGATTTCTGACGGCTTTGGGATGTCTTCAGCCTCTCTCTGATCAACTGAACCTTTTCTATTGCATTAAACACTGAATCTGGCCCTACCAAAGCAGCCTCATTTTCTTCAAACCAATCTATAGGAGATCTATATCGCCTCCCATAGAGATCCTCAAATGGAGCCATCTGAATACTGGAGTGATAACTGTTATTGTATGCAAACTCAATTAAAGGCATGTGATCATCCCAACTACCTTTAAAGACGATAACACAATCTCTCTAGATATCCTCTAGGGTCCGAATGGTCCTCTTTGCCTAACCATTTATTTGAGGAAGAAAAGCAGTACTGAGATGAACTTGGGTACCAAGACCCTTCTGAAAATCCTTCCAAAAGTGAGAGGTAAACTGAGTACCTCTATCTGAAATGATAGACCATAGAACTCCATGCAATCTAACCATCTCTTTAATATAGAGCTTGCATAGTCCTAGTCTGTATAGGAAGTATGAACTGGCAAGAAATAGGTTGATTTGGTCATTCAGTCTATAATAACCCAAATCGAGTCATACCAACAACGCAAATGGGGAAACCCTGTAACAAAATTTATGTTCACCTCTTCCTACTTCCAAATAGGAATACTAAACTCCTGCAATGTACCACTATGACTTTGGTGCTCAACCTTAACTTGATAACTTCTATTATCATTCTCAACATAAGCAAAACTACCTATATACAACCTACTAAGGGCATCTTCCACTACATTGGCCTTGCTCGGATGATACAACATGCTCATATCATAAACTTTCAACAATTCTAACCACCTTCTCTGACAAATATTCAAATCTTTCTATGAAAACATATATTGTAAACTTTTCTGATCTGTGAGAACATCAACATGAACCCCATAAAAATAATGCCTCCAAATCTGTAAGGAAAACACAATAGTTGCCAACTCAAGATCATGGGTAGGATAATTCTTTTCATAGGGTTTAAGTTGTCTAGAGGCATAGGCTATGACCTTACCTCTATGCATCAAAATAAAACCCAAGCCAACTCTAGAGCATCATAGTAAATAACAAACCCATTTAAACCATCTAGCAAGGTCAAAACTGGGGCCAGGGTGAGTTGAGTCTTCAACTCCTAAATACTCTTCTCACAAGTATCTGACCACTGAAACTTGACTTTCTTCTGAGTCAATCTGGACATGGGGGATGCAATAGACAAAAAACCTTCAATAAACCATCAGTAATAGCCGGACAAACCCAAGAAACTCCTGATATATAACATATAGATAGGTCTGGGCCAGTTTTTCACTACTTCGGTCTTTAGAGAATCAATTCTAATACCATCACTGAAAATAATATGGCCAAGAAAAGCTACTGATCTGAGCCAAAATTCATACTTACTTAATTTGGCGAACAATTGATGGGCCCTAAGAGTGTACAATACAATTTTAAGGTGGTATGCAAGATCATTTTCACTACGAGAATAGACAAGAATATCATCAATGAAGGCAATGATGAACTTATCTAAGTACTATTTGAACACTCGGTTTATCAAGTCCATGAAAGCTGCTGGAGCATTTGTTAGACCAAAGGACATGACTAAAAACTCAAAGTGACCATACCAAGTGTTGAAAGCCATTTTTGAAATGTCACATTCTCTGACTCTGACCTAATGATAGCTGGATCTGAGGTCTATCTTAGAGAAATAACTGGCACCTTGAAGTTGGTCGAATAATCCATCAAATCTAGGGAGTGGATTTTTATTTTGATTGTGACTTTGTTTAGTTGACGCTAATCAATGCATATTTTAAGAGAACTATCTTTCTTTTACATTAAAAAGACTGGAGCACCTGATAGGGAAACACTGGGTCTGATGTACCCCTTGTCTAGGAGATTTTTCAGTTGTTCTTTCAACTCTCTAAGCTCAGTTGGAGTCATTCTATAGGGAAGAAATGATATAGGCTGGGTATCTAGAAAAAGGTCTATTCTAAAGTCAATTTCCCTTTCAGGAGGAACCCCAAGAAGGTCTTTAGGTAACACATCTAGAAATTCCCTCACTACTGAAACTGACTTGAGATTGGGAGTCTCAGGATTAGAGTCTTTGACTCGAACAAGATGGTAAGCACACCCCTTGGATATTATTTTCTCACTCTAAGGTACGAAATAAGCTGACCCCTAAGAAATGAAGTACTACCCTTCCATCCAACCACTGTTTCATTTGGAAGCTAAAACTGAACGACTATGATTCTATGGTCAACTGAAAAATAGGATGAATGGAGCCAATCCATACCAAGAATGACATCAAAATAAGTCATCTATAACTCTACAAGATCAACTGAAGTGACTTTATGGGATATTATGATCGGACAATTCCTGTATACCTGCCTAGCTATAATAGAGACATCTACTGGGGTAGACACTGAGAAGGGTTCTACTAAGGTTTCGGGATGACTTTGAAATTGACAGCTATATAAAGGGTTATAAAAGAGAGTAAAGCCCTGGGATCTAACAAAGTAGAAATATTTAAATAAAAGACCTATAACATACCCGTAATCATATCAGGAGAACTTTCCTGATCATGATGGGTCTAGAGGGAATAAAATCTGTTCTGGTGTTGACTGCCAATGGAACTGAAAGTGGAGCCCTGCTAAGTTAGGTGACCTATTTGTGCTTTTGAAGAGTTAGCTTGACCCTATTGGCAGTCGCTCCTACATTTCCACATACCAGTTTGACACTCTCTTATTCTGGGGCTTGGCTTACCATATCCAAAACACACATCACTGCTGGCCTTACACATACCATGAGGATTTCTACCATACTTATGGAAAGCAGATTACTCTAACCACTGTTCATACTACCTTGAGTCTTAGAGCCTAGCGACCTATCCTAGTTACCATTTATGAACTTTGTCATTGGAGCACTAGCTGAGGACGAAATTGGGGTGGAATATTTCTAACAGAATTAAGGTCGGTTACCACCATCCAAATTTGGCTGAGAAAAGTTAAAACTACCTGTCCTAGCCCTCTTGTTCTCTTTTTCTCTCTCCTAAGCCTTTTATTCCTCAATCCATTGAGTATGGACCATCAACCTAGACAAGTCCATTTCCTTAATTAAAATCACAGTCCTACACTCCTTGACCACTCTCTCAGCTACACCAGAGACTAACTTATCCTAGACTTATTAACGGACACCATATGAGGAGCATACCCACAACTGAATAAACTTAAGAAAATACTCCTTTACACTCATACTACCCTGCTTCAAATTAATAAACTCCAGCACTTAGATTTCATCAACTCCAAAGGGAAGAATTTAGAGTAGTATATAGTATTTGTTTTGGAAGCTATCCCTTAACACTCTAGGGACGAATTTAAGTTAGGAAAAATCACGGGGTATTACACAAAGTTCTTGCTCCCTTCATCATTAATTAAAGTTATTTTAAATTATTTTTATTCTAATGTTGAGATTCTACTTGTTAGGATAGAATTAAAATCTTTCTAGCTCTCTTTTGCTCAATTTAATTTATGATAATATCGGTGTGATAAAAACTAATTATTTGCGGATTCTTCTACGACATATTAATTTAAATTTTATGAATGTTGTGGAAACTTGTTTGTCCTTAAGAATAGTTTGATCATTTTGAAATTGCTCAATAATTATAGCATGTCTCCATTTTCTTAAATTGACTTCATTGTGGTACTTAGTTAATTATGATATATTTTGATTAAATAGTTAGTTGTGATATTATGGTAATTAATAGAACTACATGTTTTTGTTTGAAATTATGTGGTATTTTCATATTTTTGATAAATTTCATGATCTTATGATCCCTTTACTTATTTGTCCTAGGCAGATATTTTTTAGTTATGGTATATTGTGATTTGACTATTTTTGGTTAATGTTTTACCCTCTTTAGTTTAAATAGATTACTTGCTTATTCATGAAAAACTCAATATTCTATGTCAATATATTTTTATTTGGGTAGATTTACTTATGTATTTTTTGTAAAAATTGGATTTCTTTTATTTTGAAAAAGAAACCGTCTCATTAAGGAACAAGAATAATTTTAATTGATTTCAAGAATATTACATCTTCCTTTTATTTTTGTGACACCTTTACTATATAAATCAACTTTCCATTCTCTTAACAATCACCTTTTATCATCCTCTCCTACTCTCTATACCAAAAAAATAATACTCTTCTCTATACATAAATTATCTCTTTTGCTTTTGGTCTTGAGACTTCGGCTACTACTATTATCACGGATTTTCACTTTGTAAAGCACAATGTTCTTGTTTGTGTTTTATTACTTCCCCTTTGAACTAGTTAATTACCTCTAACGATGCATTAATTTTTTTTTATATTATTCTATGTGATTCTGATTTTACTTCAATTTGTGTACTTGATGTCATAAGTCTTGTACTTATTTTTGTGCATTCTCATGACTTATTGGGTGTTCATGCTATATTCTTTTGTCAATGTGTCATATTTTCTTCCAGTATTTGCAATTAAATATTTTTCTCCACTAAAATATTATTGTATATGAATTCAAAATGATCTTTGTGCATCTTATAATCCCTTTGTCATGAGCCTGCCTAAGATCCTTGAGATCCTTGGGATCTTGATAATGACAAGGGTTAGTTATGAGTTGTCAAAGGTATGTAATGGATTTGGAGTATATTTTGGTGTCTTTGCTTATGTTCACAGGTTGAAAGTGAAGAAGAGTTTCCAAGGAATTTATTTAAGGGTTGTATTACTTAGCCCTTTTTTTTCTTTTTCTTATTCATTCATTTTTGGTCTGTAATAATTATTGTATAAATTCTATGACTATAAAAAAATTACATGGACTGCTTACTGGGACAAGGATTATGTGACTTGAATATTTTTTGCAATTATTTATATCACCTAGTAAACTTGCTTTAGGGTTGCTAATTAAAGTCCAACCTGTTAACTAATTATTCTATCACTTAGAAATCATATTTTTAGGAATAAGAACTAATTTTCAACCTATCTAAAACAAATGTTGAGCATGTTAATTAATTTTCAGCACTTAAATTAATTTTCGAACAGTTTAATCAATTTTCTGCATATTTAATAAATTTGGCATTTTAAAATTAATTTTCTACACTGTAAAAAAGTAAATTCTACACTTTTTGAAATGAATTTCTCGCATTATTAAATAATTCTCTGTACTGATTAAATATTTTTTTGAAGGTTAAATTATTTTTGTTGTGCTGTTTAAATAACTTTTCTACATAGTTAAAATAATTTCTGCATAGTTTAAGTAACTTTTTGTATTGTTTTACTAATTTCTGCATAGTTTAATTAATTTTTTGCACTGTCCAATTAATTTACTGCATAGTTTCATTAGTTTTTTCACATTCTAATAAAATTCCTTCACATCTTTATTCAGTTTTTTTGTAAATTTTAGTGAGCTTTATGCACCACTTTTGAAATAAACTTTTAGTTGATTTAATCTTTTTGATATTAGTGATTGTTTGTCATTTAGGTATCATGCTTATAGATTTAATTTTATATATATATATATATATATATATATATATATAATTATTTATTATTTTAGCTTGCTTAACGCTAAATCAACCCTTAATTAATCCAGAGCATATTTCAAACTGTTATGTGTTATTTATTCAAGTATTGTTTGCTTTGTCTGACGTGAACTTTGAGTCCAATTAGGCAACCTACCTTTTCTTTTATCTAGATTCGAATTCAAAATAGTAAGTTCAATGCCTCTTGGTTATTAAGTTGGGATAGGTAACCATTTTAGGGAACATTAGTTAAACATTTTTTGTAGAATGCCTTTAAGTTTAATAAACAAAACTAGATGGGGTGGGTAGATAGATCGAAAATGGTGGAAATTATCCTAAGAAGAATTCAATAATGCGACATTCGACATTGTCATCCGTAATAAGCCGGGCGCTAATTCAAATAGGTTAAATTTAAATCCTTTGTCCGAACTTTTGAATTTATTTTCTTTTTTTCTTTACCTTGTATGTTTAATTCTTTGGGGGTAGCTTAGGTTTATTGATTAAATAAATATGCTGTTATATTAATTCTGTCACTTTTTTCTCTTTTCTTCTCTGATTTATACCTTTCATTTTATTTTTTTATCACCTAGATAATTTATAACTAGAAAATAACTACGACATATGTCTTGCTTATTTAACACTTAGTTATTAAATTAATAAAAAATAATCAACCCTTTGTTTATCATGCAAAATCTCCACGTAATATACGAATTCTATCGAAACTCACATTTGTGAACCTCGAAAGGTGCCTAACACCTTCCTCTCGAGGTAATTTGAATCCTTAATCAATTTTTGATGACGAAGACTACTTAAAATGGTTCTTAATTAACCTAAAATGGTGCCTAATGCACCTCAATTCATTAGGTGGCGACTCTTCACTCTTTAATCATTCTAAAAAGAGTTTCCACATCATATTCCACTTTTCACGAGAAAAATGGGATGCGACAACATGCCAATTTTATCGGGGATACTTAGGTTTTTACTATTACGAATTTGTATGTTATGCAGGGTTTTATTCCTTTTTTTTCATTTTTTATTCTTACCTTTTTTTATCCTGTTGTCTTTTATTAATTATTTGATTGCTACATGTTTACTGTATTCATTTTTTTTAGTTTTTTTATTTTGTTATTATATGTTCATTCCCTTCCCTTTTTTCTCTATCTTTTCTCTAAAATAACATATATTTTCATGTCTTTTTCTCCTTTACTTGGCTACGTGTTATCTTTTTTATATATCTTTGATTTCATAATTTCTTATGTATTGTTCAATGTGCTATTTCGTTCTCATTGTGTGTTATGTGTTACTATTTTTCATAGGTGGCATTCCGCTTCATATCTTCCTCCACTTGAAGCCTATTTATTATTTTCTTTTTAAGAACAACTGTGTAGTTACACGAATATTTATTCATATAACACCCTATGAACACTGCTTTGTGAATTGATTGATCAGCGGTGCATCGACAGTCATAAGCTTTTCCGTTCTCAAGTTGTCCGCTTGAGGAAACATTGTCAAGAAACCACACTTGTTCTATATAACTCAATAATATATTTCTTTACTAAGAAATATGCATCCTGATAAATCTTGGGTGTTTTCATAACTTATATGCATATATCAAATTTGTTATTTTTGTTCTTACATTTGTATATGACAATACTCCTTGGTTATTTTGTCTATAAACATCTTCACCCGCTATCAAATTTCTATAAGTCTCAAATTTTGTACTACATCTGACCTGATTCTTGTTCTAACAAGATATGTAGGCAATCTTTTATAAGGATGCAGTCTTCCTTTTTTCCTTTCTTTTACAATATATCTTTATCATTCAAATAGTATTTTATCAAATCATATTATCCCTTTCTTTCACCTTTCCATAATGTCATAATGGTGAAAACTAAATCTTTTTAAATTATTCAAGTAATTTTTTGCAATGTTTTAATTTCTCAATTGTTTCATACTAAATACTAATTCTTTCAAAATTGTTAACACTTTTCAAATCCCCAACCTCCCATGATTTTTAAACTAAAATGTCTTTAAGCATTTTGTGTGTATTTTTAAATATCTTATCATTATTTACTTGTTCACTCCATAAACTGTAAGTACGAACGTGGTACCTAGGTCGTGCGTAGAGCCTATCCTTTTTTATTTATATTAATTCACTTCTCAAACTTAAGTTCTAATGCATCCGTTCATCCTAAAGTCCTCTTTGACAAGACAACTCAAATTGCCATACTATATCTTATTTTTAGTTGGGTTTACTGCTATAAGTTCATGTCATTCGAGTTGAAAAGTGCTCAGAGTCTATCTCTGTCTTTTGATCTATAATACCCCATATTTTCTTAGCTCAATTCAGCTCTTAGTTGCATGCATAAGAGGCTTAAAGCCTGAAAATTTCTCTAATTGTTGGGGACTTAGTCATTTTTAAGATCCCTTAACTTTGAGAATTTTTAAATTGGTCTTCTTGACCCCCTGAGATATTAGTTTTTGAGTTAATTCATATTTAGGGGTGTAAGGAGCATATCTCAGAGAAGTTTTGGATATTTTGAATGAGGATTAGGTGATGTTTGGATCACGATTCCAATAGCTCATTATGATAGCGTCGCGTTGTGGTGGCTATAGAGATGAAGTCCTCATCGCTTTGTGGTAACCTTATAATCTGCATTCCAATTACAAATTTAAATATCTAAGGGGCAATTATGTCTTATCCCGTTAACCCAATTTGCAAATTCACGACTTAAAGCTTCAGTTAGGGAATTATTTTCCCATCTTTTCCAATTTTCTCTCAAAAACAAACCTTCTCCTACCCCAAGAATATCAAGTTCCATTACTTTCTCTCCAAGAAAAGAAAGAATTCAAGTTCCCCTATCTAAGAACATTCTAGAAAGCATTAAGATTTTTGTTTCTCTTTTAAGATTAAGGATTTAAGGTATGTGCGATGTTCATCCATGGGCTCTTTTCACCCAAGGAGTCCAAGAACTCTTTTTGAATTCAAATTATGAGTTTTTACATGATTATGTTGAACTATCACTATGAATATCTTGTTATTACAAATTTCAAGTTTGGATTATAAATTGTTTTCTAGTGGAATGGATTATAGTATGTTTTGAATGTAGTAGATCCCATACCATGTTCATGCAAGTCAAGATAAATCCTTAATTTATGGTTTTTTTCATATAATCATGCTATCTCATCATGTTTAAAAGGATTACCATGTTAAGTCTTAATTTCCATGTGTTTGATGAAATACCAAAGTAATGGATTTTGAATAATGATTTCCTATTATGGTTTTTCAGAGCTTTTCCATGTCCTCAGTGTTATATTCATTCAGTGTTTGTGGGTTACAAGCACTCGATACTTAGTTGTTTACATAATTTTAGAAATTTCATAATGATTTCAGATAAACCATAAGCATTGTCATTCAATAGTTATCATGATCAATTGTTGGTTTAGTTAAACTTAGTTAGACCAGTAATCAACGTCATTCAGTAGAGAGTAGGATTTAATACCGAGCCAACCTAGGGATGGGGCTCACCCGTCAGTTAGGACTAGGTCCTTAGTAGTAATCCCTAAGTTCTAGAACTATGAAGACAATATAGGATTATGAGATGTCACCCACCACCTTAGGAATGACACTCTCTTAGGAGTCCCCGCTAGTTTAGGTCTAACTCCCTAGTCCTTTCGGACATTAGATTAGTGGATCCACATATCCAGTGTTAGTACCCATGGCACGGTACTGAAACCTTCTCAACTGGGTTACAGGTTGGACCCCAATTAGCTTAGATTAGGGCATATCAGATAGATGATACCTTCCACGGTCTCAGTTCAATGTTCAATATAGAATTCAGTTCAGGTTTGCTTGTCTATAGCCTATCGACTTCCAGTTATTTAGATATCAGATTTTAGTAATTCAATTTACAAATTATTTCAAAAATATTATATGCTTGGTCTTGAATTCTTAGTATTTCAGTTTTCATGCATGCATACTCAGTTATTTCAGGCTATTTAGTCAATCATTACTTCTTGCATAATTAACCTATGTATTTTAGCCTAACCTTATCTCATATACCAATACATTCAAAGTACTAGCTGCATACTCTTATTTGTGCTATGATGTCTTATATCATAGGTCCAAACGCTCAGTTTTCCAACCTACTTAGATAGTTTGGCACTTCAGCAGCAACAACAGTGGTGAGTTATAATATATTGAGGACCTATTTTATTTAGTTATTTATTTCTGTATTTATTTTTAGTTACTTAGTTGGAGTTCATTGGGGTATGTCACATCAACTCCTCAGTCAATTTTGAGGCTTTCAGACATTCAAAACGTCAGATAGACATCTAGTCAGTTTATTAGTCATATCAGTTGTGTTTTTAGTATTTAATCAGACGTTACAGACTTGTGAATTCAGTTGTGCTTTTGGTATTTAAACTTTATGTCTTTATCTATTATTTTCCGCACATGTATTTTATTATTTGATATTTAATGCTCATATCAGGTACCAACTTATGGATTAGCTTATGGTCACTTATGACCATAAGGACCATTATTATTACTAGAGGCTAGCCTCAGGTTGTGATAAAACTTGGTATCACAGCCTAAGGTTTTACAGTGTCCTAGGGATTTTGGAAGCCGCGTTAAGTAGAGTCTTGGGCATAGGTGCAAAGTGCTCCATACTTATGGATAAGAGGCTACAAGACATTTTAAGAAAAGTTTTCCTTCTTTCAGTATTCATGTTATGTGAATGAGCATAAGCTCTATTTAAAACTCTCTTTACGACTCATTATTCCTTCTATTTACAGAAAATACCTCATAAAAGAAACAAAAGAAGGAGAAATAGAAATCAACCCATACCTCCGCTTGTTCAGAAAGATCTCCTGAATAAGCACGTCTCTCATGCCGAGTTTAGTGATGCATTCACTACCTTAGATCATTTAGTAACTGCAAAGAACACTCAGTAGGATGTTTCCCCTGCTAACCCAGTGGAAAATACAACTACATCTAAGATTCAAGATTTCACCTGAATGAATATTCCTTTATTTTTGGGATCCATCTCTTAGGAGAATCCGTAGAAGTTTCTTGATATGGTTCAGAAGGTGACTGATATTATGGGTTTCACTTTGAGTGAGAGTCTAAAGTTTTTTATAGATCAGTTATAGGATGTAGCTCATACGTGGTATAAGCAGTGGAAGGAGGACAGAGGTGCTGAGATAGGGCTTGTAGAGTGAGAGGGTTTGCCATAACCTTTTTAGATAGGTTATTTCCTTTTGAGTTGAGGAAAGAAATTATGCTAAAGTTTATTAATTTGAAGTAAGGTAATATAAGTATGAAGGAATACTCACTTAAGTTTATGAAGTTGGTGAGGTATTCTTCTTCGATGGTGGCTGATAATAAGTCTAGAATGAGTAAGTTTGTTTTTAGTGTAGCTGATAATATGGTCAAGGAGTGTAAGATTGTTATGTTGATTAAGGAGATGGACCTATCTAGGCTTATGGTTCATGATTAATAGATTAAGGAACAAAAACTTAAGGAGAGAGAGAGAGAAAATAAAAATCCAGAACAAGTAGCTTTAATTTTTCTCAGTCGAGGTTAGAGGGTGGTAACCGTTCTTAGTTCCATCAAAATATTCAGCCCCGACTTCATCTTCAGCTAGTGCACCAGTGCCAAAATTTAGAAATGACAGTCGGGACAGGGTGCTAGGCTCCAAGTCCAAAGGTAGTGTAAACTGTGGTCATACTAATCCACTTTGCCAGAAATATGGTAGAAATTATTAGGATGTGTGAAAGGCTGGTAGTGATGTGTGTTTTGGGTGTGGCAAGCTAGGCCACAAGGCCAGAAAGTGTCCAGTAATTGCTTAGACGGTAAAGGATTTGTGCCAACCGGGCCAGTCCAATCTATCATCAGCTCCAGCAGGTCGCCCAACTCAGTAAGGAGCTACTTCCAATACCACTAGTAGATAAAGGTAGAACAAGTTATACACACTCTATTTTCGACATGATCAGTAAAGTTCTCCTGATATGGTTACAAGTATGTTGTACTTTTTTCATCTTCATGTGTATGTTTTACTAGACCCTAGAGCCTCATTTTCTTTGTAACCCCTTATATAGATTTTAATTTTGGTGTCAGCCCAGAAATATTAGTAGATCCTTTCTCAGTGACTACCCTAGTGGGTAAATTAATCATAGCCAATCGGGTATACAAAAATTGCCCGATTACAGTATTTCAAAAAGTCATGTCAGTTGAACTTATGGAGTTAGAGATGACTGATTTGGATATCAATCTCAGCATGGATTGGCTCTACTTATGCTATGCTTTAGTTGACTGTAGGAATAGGGTTATCTAGTTTTAGTTTCCTAATAAATTAGTCATTGAATGGATGGGTAGTACTTCAATGCTTAGGGGTCAGATTATTTCATATCTTAAGGAAAGAAAAAAAATATCCAAGGGGTGTATGCATGTAAGACCCCGCAAAATTTATAAGGTTAAATCAGTCTTTTAAGCTTGTCAAGGGGGTCCCATACTTAGGAAATTCTAGCTAAGTTCCCAGACTTAGTTTATTGTTTTCTTTCAAAAGTTGGAAATCTTATTTTTCCACCTTAATGTCCTTTAATGGTTCGTATTTTGGTTAATTCATCAGAGAGGTCAATAGGTGTTTCTGGACAAGTTTTGGATTTTTCAAACCTCGTTTTTACCATGTTTGGTTTTCCAAAATAGTTGGTAACACGATCATGGCGTGCCACATCGCCTATGATGTTGGTTAACATTGTTGAAGGGAATGCCAGTAAAACTACTAAGGCTTGGTGCGATGATGGCGCGACGCATCAGGTATTCGTTGATGCATCGATGCACCGCATCACTTATCAAATAGATGCGCAGCTTTTAGTAATTAAATGTCCATGTTTTAAGGGCAAAAAGGTCAATTTTCCATCCCTATATAAGCCTATAAACGAGATTCTTCTCTTATTTCACCAAAATATTATTGTTACTCTCAAATACTCTCAAGAAAAAGTCTAGGGTTTTCATAGGAGCTTCAAATTCAAGAGATTCTACCATTAATTTTAAAGAATTTTCCATCCAACGTATGTCAAGTGTTCATTCATGGATTCCTATCATCCATGAATCCCAAGAATCCAATTTTAAATTATGAATTGTGATGTTTATGTTGTGGATTAATCATGTTCATATAGTTATTGTTGTAGGATTCCCAGGTTGGAATCTTCATGTGTTGTTCATGAAACTATGCTAGTATGTGGGTTGAAATTTATGAAATTGAGTTGAATTCGGGAATCATGTGGTATTAATTTGATATCATTCCTAAGACCTAAGTTATGCATACTAGGTGTTTGATAAAATGCCTAAGAGAATAATACTTGTGTATTATGACTCAATAAAACCTAAATGATGAATCTATGTTACTATTATGTTGAAAATAACTCCCATGCTATCGTTATGCCTTGTAATAGATTGATGTAGTACTCATGTGATTAGTCTTAGGGAATTATGACATGTTTATATGCATTCTTATTCATGTGTAAGCTTGGGGTATGCAAATACTTTATGCAAATCCCCAATAACAGTACTCTGAATTATTGACCTTGGTTATGTGTTCAAAAAGTATCATGTATTGTTAATTTTATGCTATGGAGTCCTGGGGGTACTTGTACCCAACAAATTAGCTGTGTGCCTAGAGCCAATGTCAGTTTTATGATAAATCTCAGTCATTCCATTATTAGTAGTATTCTTAGTCAGTTTCAGAATTCAGTCAGTTACATGACTCAGGAAAACTCAGTAATCTCAAGTAGTTATCAGCTCTTAATAGTATTCCATCAGTTAACGGAACTCAAAGAACTCAGGTCAGTTCAGTTCAGTTAATCATGTTCAGTGTCTATTCAGATGGGAGTAGGATTCAGCACCGAGTGAGCCCAAGGATGGGAACCCGCCTTTTAGTAAAGGGTATGATTCTTAGAAGCTATCTTTGTACTCCTAAACTACGTATCCATCTTAGGTTGAGACATAAAACCTGCTAGTTGAGGGTAGATGAGGTGGCTTAACCTATTATATGAGGATCCCACCGTTCTCCTTAGCGTACCTATTAGATGAGGGATTTCTTACAACTTGTCCTTACTAGTGGCGTGGTATTGACACCCTTCCAACTGGTGTTACAGGTTGGACACCAAATCTATTTAGAAAAAGAGTCATGTCAGTTAGATGAATTCTCCCATAGTTTTATTTATAGAATCAGGACTGTCAGATACAGTCACCAGGCCTTAGTAATAGAACTCAGATAGTTCTATAGAACCCAGGACTGTCAGATACAGTCACTTAGCTCAGGATGAAAATCAGCTATTTCATTAGAACCTAGATTGTCAGACATAGTCGCCCAGTATTAGTTATATCAGTTATATCAGTTATCAGTAACTCATGTTATCAGTATTCAAACTCAGTTGTTAGTATTACTTACAAACCAATTACAGTTACACACTCATGTATGTATTCTCACAATCATGTTATATAGTCAGTTAGCATTGTTCATGCATATGAACCCTTTGCATTCACCCTACCTCACTTACATACCAATATATTTCCACATACTAACGTATTTACGCTATGGTGTTTTATTCCATAGGTTCAGAAGAATGAGCTCCAGAGCATCAGCAGCATTCTAATTTTAGTAGTCAGAAGTGAGTCCTCAAAATTTAAGGATGTTATGATTTGATTAGTTCATATCTTTAGTACTTAGTTATTTCAGCAGTTGGAGTAAGTTAGGGACATGTCTCATCAACTCCTTATTAAGAAAGTCTAGAGGCTTTTAGACTATAGCATGATGACAGTTTATTTCAGTTGTTTTGATAATGATGTACCATATTTCCAGATGTTATGTTTTATCATATATTTGAACCTTATGGCCTTTTAGACATTAATTCTGCATTTTTACATCATATTATGTAGTGCTCAGTTACAGATATCAGTCATGGGTTATCTTATGGTATTTTGGGGTCATGAGCACCATGTAGCATTTTGGGTACCAGATTCAGGGCATTACAAACTTGGTATCAGAGCCAGGTTCAATAGTGTCCTAGGAAGTTTGAAAAACATATCTAGTAGAGTCTTGTGCATGGGTGTGTTGTACGCCACATTTATGTACAGGAGGCTATAAGATATTTTAGCAATAGTTTCCCTTCTTTTAGTATTTATGTCGTGTTAGTAAGCATAAGATCAAGTTCAACTCTCAGTCTAATTCGTTTCTCCCTTTCTTCTATAGAACATGCTTTCCAAGAGAAGAAACAGAAATCAGTTAGCCCCTCAGCTCGTCAAAGCAGATCCCTTGGACGAAATGTTTCTCATACAGAGTTCAGAGCTGTATTCACTACTCTTGCTAACTTAGTTGCTTCCCAGAATAAATGACCAGTTGTCGTTCCAGCCAACCCAGTGGCCAATACTGCAACAGCCAGGATTCGGGACTTCACCTGAATGAATCCACCATCCTTTTTTGGGTCTAGGTCAGATGAGAACCCTTATGAATTCCTTGATCAGGCTCAAAAGGTTACAGATATCATAGGGGGGTCAGTTGTTGAGAGTACTGAGCTAGCTGCATATCAGTTGTAGGATGTGGCTCACACATGGTTCAAATAGTGGAAAGCCAAGAGGGTTGGTGATCCAAGGCCTAAAGAGTGGGAGGATTTTGCCACTGCTTTTCTTGATAAATTCTTTCCCCTAGAGCTGAGGGAAGCTAAGGTGCTAGAATTTATCAACCTTAGGCAGGGTAATATGATAGTGAAAGAGTATTATCTAAAGTTTACTCAACTTTCTAGATACACTCCTCATGTAGTGGCAGAAAATAAGGCTAAGATGAGTAAGTTTGTTTCTGGGGTGAATAATAGTATTGTCATTGAGTGTAGATCTGGAATATTGATTAGTGAGATGGACATAGCCAGGCTTAAGATCCAGCTCAATAGATAGAAGAGCAGAATATTAAGATGAGAGCGAAGCAGAATAAGAGAAAAAAGATAAATAGTTTCAACTTTGCTCAACCTAAGTTAGAGGGTGTAAGTCAATCTCAGTTCCGCCCAAAGTCATCCGTTCCAGCTCTTTCCTTAGCCAGTTCTCCAGTGCCAAAATTCAGAGACGGCAACAGAGTTAGAGCACCAGGCTCTAAGTCTTAGGGTAGTGTTAGCAGTGCCCAAACCTATCCTCTTTGTCAGACATGTGGCAAGCACCATCAGGGTACTTGCAGAGCTGGTAGTAATGTATATATGGCAAGACAGGATACATAGTCAGAGATTGTTCTCAGCTTAGTACGATCACCCAAACCAGTAGGGTACCATTTCTAGTGCTACTAGTGGGCAACACCCCAATAGACTCTACGATCTTCAGTCTCGACAGGATCAAGAAAATTCTCCTGATGTGGTTACTGGTACATTATAGATCTTTCATTTACATATTTATGCTTTGCTAGATCCAGGAGCATCTTTGTATTTTGTTACTCCTTATATTGAAATTAATTTCAATGTCAGTTCCAAAATTCTAGTAGAGCCCTTCTCAGTCTCCACCCTAGTGGGTAAAACCATCATAGCCCGATGGGTATACAGGAACTGTCCGATTATGGTATCTTAGAAAGTCACTTCAGCAGACTTAGTTGAATTAGAGATGACTGATTTTGATGTCATTCTCAATATGGATTGGCTTTATTCCTGCTATGACATAGTTGACTGTAGAAATAGAATTGTGCAATTTTAGTTTTCCAATAAACCTATCCTAGTGTGGAGAGGTAGTACTTTAGTTTTCAGAGATCAGCTTGTTTCCTACCTTCGAGCATGGAAAATGATATCTAAGAGATGTGTCGATCATCTTGTTCAAGTAAAGGACTCTAGTTCTGAAACTCCCAGTTTCCCAAAGATCTTCCAGATACTCAACCTATATTATTACTCCATACAGAATGGCACCAGTAGAAATCAGAGAATTGAAAGAATAGTTGAAGGATCTATTAGATAAGGGATTGATCAGACCCAGTGTGTCCCTGTAGGTAGACCAGTCTTATCATACGAAAGAAAGATGGTTCTCTCAAAATGGGCATTGATTACCGCCAACTTAATAAATTCACAGTCAAGAATAAGTATCCACTTCCCAGAATCAATGACTTGTTTGACCAACTTTAGGGTGCCAACTATTTCTCCAAGATAGATCTCAGATAAGGCTATCATCAGCTCAGAGTCAGAAAATGTGACATTTCAAAAATAGCCTTCTGTACTCGGATGGTCACTTTCAATGAATCGTGTATTCAAGCAGTACTTGGACATGCTCCTCTTAGTCTTCATAGATGACATCCTTGTTTACTCTAGAAGTGAGCGTGATCATGCCGACTATCTTAGAATAATATTGCAGACTCTCAGAAATCATCAGTTGTTTTCCAAATTTAGTAAGTGAAAGTTTTGGCAAATGTCAGTAACATTCCTTGGTCATATCATTTTCGGTGATGGCATTAGAGTTGATCCTTAAAAGACCAAAGTAGTAAAAAACTGGTCTCTCCCTATATCTCCATCAGATATAACGAGCTTCTTGGGTTTGGTTGGCAATTATAGATGGTTATTTTAGGGATTTTTTTCTATTGCATCCCCTATGTCTAGATTGACTGAATAAAAGTCAACTTTTAGTGGTCAGATCTTTGTTAGAAGAGTTTTCAGGAGTTGAAGACTGGACTCACCCCAGCTTTAGTTTTTGCTCTTCCAGTTGGTACAGATGGGTTCGTAGTGTATTGTGATGCATCCAGAGTAGGTTTGGATTGTGTCCTAATGCAGTATTGTAAGGTCATAGCCTATTCCTCTAGACAAGTAAACCCTATGAGAAGAATTATCCTACTCATGATATTGAGTTAGCAGCCATAGTTTTTTTCTTAAAGATTTGGAGGCATCACTTGTACTATATTTATGTAGATGAGTTCACAGATCAAAAGAACCTTTAGTATGTCTTTTCTCAGAAATATCTTGACCTCCATCAGAAAAGGTGGTTAAAGATCTTGAAAGATTACAACATGAGTGTCCTTTATCATCCGAGCAAGGCAAATGTAGTGACTGATGCCCTCAGTAGACTATCTATGGGTAGTGTTGCTCATGTTGAGGACAATAAAAAGAAGTTAGCTTGGGAAGTTGATGATAGGCGAACTTACACGCCTATATCAATATATTTTGCCCATATTTGTGCCATGTTTTGAGAACAAATTATATATTTCATGCACTTTTAGTCCTTTTTCCTGTAAGTGAGCTAAAGAACATGATTAGCAAAGTTGCAGGTATAAATGATGCAGAATTCAGCATTTTGTGGATAATTTGACGCCAAAGAAAGCTCACGAAGGAAGGAAAGGGAGCTTGGACGCCTAAAGGACCAAAAGTGATGCATGGAAAATCTATCCCGGGCTAAAACAACATTTCTGAAGACTTTGGGGACTAGCAGTAACTTATTAGGATTAGGATAATGATACATTAACCTAGTACAATTGGGTTAAGTATTTCATTAGCTTATTAGGATTAGGGTAATGATACATTAACCTAGTACAATTGGGTTAAGTATTTCATTAGCTTAGTAGGATTTGGTTAAGTATTTCATTAGCTTAGTAGGAATAGGATATGGGTATTATACATACCCTATCTTGCTAGAGATTTGGATGCATTCCTCCCTTAGTGGAGAGATTCATTCACTTACTATTCCAACAATTCTAATTCTTCCATTAATTCTATTTTTATTCTTCTATTCTTCTATTAAATTCCATAACAAGAGAGACGTTACTTTGCAAAGGACTTCACGCCATCCTCACCCTTACACCTAACGTGAAAATCTTTATTGGGGTACAATGATCATGTTTATTGTGACTTCCTTCGCACTCATGGGTAACTAAACCTCTCTGTTGGGATTATGGAAGCCGAATGAGATACTATCTATTGCTGTGAGTTTGTGAGTTCGTGAGATGTATGCTGCTTATATCATTATTCTCTTCATCTTAATGCAAATTCTTGTGGCTGCAGACGCATATAATAACGCCAGTATAGCATTAACTTATTCGAAAGAAAGGTTAACTGTCTGGAAAAGAGATAATGTCAAGGTAATAGGGTCCCATCCCCTATTAAAAAGTTAGTGCCGTAACTGGATTAACCTCTTGGAGAATTCGTACCGTTAGACACGCTTTAAGCTCGAAAGAGTTAAAGTGAAATAGTCCTCGAATAGGTTGAAAGACGCCTGGATTTACCATCGAATACAATTCTTTATAAGCACATGCATGTCTGAATTCAACACACTCATAGCAAATAGAGACGTATAACTCAGAAGGTGGACATAACCCCAACGCCTCAATTCTCATTGTTTACAACTTACGTAATATTCTTCCTCTTTTTACTTTGCTATTTTCAGCTTTTACTTTATTGTTTTGGTTACACATTACAATCCCCCCTTCTTACGAGACTTGCACTAAAAGTCTAGTAATTGTTGCCTACTGGTTGACCAAGCTATTCTTTGTGGGATCGATACCCAACCCAGGTTGGGTTCTATATTTGCTAACGACCGCTTTACACTCCTACGAGAGCTGTAGATTGAGCGTTATCAGAAGTCCATCAGCTTGCTAGACTAGGTGTCCACCAAGTTTATTCATCAGAAGGTAGAATATGGGTTTAGAATAGTTCAGAATCATCTCTGGTTTTTGAGGTGAAAGAAAAATAGGATAGACATCCCAGTCCAATCAAGTTGAAAGAATCAGTCAAAGTTCATAAAGTAGAGGTTTTCTTCTAAGGGTGAGATACTGTTTTGCATTGTCAAGGTTGTATTTGTGTGCTAGGTGTAGATGAATTAAGGTAGTGAATTCTCATAGAAGTCCTTGGTGCATGCTACTCTATTCATCCCAGGGCCACTAAGATGTACCGCGATCTGCGGGAGATCTATTGGCAGAGTAGGATGAAGAGAGATATTGCAGAGCTTGTGGCTAAGTGCTCTACATATCAGCAGGTTAAGATAAAGCATCAGAAGCCTAGTAGGTCCATGCAGGAGTTCAGTATTCCTACTTGGAAGTGGGAAGAAGTGAACATAGGCTTCGTGATGGGTTTTCCTCGTACTCGTTGCCAATATGATTCAGTTTGAGTCATTATAGAAAAGATGAACAAATTAACTCATTTCCTTATAGTCCATACCTCTTATTCAGATGAGGATTACTCCAAACTCTAGATCAGGGAGTTGGTCAGATTACACGGTGTTCCATTATCTATTATTTCAGACAGAGGTACCCAGTTCACCTCTCACTTCTGAAAGGCATTCCAAAAGGGTCTTGATACCTAAGTTTATCTCAGTACTGTCTTTTATCCCCAAAAAGATGGTCAATCAGAAAAGACCATTCAGACTTCAGAAGATATGCTATGAGTGTGTGCAATTGATTTCAAGGGTATTTGGGATAATCACTTGCTTTTGATTGAGTTTGCATATAACAACATCTATCATTCCAGCATTTGAATGGCTCCATTCGAAGCTTTCTATAGTAAGAGATACAAATCTCTAATTAGCTGGTTTGAAGTTAGTGAGTCCTAAGTTATAGGTTCTGACTTAGTATTCGATGCCATAGAAAAAGTCCAATTGATCAGAGAAAGACTCCGGGCTTCTCAGAGCCAACAGAAGTCTTATGTAGATGTGTATAGAAAGGATCTCAAGTTTGATATTGGTGACTATGTTTACCTAAAGATCTCTCCCATGAAGGAAGTAAAGTGATTCGCCAAGCAGGGAAAGCTCAGTCCTCGATATGTCAATCCCTTCAAAATTCTCAGTTGTTCTGGCAAAGGTAGCTTATGAGCTCAAATTACCTTCAGATCTATCCTTAGTTTATCTACTGTTCCATGTCTTTTTGCTTAAAAAGTACATAGGTGGCCCATCAGTTGTAGTCCCTATAGAGGGTATTGATGTTCAGAATAGTCTTTCTTATAAAGATATTCCAGTCAAAAGTTTGGACTACTACACTCATAGACTGAGGAACAAGAAGTCCTTCTAGTCAAAGTTCTTAGGTGGAATCAGTCCATTGAAGGAGCTACTTAGGAAGCAGAAGCAGAAGTAGATATGCAAACCAAGTATCCTTACCTCTTTTTATCTAACTGAGACTTAGCCCAAGGTAATAGTTTTCCTTAAGCTTGCTCAGTTATTATGTTCAGTTTCATTAACAACTTGGTATTCAGTTTTATGCTCAAAATTTTATTTTAAACTTGGTATCAAATACCATTGAATATTCAGTAATATGTTTATGCATCATGTCAGCTATGTATTCATGCATCAGATATCCATCCTTATTATGAGAAACTCAACTTATCAGAAATCTCTGCCATGAATTCTTTAATCAGTTATGCATGCAACAGATATGTATGTTCAGTGTGATATATTCAGTTTATCAGTCATGTCAATCATGAAATCATGTTTCAATTATTCATGTCTTATATATACTTTATTTTGTATTTCCCCATCTTAGTCAGTCTCATTCAAGGACGAATGTTCTCAATGGGGAGATATTGTAAGACCCCATAAAATTTCTAAGCTTAAGTCAGTCCTTTAAGCTTGTCCAGGGGGTCCCATACTTACGAAATTCTAGCTAAGTTCCCAGACTTATTTTATTTTTTGCTTTTGAAAGTTGTCAATCTCATTTTGCCATCTTAATGTACTTTAATGGTCCATATTTTTGTTATTCATGATCAGAGAGGTCAATAGGTGTTTTCAAATAAGTTTTGGATTTTTCGGACCTCGTTTAGACCACGTTTATTGTCCCAAAATAGTGGACCAATGCAATCTTGGCAAGCCCCGTCGCCTATCTCGTTGGTTAACATTTTTGCAGGTACTGCCAATAAAATTACTGAGTCTTGACGCAATTATGGCATGAAGCATCGGGTATCACTGCGATGCATCGATGCGCCGCATCGCTAATTATGTCGATGCCCAGTTTTCAGTCATTAAATGTCCATGTTTTTAAGGGAAAAGGGTCAATTTTTCTCCCTTATATAAGCCTATAACACGAGATTCAACCCTTATTTCATGAAAATATTTTTGTTACTCTCAAATACTCTCAAGAATAAGTCTAGGGTTTTCATAGGAGCATCAAATTCAAGTGATTCTACCGTTAGTTTTCAAGAATTTTCCCTCCAAGGGATGTCAAGTGTTCATTCATGGATTCCTTTCATCCATGAAGCCCAAGAATCCAATTTTAAATTATGAATTACGATGTTTGTGTTGTGGATTGATCATGTTCATGTAGTTATTATTGTAGGATTCCCAAGTTGGAATCTTTGTGTGTTGTTCATGAAACTACGCTAGTATGTGGGTTGAAATTTATGAAATTGAGTTAAATTAGGGAATCATGTGGTATTAATTTGGTATCATGCCTAATCCCGAAGTTATGCATACTAGGTGTTTGATAAAATGCCTAAGAGAATAATACCTGTGCATTATGACTCAATAGAACCTAAATAATGAATTGTTACCATTATGTTCAAAATGACTCCCATGCTATTGTTATGCCTTGTAATAGATTGATGTAATGATCATGAGATTAGGCTTAGGGAATTATGACATGTTTATATGCATTCTTATTCATGTGTAAGCTTAGGGTATGTAAATACTTTATGAAAATCACCAATGATAGTACTATGAATTATTGACCTTGGTTATGTGTTCAAGAAGTGTCATGTCTTGTCAGTTTCATGCTATGGAGTCCTAGGGGTACTTGTACCCATAAACTTAGATATGTTCCTAGAGCCAGAGTCAATTTTATGATAAATCTCAGTCATTCCATGATTAGTAGTATTCTTAGTCAGTTTCAGAACTCAGTAGATTTCAGTTAGTTACATGACTCAGGAAAACTCAGTAATCTCAGTTAATTATCATGTGTTAATAGTATTCCATCAGCTAACGGAACAAAATTAACTCAGGCCAGTTCAGTTCAGTTAATCATTTTCAGTGTCTATTCAGATGGGAGTAGGATTCAGCATCGAGTGAGCACAAGGATGGGAACTCACCTGTTAGTAGAGGGTGTGATTCTTAGAAGCTATCCTTGCACTCCTGAACTACGTAGCCATCATAGGTTGAGATATCAAACCAGCTAGTAGAGGGTAGATATGGTGGCTTTACCTATTTTATGAGGTTTCCACCGTTATCCTTAGAATACCTATTAGACGAGGGATTTCTTATAACTTGTCCTTACTAGTGGTGCGGTATTGATCCCCTTCCAATTGGTGTTTCAGGTTGGACCCCAAATATATTTAGAAAAAGAGGCGTGTCAGTTTGATGAATTTTCCCACAGTTTCAGTTACAGAATTAGGACTGTCAGATATAGTCTCCCAATCTCAGTAATAGAAATCAGATAGTTCTACAGCACCAAGGACTATCATATACAGTCACTCAGCTCAATACGAAACTCAACTAGTTCCATCAAAACCTAGACTATTAGACACAGTCTCCCAATATCAGTTATACCAATTATATTAGTTATCAGTAACTCATTTTATCAGTATTCAGACTCAGTAGTCAGTATTACTCATGAATCTAGTTACGGTCACATACTCATGTATGTATTCTCACGATCATGTTATAAGTCAGTTAGCATTGTTAATGCATATGAACCCTTTGCATCCAACCTAACTTACTTGCATACTAGTACATTTCCACTTACTAATGCATTTGAGCTATGGTGTTTTATACCATAGGTTCAGAAGCATGAGCTCCAAAGCATCAGTAGCATTCTAGTTTCAACAGTTAGAGTTAGCTGTGAGTCCTCATCATTTGAGGATATTATGATTTGATTATTTCATATCTTTAGTACTTAGTGATTTCACCAGGTAGAGTTAGTTGGGGACATGTCCCATCAAATCCTTATTTAGATAGTCTAGCGGCTTTCAGACTATAGCATATTCACCATTTATTTTAGTTATTTTGATAATGATGTACCATATTTCCAAATGTTATTTTTTATCATATATTTGAACCTTATGAGCTTTCAGCCGTTAATTTGGCATTTTACATTATATTATGCAGTGCTCAGTTACAGATATTAGTCATGGGTTAGCTTGTAGTCCTTCAGGGTTATGAGCACCATGTAGCATTTCGGGTACCAGATTTTGGGCGTTACAATGTGCCATCTAGTTTGAGTCAAAGACACTAATTTTGAGGCCGCCAGTCTCGAGTTTGTTTTAGTAGTAAAGGAGTTTACAAATGTGTTCTCTTAAGATCTCCCTAGAGTCCCTCCTAAAATGGAAATTGAATTTAGAATAGATCTCCTTTTAGATACCCAGCCCATCTCTATTCTTTCCTATAGATAGAGAATAGATCTCCTTTTAGATACCCAGCCCATCTCTATTCTTTCCTATAGATAGCTCCAGCTGAGTTAAAAGAGATAAAAAAATAGTTGAAAGATCGCTTAGATTAGGGATTCATCAGGCTCAATGTCTCCCTATGGGGTGCTCCAGTCCTGTTCATACATAAGAAAGACGGTTCTCTCAGAATGTACATTGATTAACGTCAGTTGAAAAAATTCACATTCAAGAATAATTATCCACTCCCCAATATTGATGAGTTATTCAATCATCTATAGGGTGCCAGTTATTTCTCTAAGATAGACCTTAAATCAAGATATCATCAGCTCAGAGTTAGAGAATGTGACATTCCGAAAACAACCTTTAGAACTCGGTATGGTCACTTCAAATTCCTAGTTATATCTTTTTGGATAACAAATGCCCCAGCAACTTTCATGGACTTGATGAATAGAGCATTCAAGCAGTACTTGGACATGTTCGTTATAGTATACATTGATGGTATTCTGGTCTACTTCCATTGTGAAAATGATCATGCAGGCCATCTTAGAATTGTAATGCAGACTATTAGATCACATTAGTTATTCGCCAAATTCAATAAGTGTGATTTTTGGATAAGATCAGTATCTTTCCTTGGCCATATTATTTTTGGTGATGGCATTAGAGTTGACCCTCAAAGGATAAATGCAGTGAGAAATTAGCTCAGTCCTATCTCTCCATCAGATATCAACAGCTTTTTGGGTTTGGCTTGATATTACAAATGGTTTTTTAAAGGGTTTCTGACTATTGCATCCCTATGTCTTGATTGACTCATAAGAAGGTCAAGTTTCAGTGGTCAGATTTTTGTGAAAAGAGTTTTCAGGAGTTAAAGACCCGACTTACCTCAGCCCTAGTCTTAACTTTGCCAGATGGTTTAGATGGGTTTTTGGTTTACTATGTTACTTCCAGAGTTCGTCTTGGCTATGTATTAATGCAGAGAGGTTAGCTCATAGCCTATGCCTCTAGACAATTTAAGCCTCATGAAAAGAATTACCCTACCCATGATATTGAGTTGGCAGCTTTGTTTTTTCCTTGAAAATTTGGAGGCATTATCTTTATGGAGTTTATGTTAGTGTGTTCATTGATCATAAAAGTTTACAGTATGTGTTTTCACAAAAGGATTTAAATCTTTGTAAGAGAAGGTGGCTTAATTTATTAAAAGATTGTGATATGAGTATGTTGTATTATCTGGGTAAGGACAATATGATCATAGACACTCTTATCAAATTGTCTATGGATAAGGTTACTCATGGTGAGGATTATAATAAGAAGTTAGTCTGAGAGGTTCATTAGCTTGCTAGATTAGGCATTCTGTTAGTTGATTCAACTGAGGGTAGTATATGGGTTCAGAATGGTTTGTAATCTTCTTTGGTTGCCAAAGTAAAATAAAAGTAAGATAGGGATTCTAGTTTGGTTAAGTTGAAGGAATCAGTTAGAGATCAGAAAGTATGGTGTGTTACGATGTCAGGGTAGGTTGTGTGTGCCGTGTGTTTATGGTTTGAGATAGTGGATTTTGGTAGATTCACATGGTGCACGTTACTCTTTACACCCAGGAACTACTAAGATGTACCGTGATTTATAGGAAATCTATTGGTGGGGTGGTATAAAGAGGGATGTTATAGAGTTTGTTGTAAAGTGTTCTAATTGTTAGTAGGTTAAGGTTAAGCACCAGAGCCCTAGTGGCACATTGTAAGAGTTCAGCATTCCCCATTTGAAGTGGGAAGAGGTGAACATGGATTTTGTGATGGGTTTGCCTCGTACATGTCATCAATATGATTTGATATGGGTTATTGTAGACCAAATGACTAAATCAGCTCATTTTTTGCCAATTCATACATCTTATTCAGTCGAGGATTACACCAAGCTATATATTAGAGAAGTTGTTAGGTTGCATGGAGACTCGTTTTCTATCATTTTAGATACAGGTACTCAGTTTACCTCTCATTTTAGTACCTAAGTTTATCTCAATAGAACTTTTTATCCTCAGACAGATGGTCAAGTAGAGAGGACCATTAAGAACCTAGAGGATATATTGAGTGTGTGTGTTCTTGATTTCAAGGTTAGATGGGATGATCACTTACCTTTGATGGAGTTTTCCTATAATAATAGTTATCACTCCAGTATTTAGATGGCTCTTTTTGAGGCTCTCTATGGGAGGAGATATATATCTCCTATTGATTGGTTCGATGCAGGTGAGGCTGCTTTAATTGGACTAGATTTAGTGTTTGATGCAATGATGAAGGTTCAATTACTTAGGAAAAGACTTAAGACATCCCAAAGCAATCATAAATCCTATGCAGATATGAGGAGAACAGATCTTGAGCTTGAAGTTGGGAATTTGGTGTATTTGAAAATCTCGCCTATGAAGAGAATGAAGAGATTTAGCAATAAAGGGAAACTTAGTCCCCGATATGTTTACCCTTATAGAATTTTGAGTCATTTTAGAAAGGTAGCTTATGAGCTTGAGTTGCCTGTAGATTGGGCATCAATACATCTTGTGTTATATATTTTCCTATTATTTAAGTGTATTAGTGATCCAACGGTTGTTATTCCGGTAGAAAACGTGGAAGTTCAGGATAGACTTTCTTATGAATAAATCCTAGTCGAGATCCTGGACCATCAGATTTGAGGACTAAGGAACAAAGTTCCCTTGGTCAATGTTCTTTGGCAGAATCAGTCTGTTGAGGGAGCCAATTTGGAAGCAGAAGTAGATATGAATACCAAGTACCCTCATATTTTCTCCATAAACTCAGACTCAACTTAAGGTAACCATTTCCTTAGATTGTTTCTTTTCCATTCTCAGTTCCAGCTATATGACCAATATCATGTCATTGCATGCATTCACAAAATCAGTTCAACTCATGATTATGTTTCAAACTTTTTCATGTAATTATATTTTCAGTTATCCATGTTCAGTATGTGATCTTAGTTGCCTTAGTTCAAAAATCTTATCCTAATCAGTATCATTCAAGGATGAATGTTCCCTAGAAGGAGATACTGTAATACCCCATATTTTCTCAGCTTAGTTTAGCTCCTATTTGCATTCATAAGAAGCTTAAAGCTAGAAAATTTCACTAAGTGTTGGGGACTTAGTAATTTTTAAGGCCCCTTAACTTCGAGGATTTTAAAATTGGTCTTCAATACCGCGATGTTGGTTTTTGAGTTAATTCATGTTTAGGGGTGTAAGGAGCATGTCTCGGAGAAGTTTTGGATTTTTTGAATGAGAATTGGGTCATGTTTTGATCACTATTCCAACAGCTTATCGTGATAGCATTGCATCATAGTGTCCTCATCGCATCGCGGTGACCATATAATCCACATTCCCATTATGATTTTAAATGTTTAAGGGGGAATTATGTCTTTTCCCTTCAACCCAATTCAGAAATTCACAACTTAAAGCTTCAGTTAGGGCATTATTTACCCTTCTTTTCCAATATCCTCTAAAAAACGAACCCTCTCCTCCCCCAAGATCATTAAATTCCATTACTTTCTCTCCAAGAAAATCAAGAATTCAAGTTCCCCAATCCAACAACATTCAAGAAAGCATTAAGATTGGTGTTTCTCTTTCAATATTAAGGGTTTAAGGTATGTATGATATTTATCCATTGGCCCTTTTCACCCATGGAGTCCAGGAAATTTTTTTGAATTCAAATTAGAAATTTTTACATGATTATGTTGAACTATCTCCATGAATATATTGTTATTACAAATTTCAAGTTAAGATTATAAATTATTTTCAAGTGGAATGGATTATAGTATGTTTTAAATGTTGTAGTTCCCATATCATGTTCATACATTTTAGGATAAACCATCAATTTAAGGTTTTTGTAGTGTAATAATGCTATCTCATCATGTTTAAAAGCATCCCCATGTAAAAGTCTTAATCCCATGTGTTTGATGAAATGCAAAAATGATGGTTTTTGAATAATGATTTCCTAATATGGTTTTTCAGAGCTTTTACATATCCTCATTGTTATATTCATCCAGTGTTGGTGGGTTATGAACACCCGATACCTGATTGTTTACATAATTACAAAAGTTTCAGAATGATTTCAGATAAACCATAAGCATTGTCATTCAGTCAGTTATCATGACCAGTTGTTGGTTTTGTTAAACTTAGTTTAGACCAATAATTAGTATCATTCAGTTGGGTATAGGATTTAGCACCAAGAAATCCTAGGGATGGGGGCTCACCTGTCAGTTAGGACTGGGTCCTTAGTAGTAGTCCCTAAGTTCTAGAACTATGTAACCAACATAGGATTATGATATGTCACCTACCAGTTTAGGATTGACACTTTCTTAGGAGTAACCATCTAGTTTAAGACTGACTACATAGTCCTTCAGGACATCAGATTAGTGGATCCACAGAGCTAGTGTTAGTACCTATAGCACGGTACTGAGACCCTTCCAACTAGGGTTACAAGTTGGACCCCAATTAGCTCAATTTGGGGTATGTTAGTTTGATTCTACCTCCTACAGTATCAGTTTAATGTTTTTTATAGAATTCAGTTTAGGTTTGCTTGTCCATAGCATGCTGACTTCCAGTTATTCAGTTGTCAGATTTAAGTAATTCAGATTACAAATTATTTCAGAAACATTATATGCTTGGTCTTGCATTTTTAGTATTTCAGTTTTCATGCATATATACTCAGTTATCTAAGGCTATCAGTGAGTCATTACTTCATGCACAATTAACCCATGCATTTCAGCCTAACCTTATCTCATATACCAGTACATTCGAAGTACTGAGTGCATACTCTATTTTTTGTTATGATGTCTTATATTATAGGTTCGGACGCTCAGTTTACCAATCATACTTAGACAATGCAGCGCTTCAGCAGTAGTGGTGAGTCTTCATACATTGAGTCATAGTTTGGGCACCTTTGACAGTACTTCAGTAATTGGCCATAATGTTTCACCCCGATATCATATTAAGGATAAATTGGTATAGTTGGAAACCTAATTCAATTATCTATTTGTGGGTGTGTCTTAAGCTCAAACATCATTGCATACCAAAAGTTATGCTTGTTTGAAGATAACTATAGTCATATACATCCGGAGAATTTAATTGCTAAGGGATGTTTTGACTTGTCTATAAGCTAGAAGCTATTTGAGGTCTTAACATATATATATATATATATATATATATATATATATATATATATATATATATATATATATATATATATATATATATATAGGCACTGAAAAAACCAGCAAAACATGAGGCTTGATTCTTGGATCCTTTACTATTTAAGCTATGAGTCCATACAATGATTCATATTGTCTGACTACGAGCCGTGTGCTAACTCATAACCACTAGAATGGATTCTCGGATAGGTACTGTTGTAACTACGAGTCCCTCCTAACAACTCATAATGTCTGATTAAGAATCGCGGAGTAGAGTCGTGGTTATTGGATTGGGACTGTTGGTTCTTTCTGTTATGACTACGATCACTTGTAATGATTCGTAAGGTCTAATTATGGGTTGTCACCTGTATCATAGCCACTGGCAGCTGATTGACACTTAAAGAGAAAATTGTATAACTTTTTGCCACGATATCTGATCAAGGTGAGATTTTTAGCATTGGAAATCTAACTTTATGGGATATATTTTAAGAGGTTTAGAACATAAAAAACATGGGGTATTATAATATCTCCCCCTTGGGATATTTGGCCTGAATGATACTGACTTGGCCAAATACTAGGGAAAGTCTAAGATGATTCACTGAACAATTATGAGCTGAATCATGACTTTATATCTGAATTTGAAATTGTTGCATGATGCTTTGACTGAGCTGAATTCATGAATACAAGTTGTGACAACTTGAAAATCTGAGAAACCAATAATACGATCTGGCAGAATTCTAAAGTTGGGTAACTATCAGGATGTTGATTCTTAAACCTGGGAATTTTATGGAATAGGCATATTCTTAAAACTTTGGAAAGTAAGACTAGATGAAAAGATGGAATATCACAGGATCTTATATGTCTGCTTGCTAAACTAGGTTGTTGGCTATACAACTAACTCATACTGAAAGTTAATAGCTCAACTGAAGTATTCTTGGGACGAACAGATATTTAGAATTGCAAAGTGATATTTGATGACATGAAATTTCTAAGAGTCACTTGGAAAAGAATATTTTCTACCTTCAACACCCTTTGTTAGAAGTTCTAATAACATTAGGGAGCATGAAATTTTGTGCATGATCTGAGTAAGATATCTGAATGATGAATCGCAACATGGCTACAACTCTAAAATATGAAATATAGGCATATAAAACATAATCTAGGATGGAACTACTATGCCTTAGGCAATGCAACTACTAACTTTAAAACGTAGCCACACTTCAAAAATACTCCCTTAACTACACTTTATGTGATGCCACTTGTAATCTTCACGTGGGTACTGATAACTCCTTTTACCAAAGTCTGAGTTGAACTAAACCCTCTCACCATGTTCAAGATTAAGTCAAAGTAAGAAGGTACCACACATAACACCATAATACCAGTCTAAACTACAGATTCAACATCCTATGTGTTTTCATTGTTCTTATCTCAAGAATAATACTCCTTACTACTTTAACCACTAACTTCAACCTATTAATAGGAATTCACTATTGCACAATGTATTTGTCCACATATATACTAACATGACATTTAAGCCTATCATTATAACCTCATATGAACTTCTAGGCAAGCAACTCCCCTAGGAAATTTTTTTGTTCTCTTATACCATTATCATTAATAACTTCCATGCACTATCCCCAAAAAGACACATATAGAATTCTCAACTAACCATGATATATATATCAAAATCTTGGCCTCAATCTTCCTTCATACTTATAAGCCTTATGTAAAACAAGCATACTACAAGCTTTCCCTAATAAATAACATTTACTCTCTCCCATCTAAACCATTGTTCATCACCATTATTATTTCATAAGGAGAGGTCGCTGAAAGGTTAGAACATGAGGACCTGAAGCATGAAAGAATAATATACATAACTTTAACGCTTAACTGAGGTTGGAGGAATAGAGTATCAAATGCATGAATTCATTAAAGTAGTAAAAACTGAGGACATACATGCCATAATCTAAATTTCATTGGTCATTAAGGAGGTACCATGAGTTATGGGAACTAAGCATACTATAAAGCATGAGTACATGAGTCATGAGCTGCATGGCCTAAGTTTGGAGTTTGTAAATTTATGAAATATGATTTTTACTTTTGAGTGAATAGGCACTCCTTATATGAGGAACGAGAAGTATACACGATTCTTTAAAAAGTACATGTATATAAGCTATGATCATAGAGCTGACTCATAGGAAACGAGTAAATGTCGTGATAACTAAAGTACAAAAGTTTATACCAATATAAGAATGGGTTGGGCATCTTTCTCCCCTAGTGTTGTTCCGCAACACACTACCATCACTATTATAATCTAAGAGACTGACTTGGATCCTTGCTCAACCATCTCCCCCTTAGATACAAGCCATCATTATAAGTCTATGGACCTCTGCACTAAACTCTGAATGGAACTGCAATCACTCTACTTTAGAGTCTGAGATATAATAATACACATAAGTAATAAACTTACCCAAAAAGATTATATCTAATAGTGTAAAACCCATTATTAGTACTTCCTTTTGAGATAGAACTTCTTAAGTTTCTATAGACCCAAAAGTCATCATATAATAACTTAAACACTTATTAACTTCAAATCTTCAAGAGTATCACCATACCCTGAGTTCAAACCATCTAGAATTTCAAACTCTTCTTTCTATTAGCTTAATCATCCATAATTCAAACTTAGATTCTAACACTTAATATGGATATCCTCATAAATTATCATACACTAGTACTCACTAACTACTACTAGATAGGAATCATGAAACACTAATTTACACAAAAAATTATGAACATACTCAACCTTATCAAGCTCCTCTATCGTTATGGTCAATGCCTAATCTCTATTCTGATTAAAGCATTAACATACTCTAAGCCTCCCTTAATTGAGAAATCTCTCTCAAAGTTCTATTAAACAAACTAAATAATAACGTTTTGAATCAATGGATATATAATCTACTAAATTCAGATAAACGCACCACTTTATTGCTTCTAAACTTCTAGGTTCATGCTTCTAATGCTAGATCATATATTATCATATGGTTTTTAGGGCACATCTAACTTTGTCTCAATGCATGATTTTTATAAATAAGAATGAACATTTTAAAACATTGGAACTTAAAGGAACTGAAGAGATCCTTTTTAACCCATATGCAATCCCATAAGTATCTATGGGGACTGTCTAAGAAAACTCTATTGGTAGGAACTTAAGATTGAATATTTTTGTTACCTCAAAAATAAGGAAGATTGGCATGAATGAAGAAAAGAAAGAATCTATATAAGTTTCTTCGCGAACATCTCTAAAGCAGGGTCTGAGATATGAAAAAGGGAAATATTTCATAAGTGCCCTGTTGCCTCTAAAATAAGAATACAGACGTCTCCGTATCATTCTGTAAGAATCTACTAGACACGACTTTGTAGACACCCTAGGATACTTGAAACTTGTGCTCTGATATCAATTTTATCATGACCCGAGACTACCTCCTAGTCGTAACACGATGCTTAAAACCACAAGTGATCACAAGCTAACCCATGAACTAGCAAGATACTTGAGCATCTGAATTTAATTAAATATATAAGATAAATTTGCTGAACAAAAGCATAATCATGAGAAAATATGAATACATGTGATAATATAAAAGTTTACAACATGATAAATCTAAAGGAAGA
This sequence comes from Capsicum baccatum var. pendulum, assembly GCA_030864225.1. Lineage (NCBI taxonomy): Eukaryota > Viridiplantae > Streptophyta > Magnoliopsida > Solanales > Solanaceae > Capsicum > Capsicum baccatum. The sequence goes on along the minus strand of CM061552.1, from coordinate 223,978,596 downwards.
ACTTGAATTACATGAGTGACTCTGGCTAATTATCTATGAAGCCTCTACTATACTGACTATAGATAGTTCGGGCATGCCTCCAACTACCACAAATCAATACATAAGAAATATAGAAATAAAAGACATGGAATTAAATAAAATGGAGTCCCCAAAATAAGAAAACTATGCACCTGTTGGCGGAATACTGAGAACTATCTAACGCTAGTGAGTGGACTATCACTAGTACCTACATCATGAAGGACATTATCCACAAACATATATATGTGGTTAGTACTTTGGAATGTATTGTGTATATGGGAGCATGCACTAAATCATGAAAATATTTAACATGCTTTACAATTGAGAACATAAGTAATTTGCTAAAGTATGCATTTAAATCATGGTTGTACATAAAAGCTTTAAGGCATAGTAAAATTTAAGAATCGTGAGATAAAAAAAAATTTGTAAGCTGGCAAGTGGTAGAAACATGAATATTGTGTATAAATCTCGTGTAAAGATGAACAGAACAAGTTGCACAACTAAACTGAGGATTAGTATGGATACTGATCATGGAACTATGAGCATGTAAATGAATGTAAGACCAACTAAAGTTGTGCTGAATAATTTATAAAACTGACTGAATTGCTGGTAAATTGATGTCACAACCCGAGACTACCCCTAGTCGTAACACGGTGCTTGGAACTGTAAGTGATCCAAAACTAACCCATTAACTAGCATACTACTTGAGCAATTGATTTAAATTGTATAAAAACTAAATCTACTGATCGGAAAAATGATCTTGAGAAAGTCTAAATAAATGTAATAATAATAAAGTTTACAACGTGATAAAACTGAAGAAAGAAACTTGAATTACATGAAATAACTCTGACTGACTATCTATGAAGCCTCTACTATACTGACTGTAGGCTACTTGGACATGTCTCCAACTACCATAAATCAATACATAAGAATGATGATAATACCATAAATAAACTACAACTGGCTGGAGTTCCCAAAATAGGAAAACTCGTCACCTACTTGCTAAAAGCTGAGAACTGTCTGACCCTAGTGTATGAGCTACATCTGGTACGTATATTTTGAAGGATGTAGCCACAAATGCATATATATGGTCAGTACATTGGAATGTACTAAGTATATGGAGACATGCACTAAATCATGGACATATTTAAAACATGCTTTAACACTAAGGACATAAGTTATTCATTCAAACATATATTCAAAATGTGGCTATACTTGAAAACAGTAGGTCATAGTAAGATTTATAAATCATGATCTAAAAACAATTTTGTAAGTTGGGAAATGGTAAAACATTAATACTGTATCTGAATCTCATATAAAGATAACCATACGGTAAAACTAAACTGAGGATTATTATGAATATTAAGCGTGAAAACATGAACATGTAAAATGACAATACAATACCAAGTAAAGCTTCTACTGAAATGATCTGAATAACGGAATAACTGAAAATCTGATTCCTTGGTCAAGAAAACCTGAACTTGTATAGACTGAGTACTGACTGAAATTGTAGGAGCTATCATGTAATAGACATGCCTCAATCTGAGTTAATTGGGGTCCAACCTGTAACCCCAGTTAGAAGGGTGTCAGTACCGTGTCATGATTACTAACCTATGGTTGTGTGGATCTACAAAACTAGTGTCCCAAAGGACTAGGGAGTCATTCCAAAATTGGTGGGTGACCTCTTAGAGAGTGTCAGTTATAAACATGCAAGTGACATCTCAGAATCCTATGTTGGATACATAGTTCTGGAAATTAGGAACTACTACTAAGGACTTAGTCCTAACTGGCGGGTGAGCCCCCATCCCTAGGTTTGCTTGGTGTTAAATCCTACTCTCAACTGAATGGCACTAGTATTTCCATAGGTCTAACATGATATGGTACTGTACCGATAAGTGCTCAACATGAAAATAGTAGTCTGAATATAATAATGAAAACATGATCTGACTGACTTGTAGCTTGAAATTAGAGACATGTACAAATAAATAGGTATTGGTGTTCATAAACCTCCAGCACTGAATGGTTACAAGAATACGATAACAAAGGTATAAAATGATAGTTCAAACACCCAAAACAAAGAAAATTTTAATCACCTAATAAATTACATGAATGTAAACAAGAGAATGAGTTAACCTTAGGATAATATCATGATTATATAGTTTAAAGCATAACACGAGAATTTGGCATGATTCCAACTAAATATGACCTAGGGTTTTGGAACTTCAAGAATGTAGGAACATGATTCACATGGGATAAAACTATTAGCATGGCTTGAATGTAAAACTAATGAGAAAACATGGATAAATTTCTTAATTTACATGAAAATTGATCATAATTAGAGTATATTCATACTTGAATCAAGAAGAGGGTTTTTAGGCTCAATAAATCAAGAAAAGCATGAACTTAGAGCTTGGATACTTGAATTCTTAGAGAAAAAGTTGAAATTTCTTGTTCTTGGAAAGAGGGTAAGGGTTTACGAAAGTTAATCTCATGAAAAGTGGGTAATAATGTGTTTTAAGACCCCTTAATTCACTTAAGAATGATTAGAAATGATTTAGGGGTGTGAAAAGAGATCAACGTCTTTAACTTAAATGAAAATGGGTCAATTTTGTATGCTTGACTTTTTCTTGGAAGGGCACAGCCAAAGCCAACCTCAAGGTTGAAGTCGCACAGCCAAAGCCAACCTTAGGGTTAGCGGCGCACAACCCAAAGCCAACCCATTCCAGTGGCGTATGGAGATCTCTCCACGGAGCTGAGCCTTTACAGAGGGTCCATTTGGTGAGGTACTCCTATTTCCAACGTCCAAAAACACCGCCAACATGACCCAAAATAACTAAATATTGCTTACCATCGATATAAGTGTCCTAAGGGTCATTTTAAGGCATTATTGGAGCGTTAAAAGAACGGGGTGTTATATTATCTCCCTCTTGGATTCATTCATCCTCGAATAATGGGTAGGAACTTATGAAACTTTAGAAGTATGAAATGATGTAAACATGACATGTCTACTTATGAAGGATAAAGTTGAGCTGAAATATTAAAACTTTCATCATTAAACTAATTTCTGAGATGACTTGACTCTATTGACTATAAGGAGCTGATTCATGGTGAGAGTTCAGAACCCACTCGAAATGTTCATAATGATCAAACATATAGAATTTCAAAGTAATAACTGATACAACAAAATCCCAAGAGTTACCAAGGATGGAATAAAGTATGTAACTTCTTATTAGGAATTTTTCCTCAATAAAAGACGTATAGGAATCAAAAGAAAATGGCATCACAACATCTCCAAGTACATTATGTAAGCACAAATCATGAGAAAATGAGACTAAGGCCTTATAAGGGGTATTACTCTATCTGAGCTGGGATACTTGGAAAACTGAGATCATTCACTGAACACTTATGAACTAAATCATGACTAAATATCTAAATCATAGACATGATTCATGGACAGAACTGAATTCACAATTTGCATGGATGTGAATAAATTACCTCATCGAATAGCCACATTCATGAAACTGCTGATAGTAAGACGATATGGAAAGATGGAAATCTCTAGGATCTTATCTATCGGATTGCTAAACTGAATTGCTAGCTATATGGACTAACTCATTCTGAAAGCTTATACTCAATTAGAGTATTTATTCAACACTCTTTCCAAGAAGTTCTAGTAACATTAGGGAGCAAAGAATTCTTGGGAATGATATGAATAAGGAATCTCAATATGGCTATAACCATGCAACATGGAACGTAGGCCTATAAAACATTAGCTAGGATAGAATTACTACGCCTTAGATAATGCAACGTCTAACTTTCAAACTCAGCTACACTTATCAAATACTCCTCAAGTATACTGTTCCCCTTAAATGCCATACTCATTTAATTTAACTTATAATTTTTATATGGGTACAAATAACTAATTCAGACCAAGTTTGAGTTAAACTAAGTACTCTCGCCATGTTCAAGCCTGATTTAAAGTTACAAAGTGCAATACACAACATCGTAATACTAGTCTAAGCCATGAATTTGATACCCCATACATGTTTCACAACTCTCATATCAAGAATAATTCTTCTTACCACTTCAACAACTGAATTCAACCTCTTACTAGGAATTTACTAACACACAATGCACCCATCTACTTATATACCAACATGACGTTCAAGCCTATAATTATAACCACATATGAACTTATTGGTAAACAACCCACAAAAGTATCTTTCCCATATTCTCTAATACCTATATCAATAACAACTTCCATGCACTATCCATAAGAAAACACACACAAAATTTCAACTAACCATAACATATATCCAAAACTCTACCTCAATATTCTTTCAAACTGATAGCCTTACATAGAACAAGCATACAATGATCTTTTCCTAATATGACACATTTACTCTCTTCCTGCCAAACAATTGTTCATGATCAGTATCTAGACATCAGAAGAAGTTACTGAAAGACTAGAATATGAGGACCTAAAGAATAAAAAAATACTATGCATAACTTGGACACTTAACTAAGGCCTGAGGAATAGAGTATCCATGGCATGATTCATTAAAGAGAGCTAAACTGAGGACTTACATGACCTAATCTGAATTTCGCTGATCATTAAGAGTGTAGCATGTGTATGTGGAACTGAACATACTGTAAAGAATGAGAACATGAGTCATGAGCTGCATGACCTGAGTTTGGAGTTCATAAATTCATGGAGTATGATTTGTACTACTGAGGGAACTGGAACTCCTTATACTAGGAACTGGGAGCATACCTGATACTCTATGATGTGCATGAACATGAACTATAATCATGGAGCTGACATGTAAGGCATAAGTAGATGTCATGATAACTGTAGTATGAAAACTTGCACAGAGATAAGAGTGGGTCGGGTATCTTCCTCTCCTTAGTGTTGTTTTACAACACACTGCATCACTCCTAGAAGTGGACAACCTGACTTGGTTCCTTGTTCTATCATCTCCCCCTTAGCTTTAAGCCATTATTCCAAGTTATTGCACCCCTTTAATAAACTCCAAACTTAATTAAAACTGCTTCACTCTAGAGTCCAAGATATAACAATACAAATAAATATTAAACTAACCCTGAAAGACTATACCTAAATATGTAAAACCCACTGCTAATACTTCCTTTTGAGATAGAAATATTAACTTTTGATAGCCTCAATATTTATAATACAACAATTTAAACACTCACTAACTTAGAATCTTTAGGAGTATCACCATACCATGAGTTCACACCATATAGAATTTTCAACTCTTCTTTCTATTAGATCAATCATCCAAGGTTTAAACTTAGATTCTAGCACTTAACATAGATATTTCTAAGATTTTGATGAACCATACTAACTTTCTTCATAGAAGTCTAAGATCACACCTCTAAACTTATATTTTCCCTAACACATGAAAGTACTATTACACTAAATATCCGACATCAACAACTTATAGCCCATAACTTAGCTGGTAAGAACATCATTAACTACACTACAATCCTTATTCGCACTTAGCAACTCAATGGTACTATCTAAGTACTCACACATCCCAAATCACCTTGGATACACATCTAGATCATACCCACATCATCATACTTAATTTTAAATCAAAAACTTAAATTCTTGCTTACATTATTTCAAGCTTACTAATTCACCTTCATACAACTATCCCAATGACACATAATCTACTAAATTCAAATAACACTATCCCCACTTTACTGCTGTTAAAATTCTATGTTCATACTTTTAACTCTAGATAATATGCTATCATAGGATTCTGAGAAGAGATCTAAGGGCACATCAGATGTCGTCTCAATGCACGATTTTTGTGAATAAGAATGAACACTTTCAATGATTTGAACATAAGGGCACTCATGGGATCCTTTCAATCCTACATGCAATCCCATAGTTATCTATGGGGCCTGCCTGAGAAAACTCTATCAGTAGGAATTTAAACTTGACTATTTTTTATAACTCAAGAATAAGGTAGATTTAATATAAATAGAGTAATGTAAGAAGGGAAATATTTTGTGAATTCCTTGTAGCCTCTTGAATAAAAGTATGGGCATCTTCATACTATTTTGCAAGACTCTGCTATACACAACTTTATAGACACCCTAGGACACTTGATCTCTGTGCTCTAACACTAGGTTTTTCATGATACGAGACTACCCTTAATCATATCACAGTGTTTGGAACCACAAGTGATCCCAAGTTAACCCATGAACTGGCATACTACTTGAGCAACTGATTTAAATTGTATAAAAACTAAATTTATTGAGTAGAAACACGATCGTGAGAAGCTTGGAATAAATGTAATACTGATAAATCCTATAATGAGATAAAACTAAAGAAAAAAACTATAATGACATGTAATGACTCTGACTGACTATCTGTGAAGCCTCTGCTATACTGACTGTAGGCGGTTGGGACAGGTCTCCAATTACCATAAATCAATACAGAAGAATGATAATAATTTAATACATGAACAATAAATTATTGGAGTTCCCAAAATAGGAGAAATCATCACCTGATTGCTGAAAGCTAAGAACTGCCTGACCTAGATGTATGAGCTACATTTGGTACCAACATTATGAATGATGTAGCCACAAGAACATATATATGGTAAGTACTTTGGAATATACAGAGTATGTGAAGACATGCACTAAGTCATAGAAATATTTAAAACATGCTTTAAAACCAAGGACATAAGTTATTTGTTGAAACATATATTTAAAACATGGTTATACATGAAAACTGTAAGTCATAGTGAGATTTATAAATCATGAGCGAAAAACAATTCTGTAAGTTGGGAAATGGTAAAACATGAATACTGTATGTGAACCTCATATAAAGCTAAACATTTTATGAAACTTAACTGATGATCATGTATGGATACTTAGCATGAAAACATGAACATTTAAAACTGAGTTCTCTAAAAAGATCTAAATAATTGAATGACTGAAAATCTAATTACTTGGTCAAGAAAAATTGAACTTATATAGACTGAGTACTGACTGAAACTGTTGGAATTATAATGTAACCGGCATATCCCAATTTGTTATAGTTATAGTCTAACCTTTAACCCTAGTTTGAAGGGTGTCAGTACCTTGCCATGGGTACTAATACATGTCTCTATGGATCCACTAAACTGGTGTTCGAAGAACTAGAGAGTTAGTCCTAAACTAGCGGGTGACCCGTAAGAAAGTGTCAGTTCCAAACTGGCGGGTGACATCTCAGAATACTACGTTGGCTGCATAGTTCTGGAACTTTGGTACTGTTACTAAGGACCTAGTTCTAACTGGCAAGTGAGCCCCCATCCCTAGGTTTCCTCGATGCTACATCCTATTCCCAACTAAATGACACTGCTATTACCATAGGTCTTACATGATATGGTACTAGACTGATAAGTGCTCAACATGAATATGGTAGCCTGAATATAATAATGAAAACATGATCTGACTGACTTGTAGCTTAAAATTAGATACATGTATAAGCAAATAGGTATTTGGTGTTCATAAACCTCCAGCACTAAATAATCAAAGGACTACGATAAAACTTCTTAAAAAAATAATATAAAATCATAGTTCAAAGACCCAAAAAATAGGACATTTCAATAACCTAATAAATTACATGAGTGTAAATATAAGAATGAGTTAACCTTGGGATAACATCATCTTTATATAGTTTAAAGCATACTTCAATTGAACATGACCTAGGTTTTTGGAACTTCAAGCATGTAAGAACATGATTCATATGGGATAAAACTATTAGTATGGCTTGAATGTAAATCTAATGAGAAAACATGGATAAATTTAAGAATTTACATGAAAGTTGATCATAATTATAGTATACTTCAATCAAGAAGAGGGTTTTTGGGCTCAATGGGTGGAAGGAACAATGAACACCCTACATAACTCAATTACTTGAATCCTTTAAGAAAAGCTTGAGCTTGGATCTTGGATACTTGAATTCTTAGAGAAAAAGTTTGAATTTCTAGTTCTTGGAAAGAGATGAAGGGTTTACGTGAGTTAATCTCATGAAAAGTGGGCAATAACATGTTTTAATACCCCTTAATTCATTCAAGAATGATTAGAAATTGTATAGGGGTGTGAAAAAAACCTCAACGCCTTTAAATTAAATCAAAATAGAGAAAATTTTGACGCTTGTCTTTTGCTTAGCGGGGCACAAACAAAGCCAACCAGAGGGTTGGCGGTGTACAGCTCCAGAGGGTTGGCGGTGCATAGCTAAAGCCAACCTCAGGGTTGACTGCACACAGCCAAAGCCAACCTTAGGGTTGCCAGTGCACAACTCAAAGCCAACCTATTCTAGTGGCCTTTGGAGATCCTTGCGCAGCGTCGAGCCTTTTTGGAGGGTCCATTTGGTGATGCACACCCATTTCAAACATCCAAAAATACCCCCAACATGATCCACAATAACTAAATATTGTTTTTCACCAATACAGGGGTCCTAAGGGTCATTTTTACGGCATCACTAGAGGGTTAAAAGCACAGGGCATTACAACTGAGTACTTGGTCATACAGACCTTAACTGGTATAATCTGAATATTGAACTGAAATAAAACTGTTGGAGCTATTATATAACTTAAATAAACCATATGAACTATATTGGAGTCCAATGTCTGACCCATATTGGTGAGGGTTGTTCTATCCTTTCCATTAAAGTAGAACCTAAAATGGAGTGATACTAAATTGATCCCATATTGGGCAAGGGGAAACACTCTCTGGCGAGGCTCCAAACCTATGATGGCACGTTGTTTTGGGGAAATAGGATGTGTTGAACCCACACTTCTATCTTAATGCTAAATTCTATGCCCAACTGAATGACACTATTTTTATTAATGGTTTAATATGACATGCTAATGTACTAATACGTGCTCAACATGAATATGGTAGTCAGAATACAGTAATAAAAATCACAACCTGTCTGACTTATAACGTGAAAATAATGACATATGTAAATAGATAGGTACAGGGTGTTCATAACCCGCCAGCACCGAATGGTTACAAAAGTTTATAACAACACTTAAAACATTGACGTAAAGTCATAATCCAAGACTCAAAACATAAGATATTTTAATAGATAACAGACATACATGAATATAATCATGGAGATATGTTAAACTTGAGAGGATAACAATTTCACATAGTTTAGTTCTTAACTTGATAGTGTGACATGATACCAATTGAATATGACATGGGTAATTAAAAGTCAAAGCATGATATAACCTAATTTACATGGGAAAACATGTTGACATGGCTTGAATTCAAATTACTAAGATAACATGGATTAAATTTATACTTGAACCAAAAAGGGGATTCTTGGGACTCAATGGGTGGAAGGAACCCATTGGTGAATACCCCACATGCCTGGATGTATAAGCCTTGGAAAAATTTCTTGGGATTGAACTTGAACTTGAAGAAACCTAGTTGGATTTAGGGGAGAAAGGAATCTCCTTATTTTTCTCTATGATAAATGATTTCTGACTTATGATAGGTTAAGGAAATATTTATGCTTGATAACTGTTGTTTTGGAGGGTGAAACAATGTAGTTTGGAGTTAAAAGAGTGGGAAAAGATAAAAAAAACTTAGAAACCATCTGGAAGTCTCCTGGAAGCTATCCCGATGACTTAGCTCATGACTCGTAAGGTCTTCTCATGAGCCAAGACTTGAGTTGTAGTCAAAACCCCATTTTCAGCCTTTACTACCCAGATTACAACTCCTTCCTAATGACCAGTAATGAGACATTACGAGTCATAGTCTGGATAGCTTTGACAGTGCCTCAATATTTTGGCCATAACTTTTCACCCCGATATTGGATTAACGCAAAATTAGTATCATTGGAAAGATAATTCAATTATTTATCTGCATGAGGTATTGTGCTAAAAAATTATTTGTATAACAAAATTTATGCTCATTTGAATATGACTATAGTTATATACATCCTAAGAATTTAATCGGTAAGGGATGTTTTGACTTGTCTACAAGCTAGGAGCTATTTGAGGTCTTAATATATATCTAAGTCACTAATAAAACCACCAAAAAATCAGGATTGATTCTTGAATCCTTTACTGGTTAGGCTACGGTTCCACACAATAATTTGTAATGTTTGCCTACGAGTCATGTACTCGACTCATAACCATTGGAATAGATTCTTGGATGAGCACTGTTGTGGCTATAAGTTCCTTCTAATGACTCATAAAGTCTTATTACAAATTATAGAGTGGAGTCATGGTAACTAGGTTTGGACTAAAGGTTTTTTCTATTGTGACAATAACTACTCGTAACAATTCATAAGGTCTAAGTAAGGGTTGTCCCGTGAGTCGTAGTCACTGGCAGCTGATTGAAACTTAAAGGGAAAATTGCATAACTTTATGCCACGATATCAGATCGAGGTGAGACTTGCAACATTGGAAAGATAAATTCATGGTCTATCTTTAGAGAGGTTTAGAACATGAAAGCTTGGGGTATTGCAATTATTAGTTTAGAATCTTAGATTACATTTTGATTCATTTATCTCTATTACTATTTTGGTTGGCTTTCGTTGTATTCATTCATTGTGCTATGGAGGTTAGGCTAAAGGGGGTGGTCTCTAGCTTATGGTGCACTTGATATACCCATCACGACTAGGCCCTGGTTCGGGTTGAGATAATATACCACTGTTGAAATTGGGAGAGTTGATTCAGATACACGTCAACAAAAACTTCATAAATTAATAAAAGGTTTGATGAGAAACTGCATTCTAAAGATATTCACGACCTGAGGTATGAGAAAATATATATACATTCAACGGTTGATTTACCTTCCGGATATGAGGTTTTGAAGTTAAACATGTTTGAGGGGCATAGAGACCCAATCACACATCTCAAGAATTATTGTGGTAGACTAATTAGCATAGAACATAATAAGGTTCTTCTAATAAGATTTTTTATTCAAAGTTTGTCCGAGATAATGCACACCTGGTTCGTCAAACAAGACTTTAAAAAATGGCATACATTGGAAGACATGACTCAAGATTTTATGGGACAATATAAGTTTAACATCAATGTTGGTCCAATAATATAGGATTTGCTCGAGATAAAGAGAATGAACCATGAATCTTTTGAGGAATATGAAATATGATAGAGATTGGAATCTTCTAAATTACATCCTTCTATACCTAAAGATGAGTTGGTTCAAACTTTCATCAAGTCTCTAGATGGAATATACTTTAAAAATTTATTCTTATTAGGTAGTCACAGTTTAGAGTGTTTGATTTTAATTAGAAAAAAGTTAGAATATGGTATTCAAATTGGGAGGATTATTGACGTTTTTATAATGTCAGCCACTTTTTAAATACTAAAGAACCAATCCGAGAAATGGGAAAAGGATTCATCATCCTCCGTACTTCAAACACAAGGCTATCATAATAATAAAGAGTCCTACGCTATTTTTGGTTCCTATGACGTGCAACTTGAAACTTATGACTCATAATATTCTTAAAGTGAGGCTTGTCAGATTCAATGCTACTCTTTCCAACAAAGTTCTCAAAATTAGGCTTCTCATGCACAACCCCACTTTCAGCATGGGCCTTACCCAATACAAAGTGTTTTTCATCAATTGAAGAGAATAAGGCCTCACACCTTTACTCCTTTGAATGAACCCTTTGGAAACATATTTGAAAAAAAATAAGGGCCCAAGGTATTGTGCAAGCGAGGAGGGGATGGATCTTTGTGCATACAACCTTAAATTTGGTCCAACTAAAAATTGTGCTTATCACTCAAATATTCAAGGTCATGATATTGAGGAATGTTGGGCACTAAGGTACAAGATCCAGAATCTGATTAAAAAGAAGAATATAAAAGTGCAATGAGGGCCAATAAGCAACATATATTATCCCATGACTACTGGTGAAATCTTTGTTCAAGGTGATCTGATAAAATAATTTTCAAGAAGTTTGTGAAAGAAGTACAATACACATAACATGGACTGATAAGGACAAATCATCATCTCCACAAGAAAAATGCCTTTATTGTCCATTTATCCACCTTATGGCCAATAACATTTTCATATCTTATCTACCTCTCTTTGTACTCATGAACTACATTATACCTGACTTCCATTTGGATATGTAAGCAACCCACTTTGGGTCCAATCTTAATCTAATAAAAAAATTCTTTCCTCTCTAAATCCAATCAAACACTTCACTCAAATTAATACACCTTCAAAGTATTAGGCTAATAGGCCCCTCTCTTGAGCATATAAAGGCAAATTCAAATTGAGATCATGATGTTCAAATGTAGGACAACAATTTTTCTTGAACTAATGTTTTCCTTAAGTGAAGCAGGAATATAATACTCCAAAAGTAAATCTTGGGAAGAATTTTTGAGGTTTTGAGAAAACCTAAAAAATTCCACTAGAAAGGAGTATATCGATTCACAAGGACGTGAAAAAGATGTCTTTTGTCCTAAACTGGGTATAAATTTTGATGGAGTTCAAGTCCCACAGTCCATGTAATAGAAACAACAACAAGGAGTCAAATTGAGCAAAGGTATTAATCAATATTACTTTTTGATTGACGATTTTCTTTTAGTGCAGACAATAGGTAGAAATGCAGCAACAACCTTACAATATCATAAAGAATGGGGACCTCTAGAAACTCATTTACCATAGGGATCGAAGACAAGGAAGGACCTTCCAAGTTAGAATCTTTAACTCAGACCAAGTGATAAAGACAACCCTTAATGATTAACCTCTGAGCTCTAAGATAAGAAATAAACCTCAGGCTACTAAAAGGGCCACAGTGCGTGTAGTTGCACAACCAGGGAATATCCCATGGGATGACTAGTACATCCCCAAATATAAAATATGACACACGCACATGGTCCTCAAGACCTCTCAAATCTGCAAATATAAGTTTTTGATTTTGGCCTCCCATGACCGTAACTTTCCACGGTTTAGCTACACACCTCGCCATTAATGTCCAATTAAAACCATGTCCAAAAAATCCATTTTCTATTTATTAACCAAGGCCAATAGTGGTAATATCATCATACCACCCCTTACTTGCAAATAATATCCATAGCCAAACCATTTAGGTTAAGGGGACCTTAGGTGCCCTTTAAGGTTCCCTTACAATTACCATATTATATCCACTTGGTAGACTTCCAAGTTCACCACAAGCATAACCATTTAGCCTTTAGCCTTTTTCAAACCATTTAAACCATGTATAAATCCTTTATAAGTTTAAAACATGTGAGAGTTCCATTAAAAGAAGTCAATGTAATGAACATATATTTAGAAGGATTTTATCAAACACCTTAGGGGCATAATATAACCAAAACTAATTCCAAAGACCATTAAACCATTATCATGAAATCCAATTGTCCAAAACTACCATTAATGCATATAAAAGCATAATTTAAACCATAGAAAACCATAACTAAGCATTCAATATCAAAACCCCTAAATAATAGTTGAAAACCATAATCATGAAATAGTAAAACCATGAAGTCAATCATATAAACCATGCTTAGTTGAAATTACAATGAGGGCAGAGAATCATGCCTTATACCAAAAAATTAAAGGAAAAAATCACCAAGACAAGTTGCAAAGAAATTCGTAAGATGAAACACTAACCTTCTTGCCCCAAAAACTCTTGAGAGGATTATGCAGTGTTTTGGAACAGTTTCTAAGTGTTAATGAATAGAATAATAGGGTAAATAACATTTTAAGTGAATTACGCATTGTGGATCCTAATTAGTGTAAGTAGGAAAATATCCAAAATACCCCCACTTAAATCCCTTAAAAACCCATCATAGGGATACGACTGACCCATACAAGTCGTACCCTCCTATATGATTGGTATCCACCACTGGTATCTAACCCTCAATGCTTCATTCAAACATAGTCCAGTATACGACTCATCCAACCAACTCTTAACCACAGCATACGATCTGTACCCATAACTCGTATCCCTAACAGAATAAAATAATAGGAGGATCAAACACTGCCCACCATACGAGTTCCTGCATTGACTCATACCTAACCTTTACAACTTACACCTATAAGTCATACCCATTGTAGTTATCAAAACCATTCTACCAATTAACACTGGTCACCATACGACAGGACCAAACCACTCATATACGGCTCGTACCTATGAGTCGTATTGGGTCTGGAGAAATGATTTCCAGGAAATTGTCTAAGGGTCAAAACCCAGGATGTTTTAGTCTCCCCCACTAGGAACATTCGTCCTCAAATGATGGACAAGGTAGGGGTAACCACGCACAGAGTCATTTGTATTATCAAAAATCCCTTAAATAAAGTTCGAAAACCAAAAGGTAAAGATATTAATGTTTCCTTTATCAAACTCAAAAAATAAAGAGGTCTTCAATATAGATACCTTCCGTCCGAATCCTAGAGCAGAAAACAAATGATGATACTGGGGCTTCATGTCCTCTTCTGCTTCCCAAGTAGCTTCTTCCACCCTATGGTTCCACCAAAGAACCTTAACTGAAGCCACATCCTTGGTCCACAAACAATTAACTTTCCTATCTAATATCTCAATTGGGACCTCTTCATAAGATAGAGAATCCAAAATACCCAATCCTTTCAAAGGAACAATCAAAGAAGGATCACCAAGACACTTCCATAACATAGAAACATTAAAGACTGGATGAACCAAACTTAAGCTAGATGGTAACACCAACTCATAAGAAACATTGAAAACTCTCTACAAAATAACATAAGGACCAATTAATTGAGGACTGAGTTTCCTTTTTTTTTTCCAAACCACACCTCTCCCTTCATGGGAGAAACCTTGCGGAACACCCTATACCCAACCATAAACTCCAAATCTCTATGCCTAACATTTGCATAGGACTTTTTGTGACTTTGGAATGCTTTAAGCCTATCCTGAATCACCTTTACATTCTTCATCGCCTGATAAACCCAATCTGAACCAAGCATGTCCGCTTCTCAAATATCAAATTACCCAATAGAAGATCTACACCTCCTACCATACCACCTCAAAAGGAACCATACCAATACCTAAATGATAGCTATTGTTGTAAGCAAACTGTACCAAAGTAGGTACTCACCCAAATTTTCACCATAGTCAATCACATAGGACCCAAGCATATCTTCCAATGTCTGAATAGTTCTCTCCGCTTGTCCATCCAACTATGGATGAAAAGTAGTACTCAGACTAACCTTAGTCCCCAACCATTTCTAGAAAGACCACTAGAAGTAAGACGTAAACTATATACCATGATCAGAGATAATTAAAATAGGTACCCCATATAACTTTATAATTTCTTAAAGATACAACTATGAATAATCCTCCATCGAAAAGGTAGTCCACACTGGCAAGAAATACACAGACTTGATCATCCAATCCACGATGACCCAAATCAAATTATACTGATTCTGAGACTGAGGAAGATCGGTAACAAAGTCCATATTGATCACTTTCCATTTTTATTCGGGAAAATTAATTTCTTGATACAACCCTCCTGGTCTCATGTGATCAACCTTAACCTGTTGACACACTATGCACATGGCCACAAAATCAGCCATATCTCTCCATGACATTCCACCAGTAGATCTCTTTGAGATCATGATACATCTTAGTTGAGCCAGGATGAACAACATAGCATGACTCATGCACCTTAGCCAAAACCCTTTACCATAGCCTGTCGACATCAGGAACATACAACCACCATTAGTATCAAAAAGTTCCATCACTACTGATCTCAAAAACCACTACCTTTTCCCACCAAAGCCACTCTTGATTTTTATCAAGACAGGATCCAGCAGTTGCTTCTCTTTAATCTCTGCACCAAAAGACAATTGAACCACTTCTTGCACCATCACACCACCAGTACTAGATTCCAAGAGACAAACTCCAAGATTAGCCAAGCGGTGAATATCCTTCACCAATTCCCATTTTCCTTCCTCCACGTAAGCCAAACTAAACATAGATAACCTGTTAAAAGCATCAGTAACCATATTAGCCTTACCTGGGTGGTAGTGAATACTCATATCATAATCCTGGAGAACCTCAAGCAACTTCCTCTACCTGATATTAAGCTCTATCTTAGTGAACACATAATGAAGACTTGTGATCAAAAAAGTTATCCACATAAACACTATACAAATAATGTTGCCATATTTTCAAAGCAGACACAATCGTCTACAACTCCAAAACATGAGTAGGGTAATTTCTCCCATGTACCTTCAATTTCCTAGAAGCATAGGCAATCGCCTTCCCATATTACATCAAAACACCACTAAGCCCTAGTCGAGATGCATCACAATAAACGACAAACCACTTATTTCCTTTTGGTAAGGTCAGGATTAGAGCCAAAGTCAATTTATTCTTCAATTTCTCAAAAATCCTTTTATAAGCATCTAACTAAGAAAACTTAACCTTCTTCTGAGTCAACTTAGTCAAAGGAACAACCATCGAAGAAAATCTTTCCACAAATCGCCTATAATAATTGGTTAAACCCAAGAAGCTCCGAATATTAAATGGAGTCATAGGCCTAGGCTACCTCTTCCCCATAGCAACCTTCTGGAAATCGACCATGATCCCTTCACTAGAAATAATATGGCCCAAGAAAGTCACAACGTTCCACATAAACTCACACTTAGAGAACCTAGCATACAACTGGTGTTCCTTTAAGGTTTGTACACCACATAGAGATGATTAGCACGATCTACCTCTCTCTTTGAATAAACCAGAATGTCATCAATAAGCACAATAACAAAGAGATCTAAATACTGCTTAAACACCCTGTTTATTAAGTCCATAAATTCTTTTAGAGCATTAGTCAACCCAAACGACATCACCAAGAACTTAAAATGCCCATACTAAGTATGAAAAGCCTTCTTAACGATATCTACCTCCCTAATCTTAAGTTGATAGTAACCATACCAGAGATCTATCTTAAAGAAGAACTTGGCACCCTATAACTGGTCAAGAAAATTATGTATCCGGGGAAAAAGATACTTGTTTTTGATCGTTACCTTGTTTAACTGCCTATAGTCAATGCAAATCCAAAGGGAACCATCCTTCTTGCGCACAAACAACACCGGTGCAACCCACAAAGAAACACTAGGATGAATAAACCGTTATTTAGAAGATCCTTAAGTTGCTTCCTGAGTTCCCTCAACTCAGCCAAAGCTATTCTATATGAAGGAATAGAAACTGGATCGATTTCTGAAAAGAAATTAATATCAAACTTTTTTTCCCTATCTGGAGAAACACCAGGAAGATCATTTGAAAAGACCTCTAGAAACTCATTAACCACAGGGACCGAAGACAAAGAAGGACCTTCTGAGTTAGAATCTTTAACTCAGACTAAGTGATAAAGACAAAAATTAGAGGTTAACCTCTAAGCTCTAAGATAAGATATAAACTTCTCCCTAAGAGCTAAGGAACTGCCTTCCTATTCTATAATCGGTTAACTAGGAAACTTAAAGATAACTCTACTAGTCTGATAATTCATAGATACATAACAAGAATGCAACCAATCTATACCTAGAATCACATCAAAATCTACCATATCCAACTCAAACAGATCCACCAAGGTCTACTTGCCAACAATATCTACCACTTACCCTCTATAAACTCTTTTAGCAACAACTAAGTCACCTATCGGGGTAGAAATAGAAAATAGATTCAAGATAACCTCTGGAATAAAACCAAAAGACACAGCCACATATGGAGTCACATAAGAAAAAGTGGACTCTTGATCAAGTAAATAATATACATTCCGAGAGAAAAGCTGTAAGTACCAATAATGACATTAGGTGATGCCTCAGATTCCTGTAGATATGCCAAAGCATACAACATATTCTGACCAATACTAGAAGTAGGAGTAGTAATATAATAAGATGCCACCCAACCAGGTGTAGGATCAGAAAATAAAGCCACAAGAATCTTATTTGCCTCTGTAGGAACCTTATTGACTGAACAATCCTATAGACAATGGATTACCTGGACACACTTGAAACACTTGTACCTTCTTTTTTTGCAATAAAACGGATGAGGATGACCACAAAATAAACAAGGAGGATAAGCAAAAATTGATAGACCTCCATTCGCCTGAGATTGGGCAACTTGTGCTCAAGAATTATCACCACCTTGATGACGCCTGTCTCCCGACTCATAAGGAGTACTAGCAGAAAAGGATCCCTAACTGCCTCGCTTCTTTTTCTTCCACTTGCCACTATCTCTACCACCCTAAGACTGAGCACCTCCCTGATTAAAAAACTTACTTCTCTTTCCCTGACTATCCCTAAATTCCACTTGCTTTCTCTTCTCCTTCTTAACCTACTATATATGAAAAGTCAACCTCAAGATTCCATATCTTTGATCAGCAAGATAGTCCTTCTCTCCAAAATCAAGTCTCTATTCAACCAAGAATTGAACTTCCTCATTCTCGACCTCATATCAGCCACCTAATCAGAAGCATACCTTGATAGCTGATGGAACTTCAAAGAGTATTCCTTTACAGACATCCTCTCTTACCTAAGGTTCACAAAATCCTTCATTTTTGCTTTCCTTAACTCTTGTGGAAAGAACTGGTCTAAGAAGGCATTAGAAAGGGCCTTCCACAACCCTTTCTCTTCCATATTACCTTTATCCATATCCCACTCCTCATACCATTGATAAGCAACATCCTTAAGCTGATAAGTTGTAAATTTAACCCCCTCTACATTAGTAGCCTACATCACTCAAAAGATATTTTCCATCTCATCTAAGGAGCCCTATGAATCCTTCTATACCTTCACCCCAATAAAAGTTAGTAGACCCATCTTCATAAATTGACCAATCCTTGTGGCCTCTATAATCAAAGAACCAGTTGCACCCTGCCCAGCCTGAGCAACAACTAATTAGGCAATGATATGAATAGACTTACAAAATTCTGCATTCATCACGTTGCCTTGAGGGACTTAAGGAGAACTAGAAAGAATAGGAGCAACTCCAGCACCACCACGAATAGCACCATAAGATCAAAGATGTACTCTAGATGTAGGACGTAACCTTTCGGCATTATCCCCAGATGGGATAAAAGAATTTTCTTGCGTTTTAGATATAGAAGGCATGATCTAAAAGACGAACAAACAAAGATTGGAAGATATTCTAGGATTGATAACTCAAGCTTTAAGAGAGAATACCAAGAAAGTGAAATATTCCTAAATGTCTTGCAGCCTCTCTCTTATTAGTATGGCGCGCTTCACACCCTAAAATAGACTCTACACAATAAAGCTTTGTGGACTTCCCAGTTGACCATGAACCTAGGATCTGATACAAACTTAACACGACCTGACCTTGGGCCTTGTCATAATGGGCATTCCAAGTACAATTCAAACTGGGGACCGCCCCCTATTACGCAAACCAATCCCTTATATCCAGCCTTAGATGGGCTAAATTTTGAACATATAATAAGATAGCATTAATATTCTCATTAATACTCTAGGATAGGGTAACAACTATGACTAACCCAACAGATTCCAACTATACCGCACCAACCGTCCAGACATACCAAACAAAACCATAGACCATAAACCCAAGAGAATACCAAAACATAATATGAAAATCAAACCCAAATATATTAGGATGGAACATTAAGAAATCATGTCTGATGATGCCATCCTTAATATCAATACCAATGCAAATGATGACACCTCTATCAATCCTACCCATACTAACCCCCAGAAGTACCACAAAGCCTCTATTGAAAGGAGTAAACAAATATAGTTAGGACATATCCCCAACCATGGCCAAAACCAATATCTAAAGTAAAATAAAAGTCTCTAAATAAATCCATACGATGAAATGATGCATTCCAAAAGGATAGAAGCTCACTACTTAAGTCCAAATGCTAATACCGAATTTATATGCTAAATAGAAAGAGTAAAATGGTCGGTTCCTATATAGAGTGGGTATACAACCTTTAGTAGATGGGGTTAGAGAGTGACCACTAGCATGAATCTCATGATAAGGATAAAATAATGCCAGTCATTAAACCAAGTAAAACTATCCATAATGTATATAACCATACATATATAAGTATTGGAAAAGGAAACTGAGTTTAGTATGCACTTAAAACCTTTACCTGGGCTGTGTATCTTTGGCATCCTAACTACCTACAAGCCATATGGGTTTAAATCTAGCTACTGAATGGGCACTAGTGTATATAGCTGCACGACCAGAGAATATCTCATAGGATGACTAGAACATCCCCCAAAATAGGTCATCAAGACAACTCATATTGACAAATATGATTTTTCAATTTTGGTCCCCTTGGGACCACCATCTTCCACGGCTTAGTGATGTTGGGTGTATTTATGCATTATAGCGCTACTATTCTAGCCTATTTAGCCTTATTTTGAGGATGATTCATGTGATTAATAGTTTGAGAATGATATAAATAAGCATTTATGTGTCCAATAATGTGTTTAAAATGTTTAATGGTGGTTTCACATAATTTTTGATTCAATTTGAGCATTTAGAGTTCAACCAAGAAAACTAATCCAAGTAGCTTGAGCTAGGTCTTTTTCTAGTCTATTGTGTTGGGTTATAGTGTGTTTTAATAAGTTAATAAGGTTTTTATTATGTATTTATATGTGAAATAACATAGTTATAATGTTCAAGGGTCAATTGTATCGAGAAAGGAGTCAAAACAATAAGTTAAAGCTCAATATGAATTTAGCCTATGCTTAGCTCGTGTTTCTAGTTCATTGTTGAGGATGCTGTGTTGTTTGGAGCTATAAATTATTATTTTTAATGCTATATAATGCTTGGTTAATGGACTATGATTATATATGAAGGATTTAGAAGCTTCAAATCGAGTGGAAACAACTCAAAAAGGCTTGGAATGGATCACAGAAGCACAAAACACAACTGATGCCAATTTGGACACATGAAACGTATTGGGAGAGTGAGGGAGAGTGCGATTGTATATGGATGTGTGATACATATCAATGGATTTATAAGGCACCCAAAATAGGGAACCAACATAATTTATACTTTTGGACGTCTTTGGACAAGAGGTATTTCTCTACACATTATTTAGGTTTTATCATTCTTTAATTTAGTTTCTTTATGGTTTGTATCATCAATCCAAGGTATTGATGATGAATATTTCTATTAAAGGCTTAAACTCCTTTTTCGGGGTTAAGGCAAAGATCATGACTAATTTCATTTTGAATTAAATTTGTGGATTTGCTTATCATTATTGGTTGTTTGTATATTCTTATTTTAACTATTTTAAGGATTACCTACCCTTAGAATACATTAATTGTTGACCTTATGATCTTGGGAGGGAGAATAGGAAGATAGAACAAGGTAATAAGCATGGTAAGGTTCGTAGTCTTTTATAAAATAAGGATTTCGAATTAGCATCTAGGACAGGGATGTACCTAGAAGCCTTACTTAAATCACATGTAGGATAATATTTGTAAATAACTTAAGTGAACTATTACATCCCCGGTCAATAATATAGTTGTAAGGTTCAACTTAGGCAAATAATTAGAGATTGGGAAACCATGATGATGCAATCAACCCTACAAATTAACAACTAAGATAAGCAAGTTGATGAATGAAGTTCAACAATGTAGTATGATTGTTCGTAAGCCTTATCCCTAGACTAATGTCCATAGATTTTCCTAAGTCATTACTTTTTTGCATTAGTTTAGCTTAATTTTAATTTACAACTTTAAATCTCTATTTTCTCCTCTCCTCAATTGGTTAAACTAGAATTGGATAGGCGGCGTACACAACTCCCTGAGAGATCGATACTTAGGCTTTCTTGAAGCCACTTTACTACTTGATAAGACTATGTACACTTGCGTGTGCGCTTGCGCGCTGTTATGTTTTTGGCGTCATTGCTGGGGTCATGTAATTAGGCAACTTTATTATTTTTAGTTTTTCTATATTGAGTTGTAAATATTTTTTCTTTAGTTTTTATTTTATTTTATTTTCTTTGTCTTTTTATCATATTTCTTGATATGGAAGCCTGCGATAGATGATTTTCAAGTGATGATGAATCCATATGGTGTATGGTTTTTGGTCAAAGTGGTCCTTCTGAAGATATGTGTGTTGTTAACCTCGATTCAATAATGTTTGTGGGCTATGCTGAAAGGCAAAATTACATAAACTACTATAATCAAATGGGGTTGAATCAGTCACAAATTAAATCATGGACTAACCAACAACAGTTTTAGCACCAGCAACTAAACATGTAGGCCACAACTCAAACGAGTAAAATAAAAGAGATGCTAAAACAAAATTTAGCATCTCAAGTATAGCTCTTGGTAGACATAAAGCACTATCAGGAGACTGTAGAGAAATTGGATAGTAAGATGGAGGTAGATTTAGAGCTGACTTCTCAACCTATTGTGGATGAAGTTGCGGATAATTCGAGGAAGTATGAGTACTTGGAAACTAAAATTGTTGAACATGTTGAGGAGATACCAATGCCATCATGTCTACAGTGGCTAAGCAAAGAAAAATAAAAGGAGGATATTAGCTAAATTATGGAGAAAACAAAAGAATCATAACTACTCGATTGTCATCTTTATATTGAAACTGAAATTGAGAAGGTGAATAAAAGTGAGTGTGTAGTAGATAGTGTAAATTTTGAAATAGGATTGGTTGGGCCTCACTCGAAGCATTTTTCTGCATTATGTTTAGATGATATCTTGTTTTTGGAATTCTATTTCATCTTCAATTTTGTTTCATGCCTAATGAATATGATTAATGCTTTTAGGCAAAAATCTTGAAGAATTGGACGTGATAGGATATAGTGATGATATGTAATGATCGAAGGAATAAAAGTTGTTGCAATATAGCTCAAAAGGGCAAGCTGGAAGTTAAAAATTCTCATTTGTAGGAACTCTGTGCCACGCTGTCCAATAAAATGGCATTAGTTGAATTCCAATGAAGAAGAAAGATTATGGTGCATCGCGGAGAGGCTAAAATTCAAATTTGGAAAAATCCAATGTTGGTTCGCAATTATGGCGTATTGCGGAGAAGAAGAAAGTCACAGTTGTCACTTTCCAGTATAGGTTTGCGATTTCACTGCGTCGTGGTGTAGGTATAATTGCCAAATTATGCGACCTAGAAGGTTAGTGCATTGCAGATGAAGCATATTTCACAATTGTCTAAATCTAATGTCTCACCGCGTAGTAGCACATCGCGGTGAGGGTGTATTTCACAATTTCTCTGAATAGTTGAGTTCTGCAATTGCGTAGATTTTGATAGGAAATGGCATTGGAGGGCATGGCGCGATGTTCCATCTGTTAAAATTGAAATGATTTTTTATATTTTATCCCATCTATAAAAGAAAAAATCTAGGATAATTTAGAGAACTTTTGGCAAGCATAGGAGTGGCGGAAAAGCACAAAGTTCTCTTTCTTAGGGTTTTAGACATTCTTTTCAACTTCTTTACTTCAAGATTTATTTTTGGTATGATAAATTACTTATTTTGGAAGTTGAATTCAAACATGAGTGGCTAAATACCCTTGTTCTGGGGTTGAGGCCAAGAACATGATTACTCTTTGATATTCTTTAGAGTAGTTTTATTTTTATTATCATCTGGGTTGTTTTTAATTTCTTGAGCTTACTATTTTGATGAGTGGCCACAATAAGAATAAATTTCTATTTCTATGTGAATTCGGGAAGAGAATCATAGGATCGAATAGTGAAATTAAGGAGCAAGGTTCTTACCCTTTTTATGGAATAAGGGGTTTGAATTAGCATCTAGGATAGGGGTATACCTAGAAGCCTTGTTTGGTTCAATTGCAAGAAGATAACTTTATGAATCTAGAAGAATAGTTGTATATCTGTGGGAGTTGTAGCAGTAATATTCAATAGATAGAAGATTTGAGGTCGGGAGACCACGATTGTAGCATAAACCTTGTGAATCAACAACCCGATAACCAATTAGACTGCTATAAGATTAGAGATTTATAAGATTGTTCTAAAAGCTTCAACCCTAGAATTCTCATCATTACTGTTTACAACAGTTGTTTGCTTCGCTCAAGTCACTAATTGTTATTTTTTATTTAGTAATTTACACTTTCATTCTCAATTTCACAATCATCTAGACACACTACAACACTTAATACTCATTGTCTAAAACTAAAAGTTAGTTGAATTTCTAATTTCTTGGTCCTCATGGGAACGATATCTGATTATATAAATTACTATATTAATTGTATGATCATGTGCACTTTCGTGTGCGTCTGAGTCACAATAATTTTTTGGCGTCATTGTCGGGGACAAGTATAATTAGTAAATTGCTAAATTTTTAGTTTTAGATATTAAGTTTAAGTGTTAACAACTAGATCTTAGCGGCTGAATTTTTGCAAGTTTAGCTGAATAAAGGACTGGAGAGAGATAAATAATTGGTTGAGTCTTTTGTAGAACCAGAACAGATCTTTCAACAAAGGCGAAGAATGGCTGAACAAAGAAATGAACCACTCGATCCAAATGCCAGAAATGTCCCACAACCAGTTTTTCCAGTTGTTCCTGCTCAACCAGCTGCTAGACTTGTTCGTGAAGCGGCAATCCCACTCATGAACCATATGATGAAAAATATTTGCAAGCTCAAACCAGGTTGTTGATTTGAATTAAAGAAGAATATGGTGGAATTACTGAATTCAGTGGGGCAATTCCATGGCTTTTCACACAAAGATCCGTAGAAGCACATACAGACCATCCTGGAAATAAACAATACTTAGATTCCTGAAGGGGTGAGTTTTGATTATGTCAGATTTACACTCTTTCCTTTCTCTTTAATGAGGGAAGAAAAAAGGTGGTTATATGCTGAACCACCACTCTCCATCACTTCATGGGAATATCTAGCTCGGAAGTTTTTTATTCTATTCTTTCCAACCAGGAAGATTGCACGCTTGAGAAGTGAGATCTTGAGTTTTAGACAAAATGGAGAAAATCTCTACCAAGCTTGGAAGAGATTTAAGGTTATGCTTAGAAATTTCCCTCACCATAATTAGTCCAATGATGTTCTTGTTCATATTTTCATTAAGGGATTGGAGCCAGACACGAAGATTCTCATGGATTCAACAGCAGGTGGACAGGCTCTTGAGAAGATGTATGAAGAATTGTACACACTGCTGAATTAGATTCCACAAGGGAATCCTGACTAGTATGTTGATTAAGGAAGTACTTCTATGAAGGTTGCAGGGGTATTGGAGGTAGACTAGTTCACTACATTACAAGCACAGACTACAGCCATGCAAAATCATATGATTACTCAGCTTAATAACATAAAGTTGGGAGTTACACAAATAGCAGCCACAACTAATGCAGTCCAAATGGTGAATTCTTAGTGTGAGGTTTATAGAAGTGGTGAGCATGTAGAAGACACTTGTACGGATAATCCAGATTCTATCAACTACGTGGGAAAGGCAAATCAAGGACAATAGAATTTTGGTAACACGTATAATCCCAATTGGCGAAACCATCCTAATTTTTCTTGGGGTGGAAATCAGGTGCAAAATAAAAACTAGTTCAAGGGATCAGTGCAACCAAATTAATAGATAGCTCAGAATAATTAGGCAACTTCTCAAGCTAGCAATATAGAGGAGTTAATAAAGCAGTTTATGGATCAACAAGCACAGTTTTCAGCAAAAATAAAGACTATAGGCACAATTTACAGCAAAGTTAAAGAGTCAACAATTTGTTACTAGAAATCTAGAGTTGCAACCAGGTCAAATTGTAGGGGCACAGAATACAAGACCTAAAGGATCATTACCTAGCGATCCAGAGGTAAATCTGAAGTAGGTGAATGCGGTTATAATAAGGAGTGGGTTGCAAACCAAGGAGATAGTTTAGGAGCAGGTTAGTCCAACATTCATCGATGATGGTTCTAAAGACAATACAAAGAAAGAATTTAAGGGAAAAATAGCAAGTTATGAAATTTATGTGGATAAGAAGACACTCCCTTTACCCTTTCCTCAAAGTGCAAGAAAGCATCAAGAGGAGGCGAGTTACAAGAAGTTCTTATATATTTTAAAGTAAGTTCATGTAAATTTGCCTCTTGTTGACATTCCGTAGAGTGTACCACAATATGTGAAATACTTAAAGGACATAGTTGAAAATAAGAACTGGTTGACTAAATATGCTACAGTTTCACTTACTGAGGAGTACACTTCTAACATTAAAAATAAATTTCCCATAAAACTAAAGGATCCAGGTAGTTTTATTTTACAGATTACTATTGGATAGACCATTAGTGCATGTGGATTGCGTGATTTGGGGGATAGAATCAAGCTTATGCCCACATCATGGTACCGAAAGATAGGTCTTGGGAGTCCCAAACCCACTACTATTGTTTTGTAATTGGCAGAATGGTCCCTTTCTAGGCCTGATGGTATTATCAAAAATGTCTTGGTTCAAGTGAGATCCTTAATCTTTTTGGTTGATTTTGTAATTCTTTACATCAAAGTTGGTCCTGTTGTTCCATTTATTTTGGGACGACCTTTCTTAGAAATAGTAAAATTATTAACTGATATGGCGGCAAGGAAAATGATAATGAGAGTGCACGATAAAGTGGGGGTTTTGGATGTGTACAAAGTGCTAAAATTGCCAGCTATATATGAGGAGTTTTTAGCTATATCAGTTATCGATCTTGAGTCTGATCAGATGCTATTATTGACAGATGATCCGTTATAGTAAGATTTGGTAGGTCGTGATCTTTATGGAGATATGGAAGCATTGGCATTAGTCGAAGTCATGAATCAGCATTCATTGAAATAAGAAAATTTACTTTTAAGCCATTGAATAGACCGATTGGTCCATCCCCCAAAGCTTCAATTGATGAAGCTCCAAAATTGGAGCTTAAGGTTCTTCCTCCTCACTTGAAATATGTTTACCTTGGTGATAATGATACCTTGCCTATTATTTTATCTGCAAGATTATCTGATATACAGGTACAGGAAGCAATAATAGTGTTGAAAAGGAGGAAGAAGGTGATCAGGTGACAAATATCTGATATTACAGGAATAAATCCATCTTTTTGCATGAAAAAATACACATGGAGGAAGGTTTCAAGCCAAGAGTGCAGCAATAACGCAGGTTAAATCCGGTGATGAAATATGTAGTGTAGAAAGATGTCATTAAGTAGCTTGATAATGGGATTATTTATCTAATTTCAGACAAAAAATGGGTGAGCCCAATACATTGTGTCCCAAAGAAAGGTGGGATGACCGTGGTTACTACTGAAGCAAATGAGATAATACCCACTTGTATGGTGACTGGATGGAGAATTTGTATCGACTATCAGATGCTAAATGAAGCCATAAGGAAGATCACTATCCTATTTCTTTCATTGATCAGATGCATGATAGGTTGGCAGGGTAGGAGTATTACTATTTTCTTGATGGCTACTCAGGCTATAATCAAATAACCATTGATCCTGAGGATCAACAGAAGATGAATTTTACTTACCTATATGGTACCTATGCCTTTAGATGTCTGCCCTTTTACCTCTGCAATGTGCCTACGATATTTCAGAGATGTATGATGGCTATCTTCTATGACATGATGGAAGAATTTATCGAGGTATTCATGGATGATTTCTCTATTTATGGTGATTCTTTTAATAAATGATTGCAAAATTTAGATCGAGTCCTAGCTCGATGTGAAGAGACAAATTTGGTGTTGAACTAGGAGAAGTGACACTACTAGGTAAAGAAAGGAATCATCCTAGGACACAAAGTGTCATGCAAAGGACTTAAGGTACATCAGGCTAAAATTGAAGTGATTGAAAAGTTGCCATATCCAGTCACAGTGAAACAAATATGAAGCTTCTTGAATCACAATCTGCAAACTGTTAAAAAAAGAGGCCAAGTTTGATTTTGGGGCGGATTGTAAAAAGCATTTGAGAAGATAAAAAAGAAAATGATTAAAGCTCCTATTCTGATCTCTCCAGATTAGGAGTTGCCATTTGAATTGACGTGCAATGCTAGTGATGTAGTTGTAGGAACTATTTTACGGCATGATGTGTGAGCAAATGCTAATATATTTGAGGCTTTTAATTGAGAACAATTGCAAGTTCTTAAGAAACTTTTGTCATTTTTGATTATTTTATCTTTGATTTTGTAGGAGAAGCTAAGATGCTAGAGAACCAATAAGGATGGAAGCAAAAAGTTGAAATAAGTCGTCAACCCTGTGATAAGTTATTAGCTTTATCGTCAGCCTTAGATAGAGAATAGACCACATCTAAAAGTTATGACGCCATTTTGTGATAAGCCATCATAATGGTGATAATTTATCAAGAATGTTGTCAGACTTAGGCAGGACATGAGAATTGAAGCAAAAGTATGATGACATTTATGATAAGTCGTCGCAGTCCTGATAAGCCATCAGAAGTTGCCGTCAACCTAAGACAGGACTAGGGTAGATTTAAAGAAGACCTGATGACATTCTCGATAAGTCGTCAGGATGCTGATAAGGCGTCGCCAAAAGTCATTGTCTATTCCAAGAAAAAGCTATAATCTTGATTTTGTATCTATAATTAGAGTAAACTATTTAAAGACTTGTTTAGGTTTTTTCTAGGGGGATTAGTGACATTAGTCGACACATTGAGTTTTGACAATACTTTTGATATTTTCTCTCTAAATTTCTTGGCTTGAAAAAGCAACTACTTTTAAGAGATTATTATCATTATTCTGGGATTTTCCTTTGTGATTTAATCAGAGAATCTCTAGTTTCTATTCATCTTGTGGTAAGTATATCTTTCAAAGCATAAATTTATCTAGTTGCTTCAATTATTACATCGTGAGTGGCTAAATTCCTTTAACCTGAATTATGGGATCTAGGGTTAGATCTTGAGAAGGTGCTGAGTGTTCAGGATTCAAAAGGCGGTAGGACTTCTTGATAATTCTGATGTTTTAATTATTGTCTATTGGTTGCAAATAGTAGACACACCTACTTTGATTTGCTAGAGAAAAAAAATCAAGTATAGTGGGAAGTGAATTATCAATAAGGACTCAGAAATACTTCATTTCATAATCAGCGTTGTAATAAGGTTGGTTAACTTGAGGTAAAATCTAGGCAATGAATAGAAATTTCCTAAGTCCGAGAGGATTAGGTAATTAAATACTTAAGTATATCGAGAGACATTTAAGCATAACTTCGATAAAGATAACTTGTTGTCCTACCTACCATGAGAATCTTGAACCACTACTAGCATCTGTCAAGTACCAAAAACCCTAGTGAACATAATTTTGGTTTTTCATAAACTCTTGATTATGAACACTGTAACTAAAATGACCAACAATTATTGGCTAATCTCCAAAACCCTTATTTTATCTTTTTATGCCGGTTTTTTTGAATTCAACTTGTAGCTATAGTTTCAAATTAGTTTAATCGTCACTCACATTGTTCCTTATGGATTCAACCCCGACTCCAAAAGTTGGGTAAATATATTGACGATGACCACCTTGTACTAAATTGATATGTGATTTGAGCATTATAAAAAATAGCTCCATTGTCAGGGAATAATTTGTCGTATTGAGTTGGTTTCAAATTTTAGCCTACTTGTTTGAATTCAAACTTGTAAATATTTGTCTTTAGTTTTCTTTTATTTCTTGTGTTAGGTAGATTTTTATCTTGGTTTACTTATTACTATGGCATCATGGAATGAACATGAGCTTGGTGGTGTGAAATCTTATCTTGATGATCCATGTCCATATTGTGATGGACCTCACTTTTGGCAAGATTATAGATATGCTCCCCAAAAAGAGATATGTGCACCATCTCCGTCCTACTGGGAGTATTATTGTTCTTTATGTGGTGGTCAAGATGGAAATTAGTTTGATTAACAAAATGCCCCTTCCCCCGGGTATGCTAACCTAAATTCTAGTTCTTCTTATGATTTTGATAGGTCTTATGGTCAAGAACAAGAAGAACGAAGCACCAAAAAAAGTGGCATTGAAGATATACTTCAACTAATGTTAAAGTGTGTAGACGTAACAAACGATATCATACATGATATACATTAAGACATAAGGGCAAATAATGAGGAAAAAAGAATGATACAGGATATAGATATAGAGCTCAATTATTCAAAGCACTTTTCCACATTATGTTTCGATGATATCTTATCTGTGGAATCATTTAATATAATGGACGAGTGTAAAGATGAGGAGAAAGAATCCAATGTTGATGATGATCTTAATGTTGAGCAGCCCTCGATGATTTCCCAAACAACCAAACCATTTATGAATGAAGATGCCAAAGAGGAGGAAATGGTACTAGAGTCAAAAGAAGAAATCAAGCACAATCCTTGTGAAGACTCTAGTCCAATTTGAGGTAAAAATACTAATAGGGATGCCACTCTAAAATTGAGAGTTAGTCCTCATTCGAACCACTTTTGAACATTATGCTTGGTGTATGTGATTAAAGTCGAATCACCCAAGCAAATGATGAATTTTTAAAATAAGGAGGAAGATTCTTACATTTTGGAGTTTGTCCTTCCAAAAGGGTATACTACAACCCCAATCTTGAAGGACAAGAAGCTTAAAGATAGATGTCCATTTAGTGGATGTTTAAGATTTTCACCGTTGCCAAATGAGCCCACATAAAAGTTCAATGAAAAATTGGGCAAGTGATTTAAGTCTTCAAAATGGTGCGCTAGAACATTCCATATTATGCCCTCACGTTTGCCCAATGAGCCTAGAAGATGTATTGATAAAAAGTTGGCTCGACGTTTCAAATCCTCCAAGTGGAGATATAAATAATTATCAACAAGGTATCTTGATCAAGTCTGAGTAGTCAAGATAACTGAGTCATGCCACGGCTGTAAATTAGGAGATTATTAGGAGGCAACCCAAGGTATTTTGTTGTTTGTATTCGTATTATATGATTGACATCCGATCTTCTCACCCGTGGTTCCACAGGTATGTTTCTAACTCTCTTGTTTTGGTTTGATGCATTTGGGATAATGCATGATTTTAAGTTGAGGGTGAGGCTACTTGTGGGTGTTGATGTCCTCCTTGGGTTTTTGTTCTCGTGCCGTTTTTCCCCGGAGTCTTGTTCCTAGTAAAGCCGATATGTTTAGGCGTATTGTGTTTTATTTTGTGATGTGTTTTGGTTAACTGGGAGAAAAATAAGTATCTATAGCAGTTGACATATTTTTATTGATTTTTGAACACCTCTCCAATGGTGTATTTAATAACAGTGTGCTATGAATTTATGTGTGACCCCTCTGCATCTTGTTATGTAATTAGTACTAGGGACATGATAATCACTACTAACAATTGTATGAACCAAATGGTAGTAGCTTGTGATGTACCTTTGTGTCGTGTGTGTGAGATACTACCTAGTTCTCATTGTGTATTAAAGCCAGAACTTGTCTGGGTGGTCTTGCCTTGGTTGTAGGATAGCAGTTAGGAAAGGATCATAGGCCATTATTGATATTAGTCCACTTTTTGTCTGAATAACCTTCCATATGTGCATACTATCCCTTGATCCTGATTTTGAGCCTGAATGCCTATTTTTTTTATCATACCTATCACCTTCCTATTTGTATCACAATGAACCTATTTTGGCCTGGTCCTTCTTGGATACTGTGCACCTTGACTTAGGTAAATGGCCTAAGTTGAGGGCGGCTATCATATGGGTGTGTGATGTAAAATAAGTAGGAAGATAGGTAGAGTAAAAGAAAAGAATAAAAAGTTGGGTGCTGTAGAAAAGAGCAAGAAAAAGAAAAGTTGAGAAAAATAAAGTGATTGCAGAAAAGAACGCACCCATCCTGAATAAGTGTGATAAAAAAGAGAGAAAAGAGGAAAAGGCTAATGAGTGAAACCCCAAAAAGATAGTGTAGTGTCAAGGAGGCTTAGTCACTTTAAATACTATCGAGTATCATACCAGTGCCTAGCCTACATTACAAGCCCAAGAGAAGTCCTATAGTGATCCTAGCTGACCTATCTGAAGATCTGGGTAATGAAAAAAAGGGCAAGCCTATGGTACTTGGCATACACTGATTGGAACGTCGTTTTGAGAGTGAGTGTTTTGATTGTCCCCATGATTACATATGTAATTCTTGATATGAGATGAGGGGGATTTCTTTGCTGTGAGGGTACACTGGTTACATTGCTAGTTACTAACTTGTTCGGGTAGTGTAATACTGGTCTATGCATGGTTTTTATAGCTGAATTAATGCCATATCTTGATTTCTTTAAGTCACATTATTGATCTTCACTGATATACACAGTTGAGGTTAAAGTGATTGAACTTGGAGAAGGTAATATGTTTTTGAGCTAAAATTGATGGTTGACTGCCATAGGTATCTTATATTTCTTTTGGTTAAGCAGAATAGTACGTGTTGTGTAGTTGCTTGAGGAAAAGAAATTGTTTTAAGTTGAAGGTGTTGATGTGTGAGCAGATGCTAACACATTTGAGACTTTTAACTAAGAATAATTGTAAGGTCTTAAGCAACTTTTGTCATTTTTGATTGTTTTATCTTTGATTTTGCAGTAGAAGCTAAGATGCTAGAGAACCAACAAGGATGGAAGTAAAAGAGTTGAAATTTGAAGCAAAAAACAAGAGAAGTGTGCCTAAAGACATTCCTAATAAGTCATCATCCCTGTGATAAGCTATCAGCTTCATCGTCAGCCTTGGACAAAGAATGGACCTCAGTTAAAAGTTGTGACGATATTTTATGATAGGCCGTCATAATGGTGATAAGTCATCAGGAATGCTATCAGACTTAGACAGGAAATGAGAATTGCTACAAAAGTGTGACGACATTTTTGATAATTCGTCACAGTCCTGATAAGCCATCAGAAGTTTCCGTCAACCTAAGACAGGACTAGTGCAAATTTGAAAAAGACATGATGACATTCTTGATAAGTCATCAAGATCTTGATAAGGCACCACCAATAGTCAGCGTCTATTCTGAGAAAAAGCTGTAACCTTGATTTTGTTTCCATAATTGGGGTTAACTATTTAAAGCCTTCTTTGAGGTTTTACTACGGGGATTGGAGACATTGGTCGACACATTGAGTTCTGACAATATTTTTGATATTTTCTCTTTAAATTTCTTGGCTTGAAAAAGCAAATACTTTGAAGAGATTATTATCATTATTCTGGGATTTTCCTTTGTGATTTAATCGGAGAATCTCTAGTTTCTATTCATCTTGTGGTAAGTAAATCTTTCAAACCATGAATTCATCTAGTTGCTTTGATTATTACGTCATGAGCGGCTAAATTCCTTTAACCTAAATTATAGGATCTAGGGTTAGGTCTTGATAAGCTATTGAGTGTTCGAGATTCGAAAGGCGGTAGGACTTCTTGATAATTATGATGTTTTAATTATTGTGTGTTGGTTGCAAATAATAGACACACCTACTTTGATTTGCTAGAGAAAGAACTTAAATATAGTAGGAAGTGAATTATCAACAAGGACTCAGAAATACTTTATTTCATAATCATCATTATAACAAGGTTGGTTAACTTGAGGTAAAATCTGGTCAATGAATAGAAATTCCCTAAGTCCAAGAGGATTAGGTAATTAAATACTTAAGTTTGTCGAGAGACATTTAAGCATAACTTCGATAAAGATAACTTGTTGTCCTACCCTCCGTGATAATCTTGAACCACTAGTAGCATCTGTCAAGTACCAAACCCCTAGTGAACTTAATTCTGTTTTTTCATAAACTCTTGATTACAAACACTGTAACTAAAGTAACCAAAAATTATTGGCTAATCTCCAAAACCCCCATTTTATCTTTTTGTGCCAGTTGTTTGAATTCAACTCTTAGATATAGTTTCAAATTAGTTTAATTGCCACTCATATTGTTCCCTGTGGATTTGATCCCAACTCCAAAAGTTGGGTAAATATATTGATGATGACCGCCTTACACTAAATTGACGTGTAAGTTGAGCGTTATCACGAAAAAGAAAAAATAAGGTATTTTGCTCTATTTACTATGCTAGTAAAGCCTTGAATGATGCCCAAATTAATTATACAGTCACTAAAAAGGAGATGTTAGTATTGGTGTATGCATTTGATAAATCAGAGCGTATTTGATGGGCACAAAGGTTATTGTTCACACTGACCATGCGGCCATCAAATATCTCTTCAATAAAAAGGATGCAAAGCTTAGATTAATTCGGTGGATTTTACTATTGCAAGAGTTTGACTTAGAGGTTCGTGATTGTAAAGGAGCAAAACATCAAGTAGCAGATTATTTGTCAAGGTTAGAAACTCATGATCATGTTTTGGATGACTGTCTCTGCATTTGGGAAGAGTTTTCGGATAAAAAATTATCGTCTACAAAAGAGTGTGAAGTTCCTTGGTATGCAGACATTGTAAATTTGTTTGCAAGTAGCTTTTATCCTTATGAAAGTACAATTCGATAGAGGAAGAAACTACTTCATGATTCTCGTGCTTTTATTTGGGAAGAGCCCAATCTTTTCAAGTAGGGTCCGGATGGTATTATACGAAGATGTGTTCCAGAAACTGAATTTGCACAAGTACTACAAAAGTGTCATCCATCCCATTATGGTGGCCATCATGGGGGTGAAATAACTGCAAGTGTTGCAATCTAATTTTGCTGGCCTAAGTTGTTTAGGGATGCAATTGCTTTTGTTAAGAATTGTGATCAATGTGAAAGGTTGGGTACCATATCAAGACGTCATGAGATGCCCCTCAACAATATTCTACAAGTCGAAGTATTTAATGTTTGGGGGATTGATTTCATAGGACCATTCCCACCCTCCAATGGTAATTTATACATCCTTGTGGCAGTTGATTTTGTCTCTAAATAGGTGGAAGCCGCAACTTGTCCAACTAATGATGCGAGATTAGTACTGAACTTTGTGAAAAAGAACATATTTTCCAAATTTGGCACTACTAGAGCTATAATTAGTGATGAAGGTATGCACTTTATTAACACTTGGTTCAAGAATCTTTTAGCTAAATATGGTGTTAGGCATAAGGTGGCCATTGCGTATCATCCACAAATGAGTGGACAATTTGAGGTCTCTAACTAAGAGATTAAGCAAATATTATAAAATACAGTTAATGGGCAATGAAAGGATTGGGCCGAGAAGTTAGATAATGCATTAAGGGCATACCAAACAACGTATAAGATGCCTATTGGTACATCCCCATATTTTTTAGTTTACGGGAAAGCATGTTATTTACTTGTTGAGCTTGAGCATCAAGCTTATTGGGCTGTTAAAAAGTTAAATCTTAAGATAAAAGCTACAGGAGAAAAGAGATTGTTGGAGCTCAATGAACTAAATGAATTTCGCCTCAATACATAGGAGAATGCAAAGCTTTACAAGGAGAAAACCAAGAGATGGCACGATAGACAAATTTAAGATAGAGTGTTTGAACCCTAACAACTTGTTTTGCTATTTAATTCCAGATTAAAGTTGTTTTTGGGTAAATTATGGTCTAAGTGGTCTGGACCTTTTCCAGTGGTGCGAATAACACCTCATGGAGTTGTGAAGTTGTAGAATAAAGAGAAGACAGAGAAGTTTCTGGTGAATGGACAGCGTGTAAAGCATTATTGGGTGGATTATCCAAATAAGCACAATGAATCTATCACCTTTGCTGATGAGTAGAACTAAGCTCAGTCGTGCCACGATGTAAACTAAGGTGTTATGTGGGAGTCAACCCACAATTGTAATATAATAGGTAGTTTATTTTTATTTGTAAAATAAAAATATAAAAAAAATTCAAAAAAGATGAGTCGTGCCACGACCAAAACTAAGGCGCTGAGTGAGAGGGAACCCACTTTTTTTAAAATATTTGGTGTTTTTGTTTGAGGTGCTAGGATTTGTAGAGCGAAAATAAGAAGATGACCACATTTAAGTAAAGCAATCAGGTTTGCAAAATGATGTGTGTAAGTTAGAATCCCCTTCAGTTAAGAAAAGAGTTGAAAAATAAACTGGAAATTTTAGTTGTGAAAGTGGCGCGTCGCGGAGCTGAGTGGATTAACAAATGTCAAATTCCAGTCAGGTTCCTCAGTTCTTTCATGGCGCAGAGATAGGTAATTTGATAATTATCAAATTCTAATGGCTTGGCATGATATCCATGCATCGCGCCGTCTGGTAAATTGACAATTATCCAATTCTAGTGACTTGACACGATACCACAGTGTTGCGGTGGTTGGTAAATTGGCAATTAGCACATTCCAGTGACTCGATGCGATACCACCGTGTGGCGATGGGGTGAAAATTAGACAAAAACTTTTTAAGTTTCCCTAACCCAACCTGCCTTCCTATAAATATAACCTAAACCCTAATTCTCTCACTTTCCCCCTTCGTCGCCGCCTCTAAACCCTTTAACTAAATTCTCTCTAAATTAACCTAAAGATTTCCATTTTTTTCTCAACAACTAAGGTATGTGATTCACTTACTTAAATTTTTCTTTCATTATATTGAGATTTTTGATATTTTTGGGCATTATTTGGTTTTGGGTGTCTTAATTTTTGTACACTATAGAATCGTGTGCTCTAATTTTTCTTAAGATTTTTGTGATTCTTTCATCATATTCTTTATAATCTTGTGCTGATTCAATAAATTGGTGAGATGATACCTGAATAAATCAATTACTGGGTATATTCATGTGTTGATTTGGATATATTAGTGTTTTGGTGCATAAGTTGTGAAAAATATATATCTGCATGGGTGTTACCAATAATAATTGTGAATTAATGAGGTTTAGGAATTAGGGGTAGGTCGATTTTGAGTTCTTAGGGTGAAATTTGGTTGATTACACTTGATGTTTTGATTACGGATATACATTATCTAATTTTGCTAATCATGTGATTCACATTATTGTGTAATGGGGGACTGGTTCTTGTGTTTTTAATTTTTTTTCTGATTTCTCTTGCATTGGAGCACCTTATCTTTGGGAATTTCGGTAATGTTCGTTGATTCAGTCAAATTTTATATGAATGCCCCTATACGCGTAATGCTTCATCAAATCAGTAATGTTCATAGTATTTTCGTTAGTAAGTTAATTTGAATAGCTGTGAAAATATTTTATGTCGAGGTATTGACTATTGACTTAGTTTATAGGTGTTAATTCCGCTATTTGTCTCATCCTTGCTTAGACTTAATTAGATCTGGACTTCATGTTTGGGCGGCAACTGATTTTATTACCTTGTAGTGGGTACAAATGTGGGACTAGGGCATAAGTTATGTGTGAGGAGGCCAGGATTATGGTAAGCTATGATGTATTGCCATAGGGACTATAGGGTAATGGTTTCAGATTAGGTGGTACCATAACACTAATCCAGGTTCATTTACATGTAAATGAAACAGTAGGTGTAAAGTATATATGTATCACTTGGTTTGCTTTTGCTTATCTGATAATTATAATTAAGAGAAATATGATATGCTTAAATGTGCTAATGATGTTACAAAATGGGAAGTCTGAGTACCTTGTATTTTGATGCATGTGCCCTAGCAAATGATTAAGTGTGGGGTTGTTATTTACCCTTATTCCAGACTCAGTTTAAGCTAGTCCAATTTATATTTCACCTACTTAATTATTTGTTGCATCTATTTTTTGATACAGGTATTATGGAGCCCCAAACAATTAAAGAAAATGAAAAGGCCAATACTTCTACACCGACAAGGAATAGGAGTAGGCTATCTGAAAGTCAACTCACTAGGATACCCCAGTCTCCACTACTTTAGCATAGGTAGGTCAAAAAATTTGGATCCCAAGCTGTTAACAAGGTTGGGAAGCAGTGGTACTCCAAGCATACGGAGTCCAAGTATATTTATGAGGTGTTTATTGATCATGCAAGTTTACTGAGGGAATGTCCGTCCATGGTATGAAGGATTGAGTCAATAAATATGAATTTCATCTTCCATCAGCCTACTGAGTGCAATTTGCTCTTAGTTCATGAGTTTTACGCCAACTAGGACCCAAGTGACCCTGATTATGAGTTAAAGATTCATGGGAAGGTAATTCGTTTCACTGCTGTAGATATTAATTAGTTGTTGGGTATACCAGAGGCAAACCCAAAATTCTTGAGGCAGTTTATTAGCACTCCCCCGTATGCTCACATCAGGCATCTGTTGTGCGGGGTACGTTCCTCAGCTCATTGGACTAGCGTGTCACTATCTTAGATTCTTTTTTCTTTATGCTCAGATGAACAAGGAGGCAAGGATGTGTGGTCGTATTATCTACTCTTGCTTGATTCAAGGCGAGCATATAACGGAGGTTACTAGGGATCGATTATGTTTGATTTATGCATTGGCTGATGTACGATGATGTGGATGTTAATGTGGGGCATGTAATTTTTCTGCTATCAAGAAGGCATGCACCCAAGCTAGGCACAGTTTTGATTTTAGAGGATTGGTGACCCAATTTCTGTGAAGGCACAGGATATATGAGGAGGAGCTGGACTATAAGCCTGATGTTTTGATTCGCCCTGTGGATATCACTACATCTAGGAGTACATCTGGAGTAAGTGGCCCAATTTTGACCATGGCTAAGAGCCAAACCCGAGATGATGAGATTTTGGTAAGAATGTATAGTCTTCAAATATTGTAGCTAAATATTGGAGGCAGACCAGCCATACCTAATAAGCTTCGAGCTATTGACATAGATTACCACGTTGGTCATCATGTTAAGTCCTTGTTACGGATCAGTCAAATCTTTATGGAGCCTGTTGATAATGACATTCCTACTTATGAGGAGTGGAGATACAGGGACTCAGATATGGATTCGAATGAAGAACACTAGTCTGATGATGGAGTTGATGATGATGGTGATGATGTGGATGGGACTACTGATGATATGACTTCCATAGTACCGTTTGAGTGACCAGGGAGTATGTTGCCACCCTACTGTATGATTTTGTGAAAGCACTGCGACAATGCTTTATTTAAGTGTGGGGTTGTGGGTTTGTATTTTGCTGCTTCATCTTATTTCTTTCTGGATGAGCAATTTTATTTTTCTATTTTGTTGACTTTTGCAAGTTCTAGCTATTTGAAACACTGTCTATAATAGTTAGTAACTTTGTGGATTTCCATTTTCCTTCTTTGGCATTTATCGCATGTTGCTTTTAGTTCAAAGTATTTATTTTTATTATCATTTTTGCCCTCATTGGCAAATTTTAGTTTCAAGAATTTATATTCGCCCTCTTTGGCAATTAGGAATAAATAGTCATAGTTAGTTTCCATCCCCTATAATAGATAGATGACGACCATCTTAAGGGGAGTAGTCATAAGAAGTAAAGAATAAATGAGGGTCTAATCACTTTCTCAGAGGAGTGTGTGGAGTGGGACATCTTGGCAGTAATTTGAACTAAATTGAATTTTAAAACATAAAAGTGTCATGATTTTAAAAAGTGATTTAAGTATAAATGGTTTTATCTCTATAGGTGAAATTTGATGTGTTGGCTTAATTTTGAATTAAATAAAGGACAAGATTGGTAACCTTAATGACTTGATTTGATTTCGTGCATGCATTGTGAGTGTGAGGATTTGCTTATATTCTACATGCATAGGAATTTCTAGAACTTGCCCGGTGTGTTTATAAAGCGAAATAAAAGGTGTTGGGTGTAGGAAGTGATGTAGGTATTTCTTCGACAGCCGTGTTTTTATCCTAAATATATCTACCCTTGTGCATAGTCCTAGTCCGGTCCGTTAAGCCTTTAGCCTATTCTTTGGTAGCCGTATATGCAGCCCTATCCTTTCTTGGCAGACCTTAATTTGATCCAAATAGACTCCTAAGTTCTTTAGTATAAAATTAAGAGAAGTTAGGAGTTTGGAAATAAGAAGGAAAAGGATAAATTGAAGCCCCAAAGTAGGGTTTATTGAATTTGAAAGTTTGTAGTATGGTTGGGAGTTAGTAAAGAAGGATTCAAGCTTTAAAAAGTTGCTAATTTGAGCCCGAAATGTTACAATGAACTTGTTTTGGCCCTGGTCCATTTTGGATAATGTGCACCTTAATGAAGGCAAGTTGCTTAAGTGAAGGGTGGTTATAATAGGGGAGCGTAGCATAAAATTGGTGCGAAAAAAAAAAGAAAAAAGAAGGGGAAAGAATGTTTGAGGAAAAATTTAATTCTCCAACCATGGGTTGAGTGAATAAGCTAAATGGAAAAATGGGGTGAAAAATAAAATAATGGGGAGATAATAGTGATGTAAATGGGGTATTAAAAAAGATGTAATTGATAGTTGTTGTATTAAAGTGCTTAGGTGCATAGTCACAATTTCCCAAATAGCGCCTACCCATCCCCTAGCCTTCATTACAACCTGAAAAGACCTAGTTGATCTTCATCCTAACATCCAAATATTAGTGGAGTAGTACATTAAGGGAAAGCTTATGGTTCATTAACTAGCATGTATGAATTCTTTGTTGAGAGAGATGGAATTGATTTTGATATTCCCCTTATTTGTGCATTGATATTATTGTGAGTTAAGTATGGGGAAACTTTCTTTGTGAGAGGATGCATGCGGATGAAAGTCGGGGTACTTGTTGTGTTTCCGTATTAAGTACTTAAATTGAGTTTGCTGACATGTTGGAAATTCATTGTTGAGATAGAAAAATTGGAAATAACTTGTCTCATGTGCTAAAAGTATTATGACATGTTTGTGTGAGAATACAATATTGCAAAGTGTAAGTGCCCATTGCAACATAAGTTTAAGATTGTGGTGTAAAGAGGAAGTGATTGTGCTTTTGAAATAAATTGTTCGAGGATGAACAAGGTTTTAAGTGTAAGGTGGTGATCTTGTGCATATTTATATATTCAAAGCACCAATATGCACCCAGATTTGGACTTGTTTCGAGAACTTTGATGTATATTCTTGAGTATATTTCATCTTTAATTCTGTTTCATCGCTAATGAATATGATTAGTTCTTTCAGGCAAAAATCTTTAAGAATTATACACGATTGAATATAGTGATGATATGGAATGATTAAAGGAATAAAAGGTATTCAAATATAGCTCAAAAACTCAAGCTAAAAGTCAAAAATTCCTATTTGCAAAAACTCCGCGTTGCGCGGACCAATAAAATGGCGTTGGTCGAATTCTAGTGGAGAAGCACAATTATGGCAAGTTATGGAGAGGCTAAAATTCCCATTTAGCAAAATCGAGTGTTGCTCGACGATTATGGTACGTCGCAGAGAAGAAGAAAGTCACAACTGTCACTTTCCATTGTACATTCGCAATTTCATTGCATCGTGGTGTAGGCCCGATTTCCAAATTATGCGACTTGGAAGTTTAGTGCATCACGGAGGAAGGATGTTTCACAATTGTCTAAATCCAGTGGCTCACCGCGATAGTGGTGCATTGCGGTGAGAGAGTATTTCACAATTTCACTAAATAGTTGAATTCCGCAACTGCGCAGATTTTGATAGGAAATGGAATTGGAGGGAATGGCACGACGCACCATCTGGTAAAATTGGCAAGATTTTTTATATTTTATCCCAGCTATAAAAGAAAAAATCCATGATAATTTGGGGGACTTTTGGAAAGCATAGGAGCGGCGGAAAAGCACAACGTTCTCTCTTTTAGGGTTCTTAGACATTCTTTTCAACTTCTTTACTTGAAGATTTATTCTTGGTATGATTAATTACTTATTTTGGATGTTGAATTCAAACACGATTGGCTAAATACCCCTGTTCTAAGGTTGAGGCCAAGAACATGATTACTTTTTGATATTCTTTATAGTAGTTTCTTCTTTATCATCATCAGGGTTGTTCTTAATTTCTTGAGCTTACTATTTTGATGAGTGGCCACCATTAGAATAAATTTATATTTCTATGTGAATCTATGTGGAGCATGAAAGGATAGAACGAAGAAATTAAGGAGCAAGGTTCTTACTCTTTTTATGGAATAAAAGGTTCGAATTAGTATCTAGGATAGGGATATACCTAGAAGCTTTGTTTGGTTCAATTGCATGAAGATAACTTTATGAATCTAGTAGAATAGTTATATCTTTACGGGTGTTGTAGCTGCAATATTCAATAGATAGAAGATTTGAGGTCGGGAGACCACGATTGTAGTGCAAACCTTGTGAATCAACAACCTGATAACCAATTAGACTGCTATAAGAATAGAGATTTGTAAGATTGTTTGAAGAGCCTCAACCCTAGAATTCTCATCATTACTATTTACAACCGTTTCTTGCTTCACTTTGTCACTAATTGTTATTTTCTCTTTAATAATTTTCATTCTTAATTTCATAATCATCTTGACATGCTACAACACTTATTACTCATTGTCTAAAACTAAAAGTTGGTTGAATTTCTAATTGCTTAGTCCTCTTGGGAACTATATCTAATTGTCTATATCACTATATTACTTATATGATCATGTGTACTTGCGTGTTCATCTGAGTCGCAACACTATATTCCTACCAAGTGTTTGTGAAAATACTTAAAAGAGATGGGGAAAAAACAAAAGATATGGGTGGATGAAAAAGTGTAATTTGGTTGTTAGAGATCTGTTTTAAATGTATGATGTAGTGTATTAAAGCGCTTAGAGAGGTTAGTCACTATTCTTGGCTAAAATAGTTCTTACCCGTCCCTTAGCCTACATTACGACCTGAAAAAGACCTATTTGATCCTAGGTTCATCATTCGAATATTAGTAGAGCATGACACTAAGGACAAGCCTATGGTTCATTATGTATAATTTGTGAATTCTTTGTAAGAATAAGCGTAACTTGATTTCTATACCTATTATCACAATTGCTTCAATGTGAGTGTTTATGGGTAACTCTCTTATTGTGAGGGCACATGTTTGATGAATGTGGGTGACTTGTATGATGTCTTATATTGAGCAATATGCATGAGTTTTCCATGAATTGAGTAAATTCTTGAGGCTAGGATGTTTTGGAAGTAGGATTCTTGAGCTTTCAATTGTGTATAACATGGTTAGTGTTGTAAACATGCATTTCATGTAGTCATTGTAGTGCTAGCTTGAATTTTTTTCATGCATTTGAAGTGTGGACTCTTTCCAACTCATGATGCTTTTAGTTAATATTTGTTCAAGGAAGAATAAGGATTTAAGTGTGGGGTGGTGATGTTTGGTGTATTTATGCATTCTAGCGCTACTATTCTAGCCTATTTAGCCTTGTTTTGAGGATGATTCATGTAACTAATGGTTTCAGAATGATATAAATGAGCATTTATGTGTCCAAGAATGTGTTTACAATGTTTAATGGTGGTTTCACATGAGTTTTGATTCAATTTGAGCATTTAGAGTTCTACCGAGAAAACTAGTGTAACTAGCTTGAGCTAAGTGTTTTTCTAGTCTATTATGTTGGGTTAATAGGACGATCAAACACTACCCACCATACGATTCCCTACAATGACTCATACCAAACCCTTACAACTCACACCTCCAAGTCGTACCTATTCCAGTAACCAAAACCATTCAACCAACTATTACTGATATGCATACGACAGAACCATACCATTCATACCCCAGTATACGGCTCATACCTATGAGTCATATTTAGTCCGAAGAAGGGATTTCCAATAAATTTTCTAAGGGTCAAAGCCCAGAATGTTTCACAGATAGATAAAAAGATCAACAATCATCCCAAGACTTAGTAATGTTGATACAAAAGCTACTATAAATGAACAATAATATCTGAATAGTCAAATAAAATCTATCTCAAAAATGAAAGACTGAGCATAGATAAGTATAAGAAAAACGGATAAATCTGACTCTAAGAGCTCACCCAATCTTCAAAATCAACCCCGTGCGAGCATCATGTCAACGGCAACAGCTACTACTTAGATAACTGTTGTATGAGTACCAAAACCATGGGTATTCTGTAGGTATCATCATCATCTTACTGAGCTAAATCATGATATAAGTACAATATGATAAAAGATAAAATAAGCTAAGTCAAGGTAAAAGGGAAAACCCTAGAAATACTTTCCAGCACTGCTGAGCATAAGTAAATAAATATGGAAATGTAACATAAAGATCACACTATTATAACTACTAAATTGGATCCCATAGTCCAATAAGTGCAAAACAACAAATAACCCAATGCAGGCCCCCATAAACTTGGGGGTACAATCAAGGAATGTAAATAACCCAAGAACCATAAGTTACCAACTATCATACCATAACCAAGAATCCATCCAAACCATAATATCCAAGTAAATAACTCCTAGTGTTGGACTTGAATCAAAATTCAATAGCATCATCATCATTAACTTCAACTGTCGGACTTGAATCGAAGCTTATATATCAATATTATTATCAATTGCTGGACTTGAACTAGAAATAATATATCAATATCATCATTAATTTTTGGACTTGAACCAAAACTCTATATTATTTTCATCATTAGTAGACCATATAAATAAACCATAATGATAAGCCATACCACTAAATTACAATAATTACCCACCGAGCCTTACTTGAGATTGGCACTAACTCTTAACTACAAAACTAGCATCATCAATAAGCATTGAATCTCTTTAAGGTCCCAATAGAGTCATTAATAAGGGTATATCATACGTAAATAAGTCTATAAAAGCTAACACAAGTATTGGCCTAAGGTGGGTCAGAAGGGCCCACTTCTAATCCTCAATATCTATTTAAGTAAATTCTACCTCGAACTAGGCTAATATATCTAAATTCTTTTCTAGATGTTAAATAAGTCATAATTTGCTCTAAGATAACAATTCTCCCAAAAACATGAGCAACTAAGTCAATTACGCCTAAATTATGGTATT
Source organism: Capsicum baccatum var. pendulum (assembly GCA_030864225.1). Taxonomy (NCBI): domain Eukaryota; kingdom Viridiplantae; phylum Streptophyta; class Magnoliopsida; order Solanales; family Solanaceae; genus Capsicum; species Capsicum baccatum. Next base: position 223,933,842 of record CM061552.1, on the reverse strand, counting down.
AAGATATCCTAAATAGTCCAACTAACCCAAATATTTTCAATCATACATCAAACACCTAAATCTCATCCCATATCTAGCATAATATCATAATAATTATATGAAATAACTCAATCTATGAAGAGGGTAAACCTAGCCTACTTGGATGCCAAAGAAAAGCGAAAAGAATCCATTAAACCACTGATTTCCCTTTCTGAGAAGTTTCCATAAGATGCCACGCCATCAAAATCATTATCTACTCATCCGAACAAGAACAATGATATCCATATTACACTATTGTGCTTTGGATCTAAAATTATGTAAAAATCTCACATAGGGACCGTATACGAAATCGCACTTTCAAAGCCAACAGAATGTCCCTCTATGTTCAAGGAATATTAATCCTTAAAAATGGGTGAATTCCAAGATCTAATGGTGATACAAAAATACCGTTAAGATTCCAGGAATTTTAGAAAAAAATGAAAGATTCTATCAAGAAATTAATAGAAGCTCACCATAAATTTGATGAAGAAACACGTAAATTAACTTTACCTAAGCTCCAAAATCACCCACAAATGATTCTCTCAAGTCTTTCAACTTTTAAGGGTTCAATTTCTAAGGAATGGATGAAAATGGGAAAAATTAGACTAAGTGGGGTATTTATACCCCTCCAGGTACACGGATGCCACTTAAGAAGATATTGGGCCGCTTTAGCGGTAGGCCTAAAGTGGTACCTTTTTGATATGGTAGGCTTCTATGGTGTTCGGTTGGTGCTAAAGCGGCACTTGCCGAATTTGTCAAGGATGCTAAAGCACCCAAAAGGCTGCTAAAATTCCCTCTGCTAATGCTCCAAAGGTCGTTTTAATAGTCACACCAGTTTTTATTGCATTATTTAGAGACTTGAAATATTTTTGAGTTTTTGTCAATAACTTTGAATTCATCCAAAATCACATATACGCAAATAAATATTCTACTGTCATGGCCCAAATTCTGAGCCATGATGGCACTTACCATATCCCATTGGTAGGTAAGCCGATACCGTAACCCAAAACTAATGCAATAGGCTACCTCGGTAGAAATATCTAAAACGGACCCTATATATGAATACAATATAAACAATAGCATTTCACAACTAAAGACAACAGATATTTAATGCCAATCCCATGACCTGATAGTATTAGTATAATAGCGTCTAGACTTAATGATAGAATTTACAACTCCAAGTCTTAAATATATTAAATAATCTCCTACATTTGTTTCGGAAATAAAAGACAAATAAAGATAAAGGGGGAAAAGGGCAACTCAAACTCCAAGAGATTACTCTATCTCCAGTTAAACAACGCGGCAGGAACCAATTCAATGACAGCAACTAGAACTTGGGTCTTCATAAAAAAGATACAGAAGTGTAGTATGAGTACCAAAACATGGGTACTCAGTAAGCATCATCGGCCGATTGAGATAAATTATACTATAAAGATAATATAAGGTAAGACAATAACCTTAAAACAAAGTATAGGATTGAACCTAAATCTTCTTTGATATCACTATAACAATAACTATACTAATAAGGCAACAGCACGACACACTATATCAATATACCCCAGTATCACCATACCAACTAAGTATCATTTTAGACGCGTAAAGTCATATGGACGGTAAAAAGGCATTTATGAATCATAAAAAACATCAACTATTCTTAGAACACAAGTAAAAGAACTTACCTCGACGACCTATAATGTCGGGAAGTACACAAAAGAATGTAACACAAAGAACTAATCAGGGCGTCCCATACCACCGAAGAGTGCACCAAAAGATCAACCAATAACACAATAAAGTACAACTACTCCACAAATGTCGAAGCTGAGAGTAGAACAACCCCGCCATGGCTTATTACCGAGATCCACGTCTAATGTCCATACCGTAATGTAATCATAACGAAACCAATATGGTTATAGCATAATCATATAATTACGCATCCTCTAAATTGCCAATAAACTCCATGTGAGTTCTAAACTAGTTAACCTCTATTTTCGTAAGCCACTAGTTACAAGTCTTATAGTTACTAGCCGTTCAATAGAGAAAAGCTACAAGTTACCACTACTATAAATTATGCATCTATCACAATGCCATTTTCTAGTTAGTACTCTCATTCTAAAAGACATCAATTAAGCCACAACAGCATTACATATTAGATGTCAACCTAGGTATTCATCATGCAATACAAAGCCCATCATCATTAGGCATGTCACAACCTTAAGGACTAGTTTCCATATTTTAGGAAAGTAAGGTCCACCAACTAATTTACTAGACTTCTAGTATTTAAGTCATAGTCATTTATTAGAAATAACTGGTTGTCATATAGGCCACTTTACTAGGAAAAATTCCATAACATAACTATTATTCCAAATCGAATCAGTTTCCTAGGTAAGACATTTGTCCTATACAAGGTTTGATATACCAATTAGCCTTAACTCATTAATAGACATAAGTTACTTCTAGTTACCAATTAGGGTCAACAAGGATCACATCTCTCATTTAGTGAATAGGGACAAGGAATAAATAACTATTTACAAAAGAAGACATCATGTCCTAAGTATATAAGCGGTTTGGCCCCACACGGCCTAACCGCACAAGTATCAATGCATTTACATAAATTTGCCCCATGATGATAGGCGATATTATGCGCCTATATCAATATATTTTGCCCATATTTTAGCCTAGTTTTGAGAACAAATTATATATTTTATGCACTTTTAGTCCTTTTTCCTGTAAGTGAGCTAACGAACATGATTAGCAAAGTTTCAGGTGTAAATGATGCAGAATTCAGAATTTTATGGATTACTTGATGCCAAAGAAAGCTTCACGGAAGGAGAAAAGGAAGCTCGGACGCCTAAGGACCAAAAGTGATGCATGGAAAATCAGTCCCGGGCTAAAACAACATTTCTGAAGACTTTGGGGACTTGCAGTAACTTATTTGGATTAGGATAATAATACATTAACCTAGTACAATTGGGTTAAGTATTTAATTAGTCTATTTGGATTTAGATAATGTTACATTAACCTAGTACAATTGGGTTAAGTATTTTATTAGCTTAGTAGGATTTGGTTAAGTATTTCATTAGCTTAGTAGGAATAGGATATGGGTATTATAAATACCCTATTTTGCTAGAGATTTTGATACATTCACCCATTCCCCCATTCCATCAATTCTCATCCATCCACCATCCAGAGAATCGATATACATTCTTCAACTATTAATCTTTTCTACTCTTCCAACAGTTCTAATATTTCCATTAATTCTATTTTTCTTCTTCTATCCATCTATTCTTAATTTCCGCAACAAGAGAATCGTTACTTTGCCTAGGAATTCACGCCTAAATGCCTACCACTCTTGTGCTACACGAAATTAATCATTATTGTGGTATAATAACATGTCAATCGTGATCTCCTTCGCATTCATGGGTAACTAAAGTTCTCTGTTGGGGTTATGGAAGCCGAATGAGGTACTATCTATTACTATGAGCCTGTGAGTTCGTAACACGTATGCTGCTTATATCATTTTTCTCTTTATCTTAATCTAAATTCTTTGTGGTTGCAAACGCAAGAATACGCCAGTATAACATTTAACTTGTTCGAAATAAAGGTTATTTGTCTGGAAAAAGAGATAGTGTCAAGGTAGTAGGGTCCCATCCCCTATTAAAAAGTTAGTGCCGTAACTGGATTAACCTCTTGGAGAATTCGTACCGTTAGACATGCTTTAAGCTCGAAAGAGTTAAAGTGAAATAATCCTCGAATAAGACGCCTGGATTTACCATCGGATACAATTCTCTATAAGCACATACATGTCTGAATTCTACACACTCATAGCCAATAGAGACGTATAACTCAGAAGGTGGACATAACCCCAACTCCTCAATTCTCATTCTTTTACAACCTACTAAACATTCTTTCTTTTTACGTTGCTATTTTCTATTTTTACTTTAATACTTTGGTTACACATTATAATCCCCCCTACTTACGAGACTTGCACTAAAAGTTAAGTAATAGTCTTCTACTTGTTGACCAAGCTATTCCCTGTGGGATCGATACCCAACACATGTTGGGTTCTATATTTGCTAACGACCGCTTTACACTCCCACGAGAGTTGTAGATTGAGCGTTATCAATAATTGGTGTCATTGCCGGGGAATACAAGTGTCAATTAAGTTTGTGATAATTACTAGACCCTTTGGTCAAAGATTCTCGTACTTTTACTTTTAGTTTTTGTTTTTGTCTACTGCAGGTTTTTATTTAGTGCATGCCCCATACTCGAAGTTCTGGTCAACCGTTATTACCTATCAATCCTGAACCACAACGTATTGGCAGAATGGAGGCACAAACGAAAATTGAAAGAATGGATGCTCAACAGGAGCAAGCGAGATTAGATGATCTTGCTGCCGCCCAAGTACACCAATAAAACATTGATAACCCTGGGCGAGCAACCAATCCTGACGATGAGGATTTAGGTGATGACGAGTTACTAAACCCAAGGCGTGATGCTGAAATCATAACACCTGCCAACAGAAGAGGTCGTCAAGCTCGGTTTAGGTATGATCGCCAACCCATGCAACCAGATTTTGACGATGATGATGATGATCTTGATGGAGCCGGAGCCACAGGAGCCATTATTCCTCGACTATTAGCGCCCGGAGCCAAGTTCAACATCATAAGCACCATGATTCAGTTATTGCAACTCAAGGGAATATTTGGTGGACTAGCAGGCGATGATCCGAATATGCATCTCATCAACTTTATTTCTACATGCAACTCGTTTGACAATCCTGGTGTTAGTCAGAATGCAATTCGATTACGTCTGTTCCCATTGTCTCTGTCTGGGGAGGCAACTCTATGGTTAAGTGGGCTGACTCCTGATTCTATTACAAATTGGAGACAATTGAGAGACGCTTTCCTAGAAAGATTCTTTCTGCCATCCAAAAGAGCATAATTGAGAGATGAAATCAGCAACTTTCGTCAGCTTCCCACTGAATCTCTTCATGAAACATGGCAGAGGTTCAAGACAAAGCTAGAGAGATGCCCAAACCATCATATGACTAATGTTCACCTAATGGAGATATTATATAGAGCCTTGAATTCAATAACTAAACCAGTGGTGGATAATGCAGCTGGAGGATCTTTTATGGACCTCACCTTTGGTCAAGCAAGCAATATGATAGATCGTATGACGAAGCAAAGTAGAGCTTGGCATACCAGGGATTTTGAGGTAGCAAGCTCTACTATATCTATTGGCATGACTGCAGACCAAAGAAGAAAAGAAGAAGAACGTGATCAAGATATGGCGCATATGAAAACACAAATGGATCTTCTTACAAAGCATTTATTATCAGGGAAGACCGAAAAAGTGAAAGCTATTGCGTCAAAAGGAAGAGACGATTCTAATTCAGAAGAAGAGGCCAACTACTTGAACAATCAGGGGGGTTTCCGTGGGAATACCCAACGAAACTAAGGTCGGAACTATTATGATAAATCTGGAAACAAGGACCAAGGTAGTTGAAAGAACAAGAATGAAAAAAGTGGTTTGTACATTCCCCCTGGTAGACGTGACACCACCACATCTAATTCTGGAAGTATGGAAGACATGATGGCTAAATTATTGAAAGGAGTGGAAGCAATGAGCGCAGGAGTAACTGAGGTGATTAATGATTTGTCCTCCATGAAACAATTAGTTGATTCACATTCCACTTCAATCAAGCAAATAGAGCAGCAATTGAGCTAACTTTCAGCAGCACTCAATCAAAGAAAGGCCGGCACTCTACCTAGCGATACTGTGCAAAACCCAAGGAATGATGGGTCATTCATGGCCATCACTACCAGAAGTGGTAAGGTGCTGGAAACTTCAGCAAAAGGCAAGCAAGTGGTTGACAAAGCTGCAGACTTGGATGACAACGCAATAGGTGAGGAGTTCGCGAAAGACATCAAGGACGTCACACCCAGCGACGTGCATCTTGAAAAAGTGGAAAAATAGAAGCAAGAGGAGAAGAAAGACGTGGAGAGAACAATTCCATACCCACCACCACCTTTTCCCCAAAGATTGAAGAAGGTGGCGGATGACACAAAGTTCAGCATATTCATGACTATGTTAAAGCAGCTAACCATTAATGTTCCATTGGTGGAGGCACTTGAACAAATGCCTGGGTATGCGAAATTTATGAAGGATCTTTTGACAAAGAAACGGTAAGCAAGCTATGAGTTGAAAGAAGATGTGCATCATTATAGTGCAATCGCTACCCGATCAATAGTTCAGAAGAAGGCCGACCCCGGAGCTTTCACTATTCCTTGCACCGTTGGATCTTTGAATTTTGCCAAAGCATTATGTGATTTAGGAGCCAACATCAATTTGATGCCATTATCAATCTATAAGAAGTTGGGGGTGGGTGATCCTACTCCAACCAGCATGAGGCTTGTCATGGAGGATAGGTCGGTAAAACGACCTGTTGGTATTCTATGTGATGTATTGGTAAAGGTTTCTTCATTCATCTTTCCGGCAGACTTTGTTATTTTGGATTGTGAGGCAGACTCAGAAGTTCCCATAATCTTGGGACGCCGTTTCCTTGCTACAGGAAGCGTGCTCATTGATTTGAGAGCAAATGAGCTTTCATTCCGAATAAATGATGAAGTGGTTCGCTTTGATGTGTGCAAATCAATGAAGCAACCCAAAGATCTGAGTGTATTTTCGGTGGCTGATGTTTTCTTTGATGATGAGAAAGAATTACTTGAAGAAGAGCAAATTACTGATGACCCTTTAGCGGTTGTGCTCATGAATGGAGAGAATGAGGATGCTAAAAATTGTGAAGAAGCTATTTGTGCTCTATCGGGATTAGGGACATATCGCTATGCTCCCAAGAAACTAGACCTTGATCTCAAGAATCGACCCACGCAACCATCTAAGCCATCTATTGAAGAGCCACCCACATTGGAATTGAAGGAGCTGCCAAGATATTTAAAGTATGCATTCTTAGGAAGCGAAAACACACTTCCAGTTATTGTGGCAGCCGATTTGGGTGAGCAACAAGTTGCAGCTCTTGTTGCTATTCTACGCAAGTATATTAGAGCCATTGGATGGACCATTGCAGATATTATTGGTATCCCACCTGGGATTTGCACACATAAAATTCAGCTTGAAGAGAAGTGCACACCCACCATTGAGCATCAAAGACGTCTAAACCCACCGATGCAAGAAATGGTGAAGAAAGAAATTATCAAGTGGTTAGACGCAGGAGTTGTATATCCAATCTCTGATAGTACATGGGTATGCCCAGTACAATGTGTTCCCAAGAAAGGAGGCATGGCGGTGGTCGCGAATGAAAAGAACGAGCTTATTACACTCAGACCCGTCACTGGATGGAGAGTATGCATGGACTACCGAAATCTAAATTTTTGGACACTCAAAGATCACTTCCCAATGTCATTCATGGACAAAATGCTAGATCGATTAGCGGGAAAAGGATGGTTTTGTTTCTTGGATGGTTATTCAGGCTACAATCAGATTTGTATTGCCCCCGAAGACCAAGAGAAGACAACGTTTACATGCCCATATGGTACGTTTGCCTTCAAACGTATGCCATTCGGGTTATGTAATGCACCAGCCACCTTTCAACGCTGTATGATGTCTATTTTTTCTGATATGGTTGAAGACAATTTGAAGGTATTCATGGACGATTTTTCAATTGTTGGTGAGTCAGGGTGCTTGGCAAACCTAAGCATGGCGTTGCAAGGCTGTGTAGAATTCAACCTAGTGCTGAATTGGGAGAAGTGCCACTTTATGGTAAAAGAAGGTATCATTCTTGGGCACAAGATCTTCGAAAGAGGGATTAAATTTGATCGAGCAAAAATAGAGGTTATTGAGATGCTACCGCCTCTAATTTCGGTGAAGGGAGTTCATAGTTTTCTCGGCCATGCAGGTTTCTATCGTCAGCTCATCAAAGACTTCTCCAAAACTGCTAGTCCATTGTGCAAACTCTTAGAGAAAGATGCGAAGTTTGACTTTAATGAAGATTGCTTAAAGGCATTCAAATGCCTCAAAGGAAAACTTATTGAAGCCCCTATCATGGTAGCACCAGATTGGTCTCTCCCGTTCGAAGTCATGTGTGATACTAGTGGTGTAGCCGTTGGTGCTGTGCTTAGTCAGAGAAAGGAGAAGCTATTTCATCCTATCTACTATGCAAGTAAGGTCCTGAATGAAGCCCAAAGGAACTACACTATGACAGAACAAGAGCTCCTAGCAGTTGTGTATGCGTTTGAGAAGTTTTGTGCCTATCTATTGGGTACTAAGGTGATCGTTCATACAGACCATGCAACTCTTAGGTATCTAATGACAAAGAAGTATGCAAAACCAAGATTAATTCGATGGGTATTGCTGCTGCAAGAGTTTGATTTTGAGGTCAAAGATAGAAGAGGTTGTGAGAACCAAGTGGCCGACCACCTATCTAGACTCGAGAATGAGCATGTGGCGCAACCTGAAATTCAGATTGATGATGCATTCCCTGATGAGGAGATATTAGCGACAACAATGGAAAAATTACCATGGTATGCTGACTTTGCAAATTTCGTGGTGAGTAATGTGACACCTGCCAATTTATCTTACCACCAAAGGAGGAAGTTTATGCATAACGTACAACACTACTATTGGGATGAGCCATATTTGTTTCGACGATGTGCGAATGGTACTATTCGATGATGTATATCCCATGTAGAGGTGCCTAATATTTTGGATGCATGCCACACTTCCCAAGTTGGAGGACATCATGCAGGCAATCGGACGGCAAGGAAAGTATTGCAAAGTGGTTAATATTGGCCTTCAATATTTAGAGATGCCTATGACTTTGTTAGAAGATGCGACCAATGCCAAAGACAAGGTGCTATTTCGAAACACCATGAGATGCCCATGACCAAAATTCTTGAGGTAGAACTCTTTGATGTGTGGGGCATTTATTTCATGGGTCCATTCGTGAATTCGTTTGGAATGAAGTACATCTTAGTTGCTGTAGATTATGTCTCGAAATGGGTTGAAGCTGTAGCGTTGGCCGACAACGAGGGAACGCGCGTTGTATCATTTTGTAAGAAGAATATCTTCTCTCGCTTTGCAGTACTATGTACTATCATAAGTGATAGAGGATCTCACTTTTAGAATAAGCTATTCAAGTCCGTGTTGGCCAAGTATGGTGTCAAGCAACATAAGGTAGCCACGCCTTATCACCCACAAACTAGTGGACAAGTAGAGGTTTCCAATCGGGAGATCAAACAAATCCTTGCGAAGACGGTCAATGCTAATAGGAAGGATTGGTCTCGGAAGCTAGATGATGCACTATGGGCGTTTAGGAATGCATTCAAAACATCAATTGGCATGTCTCCTTATCAACTAGTTTATGGAAAGGATTGTCATTTACCCATTGAGCTCGAGCATAACGCATTGTGGGCATTGAAGCAATTGAACTTGAATTGGGGTGATGCAATGAATCTGAGGTTGGAGCAGCTTAACGAATTAGATGAGTTCCGTCTCCATGCATATGAAAGGTCAGACCTATACAAGGAGCGGATGAAGAAGTATCATGATCAGCGGATTGTTCGACGAAACTTTCAAAAGGATGATATGGTGCTTCTCTTCAACTCTAGATTGAAGCTGTTCCCAAGTAAGTTAAAGTATAAGTGGTCTGGTCCATACAAAGTTATCCATGTCTACTCGTCTGGAGTAGTTGAATTGGAAGACAATAATGGTGTTGTCTTCAAGGTGAATGGCCAACGTGTTAAACCTTATATCGGTCCTCTTGACTCGATGAATTATTTGGCCATCACTTATCTCGACGAATTCTAAGTACTCGAGGTAACTACGTTGAGCCACGACAATAAATAATGCGCTAGAAGGGAGGCAACTCTTCAAGTGATGGGTGTTGATGATAGGCGATATTACGCGCCTATATCAATATATTTTGCCCATATTTTAGCCTAGTTTTGAGAACAAATTATATATTTCATGCACTTTTAGTCCTTTTTCCTGTAAGTGAGCTAACGAACATGATTAGCAAAGTTTTAGGTGTAAATGATGCAGAATTCAGCATTTTATGGATTACTTGACGCCAAAGAAAGCTTCACGGAAGGAGAAAAGGAAGCTCGGACGCCTAAGGACCAAAAGTGATGCATGGAAAATCTGTCCCGGGCTAAAACAACATTTCTGAGGACTTTGGGGACTTGCAGTAACTTATTTGGATTAGGATAATAATACATTAACCTAGTACAATTGGGTTAAGTATTTCATTAGTCTATTTGGATTTGGATAATGTTACATTAACCTAGTACAATTGGGTTAAGTATTTCATTAGCTTAGTAGGATTTGGTTAAATATTTCATTAGCTTAGTAGGAATAGGATATGGGTATTATAAATACCCTATTTTGCTAGAGATTTTGATACATTCACCTATTCCCCCATTCCATCAATTCTCATCCATCCACCATCCAGAGAATCGATATACATTCTTCAACTATTAATCTTTTCTACTCTTCCAACAGTTCTAATATTTCCATTAATTCTATTTTTCTTCTTCTATCCATCTATTCTTAATTTCCGCAACAAGAGAATCGTTACTTTGCCTAGGAATTCACGCCTAAAAGCCTACCACTCTTGTGTTACACGAAATTAATCATTATTTTGGTATAATAACAATGTCAATCGTGATCTCCTTCGCATTCATGGGTAACTAAAGTTCTCTGTTGGGGTTATGGAAGCCAAATGAGGTACTAGCTATTACTATGAGCATGTGAGTTCGTAACACGTATGCTGCTTATATCATTATTCTCTTCATCTTAATCTAAATTCTTTGTGGTTGCAAACGCAAGAATACGCTAGTATAACATTTAACTTGTTCGAAAGAAAGGTCATTTGTCTGGAAAAGAGATAGTGTCAAGGTAGTGGGGTCCCATCCCCTATTAAAAAGTTAGTTCCGTAACTGGATTAACCTCTTGGAGAATTCGTACCGTTAGACACTCTTTAAGCTCGAAAGATTTAAAGTGAAATAATCCTCGAATAGGTCAAAAGATGCCTGGATTTACCATCGAATACAATTCTCTATAAGCACATACATGTCTGAATTCTACACACTCATAGCCAATAGAGACATATACCTCAGAAGGTGGACATAACCCCAACTCCTCAATTCTCATTGTTTTACAACCTACTAAACATTCTTTCTTTTTACGTTGCTATTTTCAGTTTTTACTTTAATACTTTGGTTACACATTACAATCCCCCCTACTTACGAGGCTTGCACTAAAAGTCTAGTAATAGTCTCCTACTTCTTGACCAAGCTATTCCCTGTGGGATCGATACCCAACCCAGGTTGGGTTCTATATTTGCTAACGACCGCTTTACACTCTCACGAGAGCTGTAGATTGAGCGTTATCACCCCACACGGCATCATAACATCTTTACCTCTTCCAGATTCACCAGGTATCAACATAACATCAATAAATCCTCTAGGTTCACCGGGTTTCATTATAACATTATTACCTCTTTTGGATTTACTAGATATCAATAATACATCAACATATCCTATTGATTCACCGGGCAACATCATAACATCAATATATCCTCTGAATTTACCGAAAAGCATCATACATCAACATATCCTTTGGACTCACCAAAAAACATCATACATCATTACCTCTTAAAGATTCACCGAGTATTATCATCATATTAACACATCTTTCGGATTCACCAGGCATGATCATGCCATTTCATATTTCTCAAGGCAACAACATAGATACACGTACATAGCCAAATCAATAAGCAAATACAAGCCCATAATAATAGGGTAATAAGGATATAAGAGAACATGTATCACCCTACCTAACTATTAAGCATTACAAGATAACATGAGCATGAGTATTCATATGGTATATACATAATCATCACTTTCCTAAATCTATCCATATCATGACTACAAGATAATCTATAAAGTATACATATTAACTAACCATCAGACACATGTATAATCCAACAATTAGTGTTTAACCTTTAATAGTCTCCACGACATAATTTAGACACTCACCTAGCATCTAGGTCTCTAAAGAATTTCATAGTTCAAGCTTAAGGTAGGTTAAGTCCCACTCCTATATTCCAAGAATGCCAAAGTCCATCATCACAAGGCTAACATCTACTCGGATTAGGCTAAGTTATCTACATCACACCATAAGGTCTTATCAATCTTTGCTAAGCCTGTCGAGGAAAGCTTCTTCAAGTATTTCTTCAAAGTCAATCCAACATCAAGGTCATTTCCTAACTAAGCACTAGCAAGGTCAACATAATCCTAAGGTTAGGGAGTAACACCATTCTCATCGATTAGAGAAACTAGAGTATTATCATAATATTCATGAAACTACAAGTAGACTATCCAAGGTTCTAGGATAAGGATCAAGCATATCACCTTGCAAAATTCAATAACTTATACGAACCAACTAATCCCAATTATCACCATTCTATAATTTCTTATATAAACCCCGCCCAATATCACAAGATATCAACAATTATACTACAATCAAGATCAATCTAACTACAAGTAAGCCTAACCTACCTTGAGTCCAAGCAACTCACAAACTAATAAGTGTTCTCTTTCATTTTGTTGAAGCTCCTTTCTCCACGAGCAAAGATATCAATAATATAATCTAAGCATTACAACAAGATTAACAATACCCATTATGGAACCATTGTGTTTTGGGTTCAAGATAACAGAAAAACCCCAAGTGGGTTTCACCTTTGGAAAATGAGTTTCCAAAACCAACCCATTGTTCAACTACATTTAGAGAGTCATAACTCTCAAGCAATTTGAGTCAATCAATAAAATTTTAGGCTACAGTTGAGCCTCAATGATTTAGGGGCTTTGAGTCAAGAAATCATGAAATCAATACTAAACGAGAAGAGATTTTACCTTAGATTGTAGAAAGAGTCAATTTTACAAGTTGTTTAAGCTCCAATTAACCCACAAGACTCACTTAGAAAGTTTTACAATCCATTAAGGTTTAAGTTGTAAGAAGGAGGCACAAAACACCAAAATCTCATCCAAAACAACACTTAAATAGTCTTTGCTCAAACCTCAGGTAGCACAATCATGACCTCTACCTAGCCACGATTGCAACACCATGGTTGCACCTTTACCATCACAGTCACGATATCTTGGTCAACACTAAGCTCGACTGAAGCTTGGAACTTGGTTTTGAGCTTTGGTCAATGCCTCGAGATACATCCGAGGTCCGTTTCAAACAAATAAGATATGCAACCTTATAGCTTTTGACATTCTGGATGCATTGGCAAAGTTGAATTTTCTATATGGGGTTGTTTTAGCAAATTTTTAGTGAAGTGTTCAATTAGGACCAACAAAGACTTTCTATTTATAAAGTGGTTTGAGGAACCAAATGAACCACTAGGTAATCGAACTATCGATCCCCGCAAGTCACTAATGACTTGGGATGGCTATATAGAAGCTCTATCAGCGAAAATAGGCAAGAAGATGGATAATGACTTAAAGGGTCATTATATATACCCAATCAAATTAGACATTTTAGAATCAATGGCATAGTTAAAGTTCTCATCCGAGGTTGTTTCAATGAAAAGTGGGTCCCACACCTACTTGCCATTTTACTCTACTTTTGGTTGATAGTCCGAAATGAGTTTGGGAGCCTCAAGACCCAAACCAAGGGTCCTCCTAATCTAAAATTGATGTTTCAAAGCTGTTGGAACTGTCAAATTGGCATATGAGGTCATTTGACTGAAATTTTTGCCTACTAGCCAATTTGAACCACCAAAGGCTTTAAATGAGGAATTGGGTCTAAACACCAAACAAACTGCCAGTAATCAAACTGTTAGTTCCATCAAGTAATTAATGACTTGGGAAAGCTATATAAAAGATATAAATGGCAAAAATGAGCGGTAATACAGAAATTACACGAAGGGTCAATACACTATGTTTCTTTATATGTCCTAAATCATACTAACATTCCACGTTTCAAAACTACTCACACTCTAATATTGTCTATTAGTGCTATCCTTATTATAAATTTACATTCATTATTGTTCTTTAGGAATCTCATTCGTTTCTAAATCTAGAACTACATATGGATGGATTCTCGTAAAACCAGAGATATGTAAGCTACTTAAAACTAAAGTCTCGGCCATACAATTTTAAAACCACTTTTTGTTTCTTTAATTCCAATAAAACATTCTCTTGGTCAAATAAAATTAACTTCTATGTCAACTTTTGTTGTTGGATAATTCATTATCATTACTGAGCAACAAAGGGGCAGCTATTGACACCCAATGTTGACCTCCAAATATTGTTCCCAGGCTGCTATTTTATAAAATTTCTTAGTATTGGATATTAATATTTCTTACTTATTATTTTATCATCAGATAAGCTTTGACATGTCACATTCATGATTATGAAGAATATAATTTGATTTCAGCATTTAACTTTATATCTTTATTTAGTATATATAATTTATTAATTAAAATATATCATTTTTTACATTATTTTATCAACATTTATTAAATTATTATTTTTTATTTTGTTTTGTAAATACACTCTTAATTTTCAAATATATTGTCTACTATTATTTTTTATTATTATTATTTTCATATTATTTTTACTATTATTATTTGACTGTTTCATATAAATAATACATATTTTAATTTATTTCGATGATATTTTACACGATTTTAGTATTGACTATTGTCGTATATTAATTGTACATTATGTATTAGATTACTATCTAAATCAATTTAATTTCTCAATCTATAAAATTCTAGTCATTTTTTTTCTTAACCTATGTCAATTTCACCTAAGGTTAATCTCATTTGACCCACCACCCAATAGATGTGCTATGATTTCATAGCACTATCAGTGCTTAAAACAAGAAAATATGCATGTACTCAAGGCTATTTTATTGGGTTTGATCTAGTTTTGAAGTGATTTTGTAGGGAAATAGGTTTTGGGATCTAATTAGATAAAGAAGAAGTTGAAAGTTGAAAAGTTACTTAGGGTACCTATGCCCAATAGGTGCTACCTAAGGGGAATAGGTAGAGGTGCAGGTCACATATAGTTGAGTTCCAGAGAGTTTAAAGCCCTAGAAATGGTCTGTTGCCTACGTGGAGCCACCTACGGCCCATAAGTGGCAACATAGGCGGCCACTGACTGAAGTTTTCCTCTTTTATTTAAGATTTAATTTCTACTCTTTCCTCATAATTTATAAATACCATTTTGACATTTTTTTTAGTTAGTTTAAATTAAGGAATGCCCTTGGGGGAAAGTTTACGCTCTCTTATTACTTACAAACATATATTCAATTGTGAGATCCAATTTTGATCTTGAAATTCTTGTGTTCTTGGTTTTTGGTTGCTTATTCAATTTTATACTCTGGGTTTTATTCTTCTATTATTGCAATATTAATTCTATATTTTCTTTATTGAATTTCATAAATTGTTTGGCAACATTGTCCGGCTAAATGTCTTAGCTAGGGTTGAGAAAACCTTGGTGGATTTACAAAGTAGGGAAAGTGCAATATTGTTTCAAACCCATATTCTTTCATGTATTATGATCATCTTTAGTTTAACAAATTTCTTAACAGTTGCAAGAGTTAGGATCTCACCTTATACTCACTACTTGCTTCACAAGAGGGTTGAGTTTAGGAAAAAAATGACTAAAGTAATTTGAAGTTAATTATCAATATAGGCTAATCATCTTCATCTACTTAAACTTATTATCTTCATCTAATTAACTAGAGAATGAAAAGTAATAGTTAATATGGGATCTAGGATAAGGGTTTGTAAAGAGAAACTTTGAGACTCAAAAGGTAAAGAGTGAGATTTACTAAGACATTCACAAGACGGTTAGTGATACATAACTTATTAAATTCTACATTCAAGTTATTGGGTTGGTTCAATAAAGCATGATAAACCTATGGAGTTGAGAAACCAGGGGGAACATAGTCATACTATTCATTTCAGACTGATTACAACCAAAGCATTCCATATCTTGCTACTTTTCACACATTAAAACTACAATCCCCCTATTTAATTTTCTGTACTTCCTGTTGATTTCAGCAAACTTGAGAGATAGTTCCATATATTCCCTGTGGGTTTGACCCAAACCTAGTTTTATTATTATAATTTTCATTGATCACTTTATTTTTAATTAGAGTTTTAGCTTTGGGTAATATCAAAATTTTTGCACCGCTATCAAGGAATACGACCGTGGATATCGATTATAGTTGTTAAAGTTCTTGGATTTTATTTTTTTCATATTTGTCTACTTTTTTGGATGTGACATTTTTACAATAGAAAGTGTGAGTGATGATGACTTATTATTTATTGATCCTTATCCTTTTGATATAATGCAACATTGTATGGGTGTGATAAATATATTGTGGAAGCATAGTGAGAGCATGCTAGACATGTTGATGCTTCTAGAAAAAGAAAAAAAGTTCAATAAAATGGTTGATTGGTTTGTCTTTGAGATTCACAACTTAAAAGCAGACTTGGGTGCAAAGGTTGATGTATGTAAACCCAACAATTTAAGTATAAGTTATGTGAGGATAAAAAATATCTTATCAAATTGAGGAGCTATAATTGGAGGAGTCAATACTTGATCACACTTTTATGGATGTTGTCATTATTTAGAAGAGCGCGCTAGATTTATATGAGGATGTAAATAAAATGTAATTCATGAGTTAGGACATATTTGACCTCATTCTAAGAATTTTTCCACATTATGTTTGGATAGTGAGATGTTAATCGAGCCATCTGAGCCTATGGATAAGTGTTAAAAAGAGGAAGATTATGTCAATATTCTTGAATTTGTCATGCCAAAACCAAAAAACTATACTCCTCACTTAAGGTCCAAGACTTGCAACATGCCACATTTATTGTGTCATTCCTTTATTTTTATACCACCTCCCCTTGGGAATAGTAGAAAATTATATAAACACACTTAGGGGTGCAATTAATATGTTTAAAGTGGAAATGAAAATTGAAGACCACTTTATTGGATACCCTGATGAAGTCTGAATAATCAAGGTACCTGCGTTATGCTACGACATTAACTTTGGTGTTGCATGGGAGGAAACCCATGGGATTTTTTTAAAGACTGAGTAACCAACATAGCCACGTCCTTTCGTGGTGCTAAATCAACCACTGATCGGGAGGCAACCGAAGGTATTGTTTATTTTTGCATTTGTGTTTGTGCTAGTGTGATTGACGTCAGATTCTTCCACTCATGGTGTTGCGGGTATATTCCTAACTCTTTTGTTTTGTAGCAATCTAATACATTGGGGACAATGCGCGTTTATAAGTTGAGTGGGGGGCTACTTGAGGGTCTAGATATCCTCTTGGGGTTTTTATTGCCATGTCTCTTTTCCCCAGAGTTTTTTTCCAAGTAAAGCCGGCATGTTTAGGTCATATTATGTTTTATTTCATGTTGTTTTGTGTTGTTTATATTTAACTAGGAGAAAAATAAATATCTAAGGCAGTTGATGGGTTTTGATTGTGCTTAAAGTGCTTTTGAGAAAAAATAATTCCTCTTTGAAAAATTAGCTTTAGAGCTATGTGATGTATATATATATGTGACCATTGTGAAAATTTTTATGTAATTAGAATTAGGGACATAACAATCATAGCTAACAATTATATGAACCAGATAGGTAGTAGCTTGTGATGCAATCCTGTGCCATGTGTGTGTGATAATACTTAGTTCCCCTTGTGTGTTGAATCCAGAACTTGACCGGTTAGTCTTTCCTAGGTTGTAGGATAGTTGGTTAGGAAAGGATCATAGGTAATTTTTGAAATAAGTCCACTTTTATCCTAAATGACCTTTAAAATATGAATAAGTATCCCTTGTTCCCTATTTTGAGCCCGTATGACTATTTTTATTGTTTCACTTTCACCTTCCCATTTTTGTTATAATGAATATGTTTTGTTCCTGGTCCTCCTTCGACATTGTGCACATCAACTCAGGAAAATTGCCTAAGTTAAGGGTGGATATCATAGTGGTTCGTAATGTGAAGTGGGTATAAAGAAGGGTAAATAAGATAAAAAAAAAGTATGGCTGGGTGTGATAAGAAAGAAAAAAATGAATAAAAGAAACCACACCCAACCTGAATGAGCAATAAAAGAATAAGAAGGGAGAAATAAGGGTGGAATAAAATAAAATTGGTTAATAAGTGAACCCCATATGTAAGTGTAGTGCCAAGGAGGAATAGTCACTAAATTCCCATATATATCATTATAGCCCCCAAGACTACACTACAAGCCGCGTAAAATCCTATAGTGATCCTAACCTGACTATCTGAAAGCTAAGGTAAAAAAATAAGGGCAAGCCTATGGTATTATGTGTATATTGATTGGAACGTCTTTGTGAGTATGAGTGTCTCTTGATCATCCCTTTGTTGACTTGCATGATTTCATATCAGTTATTTGGATTTCTTTGATGTGAGGATGCATGGGTTGTGTTTCTAGATGCTTACTTCTTTAGGTAGTGTAACTTGTACATATGAATGGCTGTCTGTTTCTAATGTAATATGATATCTTGTTTCCTTTGTGTCACATTGTTGTGCTTCATAGATACAAACAGTTGGTTTTAAAGTGTCAAAATAGGAGAGAGTAATGTTTGAACTTAAAGTTGATGATTAACTGTTGTAGATAGATTAGATTTCTCCTGGTTAAGCGTCATTGTGTTGTTTTGTTGTGCTTTGTTGCATAAGGACATGCAAACATTCTAAGATTAGGGTACTGATGTGCTATGATTTCATAGAACTTTCGACGCTTAAAACTAGAAAATATTCATGTACTTAAGGCTATTTTGTTGGGTTTGATGCGTTTTTGAAATGATTTTATAGGAAAATAGGTTCTGGGAGCTAATCGGAAGAAAAAAAAGTCAAAAGCTAAAATGTCACTACCTACTTAGGGTACCTACACCTCATAGGCACCACCTAAGGGGTGTTGGTAGGGGCGTAGGTGATGGAAATTTTACTATCTAGAGAGTTTGAAGTCCCAAAAGTGGCCTGCTACCTACGTGGGGCGACCTATGACCCGTAAGTAGCATCGTAGGTGGCCATCGACTTAGGTTTTCCTTTTTTATTTAGGATTTCGTTTCTAGGGTTTCCATGTAATCTATAAGTACCCTTTTGACATTCTTAGTTAGTGTAAGCTAAGTAATTCCCTTTGAGGAAAGTTTACGTACTCTTATTTCTTAAAAACATATATTTGATTCCTAGATTCAATATTGGTCTTGGGATTCTTATGTTCTTAATTTTTGGTCGATTATTCAATTTGAGACTCTGGTTTTTATTCACCTATTATTGCAATATTGATTCTATAGTTTCTTCATCGAATTCTATGGATTGTCATTCAACAATGAGCAGCTAAATCCCTTAGCTAGGGTTGTGGGAACTCTGGCGGATTAACAAAGTAAGAAAAGTGAAACATTATCTCAAACTGATATTCTTACATATAATGTGATCATCTTTAGTTTAATAGATTTCATAATGGTTGCAAACATTAGGATCCCGCCTTATATTCACTACTTGCTTCAAAAGAGAGGTAAAGATTAGGAAAAGAATATCACAACAGTAATTTAAAGTTAATTATTGGTATAGGCTAATCATCTTCATCTGCTTTAGCTAATTATCTTCATCTAATTAACTAGAGAATCAAAAGGTAATAGTTAATCTGGGATCTAGGATAAGGGTTAGTAAAGCAACACCCTGAGATTCAAATAGTAAAGTGTGAGATTCACTAAGACGTTCACAAGACGGTTAGTGATACATAACTTATCAAAATCTGTATGCAAGATATTGGGTTATCTCAATAGAGCCCGGTAAACCATGGAGTGGAGAAGCCAGGGGGAACAAAGTCCTAATATTCATTTCAGATTGATTACAACCAAACCTTTCCACTTCTTGTTACTTTTCACAAACTGTAACTATTATCCCCCCATTTACTTTTTTGTACTACCTATTGATTTCGGCAAACTTGAGAGATCATTCCATGTATTTCATGTGGGTTTGACCTTAACCTAGTTGGGTTACTATATTTTGTATCGACCGTGTTATCTTCAATTGAAGGTGTAGCTTTGGGCGATATAAAAACTTTTGTTCCCCCTGGCTTTTCAACTCCATAACTTTATCTTGCTTCATAGAACTAACCCAATATGTTACATGTAAAATCTGTAAGCTATGTATCACCAACCTATTTCTTAATTTTAATCTCGTTCGTCTATTATTTTAAACTACCAATCCAAAGCCAAACCACATACTAACTTTCTTTCCTTTTAACTACATACAACACAAAAATAAAACCCTATTCCCATTTTCTCTATAAATTAGCCGTCTCTCCCTATTTTTTTCTTTTTCCCAACCTCCCTCTCAACACCCATAGCCACTGCACCACTCAAAATAGCCAACACAGTTGGTCATCATCGACCAGTGATCCTTCTAAATACCCTTACTGGTTTGTTGCTTCCAACTCTAACCATAGAAAAATTGGCATTTCTAAAATCGCGCCGCTAGCCACATCTATCCAATGAAGCTTCTCCCACCGCTGCTCCACTTGCCTTACATAGGCCCTTATCAAATAGTGATCATAACATTGCTATCTCAGAATATCCAGTAATCTCGCCTTCACGAAGAAATGGATCACCACCTCTCATCAGCCAAAAATCCAGCCACTATCCGCCCAACACCATGCCACCTCCCATCAACTGAACCAGTACCACCATCACTGGAGGAAAAAATCCCATCATCGTTGAACTCCCATAGCTGGTGCAGCCGTGGTCTTCTCCATATCCGCCCAAATTTCATCAAAAAATATAAAATTCATAATGGATTTTTAGAATCCATCTCAGGTTAACTTTCACGTTTAAATTCTTGCCTAAACTTAACATTATCATCTTTCTTCTACCATTTTCTTTCTCTTGCCAGTTTATTAGATTTCAAATGTGTGAAGTATGATTAAGATTTTTATTAATTTTTTTGTGAATTTATTTTGTCAACTTGCCCAGATTATTATACTTGAAAAGCCCCAATTTCTACCCAATTCTGATTGGCCTTAATTTCTCTATATTTGGATATCAATTTTATTCATTGCTGAAGTTCTTGTTTCTTCGGTCTTTAATTGAAGTTTTTGTAGAATTATTTTGATACTAATGTTGAGATTCTACTTATTAGGATAGAATTACAATCTTGCTACCTCTCTTTTGCTCAATTTGATTTATAACAATCTTAGTGTGATAAAAAATAATTATTTGTAGATTCTTCTACAACGTATTAATTCAAATTTTATAAATTCCCTAGAAATTTCTTCTTCCTTAATCATATTTTGATCATTTTGAAATTGCTCAATAATTCTAGCATGTCTTCATTTTCTTTAATTGTCTTCATTGTGGTACTTGACTAATTATTATACATTTTGATTAAATAGTTAGTTGTGAGATTATGGTAATTAATATGATTACATGTTTTGATTTGAAATTATGTGTTATTTTCATATTTGTAATAAATTTCATGATCGTATAGTCCCTTTACCTTATTTGGCCTAGTCAGATCTTTTTTTAGTTATGGTATATTGTAATTTGGCCATTTTTGGTTAATATTTTAACCCTCTTTAATTTAAATATCTTACTTTCTTATTTATGGAAAACCCAATATTCCATGTCAATATATTTTGATTTGGGCAGATTTATTTATGTATTTTTTGTAAAAATTGGATTTCTTTCATTTTGAAAAGGTTCAGCCATCAATTTAAGGAACAAGAATAATTCTAATTGATTTTGAGAATATTATAATTTTCTTTATTTTTGTGAACCCTTTACTACATAAATCAACCTTCTCTTCTCTTAACACTTATCTTCATCATCCTCTCCTACTCTATACAAAATAATGGAATACTCTTCTCTATACATAAAATATTTCTTTGGTTTTTGGTCTTAAGACTCGGCTCCTACTATTATCATAGGTTTTCACTTTGGAATGTAGGTGTTCTTGTTTTTGTTTTATTACTTTCACTTATAACCGGTTAGTTCCCTTTAACGATACATTAGCTTTTTTTATATTATTCTATGTGATTGAGATTTTGTTTCAATTTGCGTAGTTTCAATGCTTGATGACATCAGCCTTCTACTTATTTTTGTCCATTCACGTGACTTATTGGGTGTTCATTCTATTTTCTTTTGGCGGTGTGACATGTTTTCTTCCTCTATTTGCAATTAAATATTTTTCTCCACGTAAATGTTGTTGTATGTGAATTCAAAATGACCTTTGCACATCTCATAACCTCTTTGACATTATCTTGCCTGGGATCCTTGAAACCCTTAGGATCTTGACAACACCAAGGGTTGGTTATTGGTTGTCAATGGTAAGTCATGGATTTGGAAAATATTTTGGTGTCTTTGCTCATGTTCATAGGTTGTAGGTAAAGAAGAGTTGCCAAGAAATTTATTTAAGGGTTGTCGCACTAGTGTGCCATGGTTTTATGGAACTTACGATGCTTAAACTTGGAGAATATGTACGTACTTAAGGTTAAATTGTTGGATTTAATGTGTTTTGGATTGATTTGCTGGAAACTAGGTGTTGGAAGCTAACCGAAAGAAAATGAAATGAAAAGCTAAAAAGTGACCACCTACCTATGAACTTACGCCCTTAGGTACCACCTTCTGGGCGTAGGTAGTGGCATAGGTGTCAAAAATTGAAATTCAGAGAGAAATTTTGAGGCACCACCTACAACCACCCACCTTCTGGCTGTAAGTACCATCTACGCCCCATAGGTGGCTGTCGGCGCATTTTTCTTGGATCATTTTGGATTGATTTCCTAGGGTTTCCGTGCAACCTATATATATTCCTATAATGTTTTTGCCATTATTAGGTACGTTTACTCAAGTATTCTTCTTTTGTTTAGGATTTGATTTCTAAGGTTTCCATGTAATCTATAACTACCTTTTTGACATTTTTTAGTTAGTTTAAGACAAGGATTGACGTTGGGGACAAGTTTACGCACTCTTATTACTTACAAACATATATTTGATTTTAAAATTTGATTTTAATCTTAGGATTCTTCTGTTCTTAGTTTTTGGTTGATTATTCAATGTGAGACTCTCGGTTTTATTCATCTATTATTTCAGTATTGATTTTATGTTTTCTTCATTGAATTTCGTGGATTGTCTTGCAGCAATGAGCGGATAAATATCTTAGCTAGGGTTGTGCGAACCCTAGAAGATTAACAAAGTAAGAGAAGTGCAACGTTGTCTCGAATCGGTATTCTTGTATGTATAATGATCATCTTTAGTTTATTAGATTTATTAATGGTTGCCAACGTTAGGATCCCACCTTATATTCTTTACTTGCTTCACAAGAGAGGTAAAGATTAGGAAAAGAAAATCACAACAGTAATTTGAAGTTAATTATCGATATATGATAATCATCTTCATCAACTGAAGATAATTATCTTCATTTAATTCACTAAAGACTCAAAAGGTAATGGTTAACCTAGGATTGAGGATAAGGGTTAGTAAAGCAACACTTTGAGATTCAAAATGTAAAGAGTGAGATTCACTAAGACATTCACAACACGGTTAGTGATACATAACTTATCAAATTTTTCATGAAACATATTGGGTTATTTCAACAGAGCACGATAAACCTACGGAGTTGAGAAACTAGGGGGAACATAGTCCTAGTGTTCATTTCAGGTTAATTCAAGATAGAGGAACCCTATTATTTCACTATGATGAATGGCTAAATCCCTTAGCTAGGTTTGTAGGAACCCTAGCAGATTAACAAAGTAGGGGAAGAGTAACATTATCTCAAACTGATATTCTTTCATAAATTGTGCTCATATTCAGTTTAATAGATATCTTAGTAGTTGCAAATGTTAGGATCCCACCTATATTCACTACTTGTTTCACAAAAGAGCTCTAAATAAGGAAAAGAAGATCATAATAGTAATTTAGAGTTAATTGTCAAAATAAGCTAATCATATTCATCCACTTAAGACAATTGACTTCATCTAATTACTTAGAGTCTTAAAAGGTAATAGTTAAACTAGTATCCAGGGCAAGCATTAGTAACGCGACACATTGAGACTCATAAGGTAAAAATTCATACTTTCCAATGAGACTACAAGACAGTTGGTGATACGTAACTTGTTAGATTTTGAATGTAAGGTATTAGAATATTTCGACAGTGCACGATAAATCTATGGAGGTAGAAGCTAATAGAAACATTAGCCTAGTATTCATCTTAGATTTCTTATAAACAAAATCATTCCATATCTAGTTACTTTTAAAAATTTACAACCACAATCTCTCCATTTACTTTTCTACACATCCTTGTGATTTCATGAAAGTTCGAGAGGTATATTTTGCCTATTCCCTGTGGTATCGACCCCAACCTAGTTGGGTTACTATATTTTGACATTGAGAGATTTATCCTTCTAAGGAGGTGTACTTTTGGGAGACATCAAAATTTTGGCATTATTGCCAGGGAAAAAGATTGCGGATTGATTGATTGAAGTTGTTGAGGTTTTTGGGTTTTATAATCTTATATTTTTTTCTACTCTTTTAGATATGACATATTTACAATAGAAAGGATGGAGAAATGATGACTCTTTATTTATTGATCCTTAGACTTTTTGATATAATGCATTATTGTAGGAGTGTGATTGATATATTGCTGGATCATAATGAGAGAATTCTAGGCATGCTAATGCTCCTGGCAAAAGAAAAAAAGAGTTCAGTCAAAATGTTGATAGGTTTATCTTTGATATTCACAACATATAAGTAGAATTGAATACAAAGGTTGATGCATCTAATGCCTAATAATTTAGTTATGAGTTGTGTGAGGCTAAAAAAATTCTCATAAGCTAAATTGATAAGCTAAAATTGGAGGAGTCAACACTTGATCATACTTTTGTGGATGTTGTCACTATTGAGATGAGCACACTTGAGTTATGTGAGGCTGAAAAGGATAATGAAATTCATGAGTTGAGACTTATTGGACCTCATTTGTTACACTTTTCCACATTAAATTTTGATAGTACGATATTAGTTGAGTTATCCGAGCCCATGAAAAAGTTTAAGAAGGAGGAAAAAGATGTCCATATTCTTCAATTTGGTGATCTAGAATCAAAGAATTACATTCCTCACTTAAGATCCAAGAGTTGTAACATGCCACGTCTATTTCTTGGTTTCTTTATTTTACACCACACCTCTAGAGAACAATAGAAAATTAGAGAGAAAATTAGTGGTGCAATTTATAAGTTCAAAGTAGAAAGAGAAACTTGGAAACCAAATCTTTGGGCTACCTTGATGAAGTTTGAGTAATAAAGGTACCCTTGGGCTTGTTGGTGAAGTCTGAGTAACCAATATAGCCTCGTCATGTTGTGATGCTAAATCAAGTGTTACTTGGGAGGCAATCCAAGGTATTCTGCTATTTGAACATTCATTTGGATTATTGTGATTGACGCCAGATATGCATACCAAAGGTGCCACATGTATATCTAGATGCCCAATGAAATGGGGACAATGCATATGTATTTGATGGGGGTAAGGCTGCTTGTGGGTCTAGATGACCTCTTGGGGTTTTTGTTGCCATGTCTCTTTACCTCGAAGTCTTGTTCTTAGTAGAGACAACATTTTTAAGACGTATTGCGCTTTGTTTCATATTGTGTTGTGTTTTTGTGTTTAAATAGGAGAAAAATGAGTATATAAGGTAGTTGATGTACTTTGTTTTTTAATTTTGAGAAAAATAATGCCCCTCCAAAATATTATTTTGAACTATGTGATGTGTATATATTTGTGACCATTGTGAATCTCGTTATGGCATTAGAGTTAGGGACATAATAATTATAGCTAACATTTGTATGAACCGAATAGGCACTAGTTTGTGATGCAGCCATATTTATGTATATGTGAGATACTACTTTGTTCCTTTTGAGCATTGAATTCAGAACTTCCTCGGTTAGTATCGCCTAGCTTGTAGAATTGTTGGTTAGGAAAGGATCAAATGTCATTCTTGAAATAACTCAACTTTTAGCCTAAATGACCTTCCAAATATGACTAAGTATTCCTTGATCCCTGTTTTTAGCCAGTATAGCCTATTTTTCTTATTTCACCTTACACCTTCCCATTTATGTTACAATGAACCTTTTTTAGCCCTGGTCCTCTATGGACATTGTGCACCTCAACTAAGGCAAATTGCCTAATTTGAGGGTGGCTATGTCATGACCCAATTTACGAGTCATGATGGCACCTACTAAGTCCCGCCAGCAGGTAAGTCGAGTCATAACTCGGAGCTAATCGCAATAGGTTAACTTGGTGGAAGAATGCCAACATAGGCGGAATTCAACAACACATCATGTATTTTAACTAGGCAATATAGATAGATAAGGGTAAATCTACAATACAAAATCTATCCCACGACCTGGTAGATCTAGTACAAGAGCATCTAGTAATCATAAAACAACCCAAGTGTCTAAAATAGTCAACAACCTTTGTCTTAAAATAAAAGACTGAACATAAAATATAGAATAAAATAGGCAACTCTGACTCCAAGAGCTCACCCTATCTCCGAAAAATCAATAGAGCACGAATGGCGATCAATGGTGGCAACTAGTACTCGAATTTGCCCCTAAAAGGTACAAAAGTATAGTATGAGTACCAAAACCATGGGTACTCAGTAGGCATCATCGGCTGATTGAGCTAATTCATGATATAATTATGATAAAATGTGAGTTAACATATCTAAGTCAAGGAAGAGACGAACCTCAATCAAGTCTAATACTATTGGGCATTAATAGGTAAATGAACCAAAATAATAGCGTAACATAAGGAATCAATACACGAAATTATAACTACAAATATACACCAACTAATGCGGAAAAGTAAATAACCCATCGCAAGCTACCATAAGCATGGAAGATACACACAAGATAGTATAAACCACTTCTGTCATTTACCAATTTTACATATTCCACTAAATACCCTCATATCATTCCACATTATAGCCATTTCCTCATTTTCAGACTTAGTTGAATTACTATTTCCAATCTCACACCCTGATATTGTCATATAATAATAAGTATATCATCATAGCATAATATGCATATCCAGACTCGAACCAGTATATATAATCAATAGCTGGACTTGAACCGGTATTTATAATCAATAGCTGGACTTGAACTGGTAAATAAAATCAATAGCTGGACTTGAACTAGTAAATAAAATGAATGTCATAATCATCATCCAGACTCGAACTGGTGAATATCATCAATATCATAACCATCCTCCAGACTCAAACCGGTAAATATAAATATATATTAATATAATCAATAGAATAAATAATAGGAAAATAAATAGTCATAAACCTTCAGATCAACCAGCATAACTATCAAGTGTCAAAGTTTCTCAATATTACCTCAATAAGCCTATCGAAGAGTCTAACAAGCATATAAAGTTATATAAACTAACATGTGTCTTAGCCTAAGGTGGGTCAAGGGCCCACTCCTAATCCCTAAAGTTTCATTTTAAGCAAATTCTACCTAACTAGGCTTAAGGTATCAAAATTCACTTTTAGATGTGAAACAAGCCTCGATTATCCCTAAGCTAGTAAATTCACCTAAAATATGAACAAGTATGTCGATTATGCCTAAATTATGATTTTTGATTAGACTAAACGGTCCTACTAACCTAAGCATTTCAAATCATCATACCAACACCTAATACCCATCCCGAATCTAAGATAATATCATAAAAACACTATGAACTAGCTCCTAACAAGGGGTAAAACGTAGCCTACCTAGACGCCGAAGAAAGCTAAAAAATCCACTAAATAACCACGTTTCCCTTTAAAAAGTTTCCTCTAGATGCCAAGCTCAAATTTAAATGAAAATTGCATAATCAATCAATGTCTAAGCTCCCAAATCACCCATGAATGTTCCACTCGAACTAGCCATCTGTTTAAGGATTGAAGGTTGTACTAAGATCCATCGAAGTACCCAAATCTTACTAACAAGATCTCCAAAATCTAGAAATGAACAATAATCCTCGATCCAAAATAATAGATATGGGAACACTAAGCAAGAAAACTATCTCACGCACATAGATGCAAGCTGAGCTCTCAGCACTGAAGGATATCTGAATAGGAATGAAATGTAGTGACTTGGTCAACTGCTCCAAGATGACCCAAATACCATCAGACCCACGGGAAGTATGAGGTAAACCACTAACAAAGTTTTTAGTAATTGATAACGCTCAACTTACACGTCAAATTAAGTGTAAGGTAATTGTTGTCAATATAATTATCCAACTTTGAGTCGGGGTTGAATCCACGAAGAACAATATGAGTGGCGATTAAATAAGTTCAAAATTAAGGTTACTTTCTAAATTCAAATATATTATACAAATATTTTGGGGGATTTTGAATGTTTCCAAAAGTGTAAGGAAATTCTTTGGCTTCTAAAAGACTAATTTGAGACTAAGAATAATTAGAGCATAATCAATATGGAACATATATTATAGCTATGCTTTACTATAGGAAACTAGTGTATGGTTGCATGAAAATCAAATTCAAATCTTAGATAAGACATGCTTGGATAGGCTCAGTTAGGGATTTCGACACTATTCTTTCAACAAAGCATAAAACTATCACCCGCGAATTATTTTGAATACCTCATGGGTGTGATCAACCAATCATCACAAAGCCTCTATTGGGCATCCCTATTTCTAGGATGATGCCCAAGATATAGCAATTCCACAATTTATCCTTATTTCTAAAACAATAAAAAGGGAACTATTTTCTATATATTGTTCATAACTGCTCATGTCACCTACATGCCTCTTTCAAGGATGATGTAGGATCTAGACTACCCACATTCCCCTTTTAAGAATGATATGGGGTTTAGGGAAATTGAGGCTTTCACTAACAAATTCCTTTTTATAATCAAATATTTGTAAAACCTAACAACATTAACTAAGAATTAAAGATAATAATCACAACTCTTACACACTTGCATCTATTCAAGCATAACCCCAAGAGGAAGAACTAGCAACTCATAAAGATAATAAACAAAAATATACCAAAATCTCCATCAATTTGATTCATGAAAAATAAAGAGAATGCAAACCACACTTAAAATTCTAATGAATCTTCAATGGAAATTTGCTAATCCTTCGCTTAGGAGTTACTATAATGTAGTCTTAGCTCTAGTTTAGTACAAATTTTTGATCCAAGCTGCCAAGAGATAACATAAAAAGTATAGATTAAAGATAGGATCAAGATGGTGAAAAATGAGCTAAAAACCCTTATTTAAGCCCCAATTCCATATTTTCCAAATATTACAAAAATGCCCTTAAAACTTTTTTGTTCTACTATGATCGTACCTCTTTACCGCGTTCTCGATCCCACGATCATGATAGTCATATCGTAATCGCCCTCCGATTGACTTATTGACTGGTCGTGATCGCGACCCTTAGGATGCGATAGCGATAACTGATGGTCGATTACCAGGCTTGATTTCTAGCTTTCACATTTAACATCTTTTTGACTTGAATTAATTGATCATCTTCACTTTTTATCTTTTTCTACACAAATAAGCATTAACTAAGAGATTAACATAAAATTAATGGAAAATCATGGTAATTTAGGCTTAAAAGGTGCTAGAAAATCGTCAAATTGACGACTTATCAACAACCCCAAACTTAAACTAATGCTTGTCCTCAAGCAACTAAGAATAATTCAATAAGATAGGATATTCAACTCAAATCCACCAAAAAGAATGCTATACTAAAAGAACAAGCTAACAAAGCTCTATA
This sequence comes from Capsicum baccatum var. pendulum, assembly GCA_030864225.1. Classification (NCBI taxonomy): domain Eukaryota; kingdom Viridiplantae; phylum Streptophyta; class Magnoliopsida; order Solanales; family Solanaceae; genus Capsicum; species Capsicum baccatum. The sequence goes on along the minus strand of CM061552.1, from coordinate 223,903,972 downwards.
AAAACTTTCAAACATGTCATGACAACAAGTGAACCAAAATTTTTCAATAAGCACATCTTTATGAAGCAAGGATGCAAGTCTGTATCACATGAACCTTCCAAATCAACAAAGCATCTTAAGTGAAGACACAAAATCTTCAAAGATTCTCTCAATCTTCACAATGCAACTTACTTAACATATTTACCCAAATCAAGAGTAATACTTCACCTTCTACCCCCAAGTATCAATGTCGCACGCAAGAAAGAGTTAGCTCCACAGATAAAAAAGACATTGAAATTTCTAAAGAATCTCAAATAATGAAAGAATTCACACTTACTCTCGCAAAAAAAATCAAGTTCAATGAGTACTACCATAGGCTTACCCTTTGTGTTTTTTGCCACTAATGTAGACTTACCTAGTTTGGAATCACCAAGGTATTGCAGGTCAAGATGAAGTCTTAAGGTGCGGGAAGGAATATACATGGATCACGTGACTAAAATACCTCTTTCAATACAATTCCTCAACCCCTTCTACCCAAAATTTTCAAACTATCCATCTTATTCTCCTTCAAATTATTTCTCATATTTCTCTACCTTTTTTATTATCATTTACACAACAATTCAAAGCCACTATTTTCTTTCTTTATTTTTATTTTTTTTCAAGAGACTTTCTAACTTTAAGCACTTCTTAGCCCCCATATTTGCCTCTTTTCTCTTCATATTCTATGGTATAGGCTATACAACTTTACCATTAAGTATGTCTCTTGTATCTTAATAACATGATTTGCCCACCTTACATATACCTTTCTTGGCTAATCTTAGCACATCACATTAACCCCCCCAAAACTTATAGTTTTAACCACCATTACATTATTCTCCCAACTACACAAACCCCCAAACTTAGGCTTTCTCCTACATTTTATTATTTTGAATCATTTGATGTATCAAAAGAGATTAAGTGCCAAAAGTAATATTTTAAAAAGGGTTAGGTGTTTTAGCAAGGTTATCATTACAAAAAGAAATAAAAATGAACAAAATGGCTTAAAAAGGCTAACTAGGGAATGATGTTAAGGTGGGAATTTGGCTACGTGAAGGATCAAAAATGGACTCGGGTCATTCTCCAAACCAAGCTTGTCTAGAATTTCACTTTGAACACACTCAGGGCAAGTCCTAGACTACATTTATGTACAAGAATTATTCAAAAATCTCACCACACATGGCATTGTTCTCATAGAGCAAAAGGTTAATCTCCCAATCAATTTGAGCAATATGAGCTTAATAAGTTACTCCAAGTCAAGGGCTCATCCTTGCAAAGAGATCCAAAATTTGAATTTAATGGTCTCATTCAAAAAAAAACTAAAAAAAAACATCCTTGATCATTTTCAAATAGAAAATTTTATATTTTTTGGTTTTTTTCTCAAAATCATTTCATTTCTTGCCAATAACATTTCAAAAGTATTTTTGAACTTTTTCCTCCACCTAAACAATTAAAGAAAAACTCAGGTGAATGAAAGACCACATTATCATTACACTTCATCTGATTATTTCCTCACAACTTCAAATATTGTCCATTTTGCTAAAACATACTCATGACACCAATAGAAACACAAATGACCCTATACACATAAGAATGGCGGCACCCAATATATCATAGGGCAAGGCAAGCATCATGTCACTCGAGTTACTTAGACTTCACCTGGAGATGCTATGATAAGCACACAAATCGATCACACCATGGACACAACATTCATCAATAACTTCAACCAAAAACTACTGGTTATCCTACTTTTAAGACCAATTGGACTCAAAGCTATACTCTAAAAATGATCACAAAAAGCCCCAATAAAGCTTACATCAACCTTTATAAGCATATAAGGCATTTCTCTCTTATTGGTATTTTAACAAACATGTGATGCACATGAAAACTAAGAGCTTGAATAGATAAAATAACAACACATATGAGCAAGCCCAATGCACCAATTTATCACTAAACATACCACTTATAATCATACTAACCAAATTGAATCACCCACCACCCAATTAACCAAACAAACCTCAAGTGGGTGTTTTATCAAACACACGGTGTGCACTACTGTATGGAATAAGAATTTTGCAATTTAGCATTTGAGACAAGGCACCCATTCAAAATTATTCATTGCAACATCCACAATCTACCAAATTAAGCTCAAATGAATTAAATTCAAGACAAAAGAAGCCATGGAATATGATCATCATTTGTATTTTAAAGATCATACCTTGTAAGCTTACTAAAGAGAGGAAAGTGATGAAAAAAGTCCAATATACTTATCCGGGGTTTCATTCTTCAGGTACCCATGCCAAATTGTTCTATCACCTACAAACACCCAAAAATAAGCTAAAAATTGAACTAAAAATATTAGAATACATCAAAAAATATTCCCTGATTCGCCTCCCAAGATGTGCCTTAGTTAAAGTTGTGGCACAACATCTTTTGACTATCATTTATGTCTCCATTTAGAAGATTTAAATCAACAACCCAACTTTAGATCAATACATCTTTGAGGTACATTGGGCAAAGGTGAGGCCACAATGAAATATTTTCTATTTTGCCACTTTGAAGACTTGAACCTTTTACGCAACTTCACATCTAACTTCCTAATAGGCTCATTGGGTATTGATGAGAACATTAAGAATTCACTTGTTATACATCGCATTTTGCCTTTATTAGCCTTCAAGTGAGGGGCTTGATTTTCGCCTTTTGGAATGAGAAACTCCAAACTATAGAGATTTTCCTCCTCCTCTCAAAAATTCATCATTTTATTGAGTGGTTCAACTTTTATCACATCCACCAAGAATAATGTTGAAAAGTGGTTTGAGTGAGGTCTTTTTCTTAATTTTGGAGTTGCTTTCTTCTCGACATTCTTAATCCAAAATGAACTAGATCCTTCACAAATGATTTGTTTGACTTTTTTCAGCTCTAGTTCCATTTCCTTAATCTTGGCATCATCAATCATGTTTGGTTTCGTTGGTTGGGAAACTATTGAGGGTTATTCACTATCAAAGATCACTATTCATGGCATAGCTTGACATCTTTTACTTATTCTCCTTATTTTGAAGATTGGGTGTATTTATGGTACTTTAAAGATCGGCGCTCTTACCCACTTCTTTTTTTTTACTCTTATTTCAAAATGCCGCCATGGATTGATACATATCATGCACATCCTCCTCTAATATAGTTGCCCAATCCAACAGAGTTAAAAGACTTGCTTTAAAACTATTTTACCCGATATGTTGTTCCTCCTTTATCGCATCATGAGACATATAAAACTAATAAGAAGAACTAGCATTCAGGTTAGCATAACAAGGTGAGGGGGCATTTTGACAATCACTCCAATGTCCATCCCGACCACCTCATAAAGAAAAATTATACTCCTAATAGGATCGAGATGGTGTACACATCTCTTTTCGAGAAGTATATCTACAATCTCACCAAAAGTGGGGTCCTACACAATATGGACATGGATCATCAAGGTAGGATTTCCAACTACCAAAATCATATTTGTCCCAAGATGCCATAGTGATACAAAAACAAAAATAAAAATCTACCTAACACAAGAAACAAAAGAAAATCACAAACAAATATTTACAAGTTTGAATCCAAGCAAGTAAGCTAAAATTCCAAACTAACTCAATACGTCAACTTGTTCCTGGGCAATGGTGCCATTTTTTACAAGGCTTGACTTACACGTCAATTTAAGTGCAGTGCAGTCATTGTCAATATAATTACCCAACTTTGAGTTGGGATCGAATCCACAAGGAACAGTGTGAGTAGCGATTAAATAAGTTCAAAATTAAGGTTACTTGCTGAATTCAAATATATTATACAAATATTTTGGGGGGTTTTAAATGTTTCCAAAAGTGTAAGAGAATTCTTGGGCTTCTAAAAGACTAATTTGAAACTAAGAATAATTAGAGCGTAATCAATATGGAATGGATCTTGGGTTTATGCTTTACTAGAGGCAACTAGTGTGTGGGTACATGAAAATCAACTTCAAAGCTTAGCTAAGGCATGCTTGGGTAGGCTCGGTTAGGGATTTTGATACTAGTCTTTCAACAAAGCATCAAACTATCACCCACGGATTCTTTTGAATACCTCTTGGGTGTGATCAACTAATCATCACAAAGCCTCAATTGGGCATCCCTATTTCTAGGATGATGCCCAAGATATAGTAATTCCACAATTTATCCTTATTTCCAAGACAATAAAAAGGGAATAACTATTACCTATCTTATTATTCAGAAATGCTCATGTCACCTACATCTCTCTTTCAATGATGATGTAGGATCTAGACTACCCACATCCCTCTTTCAAGGATGATGTAAGGTTTAGAGAACTTTCACCAACAAATTCTATTTTATAATCAAACCTCTGTGAAACCCAACAACATTAGCTACGAATTAAAGATAATAATCACAACCCATACACACTTGCACCCTATTCAAACATAACCCCAAGAGGAAGAACTAGCAACTCATAAAAATAATAAACAAAAATATACCATCATCTTCATCAATTTGATTCATGAAAAATAAAGAGAATTCAAACTACACTTTAAATTCCAATAAATCTTCAATGAAAATTTGCTAATCCTTCACTTAGGAGTTACTCTAATATAATCTTAACTCAAGATTAGTACAAATTTTCGCTCCAAGCTCCAAGATATGAGATAAAAAGTAAAGATGAAAGATAGGATGAAGACAGTGAAAAATGAGCTAAAAACCCTTATTTGTGCCCCAATTGCATATTTTCCAAATATTACAAAAAGGCCCTTGAAACTTTTCTATTGTACCGCGATTGCCACCTCTTCACTACGTTCGCGACTCCTTTGATCGCGGTAGTCATATCGTATTCACCCTTTGGTTGACTTATTGACTTGTAGCAATCGCGACCCTCAAGACACGATTGTGGTAACTGAGGGTTGGTTATTAGGCTTGATTTCTAGTATATGGATCTCTTCTTTCACATTTAACCTCTTCTTAACTTGAATGACTAGATCATCTTCCCTTTTTATAATGCTCAACTCACTTCCATGATTAAGGAGTGAGGTGGTCATTGTCAAACAACCCAACTAAAGTTGGACTCAAATCCACAAGGAGTGAATTATAGGCTTCAAAACTTATGGGTGTCCTAGTTACTACAAGTTTACCCGAAATGATAATAAATAAGGCATGTAAAATAAAATGGGTTGATTTTGATTTGGAGATGGTTCATCAACTAACAAAGCACGAATATAACACTTTTGATTTAAGACTAAGAATAGAGAGTGTTTTGGGATAATGTCTAACTAAAGGTAATATATATGGGTAAATAATGGTTGGGCATGAGTTTTAGTTATTGATCAAAGGATAGGCTAGGTCGAAAGTCATTGTTGTCAATCTTTCAATAAAACTACAATGATTTCACCCATTGTCTCTTTCGAGCAACTAACAAGTGTGCAATTTATAATCACCTAACACCTCAATCCAGCATACCTATTTCTAGGATGATGCTCTTGACATGGCTTACACTCCCATCACACTTATTTCTAAGATTGCAAAAGTTAGTAAACCATAGACTCAATTGTCCACCATTACTTTGTCCCCCTATAACCCTCTTTCAAGGATGTTATGGGTTACCTCAAGTTCACCTTAGTCCCTCTTTCAAAGATGACAAATGGTTTCTAGAGTTTGAGATTTTCACCTATCAAACCCATTTGGAGATTTTGTATTTTTACCCATCAAATTCAAACTAATAAGCTCAAGTAATTGTTGAATCCATAGTCAACAACTAAAAATCATGAAAAGACAAAAACATCCACACACAATTATACTTTATTTCAACATAATCCCAAGACTAAATAACTTAGCTACTCATGGAGAAAGTAAAGATAAGTATACCATGAGGATTACCCAAAACATTCATTCTTCACAAAATCACTAAGAAATTAAGCCTCCAAGAGTAGTTACACACTTTCCCAATTAGTGTTTCTTCTCCTCAAATCATAATTAGTTATGAGGTAAGCAATACCCAAAGAAGAAAGGGTTTTTGCTTATATATGACTTGAGATTCATCTAAGTGCTTCCACAGATATTTCCCTAGGCATATTCCCATTGAACCCTGATTGCGCATAACTGTTGCGATCACATTATGTTGACTGTCTTGACTGACCACAACAACGGATTGAGGACCGCGATCACGGTAACTTTGGCTGACGTAGTCCAGGTCTTCAGTTGCACTGTTCTTTGCTCCCTTTTTATCATTTTTAGCTCCAATCTACATCTTTTGATCTCCTCAACTCTATGCCTGCAAAGAGTGGATATTAGACCATTTTATCACCAATATGTCTCGTTCATTTATTCAAAACAAGGTAATGTCCACAAATGTTTAGTAAGAATGAGTGGAAAAGTTACCTCTCATCAACACCTCCCCAACTTAAGACCTTGTTTGTCCTGAAGAAACACTACCCTTTATTATGAGTCAATTTCATATGTATGCCCTCATTCTATCACTCAATGATCATGATAACTCAAACTTGATTGCTACCACCATAAGCTTTTCACACATGGTCAAATAGGCATTTGACGACTCCCCTCATCATAAAATAAAATAGAAAAGGATGCAATAGTCTTTAGGGAGAAACCATGTTACAACTACTAATACTCTAAAAATGATTCACATATTGACTGCAATCATGTTATACCTCTATTTACCTTATTGTATGAAAGATGATAAAATTACCCACCTTAAGTAGTTCACATGCCTCCTCACGAGAAAGGAAAAAATCCGCATACCTAGTTACCAATCATGCAACAAGGAATTTTAAGTGCAACCACTCACTCTCTCTCAAGAAATCTCCATGTTAACAAATACCATGTCATAAGCTTGCCCCTATTTTTAATCACCACTACAATTACCAGACTTGGTTAGGAATCATAAAAGGAATTTATGAGCTTGTAATATAGGTTTAAGGTAGTGTAGGACATTATCTTTGGACAATAAGGATAAACCCTCTGTAATACCCCGTAAGAACCTAAAAATTTAGCTAAGTATTGGAGACTTAGTTTTATTTTTGTCCTCTTAAATTTGATGATTTTTAAATTGACCTTTCTGACCCCGAGACGTAAATTTTTGAGTTGATTCTTGTTCAAGGGTGTAAGTAGCATGTATCGGGTGAGTTTAAGATTTTTCGGGCGAAGTTTGGACCATGTTTGGAATTCCAAAATTGCAGCTCACTGGGATTACACCACGTTATGGTAGCTATAGCAGTGGAATCCTTGGGCATCGCGATGAGAGCCCAAACGGCGTTCCAGCTGTGAATTTTAATTTCCAAATGTAGTTTAATCTTTTAAAACTACCCTCAAATCATGAAAACACGATATTAAACAGCTAAAAGGGCATATTTTACTCACATTATATAACGCCCCAAAATCGAATCCCGAGACGTCATACTATGCTTAAGGTCACATGTGATCCCAAGCTAACCCTTCATCTGGCATAACCCAAGCAACTGAATAAAATACATAAAATAGAAGGAATAATGCAGAAACAACCCATAACTTAGTCTGACCAACATAAAAGTAAATTTACACAGTCACAATTCTGCTTATATATATATACAAATCTGAAATTGAATACAGTGACTACTAGTGACTGTCTATGAAGCCTCTACTAGCATTGACCAAAGATAGTCAAGTCATGAATCCCAACTACCCCTACTTAATACGACTGAATATAGAAAATATAATACACCTAAAATCTGAACAACTCAAGTCCCTGAATCAAAAGGACTCATCACCTGCCGATCGAGAGCTACGACCCAGCTGAACATGATATGTGCGCTATAGTTTGTACCTATATTTTGGTAAGAATGTAGCCCATGGAAATATATGGGTCAGCACTTTGAAATGTACTTAGTATGTAGGGGTGCATGCAACAATATAAATAGTATAATCAATTTCATGAAAATATGCATACGGACAATGATGACTCACTTAGCTTGAGTTTTATCAAATCATACTTTTCCTAATTTCATATTAAACTGTTCATATGATAAAATCTCGTAAACCACGTAAATCATTATAAATCATAAATTATGATAAATCATCCTATATCATCATAAATTATCATAACGTAAAAAATCATCATATGTTATTATAAATCATCATAAATGACCATAAAACATCATAAACATCTCAACTCTTAACTCAAATCTCGAAGTGACTCGGTAATTCAAGAAACTTAATCTTATAGAAACGGGAGTTTCCTATAACCGACAACCCCACGTGAGCTACGTGGAATACCAATGTTTGAAACCCCCGTTGATAGGAGCTTCATACTCTTTGCCAGGGAGTACGACCTTAAAACTGCAATAATCATAATCGGGCTCTCTGGCCAATAATATCATCATCAAACAAACCTACGGTGGCACATAGGTTTGGGGAAATACCAAATTTCCCTCTTGGTGCTAAGTACTACTCCCCGACAAGCTCAGAACGGGTTAGGAAATCCACCACAACATCACAAAGGTCCATCATAAAGACCAAATCAAATCTCTTTCTCATTTATCAAATCATATCAATTTGTAGATTCCTAACTCAACACATTTTAGCTCAAAACATTCTAATCTTCCTCAAAATCAAAAAGGTATCAGTGCATTGAACCATAACCGACACGACATTTGAACATGGATATGAAGACTTAATACGTAATATTTTCAACAATTTAACTCATCAAAACCATCCAAAAAATACCCAGACTCATTATAACTTCGATATCAATATACCAATAATTCAAATCGTTATAAGGAAGCTCAAAATATGGCACAAGGCTCTAAAACACTTGGAAATACCAATAATTCATTCTTGGACTTAAAACGTGGATACATGTTCAAAATATATCAATTCTAGATAGAAACACCAAGAATCCCAATATTAAATCTCAATTCATAGAACAAAAATAGTCAAATACTCATGTGATTGAAAACATACAATTTAAATCTTTAATTTCATAATCAAATTATTTAGACATAATACAACTTACAGAACCATAAGAATCCATTAAATAATCATAATTGGCAAGCTTGAACAATTTACATATATACATAATCAAAATCTCATGGTAGGATATCTTGGAAATAAATTCATTTGCCAAACTCATAATAATCCATAATAAAAATTAAAGATACGAGCACAAGAACGGAAGAACTATTCTTATTCAAATCCCACAAACCTTAACATTAAACATTGGAATGAGTTCTTGCCTCGGAACACTATTCATGAAATTGATTGGTGCATCTCAAAAAGCTCGGCACGGGGATTACATTTTTTAAAAATAATAGACTTTAATGCCCAAAATCAGTTTTATGCTTATTTCCATGAAATGGGGCAAAGGTGAAATGACTGAATTGCCCTTAAGAAAATTGAAAAATGGCAGAAAAATCCTGCGTACCTTGGCCACGAAAAACTGAATAACTCCTCGTTCAGGCATTGGATTTTTACAAAATTTATATCATTAGAAATCTAACTCAAAGATCTTTAATTTTATATATGGTAGGCCACTCAGTTCGTCATATATAAGGAGTTATGATCGACCAAAGTTGACCCAAATCAAATTCGTCCCTCAGTTACTGTTTTGACATGCTGAAATAAATTAATCGTAACTTATTACTTTGATGTTGGAATAGGGTGAAACCAATTGCATTGGAAAGAAGACTCAAACCACTTTCATTTGATATATAGAAGATCTCCTAGTTCCTTATATTCAGGAAGTGATGATTGTTTGAAGTTGTCCCTGAAATGCTAAAAATTTCTGGAGTATGATAATCGCATGGTGCCACTGTTTTGGGCACCCAAACGTGCCTTTATGCTACTCCAAATATTCCGAAACTCACTCGGGATGTATTACAACCTTTCCCCATAGCAACACAACTTGAAAATCAAAAAACGAATGTTAGAAAAGTCGTTGAATAAATACCCGAAGATCAAAAGTTTAAATGAGAAAGTTTCAACATAATCAAGGATCCAAGAATATGCGTCTCACTTTACCTCAACTGAACGACTCAAGAGGGATGAGGGTACATCTTGAAAGCTATAGAACCTTTGCTAGTAAGCCCAAGAATATAATCAAGAGAGGAAATTGGAACTAGTTAATCACCCTGTGTCAATATTAGTACACGGATAAGCAAAATACGAAATCACATCATGAATTCTAGGGAGAAATTCAAAAACACTTCCGTTATAGGCTTAGTGCACAACCTTCAAGAACGTACATATGACACCTCAATTTTTCGGAACTCAAGAGCACTAATAAAATCATTTTTTTCTAGCTCACTTACAAGCCCGTAATATCAGAGGAGATTATCTAAAAAAGTACCATCTATAAGGATTTACGCTTGACTATATCCAGTATTTTAGAACAAGGATAAATGGCCCAATTTATGCAATATATGAACCCGTATGAATTTCTTAAGGAACCTTTCCACAGCACAATCTATGACTTGAAAGAAAGGGAACATTTTTCTAAATGCCTCGTAGCCTCTCGAAGAAAAGTACAGACATCTCCGTACCGGTCCGCAAGACTGTACTAGACATGGCTTCATAGAGAACTTAGGACACTTGAAATCTGTGCTCTAATACCAAGCTTGTAATGCCCCAAAATCGGATCCCGAAATGGCATACGATGCTTAAGGTCACAAGTTACCCCAAGCTAACCCTTCATCTATCATAACCCAAAGCAACTGAATAAAATACATAAAATAGAAGGAATAATGCAGAAACAACCCATAACTTAGTCTGACCAACAAGAATGTAAATTTACACGATCACAATTCTTCTCATATATATACAAATCTGAAACTGAATACACTGACTACTAGTGGCTGTCTATGAAGCCTCTACTAGCATTGACCAAAGATAGCTGGGTCATGACTCCCAAATACCCCTACTCAATACGACTGAATACCGAAAATACAATACACCTAAAATCTGAACAACTCAAGTCCCTGAATCAAAAGGACTAATCACCTGCCGATCGAGAGCTGCGACCCAGCTGAACATAATATGTGTGCTACAGCTTGTACCTATATTTTGGTAAGAATATAGCCCATTGAACTATGTGGGTCAGCACTTTGAAATTTACTGAGTATGTAGGGGTGCATGTAACAATATAAATAGTATAATCAATTTCATGAAAATATGCATACGAACAATGATGACTCACTTGGCTTGAGTTATATCAAATCATACTTTTTGTAATTTCATATTAAATAGTTTATATGATAAAATCTCATAATTCATGCAAATCATTATAAATCATAAATTATGGTAAATCATCCTAAATTATCATATCGTCAAAAATCATCATAGGTAATTATAAATCATCATAAGTGACCATAAAACATCATAAACATCTCAACTCTTTGACTCAAATTTTGAAGTGACTCGGTGATTCAAGAAACTTAATCTTCTGTACACGGGAGTTTCCTATAACTGACAACCCCACGTGAGCTATTTGGAATACCAACGTTTAAAACCCCCGTTGGCGGGAGCGACATACTCTTTACCTAGGAGTACGACCATAAAACTGTAATAACCACAATCGGGCTCTCTGGCCAATAATATCATCATCAAACAACCCTACACTGGCACATAGGTTTGGAAAAATACCAAATTTCCCTCTCGATGCTAAGTACTACTCCCCGACAAGCTCAGAACGCGTTAGGAAATCCACCACAACATCACAAGGATTTATCATAAAGACCAAATCATATCTTTTTCTCATTTATCAAATCATATCAATTTGTGGATTCCTAAATCAACACAGTTTAGCTTAAAACATTTTAATCTTCCTCAACATCAATAAGGTATCAATGCATTGAACCATAACTGACTCGATATTTGAACAAGGATATGAAGACTCAATACGTAATATTTTCAACAATTTAACTCATCAAAACCATCTGGAAAATACCGACTCATTGCAACTTCGATATTAATATACCCAATAACTCAAATCGTTATAAGGAAGCTCAAAATTTGACACATGGATCGAAGACACATGGAAATACCAATAATTCATTCTTAAACTTAAAATGTGGATACATGTTCAAATATATTAATTCTTGATAGAAACACCAGGAATCCAATATTAAATCTCAATTCATAGAACGAAAATAGTCAAATACTCATGTGATTCAAAACTTACAATTCAAATCTTTATAAGTTCATAATCGAATTATTTAGACATAATTCAACTTACAGAACCATATGAATCCATTAAATAATCACAATTGGCAAGCTTGAACAATTTACATATATACATAATCAAAATCTCATGGTAGGATATATTAGAAATAAATTCATTTGCCAAACTCATAATAATCCATAATAAAAATTAAAGATACGGGCACAAGAACGGAAGAATTATTCTTGTTAAAATTCTACATACCTTAAAATTAAAGATTGGAATGAATTCTTGTCTCGGAACACTATTTACAAAATTGATTGGTGCATCTCGAAGAGCTCAAAATGGGGACTTCATTTATCAGATTAATTTGGAATTTCCATGGTGGAATTGGAAGATTTAGGAAGGGGAATTTAGAGGTTTAGGGTTTCTTTCTTGGATTGTTTTTTGAAAATAACAGACTTTGATGCCCAAAATTAGTTTTTATGCTCATTTCCACGAAATGGGGCAAGGGTGAAATGACTGGATTGCCCCTAAAGAAATTGAAAAATGGCAGAAAAATCCAGCGTACCTTGGCCACGAAAAACCGAATAACTCCTCATTCGGGTATTGGATTTTTATGAAATGTATACCATTGGAAATCTAACTCAGAGATATTTAATTTTATATATGGTAGGCCAACCATTTCATCATATATAAGATGTTATGGTCGACCCAAGTTGACCCAAATCAAATCCGTCCCTCAGTTACTGATTTGACATGCTGAAATAAATTGATTGTAACCTATTACTCTGATGTTGGAATGGGGTGAAACCAATTGCATTGGAGAAAATACTCAAAGAGATTTCGTTTGATATATAGCAGATCTTCCAGTTCCTTTTATTCAGGAAGTGATGATCATTTGAAATTGGCCCTGAAATGCTGAAAATTTCTGAAGCATGCTAATCGCATGGTGCCACTGTTTTGGGCACCCAAACGTGCCCTTATGCTAATTTCACTCGGGATGTATTACGACCCTTATCCATTGCAATACAACTTGAAAATTAAAAAACAGATGTCATAAAGGTCCTCAAATAAATACCCGAAGATCAGAGGTCTAAATGAGAAAGTTTCAACACTTAGCAAATTTATTTTTTTTGAGTGCTAAGCTTCTCTTGGCAAGATAAAAAGACTTTAACGACTCGACACATTTGGGAGTAAAATATTTAATGGGAAAAACTCGGGGTATCACACATTCCCTAATTTCATTCGACAAAAAACCCTAAACTCTCTAGCTGTTCATCAGGCTAAACCTTCTCCCTATAAAACAACGATCAAGAATTGGCGTTTTCAAGCTAAGAAAATTTAAGCTTGTGATATTCTTCAGGATTTAACCCTTAGAGGTATGTTAGATGTTCATCCATGGGCCTTTTTCACCCATGGAGTTCAAGAATCCATCATTTATATTTTAAATTATGAAATTACATGTTTATAATGATTTATCTCCTTGAAGCTTTTATGAATTTTGATTATACATGATGTTTACAATCTATTTTCGTTAAAAGCAGCCCATACATGTTTGAAGTAAGAAATTTCATTTTTAAATACCTAAGTATGGTTTTAGTATTGGAATTATGCTATTCACACATGTTTCACTCATTCCCATGCTTAAGTCCTTGAATTTCTTACCATATAAATTTCAAGTTAAGATTATAAATTGTTCTAAGTGGAATGCATTATAGAATGTTTTAAATAAGGTGGTTTCGTATCATTTTTATGAGAATTAAGAATAAATCCTTAGCTTATGATCCTTTCATGTAATCGTGCTTTCTCATCGTGTTTAAAGGTATTCCTATGGTTAATTTCATGTCTCCCATGTGTTTGATGAAATGCTTAAGTGAATAATTGTGAAAAATGATTTCTCTTCCATGGTTTCAAAGCTTTCATGTGTCCCTATTGTTATACTGATCGAGTCTAGGGGCTTATGAATACCCAAAATTTAGCTGTTTACCTAGTTTTTAGTATCTCCAGAATAATTCAAGTCATACCATGAGCAATATCATTCAGTTAGTTAATACGATCAGTTGTGGGTTTAGTTAAGCTTAGTTTTGTCCAACACTCAATGTCAGTTTAGTTGGGAGTAGGATTTAGCACCGAGCGAACCTAGGAATGAGGGTTCACCATTCAGTTAGGACTGGGTCCTTAGATGGAATCCCTAAGTTCTAGAACTATGTAACCAGCGTAGGTTATGAGATTTCACATACTAGTTTAGGACTGACACTCTCACCGATCACCCGCCAGTTTAGGATTGATCTCAGGGGTCACCGCTAGATTAGGACTAACTCCACACCATTGTTTATACTCATGGAATGACACTAGCACCCTTCCAACTGGATTCGTAGGTTGGACCCCAATCAGTTTAGTCTGGGGAATGTCGGTTAGATGATACCTCCCACAGTTTCAGTTTTAGTATTTAGATCAGAACACAATTAAAGTTTGCTACACCATAGCATATAGTTTAGTAGTTATTCAATTATCAGATTTCAGTATTTTATCTTACAAAGTATTTTAGAATCATATTATATGCTTGGTCATGCACTCTTAGATTTTACAGCATTCACGCATGCATATCTAAGTATCTTATGCTATTCATTCAGTCAGATGATATTCATACATATGAGCCCATGTATATCAGCCTAACCTCATCTAGAATACCAGTACATTCAAAGCAATGACCGCACACTTAATTATTGAGCTATGATGTATCATATCATAGGTTCGGACACTCAGGTTACCGACCACACTTAGATATTTCAGTGCATCAATAGTAGCTGCAGTGGTTAGTCCTCATATTTTGAGGGTTGATTACGTTTATTTTAGTACTTCAGTAAAGTAGTCAGTTAGAGTTAGTTGGGGACATGGCCCATCAACTCCATAGTTATTCAGTTAGAGGTTTTCAGTCACTTTCAGATAGTTATCTAGCTTTCAGTTAATTCTTAGTCTTTACGTTATTACTTTTAGACAAATGTTTCAGATTTAAGAGTCATTAATGTATTAGTATTATAAAACCTTAAGGCATATTTAGTTATTTTGTGTATATGTATCTTTTATTAGCAGTTTCATTCAATGCTCACAGCAGGTACCAGCTCAAGGGTCAGCTTGTGGTCACTTGTAACTATAAGCACCGTATGGCGTCTAGGGTGTACTTGTAATGACCCAATTTTTTCTGGAGCCAAAATGTCACACGGTGCTCATGATCCCGAAGAACCACAAGCTAGCCCTCTATTGATATCAATACCTAAGCACTACATCATATAAATAATAAATGTTGAACAACCCATAAGGTTCAAAACATCTATAAATACTCAAAACTAAAAACTAAATACTGATACATCTATTTGAAAATCCTCTAAACTGTCTGAACTATAGAGTTGATGGGATATGTCCCCAAATAACTCCGTCTACTAAAAATAAACTAAGCCTGATGTGATAATAAAAAAATAAGGATCATCCTTGAATGAAGAGGACTCACTGCTACGTATACTGCTGCTGACAAGGACTGAGCTACTAGGGATACTCTGGATCTTGTGCCTCTGAACCTACGATGTCAAATAAAACACCATAGCATAAATACGTCAGTATAGGAATGTACCAAGTATGAAAATAAGGTAAGGCTAAATGTAAGGGCTTATGTATGAACAATTACTTAACTGAATAACCATGAGAGTACTGAATGAGAACACATTCATAAATGCACAAATCATAACTGAAATCATCGTGACTCAAAATACTGCAACTCAGGTACTGCTTTACTAACATCTGAACTCACTACTAATACTGAGATACTGAACAACTAAATCTTCTACTATTGCTAACTGATACTGAAGTTTAGATCAGTCTTATCAGCGAGTGATCTCGAAAATTGAAGATACTAAAACTGATTAACTGAATTTACTCATATCAATGACTGAAATCTAAACTTACTACTCTCGACTGACTGAATCTGAGATCAAACATCTCTAATGGATGATCCCTAAATCTACTATCAATGATAAGAAATTATTATATCCAGGATCAAACCTATCTAGCAGAAGATCTCTAAATCTGATAATGAGAATACCCAACGAAATATGAGACTGAGATCAAGCCTATCTAACGGGTGATCTCTTGATCTGATAATGAGATTACTCAACTAAATATGAGACTCAGATCAAGCCTATCTAACGGGTGATCTCTGAATCTGATAATGAGATTACTCAACTGAATCTGAGACTGAGATCAAGCCTATCTAATGGGTGATCTCTGGATCTGATAATAAGATTACTCAATTGAATCTGATACTGAGATCAAGCCTATCTAATGCGTGATCTCTGGATCTGATAATGAGATTACTCAATTAAATCTGAGAATGAGATCAAGTCTATCTAATGGGTGGTCTCTGTATCTGATAATGAGATTACTCAACTGAATCTGAGACTGAGATCAAGCCTATCTAATAGGTGATCTCTAGATCTGATAATACTAATACTAAATAACTTTATATGAGACCATGTCTATCTAGCGGGTAGTCCATGAATTAATGGAACTATCTGAGTTTCTTACTAATATAGGTGACTGTATATGACAGTCCTAATTTCTGAGTTCTACTCTAAAGACTGATACTGAAACTGCAACTGTGGGAGTGCTTACTTAACCGACATACCTCGAATCTGAATTAGTAGGGTCTAACCAATAACCTCAGCTAGAAGGGTATCAATACCGTGCCATGGGTAAAGATATTTCTGGTCAAGCCTCTCTAACCGGTGACCCTCACAAGAAGTCAAGCCTAAGGCAGTATAATAGTCAAGCCTTTTTCTAATGGGTGACTCCTATATCCTGCATTGGCTACGCAGTTCTGGAGTTCAGGGATTTCTCCTAACAACTCTGGCTCTCTAATAGGGATTTTCCATCCCTGCACTCATTTAGAGCTAGCTCTTACTCCCAACTTAAAGAATCTAAACTAATTCTCAACTGAACTTAAACTGAGCCAAATCTAATACTGATCATGTTTCTCGACTGATCTAACTGAGTTATGCTAAATTTACTAGGTTCCATATCTGATGGAATACTACAAAAACTCGTCATCTGACTAAATGATACTGAGCTCAGGATAGATTACTCGAATACTACTGAGGACTGAATTGAACACTTGATTACTACTAGATCTAAGTTGAGTACTGAATATAGGCTAGAATACTAGTGACACTGAGATTATTGAGATTATTGATATTTCTTACGTTCTGTATCTGTCTAAGAGTACAGAGTTCTATAACTCACTGAGTTCTGAGAATTATGGCTTGACTGAGATTATCGAGAAAATTGACACTGGCTCTAGACTGCAGTTAATTTGTGGGGTATAAATATCCCCAGGACTCGATGACATAAAAGTAAAACATAGCCATTCTTAAATAATCAAGATCATGGATATTCATTCACCATCACCATCACTAAAGCATTTCTTCAATTATTTAGAAATCATAAACATGTGATAGTATAGGGAGACATGCTATTGGCTCATACTCCATTCAATAAGGTCTTACATCAAACACTCAGTATGTATTAAAGTCTTAGCATGTATCGAAGAGCACATAATTGGGGAATTTTAGGCAATCATATCATAATTCATTCACTAAGGATTTTCAACAAACACTTGGCTTGCATGGACTTTTACACAATTGGGAATTTCTAGTCAACATGCTATAATGGCTCTAATTCCTTCACATAAGCATTTTATCAAACATATGGGGAGCACGCTTTGCCTATTCAACAATTTCTATACTTAATTGACATAAACACATCACTAAGCAAGCAACTTGAAGAGGATTTATCATGAACATCACATGAATATCACATACTAGGGTCAAAGCTTGAAAACTTTGTAAACAAACATAAATCAAAACTCAATAATAGCATGGACATCAATTTCAACTCACACGAATTATGAAAACTCAAAAACATAAGATTTTTGAAATTTAAAAAAGGATTCTTGAGCTTCTTGTATGAAAAGGACCTAATAATCAACATCTTCATACCTTAGGAAACTCTTTCTTGAAGGCTCTTAGAGAGATTCTTGTTTTCTTAATTTCTCTTGATTTTTCTTGAAAAATAAAGAAGGGTTTTAATTTTATAGAAATACTAGTTTTAGATGTTAAAGATGAAGAATGAAATTGTGGGACTTGATAGGATATAAATAGGGGCTGAAAAGACTGGAAAAAGGACCAAAAAGCCTTTTTAAAATTAAGTTAAAAAAATGCTGAACGGGGGCTCGACGATCGATGCGATGATCCGTCGCTTAGTTTGATAGTCTGTCGGATCGCCTATTGCACATTGGTCAACAAAATAATATACTGCCTTGATGCGACAGTCTCAGCAATAGCCTTATGTTGCCTTGATGGTCTATCAGATCATCCGTTGCACATTGGCTAAGATGAGGTCAGACTTCCTCAGTGGCGATGTTCCCAGCGATGGTCTGTCATCCTTGCCATCGCACTTGGGCCAAGAAAGGGAGTCACTTTCTTATTTGAGATAGTATGGGTTATGGTTCATCGCAAGCTCGACGGTCCGTCAACCCGGCCGTCGTACCTGGGTGGTTCCAACTGCTTTCAGTAAAACGGTCATAACTTCCATGTCCGATGTTGGATTTTGACAAAATTGGTATCAATTAAAAGCTTATTCAATGATCTACATGAAAAAAAGTCGATATTATGGAAATTCTACATGGTTCAAAAATATTTATCACTTGTAAAGACACTTCTCACTCTTTTAGGATCGGACTTAAATTGACACGCTCTAAGTCTCAGACTGTGAGAGAATTTTGTGGGGTCTTATAATATATCCCCCGTGGAAACATTCATCCTAAACTTACTTAAGGAACGATAACATATCTAAACATGACTATGCTACTGGAACCACTGATACTCTAAGTTCTCATACTGGACATGCATATTGATGTGTGGGACATGCATATCTAATGCATGGACTCATAACTGAGTTGATCTCATGAATGCATTACTGAATACACCAAAAAACTGAACTATCTCTACTGAACATGCACAACTAATGCATGAATGTCTGACTGAACTAACTTTCAAAAGCATGATTGACTATGCAATAACAACTGATGTTAACTTCTTAAGGAGAGTATGAACATGAAACTGAATGAGTCTAAGGACACAAAAGCATCACAATATCATAGGGTATATCCCCCTTGGGACTCTATGTCCCTCTAAACACACTTCACTAAAATACTGGGGCGGTACATGGGGCACCTACAAACTGGGTAATGATTGACCGACTGAGATCTGAAACTAATGCATGACTCATGCTGAAATATAAGATCAAAATGGGAGCAAGGGATCTAACTATGCAGATCATAAAGATGAAGGACTCGTAACATACCTGAATCTATATCAGGGAACCTTTCCTGATCATGGTGGGTCTGAAGCGCATAGAGCCTATTCTAACGCTGACCACTATAGGCATAGGAAGGGGCACTCTGCTATTGAAAATCTCTACACCTCTGATCTAGCAATCTACATTCTCGTATTCTATGGCCTGGATTACCACACCCAAAGCAGATATCACTACGGGCTTTACACATACCTAGGTGGCTCTTGCCACACTCTCCACAAAGCAAATAGGTACAAACACCACTAGCACTACTCTGGGCTTTGGGGTCTGGAGCCCCATTTTTACTAAAACCCCCAAACTCTGGTGTAGGTACACTAGATGAGGATGGAGCTGGCACTAAAAATCTCTGGCTATGCTGAGGACAGCTACCACCTTGGGACCCTACCTGAGAGAAACTATGACTACCCGTTCTACCTTTCTTACATACTCTCTCTCTTTCTTTTGTCTTATCTGCCTCAATATACTGCACATGCATCATTATTATAGCAAGGTCCATATCTCTATTGAGCATACCAGCTCTACACTCTTTTAATACCAACCTAGATATACCAGTCACAAACTTACTCATACTCGATCTAGGGTTAGCTATCAAGTCAGGGGCATACTTAGCTAACTGATTAAACTTAAGACAATACTCTTTCACTATCATAGAGCCTTGACTTAGGTTCATGAACTCTTCTACATTTGCTTCCCACAACTCTAGAGGGAAAAACTTATATAGAAAGGCATCCTAAAACTCCTTCCAAGACATGGGAGTTGCATCCTCCCCTCTACTCTTCTACCACATCACTACCCAATCATAAGCAAAATCCTTCAGCCATAGGATGCTAACTCTACACTCTCCTCCTAAAAAATATGCATAACTGGGTGATCTTCCTCACCTCCTCTAGATAAAGCTGTAGGTCCTCACCTGCTACTTACCCAAGGAATTCTAACGGTCTCATTCTCATAAACTCTCTAATTCTAGCTGTGCCTGAACCCCCATCTGGATAAGGTGGGGCCACAGCCTAACGGTTACCCTGAATATTAGTCACAGCTTGGGCTAGCGCCTAAAAATCTGCCCGAAACTCTGCATGTGACACATTTTCATTCTCAGGATCTACTAGCTAGGGTGGCTGGTCACTAACCCTAGAGGCATTATCTCTGTGAGGAGGCACACTCTATAGAATAAAAAAAGAAGTGGATTAGAATAACGATCAACTTGAGCTGACACTCACTCACACGATATGAATACTAAAAAAAGGGAAACTGCTTCTAAAATATCTTATAGCCTCTTGTATATAAATGTGGCACGCAACATACCCATGCACAAGAATCTACTTGATGCAGCTTTTCAGACTCCCTAGGATGCTATTGAACCTTAGGCTCTGCTACCAAGTTTATAATGACCTAATTTTATTTTCAAATCAGAATGTCACAGTGCTCAAGATCCCGAAGAACCACAAGCTAACCCTCTACTAATATCTATACCTAAGAACTGCATAATATAAATAATAAATGTAAAAACTGGCCATAAGGTTCAAAACATCTAAAAATACTCAAAACTAAAAACTGAATACTGTTACATCTGTCTGAAAAGCCTCTAAACTATTTGAACTGTGGAGTTGATGGGACGTGCCCCTAACTAACTCCCTCTACTGAAAATAAACTAATTCTGATGTGATAGTAAAAAAAATAAGGATCATCCTCGAATAAAGAGGACTTACTACTATGTCTACTATTGCTCACATGGACTGAGCTGCTAGCGGTACTCTAGATCTCATGCCTTTGAACCTATGGTGTCAAATAAAACACCATAGTGAAAATGTATCGGAATGGGAATGTACCGAGTATGAAGATGACGTAAGGCTAAATGCAAGGGCTTATGCATGAACAATTACTTAAGTAAACAACCATGAGAGTACTGAATGAGAGCACATGCATGAATGCATAAATCATAACTGAAATCATCGTGACTCAAAAAACTGCAACTCGGGTACTACTTTACTAACATCTGAACTCACTACTAATACTTCGATACTTAACAACTGAATCTTCTGATATTGATAACTAAATACATAAGTTGAGATGAGTCTTATCTAGTGAGTGATCTCAAAAACTAAAGATACTAAAACCCTAGCAGAGCCCTTTTTAGTTTCTACCTTAGTGGGTAAATCTATCCTGGCTAGACAAGTATGCAAAAACTTTCTAATTTCAGTATCCTAGAAAATCACTTCAATTGATTTCATAAAAAGAGTCATTCAGTTTCAATTTCTGAATGAATCAATCATTGAATGAAGGGGTAGTACCTCATTGTTTGGGATTTAGATGTGTTTTCAGATTCTTT
Organism: Capsicum baccatum var. pendulum; assembly: GCA_030864225.1. NCBI lineage: Eukaryota > Viridiplantae > Streptophyta > Magnoliopsida > Solanales > Solanaceae > Capsicum > Capsicum baccatum. Next base: position 223,882,041 of record CM061552.1, on the reverse strand, counting down.
CTAACAATCCTATGATAGAATATGATCTACAATTAGAGGTATGAAACCCAGAGTTTAGTAACAGTAGTAGAGTTGGGATGGTCTTATCTGAATTTGAGCAAATTATATTTCATTAGGATAGTTGGTTGAAAGGTGAATCAGTAGGCTTAAAGTAGTGTATCCAAGAATTAAGGTTTGTTGATTCGAAACATATGTTATAGATGTGATATTTGTAGGCTATGATAAAAGTAGTATGTTTATTAAAGATTTAGAGATATCCATGTTATGTGTTAAAATATAAGTTTGAATCTTTGAAGGTTGAGATAATAGAAAGTGGAGTTGAAAATTCTAATTTAGTCAATTTTAAGTTGTTACATAATGATCGTTAGGGCTATAGATGGTTAGGAGTTGTATCTCAGAAGAAATTACCAGCAATAAGTTTTACGTTATCGAGCATAATTATTTAGGGTGAGTTTACCAGTTATGCATAGTATTATTCCCCAAATTCCAGAGAAAAATGGTAGCATATCAGTTTAGAGATGCTGATTAAGTGGTTCCCAGATTTAGAGTGATGACTTTAAGCTAAGGGGGATGATATAACAAGTAACCAAGTTAGGCTCTTTGGTTCTAATAGTGATGGCAGCGAGTTGTGGAACAACACTTGAGGGGAAAATGCCCAATCCATTCTTATCTTAGTGAAAGGTTTTCATTCATCATGATATCTATTCATACCTTACATGTCAGCTCTATGATCATATTTCATGTTCATGCACATCACAGAAAATTTCGTACATTTCCAGTACCGAGTAGAAGGAGTTCCATTTTACCAAGTAGTAAGAACCATGTTCCATAAATTTATGAACTCCAAAATCAGTTCATGCAGCTCATGACTCAAGTACTTATACTTTACAGTATGTTCAGTTCCAGTACTCAGGCTACACTTTGAATGATCAGTGAAATTTGGATTTTTATTATGTATATCCTCATATTTGATTTCTTGATGAATTCATATCATTGATACTCTATTCCTAGGCCTCAGTTTTTGATTCCAGATATTTATATGATTCAGTTCATAAGATTCATGAGCATCATATCATTTTTTTCTTAGTATTTCAGTCAAGCCAGTATCATTCAGGGGACGAACTATCCCAACGGAGAGATATTGTATCACCCTCGAGTTTTCATGTACTAAATCTCATGACTCTTCTTCAGAAAATCAGATCTATCCAGAGGTAGTGGTTACTCATAAGTTGACTCTCTCATTTATATCTTAGCCATATACTAACCTTCATGTCATTTCATGCATTCATGAATCAGTTCTCAGACTCAATCATCATATTTCAAACTCAGTCATGTAATCATGTTTACAACTATGCATGTTCAGTATGTAGTCTCAATACCGTTGGTACTCTCAGCTTAGTCAGTCTCATTAGAAGATGAATGTTCCCAAAGAGGATATATTTTAATACCCCATACTTTTCTTAGTTTAATTTAGTTTTTAGTACATGCGCAAGAGGCTTAGAACCTGAAAATTTAGCTAAGTGTTGGAGACGTAGTTTTATTTTTGGCCTCTTAACTTTGATGATTTTTAAATTGAACTTCCCGACCCCGAGACATAAGTTTTTGAGTTAATTCTTGTTCAAGGGTGTAAGTACATGCCTCGGGTGAGGTTCAAATTTTACGAATGAGGTTTGGACTATATTTGGGTTTCAAAAATAGCAGCTCACCGTGATTGCACCGTGCTACGGGGATTATAGTGGTGGAAGCCTTGGTGCATTGTGGCGAGAGCCCAAATGTCATTCAAATTGTGAATTTTAATTTACAGGGGTAATTTAGTCTTTTTCTACCATCCCCAAATCATGAAAGCACGCTATTAAACAGTTGAAGGGCATATTTTGCCCACATTCCCCAATTTCATTCAACAAGAAACCCTAAACTCTCTAATTGTTCATCAAGCTAAACCTTCTCCCCATCCAAAAAAGATCAAGAATTGGGGTTTCCAAGCCAAGAACATTCAAGATTATGATATTCTTCAGGATTTAACCCTTAGAGGTATGTTAGAAGTTCATCCATGGGCCCTTTTCACCCATGGAGTCCAAGAATCCATCTTTTATGCTTTAAATTACAAAATAACATGTTTATAATGATTTATATCCATGAAGCCTTTATGAATTTTTATTATACATGATGTTTACAATCTATTTTCATTGAAAGTAGCCCTTACACATTTGAAGCGTGAAATTTCATTGCTAAATCCCTAAGTATGGCTTTAGTATTGCAATTATGCTATTCCCACATGTTTCACTCATTCCCATTATTAAGACCATGAATTTCTTACCATTTAAATTTCAAGTAAAGATTATAAATAGTTTCAAGTGGAATGTATTATAGAATGTTTTAGATATGGTGGTTTCCATTCATGTTCATGAGAATTCAGAATAAATCCTCAGTGTATGATCTTGTCATGTGATCATTCTATTTCATTATGTTTAAAGGTATTCCCATTTTTAAATTAATGTCTCTTATGTGTTTGATGAAATGCTTATGTGAATAATTATGAATAATGATTTCCCTTCCATGGTTTCAAAGATATCATGTGTCCCTATTGTTATAGTGATTGAGTCCTGGGGTGTTATGAATACCCAAAATTTAATTGTTTACCTAGTTTTCAGTATCTATAGAATTCTTTCAGTTATACCATGAGCAATATCATTCAGTTAGTTAAGACGGTCAGTTGTGGGTTCAGTTAAACTTAGTTTCGTACAGTAATCAGTGTCAGTTCAGTTAGGAGTAGGATTCATCATCGAGAAAAACTAGGGATGGGGCTCACCCTCAAGTTAGGACTAGGTCCTTATAATCAATCCATCAGTTCAAAAAATACATAGCCAAAGTCAGTTATGAGATGTCACCCGCCAGTTTAAGACTGATACTCTCAGGGATCACCCACCAGTTTAGAACTGATCTTAGGGGTCACCCGCTAGATAAGGTCTGACTCCACAACCATTGTTAGTACCCGTGGAACAGTACTAGAATCCTTCCAATAGGGGTCACAGGTTGGACCTCCATCAGGACAATTTGGGGTATGTCGGTTAGATGATACCTCCCACAATTTTAGTATTCAGTTCAGAACTCAGTTCAATTATTCTAGACCATAGCATACAGTTTATCAGTTATTTAGTTATCAAATTTAGGTATTTCAGTTTATAGACTATTTCAGAATTATGCTATATTTTTGGTCATGCATTATCAGAATTTACAGCATTCATGTATGCATATCCAATTATCTTATGCTATTCATTCAGTCATTTGTTATTCATAAACATGAGCCCATGTATATCAGCCTAACCTAATCTAGCATACCAGTATATTAAAAATACTAACCTTATATTTATTTTTTGTGCTATGATGTATCATATCATAGGTTCGGATGCTCAGGTTCTCGACCGTACTTAGATATTTCAGTGTGTCAGTAGCAGTAGAAATAGTGAGTCCTCATATTTCTAGGGCTGATTATGTTTATTTTTGTACTTCAGTACATTAGTTATTCGGAGTTAGTTGGATACATGTCCCATCGACTCCATAGTCATTCAGTTAGAGGCTTTTAGACACTTTTATATAGTTATCCATCTTTCAGTTGATTGTCAGTCTTTACGTTATTACTTTCAGACAGTTGTTTCAGATTTAAGATTTTAGTAATGTCTTAGTATTATAAAACCTTATGGTACATTTAGTTATTCCGCATATGCGTATATTTTATTAGCAGTTTTGCCTAGTGCTCATAGCAGGTACCAGCTCATGCGTTAGTTTGTGGTCACTTGTGACTATAAGTACCGTGTGTCATCCTGGGTGTACTCCCAAGGCATTACACCCTCATTGAACTTCTACATCATAATCCATTTATGCATTGCTCTTTGGGCCACTTCTTATTCCTTTACTAATTTGCCTACTTTTCCCCTTTTGCTTTATTCACATGCTCTTCGCCTCTTTTTACATGCATTTAAAATTTATGCATTTCATTCTTTCAATGGATTTTCTCTTTCTTCAAAGCAAAATGCTTACTTGCTTAAGCTTGTATGCACCTTCTGAAGACTTCGTGGCTCAACTATACTTATTTTTATTTCCACTACCCCCAACATAGGCCTTTAGCCTCAATTTGTATTCTTAAGTTCAAGAGAGGATGAATACAAAGGTCACGGCTTCTAATGCAGTTGCCAAAGAAAATTCCAAAGTTAACTTTCAGAGTCATAGAAATAGGGAAAAATTTCATCACAAATTTGCTCAGGTCCATTCCTTTGAATTTTTACAAAATTTTTGGATGGGGAGGGGATCGGGGGTTATTTGTTTTTATATCCACACCACAGATAATTTTCTAATCATGGAAACCATCCAAGATATTTTCTCACATTGCAAATTATAGTATGGGTAACCCACCATATGGTTACTCAGAATTCACCAATGGATATTAATGCAATCTCAGATCATCAATGCTCCAGGTACTCAGACTTTCCTTGCATCCTATGGCCTCGGTGCCACAGGTACTCAGACTTCCTCGCACCCATGGTTCGAAACCCTATCATAACATAAAATTTCATCTACTAAAACTAAAATAAAGTAACAAATTTAGAACAAAATAGCTAATCCATGCAAATGTGGGCACCATCAGAGTGCCCGAATATTATAACCTAAATAAAAATAAAGATAAAAATTATCCAAAGGAGCAGAAAAGTATGTAGAAATATTAATAATACAGGCCCAAATTAGAAAAATAAAAATAAGGAGACACCCCCAATTGATAAGGTAGCAGTGTCCCCATTGCATAAATAATCAAGAGTAAAAGAATAAGGGTGTTCCCTGAAACCACATCAATGGCTGCTATCACTGTCGGACTCTACATCATCACCATCTTTTTTAAGATCAGACCACTCAGCTGAGGCCTCATCATCATTATCTATCCAAGAATATGGAAGTCTATCTCAGGGCCTTAGGACCTTTCATAGGCCCTTCACGCCCTTCCACATCCTAATAAACAATTTGTCCCTTTTTTTCCCTTGTAACCATTTTTTCATGCACGATCTAGAGTTCTAAATGTGACTTCGCCAAAGAAGAGTAGGACTTTTCAATCTTATCAATGGTAGCTTCTTGCTTGTTTTTATCCTCCTTGTACTTCTCATATTTGGTACATGATATATAAGAATGATGAGTTGTGGAAGGCTCTCCCGGTCCTTAGGGTAAACTAAACACAATATCTTTGATGGTTGTAATATTTACTCCAATCTCCTCAAGAGGTCCCATGGTGGTTGGCCTATGAGACTTAAGTTCACTATATGCTAGCTTTTCCAAGTCGATCTTTATTTTCTTGCTTTTTCCAGGTGCACGCTCACCTCTAATCCCTAAGGGGTAAATGGGTACATTAGGGTGCACCCATGTATCACTAGCATATTCTTCCACCCCAACTCTTTTGCAAAGCTCTGTAATCAAGGAGGGGAAGAATAGATGCATACCGCCTTGGTTGTTAAAATGATCTATTTCATTAACCACGAGTTGACAAACATCAAGAGGGATGGACTTTAGGACCATCCTAGTACGCAGTTCAAGATTTACTGTCATGTGGGTGCAATAAGAAACTAAGATACAAATGATATGCAAGTTAGGACCACATTCGAGTTTTCGTGATCACAGTCTATGACCGAGATCGCAATACCTAAGGGTGGTTTCGATGTCAGTTCTGCATATTCAGATTTCTTTCAATTTTAGGCTACTAGCATGTTCTATAATAGGGTGCATATGAAGATCATTTGAACAATGCTAACATGTGGAGGGATATGCCCTTTAGAAAACAAATATCATTAGTGAAAGTTAATTTGGGAAAATTATCAAACACTTGGTGTGCACATTTCATTTGTTTACATTTTCCAAACATACGTGGGTACTCAAGAGTTCCCACTTGTACGCATACCTTGTTCAAGTAGCCAACATCTCACCAATATCAAATAAGACAACATAGAAATCATAATAATCAAAATTTTGGGCCGTGTTTTAATTTTGCATTCTAGGTCCTATTCTCATAAATAAAAGCACAGATTCATAACCCTTACTGGAGTTGTGATGCAGGAAGGATGCAAGAATGCTATTTGACAGTGCACAAACTTAGCCAGAAATCAGCCCAAATTATAGAGTACAATCTTGAAAGGGAGTGTAAAGGAAATAATGGAAACTAAGGGTTAAATGACTGAAGTATCCACAACCGCGGCCAAGAAACAATGATTGCGGACATCTTCACGACCGCGATTGCGCTTGGGAATCACGATCGCGGTAACGGAGAGCAATTCTGCTCCCCTGTTTTCCCTTTTCGGCTTTTTAGTCACTTTTAACACATTTCTCCCCTGTTCAATTTTTCCAATGCAATCCATAGTTCCACAAATGCATGGGTTATTCATATGTAAAAGGTAACATCTACCCTAAAAAAAAAACAAAAAGGATACGAGCCACTGTCGTGGTATTTGTCTGTTGCCTCCCACTTAGCGCCTTAGTTATCATCGTGGCACGACATTATTCTTCCTTCCTTCTCATGGTGAAACTTCAAACCCTTTAGTATTTATCTTTTTATCTTCAGCATCTACCACGGATACTACTTGATGTTCCATAGTTTGTTTGTTTTACTTGTAAATTTTGAAAGACACTTCATCCTCTTGCACCCTAAACTTTATCTCCCCCATCTCTAGATCAACAATAGTTCTACCAGTGGCCAAGAAAGGGCGGCCAAGGATGATAGGTACCTCTTTATGTATTTCACAATCCAATACCATAAAGTTCGCTGGTAGTGTATAAATTTGTCCACTTTGACAAGGACATCAAACAAAATTCCTACCGGCCTTTTGATGGACTGGTCCGCCATAAGTAGTCTTATAGAGGTAAGTGTATGGGTATCCAATCCGAGCTTCTTGTAGATGAAAAAAGGCATTAGGTTGATTCTTGTACAAAGGTCACATAGAGCTCTTGGAAATTCATGTGTCCCAATTGTGCAAGGGATGGTGAATGCTCCAAGGTCATCCTTCTTTTTTGCAACCTTGCTATCCATGATAGAACTACACCCATAGGTCACCTCAATGATTTCAACTTCAATAATATTCTTTTTAGCCATCAACTTTTCATTAACTTAGAGTATCCTGAGATCTCTTGGATTGCCTCAAGCAAAGGGATATTTATCGATAGGTTGCTAAGTTTTTCCATGCATTTCCTAAATTTTTCACCTTTCTCTATTTTATGCAATCATTGAGGGAATGGGGGAGGAACTTGGATGGTTGGCCCTGCATTACTATGTGCATTTCTAACATCTACCACTTCTTTATCATTTTTCTCAATTTCTTTCTCATCATTTTCTTTGTTTCTTTGGGGCATCACTTTCTTTGCTTTATCCTTGAGTAACTTTTTACTTACTTCTCCTCTAAAGGGATAATCAATTACATTCCCACTCCTTGTGAAAATTTCTAGAACTTGGGCATCAATTTTTAGATTAGCAATCGTGTCACTAGGGAGTCCATCTTTAGGCCTGGCATTTAGTTGCATGGATATTTTCCCGACATGGTTTTCTAATTTCTTAATAGAAGCTGAGTGGGACATCACGGTTAAAGAAATTTGAGAAAAATCACCTTTCAACTCACAGACCATTTTGTCCATTCCTTCTACTCAATTCAAGATCTTTGTCAATACATCCTCGATCTTGAATTTTTCAAGGTCAACGATATATGAATCTTTGGATTTGTCCCAATAATGAGGAGGAACATAATAGTCAGAGGCACATCCCTGATCCCTCTAATTTCTATCCCTCTCGTAGTCCATCCAAACTTGATTCCCACCTTACCTTTGATAGGCGAAGCGGGAACCCCCCGAGTAGTTAGCCAAATAGCAGATTTTCTCATCCAACTTTTTTTTCTCTTCATCATCTTCATAAGATTTTTATGCTATGGCATTGACCTCTTTCGCGGGTGCGACCATAACATGCTTTTTCAAGAGTTTGAGTTGGGTCATCATTTTCACCATGTTCTTCTTCTTTTCTTCATTCCGCTTTGTTTGTTCATTATCGACCATGGAAGTGGTAGAAGGAATCTTAGGATCTTCGGTTTCTCGGGTATTCCAACCCCGATTTTGGTTAGACACTTCTCTAATAAATAGAAAGTCCGTGTGGTGGTGGAACTTCACTAGGGAACCACCTGCCTCATTATCTACCACTATTTTATTTAATGGATTAAGGGAATAGTAGAAGATCTCGAGAAGCATTTTCTCTGGGACTTCATGTTTTTTGAATTAAGAAAGCTTACCGTTAAACCACTCTCAAGCTTTAAACAACAGTTCTTCGTTCATTTGCCAAAAATTTACAATCTCATCCCGATTTCTAAGATTTTTTTATGGTAGTAATTATCTATTAAGAAACACCTTAGTAAGCTTAACCCAAGATGTAATTGAGTCGGGTGGAAGTAAGCGGAGCCATGAAACCTCCTTGCCCATTAATGAGAATGGGGAAAGGGAAAGCCAAATGGGTGCTTGAGTAATGTGTGCTATATTAAACGGTGCGCACACTTCTACAAAATTCTTGAAATGGACATTTGGGTCCTCAAAGGATTGACTTCTGTACAATCCTTTTATTTGTAACATGTGAAGCATGACGCTAATCACATGGAAGACTCTATTCCTATTAGTCGGTGGTATGTGGATCGTGCTTGTTTTCCCCGCTTCATTTAGTAGGACCTCATCATCTAAAGGGGAATCAAAGGGGGCCATGTTGCCTGCACTATCACTCATTGTTTTGTTAACATTCTAATCACCTAAAATAGGAATTAAAAATAAGAAATAAAGTAAATGATATCACTCTGGGTATTCCTAAGTAAGAATCACACCGCACAAGTAAAATATATATATCACTCCTCAGGTTCTGATAATGCTCAACTAACTCCCATGATTTAGGGGTGAGGCAGTTGTTGTCAAACAACCCAACTAGAGTTGGGGTCGAATCCACAAGGAGCGAATTATAGGTTTCAAAACTTATGGGTTTCCTAGTTACTAAAAGTTTACACAAAATGATAATAAATAAGGCATGCAAAATAAAATAGGGGGGATTTTGATTTGGAGATAGTTCGCCAACTAACAAAGCATAGATATAACACTTTTTATTTAAGATTGGAAATACAGAGGGTCTTGGAATTATGTCTGCCTAAAGGTAATGTGTGTGGGTAAATGATGGTTTGGCATGAGTTTTAGTTACTGATCAAAGAATAGGCTAGGTTGAAAGTCATTGTGGTCAATCTTTCAATAAAACTACAATGATTTCACCCATTGGCTGTTTCGAGCACCTAACAAGTGTCAAATTTGTAATCACCCAACATCTCAATCAAGAATCCCCATTTCTAGGATGATGCTCTTAACATGGCTTACACTTCCATCACACTTATTTATAAGATTGTAAAAGGTAGTAAACCATAGACTCAATTGTCCACCAATACTTTTTCCCCCTATAACCCTCTTTCAAGGATGTTATGGGTTACCTCAAGTTCACCTCAGTCTCTCTTTCAAGGATAACAAAGGGTTTCTATAGTTTCGAGTTTTTACCCATCAAATCCATTTGGAGATTTATGATTTTCACCCATCAAATTCCAACTAATAAGCTCAAGCAATGGTGGAATCCATAGTCAACAATGAAAAATTATGCAAGCACAACAACACCCACACACAATCACCCTTTAATTAAACATAATCCCAAGAGTAAATTACTTATCTACTCATGAAGAATGTAAAGAGAAGTATACCATAAGTATTACCCAAAAAATTCATTCTTCACAAAATCACTAAGAAATTAAGCCTCCAAGAGTAGTTACACATTTTCCCAATTAGGGTTTTTTCTTCTCAAATCATAATTAGTTATGAGGTACGCAATACCCAAGAAGAGAGTGTTTTGTCTTATATAGGATTAAGGATTCATCAAAGTGTTTTTACAGATCTTTCCCTGGACATATTCCAACCGCGATCATGCATAACTGTCCATGACCACATCCACACAATCGCAATTATGTGTAGCGACCGCATTATGCTGACTATTTTTATTGATCGCAACCATGGACTGACAAACACAGTTGTGGAAACTGAGGATGATGTAGTCCAGGTTTTTAGTTGCACTCTTCTTTACTCCATTTTTATCATTTTCATCTCCAATCCACATCTTTTGATCTCCTTAACTCTTTGCCTGCAAAAAGTGGATATTAGAGCATTTTATCACAAATATATCTTATTCATTTATTTAAAATAAGGTAATATGCACAAATATTTAGTGAGAATGAGTGGAAAAATCACCTCTCATCACTTTTTCATCTTTTTCTACACAAATGAGCATTAAATAAGAGATAAACATAAAAACAATGAAAAAGCATGGTAATTTAGGCTTAAAAGGTGCTAGAAAATCCTCAAATTAACAACTTATCAACACCCCTAAACTTTAACTTTGTCCTGAAGAAACTAAGAACAATTAAATGAGATAGGGTATTCAACTCAAATCCACACAAAATAAAGCTATACTAAAGGAACAAGCTAACAAAACTCTAAAAAAGACTTTCAAACGTGTCATAGAAATAAGTAAACTAACATTTTTGAATAAGAACATCTTTATGAAGCAAGGATGCAAGTTTGTATCACATGAACCTTCCAAATCAATAAAGAATCTTAAGACAAGACACAAAATCTTCAAGATTGTCTCAATCTTCACAGTGCAACTTACTTTACCCATTTACCCAAACCGAGAGTAATACTTCACCCTCTACCCCAAAGTATCGATGCTTCTCACAAGCAAGTGTTAGCTCCACACATACAAATGACATTGAAATTTCTAAAGGAGCTCAAATAATGAAATAATTCACACTCACTCTCGAAAATAAAATCAAGTACAATGAGTAGTACCATAGGCTTGCCCTATGTGTTTTTCACCACTAATGTAGACTTACCTAGTTTGGAATCACCAAGGTCTTGCAGGTCAAGATAAAGGTTTATGGTGCAGGAAGGAATATACATGGATCAATTACTAAAATACCTCTTTCAATGCAATTCCTACACCCCTTCTACCCTAAAATTTTAATACTATCCACCTTTTCCTCCTTCAAATAATTTCTCATATTTCCCTACCTTTTTTATTATGATTTAAAAAATAATTCAAAGCCACCATATTCTTTATTTATATGGGTTTTTTAAGAGACTTTCTAACTTTAAGCGCTTCTTAGCCCTCTCATTTTCCTCTTTTCTCTTCGCATTCTATAGGCTAGGATATACAACTTTACCATTAAGTATGTCTCTTAAGCACATGATTTGACCACCTTACATACACCTTTATTGGCTCATCTTAGCACATCACACAAATCCCCCAAACTTGGAGTTTGAACCATCCTTACATAAATCTCCCAATTACACAAACCCCCCAAACTTAGGCTTTTACCTACATTTCATTATTTTGAATCATTCGATGTGTCAAAAGGGGTTAAGTGACAAAAGAAATATTTTAAAGGGGGTTAGGTGTTTTAGCAATGTTATTATTACAAAAAGAAAGGAAAATAGGCAAAAGGCTCAAAGGGGATAACTAAGAAACGATGTTAAGGTGGGAATTTGGCTACGTGAAGGGTCAAAAATGGACTCGGGTCATTGTCTAAACCAAGCTTGTCTAGAATTTCATGTTGAACACACTCAGGGCAAGTTCTAGATTACACATATGTACAAGAATTATTCAAAAATCTAACCACACATAGCATAGTACTCATAGAGAAAAAGGATAATCTTTCAACCAATTTGAGCTTAATAAGTTACTTTGGGTCAAGGACTCATCCTTGTAAAGAGATCCAACAATTGAATTTAATGGTCTTATTCAAAAGAAATCTAAAAACATCCTTGATCATTTTCAAAGAGAAAACTATATATTTTTTGTTTTTTTCTCAAAATTATCTCATTTCATGCCAATGACATTTTCAAAGTATTTTTGAACTTTTGCCTCTTTCTAAACAATTAAAGAAAAGCTCAGGTGAATGAAAGGTAACATTATCATTAAACTTCATGGGATTCATTCCTCACAACATCACATATTGTCCATTTATCTCATAAAATACTCATGGTACCAATAGAAACACAAATGACCCTATACCCATAAGAATGGCGTCACCCAATCTATCATAGGGAAATGCAAGCATTCATGTCTCTCAGGTTACTTAGATTTCACCCGGAGATGCTATGTTAAGCACACTAATTGATCACACCATGGACACAATATTCATCAACTACTTCAACCAAAAACCACCAGTTATCCCATTTTTTAAACCAATTGGGCTCAAATCTATACACTTAAATGATCACAAAAAGCCCCAAGAAATTTTATATTAACCTTTACAAGCGTATAAGGCATTTCTATATAATTGAGATTTTAACAAACATGTGGTGTGCTTAAAAAATAAGAGCTTGAACACATAAAATAACAACACATGTGAACAATCCCAATGATCTAGTTCATCACCAAACATACCACTTTTTATCGTACTAACCAAATTAAATCACTCACTACTCAATTAAGCAAACAAACCTCAAGTGGGTGTTTTATCAAACACACGGTGTGTACTGGTGTATGGAAACAAGAACTTTTTAATTTAGCATTTAAGACATGGAACACATTCAAAAATCTTCATACCAACAACCACACTCTACTAAATTAAGCTTAAATGAATTAAATTCAAACCAGAAAGGACTATTTAAACTTTGGAAGATAAGCTAAGGGCATGTGTGATGAATTTTGGATGTAGTTGGATGGATCATTTGTCTCTTAACGACTTCACATATAATAATAGTTATCACACTAGTATTGGGATAGCTTTTTTTGTAGTTCATTATGGTAGGATGTGTATATCTCCCATCGGGTGGTTTGAGGTTGGTGAGTCCAAATTGTTAGGTCTGAACTTAGTTTACCATGCCATGGAGAAGGTAAAGGTGATTCGAGATACACTTAAAATAGCTCAGGGTCACCAAAATTCCTATGTGGATGTGAGGCGAAGAGAGTTAGACTTTGAGGTTGATGATGGGGTATTCTTAAAGGTATCTCCTATGAAGGAAGTGATGAGATCGTGGAAGGAAAGAAAGACCAGTCCTTATTATTTTGGTCCACACTTAATTTTAGGGAGAGTGGGGAAGGTTTCTTATGAGTTGGATTTGCCTTTGATTTTGGGTTCCTTTCATCTGGGTTTTCATGTTTCTATGTTGAAGATGTGAGTGGGTGACCTTTCTTTTATGGTGCCTATTAAGTGCATTGGTATTTTGGTTCCTTGTTTTATAAGGAAATCCCAATGGAGATTTTAGATAGACACGTTTGTCGTTTGAGGAATAAATATGTGGCTTTGGTAAAGGTTCTATGAAGGACCCAAAAGGTTATTAAAGCTACTTGGGAAGTTGGAGAGGACATGAAGTCCAGATATCCATTCTTTTTCCCCGGACTAGACAATCGTGCTTAAGGTATGTTTTTTCCTTATCATCTTTGTTTTTTGACTTAGTTACAGGAAAATATAGTTGTGTTTCTATCTTAAAATCGTGCTAAGGGATGCCCTGACTCATTATTCAGGGATGAATGATCCTAGAGGGATAATATATCACCCTAGATTATTTGCCTCTTAAAATTTCTTGAGTTTGGAGCTCACCACTCAGACTATAGCTCACCTAAAAAGTTGTAAGGTCTCATTATGGGTCATATAGCTTAATTTGTGGGTGAGCAATAAGAGTTGCTCATGTTTCTGTTGTGACTACGATTGGGATATCATGAGACTTAATGACTCTTTAGGAGTCATAGGGTGCTTTCGGTAGTAGGTGCCCAATATCACTATTATGGTTATGACTAGGACCCGATAAGTCATAAGTTCCATGTACAAGTTGTATGGTACAACTCGTAGGGTCAACAATAGGAATGCCTTGGGATATTTCCCAGATTACAAAACTAGGGGATGACTCATAGTCAGTCATTATGAGTCGTAAGGTGACCCATAATGACTGGGCAGCAAATTTTTAGTGTTTTATTAAGGGTACTTTTGACATTTTCCATTTTGCCCAGTTATGACCCATGACCTTAAAACCCTCTTGGGTCCCCATTATCATCCAAAAAGACATAATCAAATAAACTCTTAAACTCTCTCAAATCCCTAAGTCATGACCAAGCTAGAGTTTCTCAAGGTTGATCATTTAGAGTTTCCAGGTAGTGATTTCTCTTCATAATTGTGATACTTTCAGGCATGTACCTCTCCCATTACACTTATTTTAATTAAAGCATATTTTTAAGTGGTTGTTTATGTGGATTTGAATTTGGGATTTTGATTTGATATTGACACCTGGCTAGCCTAGAAGAGATTATGACGATGATATTGATACTCAGCAAGGTCGGAGAAGATTATGATAATGATATTGATACTCGGCAAGGCCAAAAAAGAATATGATGATAATGATTGATACCCAACAAGGTCGAAGGATGACTATAATGATATACCTAAAAAGAATGAAGGATGATTAATTAATTTACCTATGTGTACATCTATTGGTTTGAGTATGGCTAACCCTATGTATGATATTTTTACACTTATATACATATATATATATCCATGTATGTAATATGGATATAATTTAACATTAGGATGCCTCGATCGTATCCATCTAGTGCTAAATACATTCAAAATTGTGTTGTTAATGTTTAGTGATAACTATGGATTTATGATGGATAGTGCTTAAGTGATTAATCAAGACTAGTTGGTAAGCATGAACTAGTTGTAAAATGAGGATTTACTTAGTGAGTAATATTTGTGATAAATGATGGTTAGTTAAGAAATTTTGGCTATCAAATGGCCATGTGGTGAATAGTTATATAATAAATGACTATATTATCTGATGGCTAGTAATCTAATGGACTAGTTAATGATACTTATTTAGCTAACAAATAGTAGCTAATGGATTTTGACGATATGTGGCTAATGATGGTAATAGGATGGAATATGGTTATAATATAAATGTTGTTAAATAATGAAAGTTTAGTAAAATTTTGGATTTATGATAAATGTGGGACATAGTTTAATATTCATGAGGTTTGGATATATGTAGGTTAAATTCCTTTGTTCTTCTCTTGTGTGTACTCTCTGGTAGTATGGGATACCATGTTGATTTCCTTACTTTATGTAGCAATTGGCATATGGGAGCCAACTTTGTACTTGAGTTTTCTTGTGGTTATGCTTTATGATGCAATATGGTTTTAAATTATCTATTGCTTATGCACAATGGTGTCAGTGTAAGTTTATGCCTTATTCTACACAATTATTCCATTTAATTACTTATTATCTACAGTGATGATAGAGATGATTCAGGTTCAATTCTCTACCTTGACTTAGTTAGGATTATTTTGCATTATATTATCTTTATATACTGGCTTAGCTCAGTCAGCCGATGATGCTTACTAAGTACCTGTTGTTTTGGTACTCATACTATACTTTTGTACTTTTTTGGTGTAGATTCAAGTACTAGCTTCTGTTGTTGATTCGAGTTTGTGTAATGTTAATATTTCGGGGATAAGGTGAGCTCTTGGAATTTGAATCGCTCATTTTCTTTTATCATTTATATTTAGTTTTTATTATTCGAGATAGATGTATAGACTATAGTCTAAAGTATTTTGGGTTGTATAATTGGCATTAGATGCTCTTGAACTGACTCTACTAGGTTATGGGATTGGTATCTTATGATGATTGCTTATCTATTTAGAACACCTTGTTTATATTTATAACTATGTTCATTTATTTTGGCCTATGTTGGTATTTCTTACTGAAGTAAACCATTGTGTTAGCTTTGAGTTATGGTATTGGCTTACTACCTGGCGGTATATAGTAGGTGCCATCATGACTATAAATTAGGTCATGAAAAATTGATATTAGAGCCTAGGTTTTATTGGTATTTTGGTATAGGAGAAAGTGTCTAATAGAGTTATGCCGATTGGAAAATTGGCATTTATTTCCTATCTTTGGGAGTCTATAAGACAGTCTTAGGAGTTCTTTATTTCTTTCACTCATATCATGCTAAGAGTCTGAGTTAGTTTGTAGAATATTCCCTTGACTTTACTCTTTTACAGATAGTCAAGACACGTGCTACTACTACATGAGATGGGGGTTCTCAGACTAAGATGAAGGATCCTACTTCTATTTGTAGATTACCTAAAGGTTAAGGATAGTCTCATGGTGCATCCCAGCTAGGGGACAGGATAGACCACCTTCTTAGATCCTACTCCTTCATATGAACCTAAGATTCTTCTGCCACATCCAGTGGTGTGACAGGGACCAACCCAGGCTCCACTACATTTTGTTCCATCTTCATTGCTCAGAGATGCATTGATTCAGCATTTTGTGATTGTTGGTGGTGTGCCACTATATAGTCCATAATCTACTAACCAGAGTGCTATTGAGGTGGGGATACAGCCTGAAGCTGCGGTTCCCCCTGCACCGATAGTTGTTAATCCAAAACCAGCTCAGCCAGTTGTGACTCAGCCTACTATGTCTTTTAGGAAGAAAAAGATATTGGTGACATTCTTGATGTTAGCTCCATTTCGGTTTTATGGTTCTCCAAGCGAGGATGCATATGAGTTTTGTATTGCTTTTGAGGATAGTTTTTCTAGTTTAGGCCTTGTAAAGACTCATTTTATGGATTATACCATATTTTAGCAGGACTTGTCTGCTCATCATTGGTAGAGAGATTATATGGATTCTAGACCAGCTGGATCGTCCCACTTATCTTTGACTTAGTTATCCGAGATGTTCTTTAAGAAGTATATGCCGTAGCCTTAGAGATTGATTAAGGGATGAATTCTCAAGATTGGAGTAGGGGTCCATGATAGTTGCTGAGTATGAGGCCCATTTTCATAAGTTGGCTAGGCATGCAACTTCTATTTTTAATGCCAAGTTTGAGATTGTTCACTTCTTTATTAGAGGGATTAGACTCCCCATTCGTATGGCTGTTGAGAGTTTAGTTATTGTAGGTAGGACATTTGTTGAAGTTTTAGATCATGATAGGGTGATAGAGGAGATGCACCATGAGAGTTATAAAGGATGAGATAAGAGTCCTAGGTCCCTAGGTAGATTCAGTGGGAGTCATAGTAGTTCCTAATTTAGAAATGGTAGTTGTTATGTTGGGTATCCTCCCCATCCATCTTTTTAGCCTTAGAGTCAGCCTGGTCGACTAGTTTAGACATCTCTTCAAACTACTAACGGAGGTAGTCTGGTGCTAGTGGTCTCCCTAGTAAGGGTGGTGATTAGTCTTTGAGAGGTTCATATTTGGGTCATTCTAGACGTGGTGGTTATTTTAGGTTAGCCGGATTTGTTAGTTTTGATTTTACTTAGGTTTCCTATTTTACTTGTGGACTTCCCGGTCATTATTTATGAGATTGGCCTAGTTGTGGGGTGATAGTTATTTTAGCCCAGGGTGCTTCCCTTATAAAGAAGTTCATCCCTCGAGTATAAGTGTTTCTCATGGTTGTAGGGGTAGTTACCAGGGAACTCGAGGAGGTTCTTATGAAGGCAAAATAAGAGGTCGGTCAGGTGCCCAACCAGGTGCCAGGCATGGTTAGTTATATGTAGTACCTTCTAGACTCGAGGATGAGACTATTTATGTTGTAGTTATAGGTATGATTTTGGTGTACCATCAGTCCTCTCTTGCTTTATTTTATTTGGTACCCATTTATTCTATTATATCTACTTATTATGCACCATGGTTGGAGTTGACTAGTGATTTATTATCTATTTATTTACACATATCTACTCTTGTGGGTTATTTTTTAGTTATGGATTGAGTATTTAGATCATGTGTTGTGACAATTAGTGACATTGATACTTATATCGATCTTATTATTCTTGATATGCATGATTTTGATGTGATTCTGGGCATGGACTGGTTATCCCACTATCATGTGGTCATGGATTATTTCCCTAAGTCTGTTACCTTAGCCACGCCTAATGTATCCATTGTCGCATGGCAGGGAAAGTTTAGTCGTAAGCCAACAGGGATTATCTCTTATGTACATGCTTGGAGGCTTATTTTGAGGGGTTGCAAGTCTAATCTTGCTTATATTTGTGATACTCGTATGGAGATTCCATTGCTTGACTCTGTGCCTGTTGTTTGTAAGTTTCCTAATGTGTTCCCTACCAACATGCTTGGTATTCCCCCTATCCTTGAGATCGAGTTTTCTATCAACCTTGAGCTTGGCACCCGACCTATTTCTAATGTACCTTACTATATGGCTCCTACCAAGCTTAAGGAACTAAATTCTCAACTTCCAGATCTTCTTGGTAAGGGTTTTATTAGACCGAGTGTGTCCCTGTGGGGAGCTCATATATAGTTTATGAAGAAGAAAGATTGTTCTATACATATGTGCATTGATTATAGGAAGCTTAATAAGGTTGTGGTAAAAAATCATTATCTAATGCCTCGCATTGATTACTTATTTGACTAGCTTTAGGGTGCAGCCATGTTTTCTAAGATCAATTTGAGGTATGGTTACCATCAATTGAGTATTCATTCTGAGAATCACAAAGATAGATTTTAGGACTTGTTATTATCATTATAAGTTCTTAGTGATGTCTTTTGGTTCGACAAATAACCCAGTCATATTCATGGATTTGATGAATTGAGTATTCATGCATTATTTAGACTTCTTTTTTAATTTTATTCATTGATGACATTCTTTTGTATTCGATGAGTAGTGAGGTGTAAGCGCAATATTTGATGATCGTGCTCAAGACCTTGAGAGATTAGTTTTTTTTGCCAAGATCTCCAACTGTGAGTTTTGTCTTGAGTCGATGACATTCCTTGGCCATGTAGTGTATAAGAATTATATTACTATATACCCAACCAATATTGAGAAGATTCATTATTGGGATAGACCTATATCTCCTACTGAGGTTGGTAGCTTTATTGGTTTGGCTGGTTATTATAGATGATTTTTTAAGGGCATTGCTACTATTTTAGCCTCTGTGACTGGGTTGACTTGGAAGAAGGTTCCTTTTTGATGTTCTGAGGAGTGTGAGTCAAGTTTTAGGAAGCTCAAGGATTTCCTCACTTTAGACTTTATGTTAGCTATTTCAGTTATGGGTTAGGTATTCACCTTGTTTGTGATACTTTTAGGGTTGGTCTAGGTTGTGTTTTGATGCAGAAAGGTCGTCTTATTACTTATGCATCTGGACAGCCTAAGGTGCATAAGCGCAACTACCCCACTCATGATTTTAAGTTAGCAGTGGTGGTTTTGCACTCAAGATTTAGAGGCATTACTCTATTGTGTGTATTATGAGATTTTCACCGATCATCATAGTTTTTAGCATTTCATAATCCAGTGAGAGCTTATTGCTCAATAGGGTAGGCGGATGTAGTTTCTTAAGGACTATGATTTTTCCATATCGTATCATCCGATTATGGTGAATGTGGTAGCTGATGCCTTGAGTTGCAAGGTAGTGAGTATGGGTAGTTTAGCTTGCATTTTATTTTCTCTGACGCATTTGGCATGAGACATTTAATCCTTAGCCAATTTCATGGTTTGCCTTGATATTTTAGTTCCTAAGAGAATTTTGGCTAGTGTGGAGGCAAGGTCCTCACTATTTGAGCAGATTCACGATCGTCAGTATGAGGATGGCAAGCTTTGCTCCCTTCATGATCAAGTGTCGAGTGACAAGTCCAGGAGACACACTTTTAATTCTGAGGGTATTTAGAGGTTTAATGGTCGTATTTATGTTCCTCAGATAGGTGATTTGATTCAATCGGTTCTGTATGAGGCTCACAGCTCTAGATATTCCATTCACCCCAGTATAACCAAGATGTATAGATAATTGAGGAAGTATTATTGGTGGAGCGGCATTAAGAGAGATGTGGTAGACTTTGTATGTCGTTCAGATAACCTTCAGTTCTGAGATATTTAACCATATCTATGTTTGGGAGATAGTCTGTTTGCATAAGGTGCCTATATTTATTATTTTAAATTGTGGCTCTACGTTTACTTTGCGGTTTTGTAGAGAATTTCAAGAGGGGTTGGGTACTCAGGTAGATTTGAGTACGGCCTTTGACCCACAGACCGATGTCTAATCTGAGCAAATAATTTAGTTTTTTGAGGATATGATTTTATTTTGTGTTATGTATTTTGGAGGTTTGTGGGATCTGCACCTAGCCTTGGCAGAGTTCTCATATAACAATTGTTAAAATTTGAGTTTTGAGATGGCACCTTTTGAGGTTTTGTATGGTAGAAGATGTCGTTCTTTAGTTGGGTTGTTTGAGATGCCCTGTGGTACAAATTTGCTTCAAGACTTGCTAGGTAGAGTCAGGGTGATTCAAGATAGGCTGAGAGCATCCAAGAGTAGGCAGAAGGCTTATGCAGACCGTAGTCTTTATGCCTTAAGATTTAGAGTTGGTGACCGTGTATCGCCCATGAAAGGTGTGATAAGATTTGGGAGAAAAGGTAAGATTAATCCCCAATATATTGTCCCTTTTGAGACCCTCCTCACAGTTGGAGAGGTAGATTATGAGTTAGATTTACCTCCAAATTTTCCTATTGTTCATCCAGTTTTCCATGTCTCTATGTTGCGCCGGTATATTTGTAACACCGTAAATTTTTTTCCTCTAAAATTTGGAGCTCACTAGTCAGACTATGGCTCAACTGATGAGTAAAAAAGTCTCCTTATGGGTTATAGGGCTCGAGTCATCTGGTGACCAGCGAGGGTTGCCCATGTTTCTATTATTACTATGATTGGGATGTCATGAGTCGTAGGGTGTTTCTAATAGAAAAACTAGTGTAGGTGCCCAATATCACTATTGTTGTTATGATAGTACTTTATGAGTCATAAGGTCCGTGTATGATCAAATAGTATGACTCAGGGGGTCAACAATGGGGATGCCTTAGGACATTGCCCAGACTATGAGTCTAGGGAATGACTAGTAGTCAGTCGATAAGGGTTGTAAGGTGACCCATAACTACTGTGTGGAAAATTTTAGTGTTTCATTATGGGTTCTTTGGACATTTCCTATTTTCCCCAATCGTGACCCATGATCTTAAAACCCTTTTAGGACCCCATTGTCATCCAAAAAGACATAATCAAATGCACTCTTAAACTCTCTTAAATCCCTAAGTCAAGAACAAGCTAGAGTTTCTCAAGATTGATTATTTAGAGCTTTCAAGTGGTGATCTCTCTCCATAATTTTTATACTCTCTAGCTTGAACATCTCCCCTTAAACTTTTTTTACTTAAAGCACGTGTTTAAATGGTTATTCATATGGATTTTGATTTGGGTTGGAGGTTTCGGAAGGATTGTTACTTGATTTGAATTTCCATGGTTTTAATGCAAGTGTTTATGTTTTATTTATGTATTTTGAAACGCGTTGGGGTGCATAGATATGGTGAATAGAACGGGGGATAAGGAAATCCCCCAATTTGATGATTTTGGTTTGGAATTTTGTTTTTCAAATTGTGTTCCCTAAACCCACCCTTATAATTGGATTTGTAATATGGTTAATCACATGATCTAATTTAGTTCCCTAAAATATTTCATTGCATAATTAGTTAAATGAATAAAAAGGGCTTTGAAGGCCTTATTGTCTATGTTTATTATTTTAAATCTTGATTTAATGAACAAGGGGGTGTGTGGCATTCCCCCGTCTTGATTTAATGAACAAAGGGGGTCCTGGCATTCCCTCATCTTGATTTAATCAACAAAAGGGGTCATGGGATTCCCCCAAGTTAATGGAATTGGCATGGCATATTTATATTCTTGCAAGTGTAATGAGATGAAGATACCTGGAGTTCATTCATTAATGGATAATTCCTTGGTTAAATGGATGGTTTATATGCAACTTGTTTTAACTGGGCTTAAAGGGGGTTATTTATCTTTCCATGTAAGGTGGAGGTATCGGGGGGACCGATACTAGAAACCATTTTGTCGGCGTAGGGGCTTTTATGACCGTGTACATAATTGACACTTATATTTATATATAAGTGTGAACTATGCACACGGTTATAAAGACCCCATGCCTATATATATATATATATCCTTGGATTTTCCTGGTTCATGCGGCTAACATGCACTGGGACCCTTTCAGCAGGGTGAGCTGAAACCATATAGCCCGTAAGTGCCTTTAGGATGGTTAGACCTACACAGTCCAGGTTAATGATTTTAAATCTCTTGCTAAACCTTATTCCTTAACCCTGTATGATTTATATATGTATATATATACATATATATATATATAATTACGTGCATTGGTTTGGAATGACTTTGAATATATTTGATCATGGCATTACTTTATCCCTTCCCTGAGTTACATGCTAGCAGTCACCCTGCTAACCATCTCCGGGTAATGTATCCCTATGTGATGTAGAGAACGGAGACAGTTTTTCTTTTTTTGAATAGTGATTAGGTAATTTTTGGATCGATCATAAATCAGTTTGAAGCATTGAGTTTGTATAATTTGAAAGACCCTCAATTCATGATTTAGTTTCACAACATCATAGACTATCTTTCGATTTCTTGTTTGATATTTTTTAGGGTATGTCCCAACTTGGATTGATGTTTGTTTATTAGATGCTTATGGATTACTATAGATTTGGATGGTTGTTAAAGTTCTTAAATTTCTTTACGAGTTAATTGAGTTACTTATCTTTTCATATGTTCATAATTCATCCGCTACTAGTTGTATTGTATTTCGGTTGGATAGGGTACAGGGGGTGTCGTGGGTCCTCAATGGACTTGAGATATCTGTCACAGCCAGTCCCTAGTTTGAGTCATGACAAAGTTGGTATCAAATCCTAGGTTCTTAGTCATTAGGTGTCCATAAAATCGTGTCAAGTAGAGTCTCTCCTTTGGGTGTGCAGTTTGCCATAATTATAAGGGAGAGGCTATGGGGAATTTGGGAATATTTCCCATTTTTGTGATCTATTTTTGTGCTATAGAGTCTAAGGTCTTGAAATATCCTCTAATTGTATTTGTTCATATTTCAAATCATGCCTTCTTGAAGACCTGATACTCGTAGAAACTCATTTGTCCCACCTGAGGACAATGTGGATTGAACTCATTCTACTTATGGTGAATAAACCCGATCTACGGTCTCTACTCCTGACTACTCATATGGAGTTCCACTTATCCCTACTAGTCCTCCTCAGGATTCTCAGGGTGAAGATCTTTATGCCTCACCGCCCTAAGGAAATATTTCTAATGCTGAATTTCGTCGATATATTCATCTGTTAACTCAGTTGGTGACTTCTCAGTCTTGTCATCCTGACCGTGTTGGTTTTATTTCTCCATCTTTTGATGTCACTGGAGTTAGTTAGTTTATGAGTTTAAATCCCTCAACCTTTACTGGCTCTAAGTTTAAAGAGGATCCTTAAAGATTTTTTGATGAAATAGAAAAGATATTCAGGGTGATGCATGATTTTGATATCTAGGGTATGGAGTTTACCACATATCAGTTGAAGGAAATGGCATACCAGTGGTATGAGGAGTGGGAGCAGTCAGGGGTGATGATGTTGAGCAGTCTATGTAGGAGGAATTTTGTAGTGCTTTTCTTGATTGCTTCTTTCCTCAAAAGTTGAGAAAGGCTATTGTTGAGGAGTTTCTGAACCTGAAATCGGGAAGAATGATTGTAAAGGAGTATACTTTGAAGTTCCATCAGTTATCTCATTACGATCTGGAGTTAGTGTCTAGCATGAGGGAAAGGATAAGGAATTTTCTTTTGGGACTATCTTAGGACCTGGTACTAGAGTGTAACATGGATATCTCTAGAATGGTGGTGTATATGCAGTAGTTTGAAGATGAAAAGAAGAAGCAAGCAGAAATAGGAGAGAGGCAAAATAAGAATTTTAGGTATTCAGATAAGAGTAGAGGCTAGTAGAACAGTGGTAGATATGGTAGGCAGTGGGGCAAAAAGAAGGCTTGGTGAAATTTTAGTTTCTATTCTACAGTTAGTAATTTGTATCCTAAGCCATCTGGGTTCATCGATTTTAGGCTGGCAGTGGGTTTAGGACCCAGGGTGCGCAGACTCAGGCTAGTGGAGCGCAGCCAGTATCCTCATTACAGATATTATATTCGCATATAATAGCTGTTATCACTCTATTATTAGGATGGTTTATTTTGAATCTCTTTACAGTAGGAGGTGTAGATCTCCCATCAGGTGGTTTGAGGTTGGTGAGACCAAATTGTTTGGTCCGAACTTGGTTCATTATGCCATGGAAAAGGTGATGGTGATTCGAGATAGTCTTAAGACTGCCCAGAGTCGCCAAAAGTTCTATACAAATATGAGGCAAAGAGAGTTGGAGTTTGAGGTTGGTGATTGGGTGTTCTTAAAGGTATATCCTATTAAGGAAGTGATAAAATTGTGGAAGAAAATAAAGGTTAGCCCCCATTATGTTGGTCCATACTTGATTTTAAGGAGAGTGGGGAAGGTTTCTTATGAGTTGGCTTTGCCTTCAAGTTTGGGTTTTGATCATCCAGTTTCTTATGTTTTGCTGTTGAAGAAGTGTAAGGGTGATCCGTCTTTGGTGGTTCCTATTGAGATTATTGATATTTTGGGTTCCTTGTCTTATAAGTAAGTCTTGGTAGAGATTTTGGATAGACACATCCAACATTTAAAGACTAAGGATTTGACTTCGATAAAGGTTCTATAGAGGAATCAAAAGATTGAAAAAGATACTTAGGAAGCAGAAGAGGACATGAGTTCCATATATCCGTTCTTGTTCCCCAAAATAGACAATCATGCTTAAGGTATGTGTTTTCCTTATCA
This sequence comes from Capsicum baccatum var. pendulum, assembly GCA_030864225.1. Lineage (NCBI taxonomy): Eukaryota > Viridiplantae > Streptophyta > Magnoliopsida > Solanales > Solanaceae > Capsicum > Capsicum baccatum. Next base: position 223,857,237 of record CM061552.1, on the reverse strand, counting down.
TCATTGTTTTTTGACTTTGTTAAAGGAAAATATGGTTGTGTTTCTGTCTTACAATCATGTTAAGGGATGCCTTAACTCATCAATCGGGGATGAATGATCCTAGGGGGTAATGTAACACCCTAGATGATTTTCCTTTGAAACTTTCTTTAGTTTGGATCTCACTACTCAGACTATAGTTCACTGAATGAGTTGTAGGGTCTTCTTATGGGTTGCAGGGCTCGAGTCATAGGTTAAACTTTGAGGGTTACTCATCTTTCTATTTATGACCGGGATGTCAAGAGTCGTAATGACTCTTTATGAGTTGTAGGGTTCTTTCTGTAGTCAAAATAGTGTAGGTGCCCAATGTCACTATTTTTGTTACGACTAGGACCCTGTGAGTTGTAAGGTCCGTGTATGAGTTGTATGGTATGACTTATAGGGTTAACATTGGGGATGCCTCAGGACTATACCCAGACTATGAGTCTAGGGGATGACTCGTAGTCAGTCATTACGAGTCATAAGGTAACCCATAATGATTGGTCGACAAATCTTTAATGTTTTGTTAAGGGTACTTTGGACATTTCCTATTTTCTCCAATCATGACCCATGACCTTAGAACCCTTTTGGAACCCTATTATCATCCAAAAAGACATAATCAAATGCACTCTTAAGCTCTCTCAAATCCTTAAGTCAAGACCAAGCTATGGTTTCTATAGGTTGATTATTTATAGCTTCCAAGTGGTGATTTCTCTCCATAATTGTGACACTTTAAAGCACATACCTCTCTCCTTAAACTTGGTTTACATAAAGAATATGTTTAAATGGTTATTCATATGGATTTTGATTTGATATTGATACCGGACAAGGTCGGAGGAGATTATGATGATGATATTGATACCTAACAAGGTTGGAGGAGATTATGATGATGATATTATTACCCGACAAGGCCGGAGGAGATTAGGATGATGATGATTGATACCCGAAGAGGCTAGAGGGTGACTATAATGATATACCTGAAAATAATGATGGATGATTTATTGATGTGCCTACGTGTAAATCTACCAATTCAAGTCTGTCTAGCCCTATGTATGGCACTTTTATGCTTTTATATATCTATATCTCCATCTGTGTAATGTGGATGTAATGTGACATTAAGAAGTCGGTCGTAACAATCTAGTGTTAAATACATTTGAAGTGGTGTAGTTAATTATAGTGATAACTACAGATTAGTGATGGATAGTGCTTAAGTGATTAATCAAGACTAGTTGGTAAGTGCGAACTAGTTGTAAAATGAAGATTTACTTAGTGAGTAATGTTAGTGATAAATGATGGTTCGTTAAGAAATTTAGGCTATCAAATGGCTACATGGTGAATAGCTGTCTAATAAATGAGTATATTATGTGATGGCTAGTAATCTAATGGACTAGTTAATAATCCTTTTTCAGATAAAAAATAATGGCTAATGGATTTTGACGATATGTGGCTAATGATGGTTATAGGACAAAATATGGTTATATGGAAAATGTTGGTTACTAATGAAAATCTGGCAAAATGTGTGATTGATGATAAATATGGGATATGGTTGAATACTTATGAGGTTTGGATATGTGTTGGTTAAATTTCTTTGTGCTTTTCTTATGTGTACTCTCCGATAGTATGGGATGTCGTGATGATTTCTTTACCTTATGCACGGTTTGCATATGGGAGCCAACTTTGTACTTGTGTTTGCTTGTGGTTATGCTTTATGATGCATTATGGTTCCGAATTGTCAATTACTTATGCACGATGGTATTGGTATAAGTTGATGCCTTATGCCTTAAATTTATTCCGATTTAATTACTTATTATGTACAGTGATAATAGAGGTGATTTAGGTTTGATTCTATACCTTAACTTAGTTATGATTATCTTGCATTATATTATTTTTGTATCATGGCTTTGCTCAGTTGGCCAATCATGCCTACTGAGTACCTATTGTTTTGGTACTCATACTGTACTATTGTACCTTTTTGTTGTAAATTTGAGTACTAGCTATCGTCGTTGATTTGAGTTTGCATTGTGTTGACATTCTAGAGATATTAGAGTTTGAGTCGTGTTTTCCTTTTATCATTTATATTCAGTTTTTAGTATCTTTTGACATCATATGCTCTTGTATTGAATCTACCAAATCATGGGATTGGTATCTTATGATGATTTCTTATCTATTTAGAACACCTTATTTATATTTATAAATTTTGTTCTTCTATTTTGGCTTATGTTGCCATTTTTTATTGATGTAACCCATTGTGTTAGCTTCGAATTATGGTATCATCTTACCTACTAGCGGGATATAGTAGGTTCCATCATGATCTGTAAATTGGGTTGTGACAAATTGATATGAGAGTCTAGGTTTCATCGGTATTGTTGGTACAAGAGAAAGTGTCGAATAGAGTCATGCGGATTGTAACATGGACGTCTGTTTCCTATTTTTGGGAGGCTATGGGACATTCTTAGGAGTTCTTCGCTTCTTTCACTCATATCGTGCTAAGAGTCTAAGTTGGTTTGTAGAATATTCGCTTGACTTTAATCTTTTGTAAATGGCCAGGACACGTGCTACTGTTACACAAGATGAGGGTTCCAAGATCGAGCATAGGGATTCTACTTCTATTCATGGATTACCTAGAGATCGAGGACATCCTTGTGGTGCGTCCCTATTTAGGGGCCAGGTTGGGCTACCTTCCCAGACCCTACTCATGCACATGAGCCCGAGATTCTTGTGGCACATCCAGTGGTGGTGTAGGGACCATCCCAGGCTCCACTATATTTTGTTCCCTTTTCATTACTCAGAGATGCATTGATTCATCATTTGGATATTGTTGGTGCGGTGTCGTCTAATGGTGCACAGTCTACTAGTCATAGTGTTATTCAAGCAAGCGCATAACCGGTAGTTACGGCTCCTAGAGTTGAGGTTCCCCCTGTGCTGATAGTTGTTTAGCCAATCGCAGCTCATCTAGTTGTGACCTAGTCTTCTATGTCTTTTGAGGAGCGGAAGATATTGGGTAGATTCTTGAGGTTGGTTCTGCCTAGGTTTTTCGGTGCTCCAGACGAGGATACCTATGAGTTTCGTATTGCTTGTGAGGATAGGCTTTCTAGTTTAGGACTTCTTGAGACTTATGTTATGGATTATACCATATTTTATATAAACTTGTATGCTCGTTATTGGTCGAGATGTTATATGGATTCTAGACCAGCTGGATCTTTTCCTTTATCTTGGACTCAGTTCTCTAAGATGTTCATAAGGAAGTATATGCCATGCAGCCTTAGAGACCAATTTAGGGATCATTTATCCAGATTGGAGCAGGGATCCATGATAATTGTTGAGTATGAGGCCCATTTTAATAAGTTGGTTGGGCGTACAAGTTTATTTTGGACTCCAAGTATGAGAGAGTTCACTACTTTGTTAGAGGGTTGAGACTCCCTATTTGTATGGCTACACAAAGTTTAGTTGTTGTAGGTAGGACTTTTGTAGAGGTTTCAGATCATGCTAAGGTGATGTAGGAGATGTACCGTGAGAGTTATCAGGGCCAAGATACATGGCCTACATCCTAGGGTAGACTTAATGGGATTTGTTGTAGTTCTCGATTCATACGTGGTAGTTCTCATGTTGGGTATCCTCCGTATCTATCTTTTCAGTCACAAAGTCAACCTAGTCGACTAATTCAGGAAGCTCTTTAGACTACTGATAGAGATCAGTCTTGTGCTAGTGGTCACCCTATTAAGGGTGGTGATTTTTCTTCGAGAGGTTCATGTTTGGGTCATTCTAGACGTGGTGGTTATTTTGGGTTAGCCAAATTTGTTGGTTCTGGTTCTACTCACGTTTACTATTTTACTTGTGGACTTCCTGGTAATTATTCATGAGATTTCCCTAGTTATGGGGTGTAGTTATTTTATCCCTGGGTGATTCTCCTATAAAAGTAGTTCATCGCTCGAGTAAAGGTGGCTCTCACAATCGTAGGGTCGGTACCAGGGTTCTTGAGGAGGTTCTAGCCAGGCAAGACGAGAGGTCAATTAGGTGCTCAGCCAGGTGGAGGGCATGGTCAATTGTATGCAATACCTACTAGACTCGAGGATAAGACTAGTGATTTATTATTTGTGCCTTTGCACGTATCTCCTCCTATGGGTGATTCTTTAGCAGTGATTGAGTATTTTGATCATGTGTTGTGATAGTCAGTGATGTTGATAATTGTGCCGATCTTATTATTCTAGATATGTGATCTTTGGTGTATTTATATTCCTAAGCACCATAACTTATCCATATTTTAGCCAAGTTTGGAGAACAAAGTGCCTAGTTTCTTATGATTTTACTCCACTTCTATGTAATTGAGCTAACCGATGTGATTAGGATGATTTCAAGTATTAATGAGGTATATGGATACATAAGGGGAGTATAAAATGCGGATGGCATATGACACAAGAGAGAGTAGAAGTCTAGACAAAATGTGGTGCCTAAAAACTATGTCCAAGACTAATTTGTCATTTAGAGTTAGTCTAGGGACTTACAAGGAAATTATGAGGGAAAAGTTATTAAAACTACTTGATGCTGAAAATTCACTTATAATTCATTATTTTGTATTATTTTTGCACTGAGAGTGGCGGCTTAGCACTAAGGAAGAAAGACAACTTCTTCTTCTCCACCAAAAATTGGATTCACTTTTTGGTATGATGAATATTTCTATTGTGATTTCCATTTTACACATGAGTAGCTAAGTTTATTAGTTAGGGTTATGGGAGCCTTGTGACATACAATCTATTACTTTGGGTTCTTGAATTCATCATGTATTGATCTGCTTATATCAATCTTTCTTCGTTTATCTTGAATTCTCGTGGTTGCAAACATAGAGGATATGCCTTAAAACTCAACTTGTTCGATAGAAAGGTTGAGGTTCGGAAAAGAGAGTAGTGACAAGAAAATTTCCAACCCCTATTTCATATGTTAATGCCTTCACAGGATTAACTACTTGGAGATTTCGTACTATTTTTGTAAACACTTTTGATTCGAGAGAACTAAAGTGAATTAGTCCTTGATTGTTGAAAAACACTAGGATTATGTTATTAAATACATTATGTTTCTCTGTAAGCATGATACATGTATGAATTCGTAAACCCCATAGTTAGAAAGTATTGAAAACTACAAGGTGGACATAACCCTAGATTGCTATTTCTCGGAAGTTGAATACTACTACACATATCTCATCTTGTTAAACTGAAACCATTAATTTGTGAACTGTATCAAATTCCCCATTTTTGTTTTATGGAAATGAATGATTAAAAGTTAACTAATCTGCATAGACCATAATTAGCACCATATTTCTTATGGGATTCAACCCCAACCTAGTTGGGTTATATATTTGACAATGATCGCCAGCGCTCTCGTAAGAGAGGTGTAATTTGTGACCCAAATTATGTTAATCTGACCCCAAAAATTTTGCGGTGTGACTTTATTTTATGATTTTCAATGAGGTCTATGGTGGTAGCATAGGTATCGGGCCGATCCCGAAGCCCACCACTGACCTCTATGGGGGCTGCGAGGGCACATCCCCTACAGTATGGACTTTTCCGACTGACTAAATTAGGTGATAGAATGGGTGATGTCAAGCTTAATGTTGAAATTACACTATGCAACGCCGAAATTTAACTAGGCTATGCATTTTGCGTCGCCTAGCATATGGCCTAAGCCCACTGACTCACTTGTGTGTTAAGTTGGGCAGTACCTAATGTAACTTAAGAGACAATCTGTGCGGCGCAAAATATAGGTTAGGTGATTCCTTAGACGGCGCATACCAGAGCGCATACGCTCACTACTCCAATTAGGCGTTTGGTTAGGCGATGCAAAGGGTAACTTACGCATTTAGTTGTACAACGCACACTTATGGTTATGCAATGACTTATGCGGATCCTAACCTAAAGCATGCCTTCACTGATTCCCTTAGGCACTAAGTTTTGCGACGCAAACTTAAGCATTGGATATCTATTAGGCGACACAAACTACTCCAACATCAACTAAATCCCCAAATTTTCTCTTATTTTACCACAAAATCGTTCCTCGAACATACTCTTTGTCCCACAAGCTTCTTCAACACTTTCAAAACCCAAGAACCTCCACTTTCTTTCTTATATCTTTCATCTTCAGTGTAAGTTTTCTTTTCTTAATCCTTAGGTGTTGTACTTTATGTTGTAGTTGTTAATTGGTTTCTTAAGGAATATGGATTAATTTCTTACCATGGCTATGTCAAAGAGAGGTTTTGAGCATCTTGGGAAGACAAACATCATTGTTATAGTTGACACCATTTTTTAGTACTTTAATCTTTTTAATATGATTGAATTATTCATGACTAAGGTAGTTTAGTTGTGTAGCCATTATTTCAGAACTTACTTTATGTTCTTGGTGTTGGTTAAATCGTGTGAAAGTGATGGTGTTTTGTGTTTATTGATATGTTGAATCTCTAAGGCATAACTTTGTTCAAAAATTATTTCGTTAAAGTAAAATTGGTGGAATTGAAGTAAGTGAATTATATTGTGACTAATGTTGGTACACCATGTCAGACTGTATGTCGGCAAAGTCTGAGTACCTGATAAGAAAACTTAATTGGTTTATACTAACAAATTAAGTGTGGGGTGGTGACTTCACCAACCTCATCTTAATTGTAGTTAGTTCATTATGTGTGGCTGACGTGGATGATATGATGAAAACAGGAAAAATGGCTTCAATGATAATCTCAATGTAGGTGGCATGACTCCTAATGTGGATGAGGAGTACTACTATCCAGGTTCTTTATCTTGTTATTTGCACTGGGGATAATGCTTAGCTTAAGTGTGGGGGTGGTTAGTTACTTTACTACTTGTTTTGTAAGAAAATAGTACATTTTCCTTAGTATACTTCGGTGATAGGATTAGTTATTTTGTTTATTTTGTTTCTTGTTAGATATTTGTTTGATTTAGTCATAATTAGGTGCTTTTCTCAATGATGGATGGATGAAGTCCATCTTAAGAGAAAATTAGTCATTTACTTGCATGTAACTATTCTTGTGGATCACATAACATTATAACATAAGTATGTAATGGATCATTACGTTTGAAACACCTAGGCTCTAGTTGTGACTCTTGTTGTGATTGTTGATTTTATTTGAATTCATTTAATTATTGGATCGAGAATCTATAATGCTCCTAATTGAGTTGACCAAGTGCCATGAGTGTGTAAGACTATTATATATTCCTTATTGCAACTAATTCTAGAACTTGCCTTGTGTAAGACTATTATATATTCCTTATTGCAACTGATGCTAGAACTTGCCTGGTGTGTGTGCAAAGCGAAATAAAGATTGTGAGTTTAGGAGATGATTTAGGCATTTCTTTCACAACCATTGTTCATGACTTCTTTTGACCTACCTTTGCACATTATCTTAGCTAGCCCCATTGAGCCTTTAGCTTATTCTTTTGTTAGCCTCATATGTACCCTAACCCATTCTTTAATAGACCATCATTTGTTACAAAATCTCCTAAGCACTTTAATGTAAAATCAATTTGAGTTAAGAGTTTGACAATAAAAGGAAAAAGGTGAAATTGATGCCCTAGGGTCTAGTTATTGGCATGTGAAATTGATGTGGTTGGGAGTAGCGAAAATTGTTGAAAAAGTTCCAAATTTTATCCCGGGCATATTACAATAAATCTATTTTGGCCCTGGTTTTTCTTGGACATTGTGCACCTCAACTAAGGTAAATCACTTAAGTTGAGAGTTGCTATCATAGGGGTGCATAACGTGAAATAGGTGCAAAAAAAATTATTTGAAAGCGTTGCATACTCCCACCATAGAGTTATTAATTGAGTTTAATGGGATGGGGTGAAAACAAAAGATATGGATAGATGAAAGTGGTGTAAATTAGTCGTTAAAAATTGGTCTTCGTTTTATAATGTAGTGTATTAAAGCGCTTAGGGAAGATAGTCACTATATCTTGCCAAAATAATTCCTACCGATCCTTTAGACTATATTACAACTCATAAAAGACCTATTTGATCTTAATATTATCATTATGATATTCATGGAGCATTACAGTAAGGGCAAGCATATGGTTATCAGTTGTAATTTGAAAATTCTTTGTGAGATTGAGCGCAACCCTATTCTTATATCCATATTATTAGAAATTGCGTGATTGTGAGTGATTATGGGTAACTTTCTTTTTGTGAGGGCACATGGTTGATGAACGTTGGGTAATTTATATGATTTCGTTGCTTAAATGGTATGCATGAATTTTCCAACTAAATGAGTCTATTCTTGAGGGTAGGTTGTCTCTAGTAATGATCCATTAATTTACTTCTTGTTCATAATTATTGTGTAAGCCTATTTGAGCATCTAGTTCTTTTCTTCATGGGTATTAAGACTTGTGTAGTATACATAAATAGATAAGTTGTTCAAGGAAGAACAAAGCTTTAAGTGTGGGGTGGTGATCTTGGGTGTATTTATACGCCTAAGCACCATAACTTACCCATATTTTCGCTAAGTTTGGAGAATAAAGTGCCTAGTTTCTTATGTTTTTACTCTACTTCTATGTAGTTGAGCTAACCAATGTGATTAGCATGATTTCAGGTTTTAATGAGGTAGATGGAGACATAAGGGGACTATGGAATGCGGATGGCGTATGACACAAGTGAGAGTAGCAGTCTGGAAAAAATGTGGTGCCTAAAAACTATGTCCAAGACTAATTTGTCATTTAGAGTTAGTCTACGGACTTAGAAGGAAATTACGAGCAAAAAGTTATTAAAAATACTTGATGCTGAAAAGTCACATATCATTCATTATTCTGTATTATTTTTGCACTGGGAGTGGTGGATTAGCACCAAGGAAGAAACGCAACTTCTTTTTCTCCACCAAAAATTGGATCCACTTTTTGGTATGATGAATATTTCTATTGTGATTTCCATTTTACTTATGAGTAGCTAAGCTTATTAGTTATGGTTATGGAAGCCTTGTAACATACAATCTATCACTTTGGGTTTTTGAATTCATCATGTATTGATCTGCTTATATCATACTCTCTTTGTTTATCTTGAATTCTCATGGTTGCAAACATAGAGGATGTACCTTAAAAATCAACTTGTTCGATAGAAAGGTTGAGGTTTGAAAAAGACAGTAGTGACAAGAAAATAGAATTTTCAACCCCTATTTCATATGTTAATGCCTTAACAGGATTAACTACTTGGATATTTTGTATTGTTTTTGTAAACACTTTTGATTCGAGAGAACTAAAGTGAATTAGACCTTGATGGTTGAGATACACTAGGATTATGTTATTAAATACAATATGTTTTTTGTAAGCATGATACATGTATGAATTCGTAAACCCCATAGTTAGAAAGTACTGAAAACTACAAGGTGGACATAACCCTAGCTTGCTATTTCTCTGAAGTCGAATACTACTACACATATCTCATCTTGTTAAACTGAAACCATTAATTTGTGAACTGAATCAAATTCCCCCATTTTGTTTTACAAAAATGAATGATTAAAAGTCAACTAATCTGTATAAAACTTAATTAGTACCATATTTCCTATGGGATTCGACCCCAACCTATTTTGGTTATATATTTGATAACGATCGCTAACGCTCTCGTAAAAGAGGTGAAATTTGGGAATATCAATATGTTGGATTTTAAAATAATTCTGGGCATTGACTAATTATCTCACTATCATGTAGTCATGGTTTGTTCTTCCAAGACTGTTACCTTAGCCATGTCTGGCTTACCCATAGTCGTGTTGTAGGGATAGGTTAGTCGCGATCCAACTAGGATTATCACTTATTCGTGTTAAAAGTCTTATTTTGAGGGGTTGCGACTCTTATCTCACTTATATTTGTGATACTCGTGTAGAGATTTCGTTGCTTGACTTTGTACCTGCTGTTTGTTAGTTTCCTGATATGTTCCCTACTGACCTAACTAATTTTCCCCCTGTCCATAAGATTGAGTTTGCTATCGACCTCAAGCTTTGTACCCAACCTAATTCTATGGAACCTTACCATATGCCTTCTACCGAGCATAAGAAATTGAATTCTCAACTTTAGGATCCTCTTGGTAAGGGTTTTATTAGAGCTAGTGTGTCCCTGTGTGAAGTTTCTATATTGTTTGTGAATAATAAATATGGTTTTATGCGTATGTGCATTGATTATTGGCATCTTAATAAGGTAATGGTGAAGAACCATTATCCAATGCCTTGCATAGATGACTTTTTTGACCAACTTCAGGGTGCTTCCATTTTTTCTAAGATTGATTTAAGGTTTGGTTACCATCAGTTGAGGATTCAGGCTGAGGATGTCCCGAAGGCAGCTTTTAGGACATGTTATGGTCATTATGAGTTCTTAGTGATATATTTTAGGTTTACTAATTCCCCAGCCACATTCATGGATTTGGTGAACCGAGTATTCAGGCCTTATTTGGACTACTTTATGATTGTATTCATTCCTATGTATTCGAGGAGTAGTACGAAGAAAGAACAATATTTAGGGATCGTTCTCCAGACCTTGAAAGATCATTTGATTTTTTCCAAGTTCTCCAAGTGTGAATTTTGGCTTAAGTCAGTGACATTCCATGGTTATTTAGTGTATAAAGATGGTATTATAGTAGACCCAGCCAAGATTATGGTGATTCCTGACAGGGCTATACCTACATCTCTGAGTAAGGTTCATAGATTTATTAGTTTGGTTGGTTATTGTACACGATTTGTTGAGGGTTTTGCTACTATTTCAGCCACAATGCTAGGTTGAATTGGAAGGAGGTTCCTTTTGAATGGTCTGAGGAGTGTGAGTCGTGCTTAGGAAGCTTAAGAATTTCCTTACTTTAGCCCTCATGTTAGCTCGTCAAGTTGAATGTGAGGGATTCACCATATTTTGTGATCCTTGTGGTATTGGTCTACGTTGTGTTTTAATGCAGAGGGGTGATGTCATTGCTTATGTTTCTGGACAGCTTAAGGTGCATGAACGCAACTACCCCACTCGCGATTTGGGGTTAGCAGCAGTGGTTTTTGCGCTCAAGACTTTGAGGCATTATCTCAATGGTGTGCATTGTGAGATTTTCACCGATCATCACAGTCTTCAACACCTCATGACCCAGCAAGAGCTTAATGCATGATAGGGTAGATGGATAGAGTTGCTTAAGGACTATGATATTTCCATTTTGTATTATTTGGGTAAGGATAATATGGTAGTTGATGCCTTGAGTTGCAAGGCAGTGAGTATGGGTAATTTGGCATCCATTTCAGTTTCTTGAAGGCCTTTGGTACGGGATATTTAGTCCTTGTCCATTTTGATGGTTCGCCTTGATATTTTAGATCCTAAGAGGATTTTGGCAAGTGTGGTGGCGAGGTCCTTACTATTTGAACAGATTCATGATTGTCAATGTGAGGATGGAGCGATGTATGAGGATGGAAAGCCTCGCTTCCTTTGTGATCAAGTATCAACGGCAAGTTTAGGAGGCACACTATTAATTGTAAGGTTATTTTAAGGTTTGATGGTCTTATTTGTGTTCCTCAGATAGGTGTTTTGATTCAGTCAATTCTATATAAGGCTCACAGCTCCAGATATTCTATTCACCCACGTATAACTAGGATGTATAAATATTGGAGGCAGCATTATTGGTGGAGTGGGATTAAGAGAGGTGTGGCAGACATTGTAGCTTATTGCCTATGTTGTTAGCAGGTAAAGACCAAACATCAGCGTCCTGGTGATTTGACCTAGAGGTTTCCATTCTCGAGTAAAATTTGCAATAGATTACTATAGGCTTCATTAGTGGGTTGCCTCATACTTCCTGGGGTTACAATTGTATTTAGGTGATTTTGGATCGTTTGACCAAGTCAGCATACTTTATTCCTATTCAGATGACCTTTAGTTCTGATAGATTAGCCCATATCTATGTTCGGGTGATAGATCATTTGCATGGGGTGCGTATTTTTATTATTTCAAACCGTGGCTCTATTTTTACTTTGAGATTTTGGAGAGCATTTCAGAAGAAGTTGGGTATTCAGGTAGATTTGTGTGCAACATTTTACCCACAGATCGATGGTCAGTCTGAAGAAGAATATTCAAGTTCTCAAGAATATGCTCCAAGCTTGTGTTATGAATTTTGTAGGCCAGTGGGATCAGCACTTAGCCTTGGAAAAGTTTGCATATAACAACAGTTAACATTCGAGTAATGAGATGGAATTTTTTGAGGCTCTGTATAGTAGGATATGTTGTTCTCTGATCGGGTGGTTTTAGTCTTTCGAGGTGAGGCCCTGTACATCAGATCTACTTCAGTACTCGTTGGGTAGAGTCAGGGTTATTAAGGATAGGCTGAGATTATCCAAGAGTAGGCAGAAGGCCTATATAGATCATAGGCTTCGTGCCTTAAGATTTGGAGTTGGTGATCATGTATTCCCCTGTGTATCGCCTATGAAGGGTATGATGAGATTTGGGAGAAAGGGTAAGCTCAGTCCTCGATATATCATCCCATCTGAGATCCTTAGCATAGTTGGCAAGGTAGCTTATGAGTTAGGTTTACCTCCAGATTTTTCTGTTGTTCATCCAGTTTTCCATCTCTCTATGTTACGGTGGTATATTTGTAACATGCTAGACTTTTTGGCTTAGAAAATTTCTTGATTTTGGAGCTCACTACTCAGAATATAGCTCAACTAATGAGACTTAAGGTCTCCTTATGGGTCACAAGGTTCTAGTCATAGGGTAACCAGTAAGGGTTGCTCATGTTTCTAAAGTGACTACGATAAGTATGTCATAAGTCCTAATGATGCTTTATAACTCATAAGGTATTTTCCATAATCAAACTAGTGTAGATACCCAATGTTATTGTTGTAGTTTCGACTAGGACCCTACGAGTTGTAACGTCTGTGTACGAGTAGTATGGTATGACTCATAGGTTAAATAGTGCGGATGCCTTAGGACACTTCCAAACTACGTATCTAGGGGACATATCGTTGTCAGCCGTTAAGAGTCATATGATGACCCCTAATGACGGTGCGACAAATCTTTAGTGTTTTATTAAGGGCACTTTGGACATTTCCTATTTTCCCTAATCATGACCTACGACCTTAAAACCCTTTTGGGACCCCATTGTCATCCAAAAAGACATAATTAAATGCACTCTTACTCTCTCAAATCCCTAAGTCAAGAACAAGCTAGGATTTTTCAAGGTTGATTATTTAGAGCTTTCAAATGATGATTTCTCTCCATAATAGTGATACTTTTATGCACGAGCCTCCCCTCTTAAACCTATTTTACTTAAAGCATGTGTTTAAATGGTTATTCATATGGATTTAAATATAGATTTTGATTTGGGTTAGGAGTTTTGGAATGATTGTTACTGGATTTTAATTTCCATGGTTTTAATGTAAGTGTTCATGTTTTATTTATCTGTTTCTAAACTCGTTGGGGTGCATGTGTATGGTGAATGGAATGGAGGATAAGGTATTCCCCAAATTTGATGATTTTGTTTTGGAATTTGGTTTTAAACATTGTGTTCCCTAAACCCACCCACATAATTGGATTTGGAATATGGTTAATCACATGATCTGGTTTACTTTCCTAAAATATTGCATTGCATAAATGGTTAAATGGATAAAAATGGTTTTAAAGGCCTTGTTGGCTATGTTTTTTATTTTAAATCTTGATTTAATGAACAAAAGGGGTTGTGGCATTCCCCCATCTTGATTTATTAAATAAAAGGGGTCGTGACATTCCCCCATCTTGATTAAATCAACAAAGGAGGTTGTGGCATTTCCCCGAGTTAATGGAATTGTTATGGCATAATTTTAATTTGGCAAGCATAATTGTATGACGATACCTGTGGTTAATGCCTTAATGGATAATTCCTTGGTTTAATGGATGGGTTCTGTAAAAACTTGTTTTAACTGGGCTTAAAGGGGGTTGTGTAGCTTATTGTGGGAGGTGGAGGTCCCAGGGGGACTGATACTGGAAACCATGTTTGTCTGCGTAGGGGTCTTTATGATCGTGTGCATAGTTCACACTTATTTATGTATATATATTTTGGATTGGCTAGGGTCGAGTCATTCCTTTGTTTATCTTTCGATTTTCATAGTTCGTATGGTTGACACGCACTGGGACCCTTTTAGCTGGGGGAGCTGAACCCATATAGCCCGTGGGTGCCCTTAGGACGGTTAAAGCTACACAGTCTATGTTAATGGTTTTAAATCTCATGCTAAACCTTATTCCCTATCTTGGCATGTTGTATATATAGATATATATATGTCTGTGTATATATATGAATTTACATATATATGTATATACATATATATGTATATACATATATATATATATACATACATATATATGCATATATATATAATTGTGTGCATTGGTTTGGAATGATTTTAAACTTATTTGATCATGGCCTTACTTTATCCCTTCGTTGAGTTACATCCTTGTACTCACCCCGCTAAATGTCTCTGAACGTTGTATCCACATGCGATGTAGGGAATGGAGACACTTCTACTTTTATTGCATAGTGATTAGGTGATTTCTAAATCGATCGTGAGTTAGTTTGAAGTGGTGGGCTTCTATGACGACCCTCATTCCATGTTTTGGTTTCACTACATCATAGACTATCTTTTTGTTTCTTTTTGGCTATTGTCGGTGGCATGTCCCGACTTAGATTGATGTTAGTTTCTTAGAGGCTTTTCTATTACTGTGGATTGGGTTGGTTGTTAGAGGTCTTAGATTTCTTTATGGGTTAGTTTAATTACTAACCTTTTTATATGCTCAGAATGTATCCGTTGCTAGTTGTATTGTATTCCAGTTGGCTAGGTTATAGAGGGTGGTCTCCGATCCTCAGTCAACTAGATATACCCATCATGGCCTGGCCCTGTTTCGATTCATAACAATATTCCTTATTCGTCCCATGTGCTTAGTTGGAACTCAGTCTAGTTGGATAAGAATTTGACTTTTGTGGAGGTGCATGTGCTTATTTTAGCTAGTGATGTGAGATGGCTGCGTTCTTGGGAGATTCCTATAGTTAAGTTCTAGTGGAGGCACCGACTAGTGGAGAAGGCCACATAGGAGATCAAGAGTGATATGCAGGCCCAGTATCCTCACCTGTTCGAGACATCAGGTATATCCGCATCTAACATTTGGGGACAAGAGTTTCTTTTGTAGTGGATATTGTAATGACCCTTCAGGTTATTTTCCATATTTCTTCTTATTTACGCCATTGGAGATTTTCCATAGCTGCCCTATGTCATTTATGACTTGCTAGAACTAATAATTTGATTACCAAGTAGTTCATTTGGTTTTTAGATATAATTCCCTATTTAGAAGTATTTGTTAGTTTAAAATGGCCATCGGGAAAAAACTTCAGTAAAACAATCTTGGATGTGAATTCCAACTGCGCCAGCAGCTCCGGAATAGTGAATTTAGGCAAAGTAGACCTTTGGTTCAGGTCCTAATGCACCCGAGCTTATTTTGACTTTTAGGTCAGAAAGTTGGAAATTAAAAGTTTGGGTATGGGACCCACATTTGGTCTAAATTACCTCGAATGGAAAATCTAACTTTGCCAACACGTTCAGAACGTCAAATTTAGTGTGGTTACATAGTTCATTTTCATATATCAGATTTTGGATGAATCTCGAGGCATCATTTGAACCTGGAATATTTTAAAAGTTTCTTGTGCAATGGCGATCATGCAAGGATCATGACATCGCACTACGACGATCGCGGCAAAACCCAAGGAGATTGAAGTCCATGGTGCGTGATAGCGTGTAATGCCCCAAATTTGGTACCCAAAATACTACATGGTGCTCATGACCCCGAAGGACAACAAGCTAACCTATGACTTATCTCTATACCTGTATACTGCATAATATACTGTATAAATACAGAAATAAAGGCTGAAAGGCCATATGGCTCAAAACTGTAACATAACTAATAAAACATAACATCTGGATAGGGTATGAAATACCCAAAACAACTGAAATAAACTGTCTGAACATACTGTAGTTTGAAAGCCTCTAAACCTAAACTGTCTGAATTAGGAGTTGATGGGACATGTCCTCAACTAACTTCAACTACTGAAATAAACTAAGTAATGATATAATAAAGTAATGATCATGACCTTAAAGGATAAGGACTCACTACTAACTCTGACTGCTGAGATTGGAATGCTACTGATTCTCTGGAGCTCGTGCTTCTGAACCTATGGTATAAAACACCATAGCGCAAATATATAAGTACAATTGAATGTACTGGTATGCAAGTGAAGTAGGGTGAATGCAAGGGTTTATATGCATGAACTATGATAATCGACTGTATAACATAAACGTGAGAATACATGTATGAACAAATGACTATAACTGAATTTGTGATGATACTGACAACTAAGTCTAAATACTGATAACATGAGTACTGATAACTTATACTGAGCGACTATATCTGACACTCTAGGTTTTGATTGAACTAGCTAAGTTCCATACTATTTTGAGTTGACTTTATCTAATAGTCTTGAATTCTGTAGAACTATCTAAGTTCTATTACTGTGACTGATACTAAAACTGTAATTGTGGGAAGTAGTCATGTAACTGATATGCCCCAAACAATGCATTATAGCTGAGCTGGGGTCCAATCTATAACCCGAATTGGAAGGGTGTCAATACCGCGCCACTAGTAAGGATAAGCTATGGGTAATCCTCATCTAACAGTGTCCCCAAAAAAGAATTGTGGGGCCCTTATCTGACAGTGCTTATCCACCTCATCAACCCTTATCTGACATTGTTGATGTCTCAACCTATGTTGGATACATAGTTCTAGAACACAAGGATTGTTTCTAAGAATCACACCCTCACCTGGCAGTGTGTGTTCCCATCCTTGGGTTCACTCGGTGCTAATTCCTACTCACATCTGAATAGACACTGATCATGGTTGACTGAACTAGAATAAACTGAATTACTGGAGTTTTGCTGACTGACGAAATTCTACTGAGATTACTGAATTACTTAGCTTTCCTAAGTCACATGACTCACTGAGTTCTATGGATCGTGGCTTGACTAAGGATATCGTGAACACATGACACTGGCTCTAGGCACACAACTATATTTTTGGGGACAAGTATCCCCAGGACCTGATTGAAGGAAACTGACAAGGCATGACATTCTTGAATACATGACCAACATTAATAATCCATAATATAATAAGTTGGGGATTTCATGAAGTACAAGCTTTAAAGCACCACAATGGCTACACATATATCCATAATTCATTGGCTACGACATTTCATCAAACACTTGACATTCATGAACGTGTTCATAAATGGGGATTTCATACTATCATACTAGCATCGCACTTTTCCTTCACATAGGCATTTAATCAAACACATAGGGAGCATACTTCTGTTATACCATAATCAATGCATCTAATTGTCATGGTTGCATGAATAAATTTACAAATTTGAAGGTTTATCATGATATTATGCAAATCATCATATACTAGGGTCAATCATTGGAATATGTAATTTAAAACATGAATCAAAACCCCACAACATTATGAACATGAATTTCAATTCAATTTAGATCATGAACATTCATAAATACACAAATCTTGGATTTCAAAAAGAGATTCTTGAGCTTCATGGGTGAAAGGGACCTATGAATCAACACATGACATACCTAGGTTGTGAGTTTCTTGAATTTCTTGGAGTTGAAGAACTTGAATTTCTTAGTTTCTTGAAGGAGGATTTGGATCTTGTTCTTGGGGATTGATCTTAGAGAGAAAACCCTAATTTGATGTTGTGGATAGATAATGAACGTATAAGTCTATTTCTGATATTATTAGGTATTAGAAAGGGTGGTAAAAGACTGAAAATCCCATTTTAGAAATGACTTAAAATAACTTAACGAAATATGTTATGGTCCATCGTTGGGTCGATGGTCTGGTGGTCCTGACCATCGCAACTGGGCAGAATAGGGGTTCACTACCTCTCCTATGATGGCTTGGGCGATAGTTCATCGCTATCTTGATGGTCCATTAGCCTGAGCCATCACTCTTTAGCAGAAGGTGGTCTAACTTCCTCCACTGTGATGGTATGGGCTACAGTCCGGCGCTAGCTCGACGGTCCGGTGCTAGCTCGACGGTCCGTCGGCCCTTATCGTCGTACCTGGGTAGTTTTGAATGCTTTTTGTAAAACATCCATATCTTATTACTTCGATACCAGATTTGGACGAAATTAGTATCGTTGGAAAGATAATTAAATTTCCCACATGATGAAAAGTGAAAATATTGAAAGTATCACGCGTATAAAAGTGGATTCATCTTTAGAATAATTCTTTAATATTTTTGGAATAAATTCAAGCTAGGTAGAAGTACGGGGTATTACAATATCTCCCCCATGGGAACATTCATCCTCGAATGAAACTGATTGAGATAGGAGAAAGGATAAGCTAAAGTACTTACTAAACATAAACAATTGAAACATGACTTCATGACTAACATGACTGATAATTGAATACATATATATCATACTGAACATGCATATCTAATGTATGTGTAACCAATTCATGAATGCATGACTGAGTGCTCTGATGAACTAAGTTTCTCACAACGAGAATGCATAGTTGATGCATGATTATATGACTGAACTGATACGTGAATGCATGACTGAATATGCAATGGTATACAATACCATGTTTATAATGGAATTCTGAACATGAACTGAATAAGCTTAAGGAAAACTTTACCTTGAGCTAGATCTGAGTTGGCGGGGAAAAGGTGAGGATACTTGGTTTGCATATCTGCTTCTGTTTCCCAAGTAGCTCCCTCAACGAACTGATTCTACCAAAGAACTTTGACTAGAGGGACTTCTTTGTTCCTCAGTCTACGCGTCTAGTAGTCAAGAATTTCGACTGGAATCTCTTCATAAGAGAGGTTGTTCTAAACTTCTATGATCTGGATAGGGATTACAACTTCCGGTTCACTTATGAACTTCTTGAGCAGAAAGACATAGAAGACTGGATGAACTGAGGCTAGATCTGAAGGCAATTTGAGCTCATAGGCTACCTTCCCAAAACAACTAAGAATTTTGAAGGGACTGACATATCGGGGACTGAACTTTCCCCTCCTGCCGATCTCGCAGTCGAGATCCTATTTACGTACATCTGCATAAGACTTCTATTGGCTCTGAGCAGCCCAGAGTCTTTCTCTGATCAACTGGTCTTTTTAAAAGGCATCGAATACTAAGTCAAGCCTTATAACTAAGGCCACACTAACTTCAAACCAACCGACTGGAGATCTACATCTCCTACCATAAAGAGCTTCGAATAGAGCCAACTTAATACTAGAATGATAGCTATTATTGTATGCAAACTTAATCAAGGGCAAGTGGTCATCCCAGCTACCCTTGAAATCAATTGTACACGCCCTTAGCACATCTTTTCACGTCTGAATGGTCCTTTTTTCTTGACTATCTGTCTGATGATAAAAGGAGGTACTAAGATGAACTTGGGCACCAAGACCCTTTTGGAATGCTTTCCAGAAATGATAGGTGAAGTGGGTACCTCTTTCTGAGATAATGGATAATGGAACTCCGTGTAATCTGACCAACTCTCTGATGTAGAGTTTAGCATAATCCTCAGCTGAATAAGAGGTATGGACTAGAAAAAAATGACTAGATTTTGTCATCTTGTCTACAATGACCCAAACAGAATCATGCTGATGACACGTACGAGGCAAACCCATCACAAAGTCCATGTTCACTTCTTCCCACTTCAAAGTAGGAATATTGAACTCCTGCATGGACCCACTAGGCTTTTGATGCTCTATCTTAACCTGCTAACATGTAGAGAACTTAGCCACAAACACAGCAATATCTCTCTTTATCCTACTTCATTAATAGATTTCCCAGAAGTTGCGGTACATCTTTGCATCCCCTAGATGAATAGAATAGCACATACCATGAGCTTCTACAAGAATTTGTTGCCTTAAGTCGTCTACACCTAGAACACACAGACGAACCTGACACGCAAAATACCATCTCCCTCTTGGGAGAAAACCTCTACTTTCTGATCCTTGACTAACTCTTTCAACTTGACTAGACAGGGATATCTATCTTGCTTTTCTTTTACCTCAGAAACTAGAGATAATTCAGAACACCTCTGAACCTATATGTCACCCTCCTTTGTATTGACTAAGCGAAAATATAATCTGGCAAGTTGATAGATTCCCTGAGCTAACTTCTTCTACTGTCCTCAACATGAGCAACACTACCCATAGATAGTCTACTAAGAGCGTCGACCACAATGTTGGCCTAGCCCAGATGATAAAGGGCACTCATGTCATAATCTTTCAAGAGCTCTAACCACCTTCTCTAACAAAGATTGGGATCTTTCTGAGAAAAGACATACTGAAGGCTCTTATGATCTGTGAACACATCTACATGAAACCCATATAGATAATGCCTCTAAATCTTCAAGGAAAATACTATGGCTGCTAACTCAAGATCATGAGTAGGATCATTCTTCTCATGAGGTTTAAGCTATCTGGAGGAATAGGCTATGACCTTACCATGCTGCATGAGGAAATAACCCAAACCTACTCTAGATGCATCACAATACACCACGAACCCATCTGGACCATCTGGAAGAGCTAAGACTGGAGCTGAGGTGAGTTAAGTTTTCATTTCCTGAAAACTCTTCTAGCAAGATTCTGACCATTGAAACTTGACTTTATTCTGAGTCAATCTAGACACAGGGGATGCAGTAGAGGAAAATCCCTCAACAAACCATTTGTAATAACCAGCCAAACCCAAGAAACTCCTGATATCTGATGGAGAGATAGGTCTGGGCCTGTTTCTTACAGCTTTGATCTTCTGAGGATCTAATCTAATGCCATCACTGGAAACGATATAACCAAGGAATGCTACTGGCCTTAGCCAAAATTCAGACTTACTAAAATTGGCAAACAATTGATGATCTATGAGGGCCCAAAGTAAAATTCTGAGATGGTGTCTATAATCACGCTAACTGCGGAAATAAACAAGGATATCATCTATGAAGACTATGATGAATATGTCCAAGTACTACTTGAACACACGATTCATCAAGTCTATGAAAGCTATTAGGGCATTATTAATACCAAAGGATATGACTATGAATTTGAAGTGACCATACCGAGTATGGATGGTTGTTTTAAAAATGTCATACTCTTTGACTCTGAGCTGATGGTAGCCTGATCTGAGGTCTATTTTGGAGAAATAACTGGCACCCTGGAGTTGGTCAAACAAGTCATCGATTCGTGAAAATGGATACTTGGACTTGACCGTGACTTTATTGAGCTGACGATAATCAATACACATTCTGAGAGAACCATCTTTCTTGCACATGAATAAAACTGGTGCCATTCAGTATAGAGGAATAGATATAGGTTGAATAACTGGAAAAAGATCAATGCTGGAGTCTATTTCCTTTTTAGGAGGAATCCCTAGAAGATCTTTGGAAAAGACATCTGAATATTTACTTACTATTAGGACTGATTCAAGATTGGGAGTCTCGAAACTAGTATCCTTAACATGAACAAGATGATAGACATACCCCTTAGATATTATTTTTCATGCCCGAAGATAGGAAATAAGCTGACCTTTGAACGCTAAAGTACTACCCCTCCACTCTAGGATGGGTTTATTCAAAAACTAGAACTGGACTATTCTGTTTCTGCAATCGACTGTGGCATAGAAGAAATTAATCCAATCCGTGTCGAGAATGACATCAAATTTAGTCATCTCTAATTCGATTAAATCTGCTGAAGTGACTTTCTGAGCTACTATAACCAGACAATTTCTATATACCCGTTGGGCTATGATAGTTTTACCTACTTGGTAGAGATTGAGAAGGGCTCTGCTAGAATTTTGGGATTGACTCCAAAATTAACTGTTATGTAAGGAGTAACAAAAGAAAGGGAAGCACCTGGATCTAGCAAAGCGTAAACATGCACATAAAAGATCTATAACGTACCAGTAACTACATAAGAAGAATTTTCCTGATCTTGCTGGGACTGGAGAGCATAAATTTAATTTAGGTGTTGCCCACTAGTAGCACTGGAGGTGGCACCCTGCTGGTTTGGGCAATTGGAATGGGCTAAGAAATAGTTATGCTAACCCTGATAGCTCAACTAGGACAATTTCTGAATCTATGGCCTAATTTGCCACATTCGAAATAGACATCGCTACCAGCTCTGCAAGCACCCTTGTGGTTCTTACCATAAGTCTGACAAAGGGGATTAATTCGGGCATTGTTGACACTGCCTTGAGACTTAGAGCCTGGATCCCTATCACTGTTGCCATCCCTAAACTTAGGAGCTAGAGTACAGCTGAAGAAGGAGCTAGAATTGATGACTTAGGACATAATTTAAAATGATTCCCTCCTTCTGATTTGGGATGAGCAAAGCTGAAACTACTTGTCCTTACTCTCTTATTCTACTTCTCTCTAATATTAATCTTTTGCTCTTCTATCTATTGAGCATGGGTCATAAGCCTAGCTAAATTCATGTCACTATTCTACATCACAGACCTACACTCGTTGACCACAGTATCATTCACCCCATAAACAAACTTACTCATCTTGGCTATGCTATTTGTACCCACATGAGGGGCATATTTGGCTAATTGAGTAAACTTAAGAGAATACTCTTTCACCGTTATGTTTCCCTGCCTAAGGTTGATAAATTCTAACACCTTAGCGTCTGTCAGCTCTTTGAGAAAGAATCTATCTAAGAATGCGGTGAAAAACTCCTCTCACTCTAAAGGCCCTGCATCATCTGTCCTTTCAGACTTCCACTGTTTAAACCAAGTATGAGCAATGCCCGACAACTAATGTGTAGCTAGATCAGAACTCACACTAGAAATAACCCCCATGATTTCTATAACCATCTAAACCTGACCGATGAATTCCTGAGGGTCCTCATCTAACTTAGATAAGAGAAAGGATGGAGGATTTATTCGGGTGAAGTCACGAATCCTGGTTGCAGCTGAATTGGCCGCTGGACGGTCCAGAACAGCAGATGTTCATTTATTCTATGCAACAACTTACTGAGCAAGAGTAGTGAATGCATCTCTAAACTCTGCATGAGAAACATGTTCGCCCAAAGGTTCTTTGGGCTGAGGGGCTGACTGATTCTCGTTTTTTCTTTTAGGAGGCATGTTCTGTATAAGAAAAAGGGAGAAATGGGTTAGACTGAGAGTTAACTTGAGTTTATGCTCACTGGCATGACATGAATACTAAAATAAGGAAAACTGTTCCTAAAACATCTTATAGCCTCCTGCACATAAATGTGACTTGCAACACACCTATACACAAGACTCTACTAGATGCAACTTTTAGACTTCCTGGGACACTATTGAACCTTAGGCTCTAATACCAAGTTAGTAACGCCCCAAATCTGTTACTCAAAATCCTACACGGTGCTTATAACCCTGAAGGACCACAAGCTAATCCATGACTGCTATCTATAACTTTATACTGCATAATATACTGTATAAATAGGGAAATAAAGGTTGAAAGGCCATAAGGTTCAAAACAGTAACATAACTAATAAAACATAACATCTGGATGGAGTATGAAATACTCAAAATAACTGAAATAAACTATTTGAACATACTGTAGTCTAAACGCTTCTAAAATTAAACTGTCTGAATAAGGATTTGATGGGACATGTCCCTAACTAACTCCAACTACTGAAATAAACTAAGTAATGACATAATAAAGTAATGATCATATCCTCGAAGGATGAGGACTCACTGCTAACTCTGACTACTGAGACAAGAATGTTACTGATGCTCTGGAGCTCGTGCTTTTGAACCTATGGTATAAAACACCATAGCACAAATTAGTTAGTACAATTGAATATACTGGTATACAAGTGAGTTTGGCTAAAATGCGAGGGTTTATATGTATGAACTATACTAATCGATTGTATAACATGAATATGAGAATACATGTATGAATAAATGACTGTAACTGAATTCGTGATGATACTGAATTTTGAGTCTGAATACTGGTAACATGAGTACTGATAACTTATATTTTGTGACTGTATTTGAAAGTTTAGGTTCTGATGAAACTAGCTAAGTTCCGTACTATTTTGAGTTGACTATATCTGACAGTCTTGAATTCTGTAGAACTATCTAAGTTCTATTACTAAGAGTGAGACTAAAACTGTAATTATGGGAAGCATTCATGCAACTAATATGCCCCAAATAATGCATTATAGCTAATTTGGGGTCCAATTTGTAACCCCAATTGGAAGGGTGTCGATACCGCATAACTGGTAAGGACAAGCTATGGGTAATCCTCATCTGACAGTATCCCTAAATAAGAATGGTGGGGCCATCATCTGACAGTACTTATCCACCTCATCAACCCTTATCTGACAGTTTTGATGTCTCAACCTATGTTGGCTATATAGTTTTCGAATGCAAGGATTGTTTTTAAGAATCACACCCTCACCTGACAGTGTGTGTTCCCATCCTTGGATTCACTCGGTGCTAATTCATACTCCCATCAGATTGACTGAACTAAACTAAACTAATTTCGTGGAGTTCCACTGACTGATGGAATGCTACTAAGATTACTGAATTACTGAGCTTTCCTGATTCACATGACTGACTGAGTTCTATGGATCGTGGCTTGACTAAGGATAACGTGAACACATGACACTGGCTCTAGGCATATAGCTATGTTTTCTCGTACAAGTACCCCCAGGACTCGATATAAGAAAACTAACAAGGCATGAAATTCTTGAATACATGACTAACATCAACAATCCATAATATAATAAGTTGGGGATTTCATGAAGTACAAACTCTAAAGCACCATAATGGCTACACATATATCCATAATTCATTGACTATGATATTTCATCAAATACTTGACATGCATGAACTTGTACATAAATGGGGATTTTGTATTATCATACTAGTATGGCACTTTTCCTTCACATAGGTATTTAATCAAACACTTGGGGAGGATACTTCAATCATACCCTAATCAATGCATCTAATTATCATGGTTGCATGAATAAATTTACAAATTTGAAGGTTTTATTATGATTATTATGCAAGTCATCATATACTAGGGTCAATCATTGGAATATGTAATTTAAAACATGAATCAAAACCCCACAACATCATGAACATGAATTTCAATTCAATTTAGATATGAACATTCATAAATATATAAATCTTGAATTTTGAAAAGAGATTCTTGAGATTCATGGGTGAAAGTGACCCATGAATCAACACATGACATACCTAGATTGTGAATTTCTTAAAGTTCTTGGACATGAAGAACTTGAATTTCTTAGTTTCTTGAAGGAGGATTTGGATCTTGTTCTTGGGGATTAATCTTTGAGAGAAAATCCTAATTTGATGTTGTACATGGATAATAAACTTATGATTCTATGTCTGATATTATTAGGTATTAGAAAGGGTGGTAAAAGACCAAAAAGTCCCTTTTAAAAAGGACTTAAAATAACTGAACCAAATATGAGATGGTGGGTGCGACGGTTCATCGCTGGGTCGACAGTCCATTGGTCCTGACCATCGCACCTAGGAAGAATAGGGGTTCACTGCCTCTCCTACGATGGTCCATCACTAGCTCAATGGTCCATTGGCCTGAGCTGTTGCTCTTTAGTAGAAGGTGGTCTCACTGCCTCCGCTGCGATGGTTTGGGCGACGGTTTATCACTATGTCGACGGTCTGTCGGCCCTCATCATCATACTTGAGTAGTTTTGGTTGCTTTCTATAGGACGTACATATCTTTTTAGTCTGATACTAGATTTGGACGAAATTGGTATCGTTTGAAAGTTAATTCAATTTTCCACATGATGAAAAGTGAAAATCTTGAAAATACCAGATGTATAAAAGTGGATTCATCTTTAGAACTAGTATTTAACATTTTTGGGATGAATTTAAGTAAGGTAGAAGTATAGGGTATTACATAGAGGCATCTCTTTTCTTGGGATGAGTATTAAAGGCCCTTTAGGCTACATTTTGGGTACTTCTCACTCTTCCTTGAGACCAAAAAACACTAAAAAGGGTGTGCTAAACTCAAATTAAGTCTTGGGTGCCTCTTGGGAGAATAGTTAACTTATATTTTCATGATTAACATTGGATTTGAGGTAGGAATCCTTCCATTTCGTGCTTGAGTTTCTTGAATTCTTGACCAAAACCCCAACTAGCTTGAGGTTATATTTTAATCCAAATAAGCTTAGCTTCACCTATTTTTTTTGGGTTATGATTCCTTGATGGTGTATGAACATCGGTTTGACCTCAAAAATGTGTTTTCCATTAGTAGGACCTACTTGGAGATTTTGGTGTTATTTTTAAACCCGAAGCATGATGGTGCAATATGGGTATCGATGTTCTTGTTATAATGTGTAGATTATGTTTTTATTCGATTGGCACCTTGAAGAAGCTCACCAAATGCCTAGGAAATGCTCCCTTCGAAGCATGTTGGCTAATTAAGTAAAAATGTATTATGGTGACGACACTAGAAGTGATGTACATGATTTATTGACTAAATTATTGTTAATGATATGAGTTTCTATGGATGATGCTATGATTTAATCCCATGACTATGTTATTATATAAGTCGTTGATTAGGCCATTGTTTCAGGAATTGAGCTACGTTAATTCTCATGATATACTTTCATTGAGTAATTAAGCTAGCGATCATGCTAGCAATCCCTCTTATTGCTACAATTGTGAGTCATGATGTTAATGATTCTAGAGGGGATGTTTATAGACTACAAAGGAAGCTATGTTACTAATTATGCTATAAATCTGATGATAGTTCATAATACTCATGTTATATATTCATATATCTATTAGTAATTTGACATTGATGATGAACGATAAGTTATGGAGGTATGTTCTTCCTTGTTTCTCTTTACGTACATTCACTTTAGCTCTCGTGGGGTAGGTCATTTACTTTATCCTTAGTGGGGATTGTCATTTACTTTAACAATCGTATGGATTGTGTTGGAAACCTGGGGGTGGGCACCACACAATGAGGGACCAGGTTTCTTATAGTCATTCAAAAGCAATTGAATAGAAAAGTAACTGTGAGGTACAAAAAAGCAAGGCAGTGCAGGAAAGTGAAGACACAAGATTTTTACATGGAAACCCAGGAAAGGAAAAACCATGACTTGCCCTTACTAGCTCCTAGGAAATTCACTATAATCGACCTCTTGATTACAGTTTAGATTTTAACCTACCTCTAGGCTCATTTCGCTAGTAGTAACTCTACTACAAGCTCATCTTGATAACTCTACCAAGGACTCTGTCTACTGATTAACTAATTTGAGAATTTTTATTATGTATGATGTTTACGAGTATTTTTAGTTGGAAAGTAGCCTTTACATGTTTAAAGCATGAAATTCCATGTCAAATCCCATAATGTATGGTTTTAGTATTATATTATGTTATTCCCACATATTTCAATCATTACCATGCCTATAGGTTCATGAATTTCAAGTGTTTGATGAAATGCCATAAAAAATAATTTTGAGCAATAACAACTTATTATGCTTTTACTGTTAATGTTATCAAGTCCTAGGGGTTATGAATACCTGAAATTTAGCTGTTTACTTAGTCTTAGTACTTTAAAAATGGTTTTTAGGCATATATGAGTATTATTAATTCAGTCAGTTATCCTATAAGTCAAGTTTAGATCAGTTCAGTATTTCGAGTCAGTTCAGTTTGGAGTAGGATTTAGCACCGAGCGAACCCAAGGTTGTGGCTCATCTTTCAGTTGAGGGTGTGACCTATAGTAGTAGTCTCTACATTGTAGAACAACGTAGCCATCATAAGTTAGAGAGGTTAACCTACCAGTTGAGGGTTGACATATATCTCCCTAGAGCACCTGCCAGTAGAGGGTGACACTTTAGTCCTTTGGGACTTCATTACAATGGATCCATGCAGACAGTGTTAGTACCTATGGGACAGTACTGTCACCCTTCCAACTGGGGTCATAGGTTAGACCCCAATTAGCTTTTATTGAGGCATGTCAGTTAGATGATAGCTACCACAGTCTCAGTCTAGTATTCAGTTTAACATTCAGTATCAGTATTTTAGTATTTCAAATTACAACTATCCCAGTATCATGTCATATGCTTGGTCATGTATTCTCATATTTTACAACTTTCTCATATACTATACATCAGTTATCTCATACTATTTATTTAGCCAATTATTATTCATACATATGAGCCATGCATATCAACCTAACCTCATTTAGCATACTAGTACATTCAAAGTACTAACTGTATACTCATTTCTTGTTCTATGATGTCTAATATCAAAGGTTCAGATTCTCAGATTCTTATCCGTACCTTGATATCCCACCACGCTAGCCACAACAACAGTGGTGAGTCCTTATATTCTAAGGACTATTTATGTTTATTTCATTGTTTTTGTTCAGTAGTCAGCCATAGTTAGTTGGGGACTTATCCCATCAACTCCACAGTTAGTTAGAGGCTTTCAGACACTTACAGATAGTTAGTTAGTTATCAGTTGTTCTTGGCAGTCTTCATAGTATTATTTTCAGACATTTATTTTTCAGGCATATTAATTCAGAGATATTTTTAAATTTTTAAACCTTATGGCATATCCAACTTTGTTTTTCTCCCATATGTACCCTTTATTATCATTTGTTCAGTGCCTATATCAGGTACTAGCTCGTGGATTAGCTTGTGCTAACTTGTGACTGTAAGTACCGTGTGGCATCCAGGGTATACTCTCGGGGTGTTACAAACTTGGTATCAAAGCTTAGGGTTTTAAAGTGTCTCAGGGAGTCTAAAAGACACGTTGAGTAATATCTTATGTATGGGTGTGAAGTATGCCAAACTTATGGACAAGAGGCTACAAGACATTTTAGGAAAAGTTTCCCTTCTTTTAGTATTTATGTCGTGCGAGTGAGAATGAGCTCAATTTAAACCATTTTTCTAATCAATCTTCTTTTTATTTATAGAATATGCCTCCTAGACAGAATAAAGAAAAGTAAAGTGGGAATCAACCCACACCTTCGCCTATTAAAGAAGATCCTCTCAATGAGCATGTATCCTATGCCAAATTTAAAGTTGCATTCACTACTTTATCTCACTCAGTAGAAGCCCAAAATAATCAGCCGACTATCGTCCAAGATGTTCTGGTGGCTAAAATTTCCGCAGCTAGGATTCGAGACTTTACCCAAATAATCCCTGCTCTATTTTTGGGATCTAAGTTTGATGAGGATCTGTAGGAGTTCCTCGACATTGTTCAGAAGGTAACTGATATTATGGGTGTGACTTTTAGTGAGAGTGCATAGTTGGGTGCTTTCTAATTATAGGATGTTGCTCACACCTGGTATAAGAAGTGGAAGTAAAATAGAGGGATAGATGTAGGGCCTATTGAATACGAAGAGAATACAATGGCCTTTTTAGGTAGGTTCTTTCCATTGAAGTTAAAGGAAGCTAAGGTGCAGGAGTTTATTAATTTGAGGAAGGAAAACATGAGTGTGAAGTAGTATTTTCTTAAGTTTACTCGACTAGCAAGGTATGCTCCTAATATGGTGTTTGATTACAGGTCTAGGATGAGTAAGTTTGTCTCTGGTGTAGTTGATAGCATAGTTAAGGAGTGTAGGATCATGATGTTGATTAATAATATGGAATTTTCTAGGTTGATGGTCTATGCTAAATAGATTGAGGAGCAAAAATTTAAGGAAAAAGAATGAGAGAATAAGAGGGCTAGAATAAGTATCTTTAATTTTGCTCAGCTAAGGTCGGAGGGTAGTAACCATCTTTAATTCTGTTAGAAATCTTTAGCCCCATCTCCATCTTCAGCTAGTGTGCCAGCTCTAAAGTTCAACAATGATAATCGCGATAGGGCGCCAGGCTCTAAGCCTTAGGGAAGTGTGAACAATGGTCACACAAATTATCTTTGCCAGAAATACAGTAGAAACTATCAGGGTATGTGTAGAGATGGAATTGATGTATTCTTTAGGTGTGGTAAGCCAGTCCATACGATTAGGGATTGCCCATAAAATGGTCAACAGGGTTAGTCCAATTGTCTCCCAGTTCTATCTGGTTTTTCGACTCAATAGGGTGCCGCTTCCAGTGCAACCTGTGGTAGATAGTATGTACTTTAGTCTCGGTAGGATCAGGAAAATTCTCTTAATATGGTTAATGTTACATTGCAGGTATTTCATTTACATATTTATTCTTTGTTAGACCCCAAAGCTGCTTTTTCTTTTGTAACCCCTTATATAACAATTAATTTGGTGTCAGTCCAGAGACTTTAGAAGAATTCTTTTCAATGTCTACCCAATAGGTGTCTCTATTATAGCCAGGCAGGTATACATAATTTGTCCGGTTAAAATACCCAAAAAGTCACTTCAGTTAATCTTGTAGAGTTAGAGATGATGGATTTTATTTTCATTCTCGGCATGGATTGGATCCACTAATTCTATGGTTTAGTTTATTATAGAAATGAAGATGTTCATTTTTAGTTTTTGAATGAACCAATTCTAGAATGGAGTGGTAGAACCTCAAAACTTAGGGGTTAGCTTATTTCATACCTTAGAGCGAGAAAAATAATATTCAAGGGGTGTGTCTACCATCTTTTTTGAGTTAAAGACTTTAGTTCAGAGACTCTTAATCTTAAGTCAGTTTCAGTAGTGAGGGAATTTCCAGATGTGTTTCTCAAAGATCTTCCTAGAGTTCCTCCTGAAAGGGAAATTGACTTTGGAATAGATCTTCTTCGAAATACCTAACTTATATATTTTCCACCCTATATGATGGCTCAAGAAGAGCTTAGGGAGTTACAAGAATAATTAAAGGATATCTTAGATAAGGGATTTATCAGGCCCAGTGTTTCCCCATGAGGCACTCCAGTCTTCTTCGTGCGAAAGAAAGACAATTCTCTTCGTATGTGCATTGATTACTGTCAGAAAGTCACAATCAAGAATAAGTACCCATTCCCCAAAATTGATGACTTGTTCAACCAACTTAAGGGTGCCAGTTACTTCTCTAAGATAGACCTCAGGTTCAGCTATCATCAGGTCAAAGTCAAAGAATGTGACATTCCAAAAACTGCTTTCAGAACTCAGTATGGTCACTTCAAATTCCTAGTCATGTCTTTTAGTCTTATAAATTCCCCAGCAACTTTCATGGACTTGATGAACAGAGTGTTCAAGAAGTACTTAGACATGTTTGTCATAGTCTTCATAGATGACATCCTTATCTATT
Organism: Capsicum baccatum var. pendulum; assembly: GCA_030864225.1. Lineage (NCBI taxonomy): Eukaryota > Viridiplantae > Streptophyta > Magnoliopsida > Solanales > Solanaceae > Capsicum > Capsicum baccatum. Next base: position 223,825,970 of record CM061552.1, on the reverse strand, counting down.
CTCATAATGAAAACGATCATGCATACCACCTCAGAATAGTATTCAGACTCTTAGAGCCCATCAGTTATTAACTAAATTTAGTAAGTATGAGTTTTGGCTAAGATCAGTAGCTTTACTTGGCCATATTATTTTTGGTGATGGCATTAAAGTCTACCCTCAAAAGACCCAAGTAGTGAGAAATTTTCCCAGACCTATTTCTCCATTAGATATTAGGAGTTTCCTAGGTTTGGCTGGCTATTACAGATAGTTTTTCAAAGGTTTTTCGTATACTGCATCTCCCATGTCTAGATTAACTCAGAAGAAAGTCAAGTTTTAGTGGTCATATTCCCATGAGAATTATTTTTAGGAGTTGAAGACTCGACTCACTTCAGCCCCAGTTTTTACCTTGCAATATGGTTCAAATGGGATTGTTGTTTACTGTGATTCTTCTAGAGTTAGTTTGTTGTGTTCTGATGTAGAAAAGTAAGGTCATAGCCTATGCCTCTAGAATTCTTAAGCCCAATAAGAAGAATAATCCTACCCATGATCTTGAGTTTGTAGCTATTGTGTTTGCCTTGAAAATTTGGAGGCATTATTTGTAAGGGGTGCATATTGAAAAGTTCATAGATCATAAACGTTTACAGTATATGTTTTCACAAAGCGAGTTAAATCTTTCTCAAAGGAGGTGGTTAGAATTGTTAAAAGATTATTGTATGAGTATTTTGTATCATTTAAGCAAGGACAATGTAGTGGATGATGCCCTTAGTAGATTGTCAATGGGTAGTATGGATCATGTTGAGAATGATAAGAAAAAGTTGGTTTAGGAGGTTCATCAGTTGGCTAGATTAGGCGTTCGTTTGGTTGACTCAGCAGAGGGTAGGGTATGGGTTCAGAATAGTTTAGAATCTTCTTTGGTTTCCAAAGTGAAAGAAAAGCAAGATAGGGAATCCAGTCTAGTTAATTTGAAGGAGTCAATTAGAGATCAAAAAGTAGAGCTTTTCTTCCTTGGGGAGATACTGTGTTGCATTGCTAGGGTAGGCTGTTATACCGTGTGTAGATTGTTTGAGACAGTAAATTCTTGTAGAAGCGCATGGTGCGCGTTACTCTGTTCACCCAGGAGATACTAAGATGTACCGTGATTTGCAGGAAATCTATTGGTGGAGTGGTATGAAAAGGGATATTGTAGAGTTTGTAGCAAAGCGTGCTAATTGTCAACAGGTTAAGGTTGAACACCAAAAGCCTAGTGGTTCTATGTAGGATTTTAGCATACCCACTTGGAAATGGGAAGAGGTAAACATGGATTTTGTGATGGGTTTGGCTTATTCAAGTCACCAACACAATTCAATTAGGGTTAGATTTCATGGAGTCCCATTGTCCATTATTTTAGATAGAGGTACTCAGTTTACCTCTTATTTTTGGAAGGCTTTTCAGAAGGGTCTTGGTACCCAAGATTGTCTTAGTACAAGCTTTCACCCTCAGACGGATGGTCAGGTAGAGAGAACGATTCAGACCTTAGATGACATATTAAGAGCTTGTGTTATCAACTTTAAGGGAAGTTGGGATGATCACTTGACGTTGGTTGAGTTTTCTTATAATAACAATTATCATTCTAGTATTCAGAAGGCTCTATTTGAGAATATTTATGGGAGTCGATGTAGATCTACTATTGGTTGGATTAAGGTAGGTAAGACTACATTGATAGGGACAAATTTAGTGTTTGATGCTTTGGAGAAAGTTCAATTGATCAAAGAGAGGATTAAGACAGCCCAAAGCTGCCAGAAATCCTATGCAGATGTGAGGAAAAGAGATCTTTAGTTTGAGGTTGGAGATTTGGTATATTTGAAGATCTCTCCCATGAAGGGAGGGAAGAGATTTGGCAAAAAGGGGAAACTCAGTCCCCAAAATATAGGCCCTTATAGGATCTTGAGTCAATTTTGAAAGGTTACATATGAGCTTGAGCTGCTCACATATTTAGATTCAGTGCATCAGTGTTCCATGTGTCCTTGTTAAAGAAGTATATTGGGGACCCAATTGTAGTTGTTGCTTTAGAATGTATAGATGTTTAGGACAACCTTTCTTATGAAGATCTCCCAGTCAAAATCTTAGATCGCCAGATTCATAGACTAAGGAACAAAGAAGTTCTCTTGGTCAAAGTTCTTTGGCGAAATCAGTTCGTTGAGAGAGCTATTAGGGAAACAGAAACAAAATGCTTACGTAACAATTTTTCTATGATTATCTCTTTTCCATTCTCAGTTCTGGTCATGAGGTCTTCTTCATGTCATTGCATTGCATCCACAAATTAGTTCAGTCAGTCACCATGTTTCAGACTTAGTCATGTAATCATGTTTTTAGTTATGCATATTCAACATGAAAATTAGTACCTCTATATTTTCTTAGCTTAATAAGTCTCATTCGAGGAAAAAGGTTCCTAAGGGAGAGATATAGTGCATGTATAAAGGGCTCAGAACCTAAAAATTTAGCTAAGTGTAGGAGACTTAGTTATATTTTTAGCCTCTTAACTTCGATGATTTTCAAAGTGACCTTCTCGAGCTCGAGACATAAGTTTTTGAGTAGATTCATGTTTAGGCGTGTAATTAGCATGTCTCGGGTAAGTTTCAGATTTTTCAGACGATGTTTGGATGACACTTGGATTTCCAAGACAACAAGTCACTGTGATTGTAGCGTGTCGTAGTGGAATACAGATGGAGGCCTTGGCGTATCATGGTGAGGGCTCAATCGGCATTCCAATTACAGATTTTAATTTTAAAGGGGCAATCTGGTCTTTTCCCATGGCCCCAATCCGTAAAAACACGAGATTTATCATCAAATAAGGCATTATATGCCTTATTTCCACAATTCCTCTTTATGATAAATCCTAGCCATCACCCAAATTCATCAAGTTCAACCATTATTTCTTTAAGAAAACTCAAAAATTCAAGCCTCACTACCCAAGAACGATCAAGAACGTCAATTCTCTTGAAAGATTAAATCTTTAAGGTATGTTAAATATTCATCCATGGTCCATTTTCACCCATGGAGTCCAAGTACCTATTTTTTTTATTGTAAATAATGAATTTACATGTTTACAATGAGTTAATTTCATGAAGCCTTTGGAAATTTCGATTATGCATGATGTTTACAAGTGTTTTTAGTTGGAAACTAGATTTACATGTTTAAAGCATGAAATTCCATGTTAAATCGCACAATATATGGTTTTATTTTTATGATTATGTTATTCCCACATGTTTCAATCATTCCCATGCCTAAGTTCATGAATTTCAAATGTTTGACGAAATGCCTAAGAGATGAATTTTGAGCAGTGACTACTTATTATTCTTTTGAAACTTTGGTATGCTTTTACTATTAATGTTATCGATTCTTGGGGGTTATAAATACCTAAAATTTAGCTGTTTACTTTTTCTTAGTACTTTCAGAATGGTTTCAAGCATAAATGAATATTATTAGTTCAGTTAGTTATCCTATCAGTAGAGTTTAGATCAGTTTAGTATTCCGAGTAAGTTTAGTTTGGAGTAGGATTTATCACCAACCAAACCCATGGATGGGGGCTCACCTGATAGTTGAGGGTGTGACTTTTAGTAGCAGTCCCTGCATTCCAGATCTACATAGCGAGTGTAGGTTAGAAAGGTTAACCTGTCAGTTGAGGTTTGCCATATATCTTACTAGAGCACCTGCCAGTAGAGGGGGACTCTTTAGTCCTCTGAGACTTCATTTTAGTGGATCCACACAGCCAATGTTAGTACCTATGTCACGGTACTGGCATCCTTCAAAATGGGGTCATAGGTTGGACCCCAATTAGCTCTTATTGGGGCATGTTGGTTATATGATAGTTCCCACAGTCTCAGTCCAGTATTCAGTTAAGAGTTCAGTTTCAGGCTTGCTTAACCATGACATATAATTATTAGTTATTCAGTATCAGTATTTTAGTCTTTCAGTTTACAGACTATCCCAGTATCATGTCATATGCTTGGTCATGCATTCTCAGATTTACAACTTCCTCACATACTATACATCAGTTATCTCATGCTATTTAGTCAGTTAATTATAATTCATTCATATGAGTCATGCATATTAGCCTAAACTTATTTAGTATACTAGTACATTCAAAGCACTGGCTGCATACTCGTTTCTTACGCTATGAGTTTTCATATCATATGTTCTCATCTTGACATCCCAGCACACCACCATTAATAGTAGCAGTGTGGTGATTCCTCATATTCTGAGGACCATTTATCTTTATTTAAGTGTTTTAGTTCAGTAGTCAACTAGAGTTAGTTGGGAACTTTTCCCATCAATTCCACAGTAAGTCAGTTAGAGGCTTTCAGACACTTATAGATAATTAGTGAGTTTTCAGTTGTTATTGGCAGTCATTACAGTATTGTTTTCAGATATTTATTTTTTAGGCATATTAATTTAGAGATATTTTTAAATGTTTAAACCTTATGGCGTATCCATCTTTGTTTTCCTCACAAGTGTACCTTTTATTATTAGTTTGTTCAGTGCTCACAACAGGTACCAGCTCATGGGTTAGCTTGTGGCCACTTGTGACTTTAAGCACTATGTGGCATCCAGGGTGTACTCCTGGGGCATTACAACTTCTTTTCTTCTCTTTTTTATTATAGAAAAACATCATGATCAACATCCCCACCATCTTCAATATCTACAACTTCCATAATTTTATCATCCATTACATCAACTTTCTTCAGTCTTCTTCTTTTAGCAATTCAATAATAATAAAAAAATAATGCAATTTAATAATTTGTACTACTATGCAATAGTCACTACCTTCTAGTATACATCCCTTCCATTGTGGCATACATAGAGGTACGACTCATGGGTAACTAACAATGTTTATGCACCAACCAAATCATACCTTAGATGAAACCATGATCGTATGGAATCCTTTCTTTAACTAAATCAAAATAATCATCATATCCCACTGTCAAACATCTTACCTTAGACCAAATGAATAGAAGTTGGTTGATTTTCTTTCAAAAATTAGTGTTTATGATGGTATAGTGTAGATCCATGAGATGAATGAATCTGAATGATCAAAATAATAGAATGAATACAAATACCACATATACGTACACAAACTCAAAATAGCATTCAACTCTCACAAAGAGACTACAAGCCTCAATATTAACCTTGAACTCTATATCACATATCACTTAAAAGGTATAAGTTCTAATTCAAGAATCACAATAATAAATCTTCTCTATTACTACTATAATCCAATAATTTTTCCAATCCATAACATGCTTTAACTTATAATTTTCCATCTAAGAAAACTTTAAGCAAAGTTAGCCATAACCTAACCTGAAGTCAAACTACAAGGTATCAACAGTCACAAACTTATTTTCTTTATGAATAGCTTCAGAACACATAAGTTTATCAAAAAGGTTCTACATATAAATATGACTCCATAGATATCCATATTGTTAGATTTTTATTTAGTATCCAAAAATTAATCCAAAAGTCAACATCGAGCCTCCAATGGTAAAATTGAAATTTTATTAGAAAATCAAGTTACTCATAACATATGAAACTCGAATTTGATATTTCATTGAAAATAAAGAAATAATCAAATTTGAATTCATCAATTTGTTATTCTTTATCTTTACTTAAGAACCCCTAAATTTCAAACTAAAAAATCAAAATTTGAAGAAGAAATCATGAAATAATCATTAGGTAGTGTGTAAAAATAGTGTAAAATTATAATAAAGGAAAAAACCTCAAAATAACCTTTGAACACTCAAAAATGAGTTTTTAGGATTGAAAAATCGAGTTATGGGATTTTAATTTTGTCCCAACAATTTCTTTCACCGCGATTACTATGCTTGCTGACTTAAGGTAATTGTGATTGCAATGGCCAGTCACAATCATAAAGAACAACCCAAACTCAACCCATAATTTCTCTTTTACTATCATGATCCATGTCACTGCAATCATGATTAATTAACTAATTTCTCTTCGTGAATATGATCAAGGGATCACGAATTTGAAGGCAAAGTAAGGCATGCACAAGCAATCAAAAAGCTTTAAAACCCTGATTTTATTCCTGAACCCTATGAATAGAATCAAACTATGGTTCTAGATCAAAATTGGCCTTACAAACTCAATGGATCCATCTGATTTGGGAAAGGAGATTGTTATCAATGGTGTTTACCAAACTGAGCTGTAAGCTTTATTTTTCAACCATTTGATCAATTACTCATAATCCATACTAAAGCCTCGAGACCTTAACCAAGGTTCTACAGACCAAAAAATGATATTTTTGTTCTAATAAAACTAACAAAATTCTAATACGACCTCTAAATCTCCATTAATCAAAGTCAATCATACTAACTCCAAAATAAAATAATTCTCGTAGTACTCAACCAATAATCTTAAAAGTTATGCCACCCACTCCAGTAGACCACAAATGTCCTACCTTAACTATAAAGATGGATTAAATGGTAACAATGCATCAAAGGTCAAAATCAATACAAGCATTGTTTCAATAAGAGATTTTTCCTTTGGTAGAGTGTATTAGAAAAAGTAATGCGACATTAGTTTTATCTATTAACAGTACCTTGTTTGGTACACTTTTTCAACCTATGTATAACTAATTCTTGCATTTGTTTTACACTCTATTTTGTATCAAGGTATTTATAAGAAATATAGAGAAATAAAACACCCTGGGTTTGAGACCCTTAGAAAATTCCCTAAATTTTTGGGTTTTGGACAACATACGACTAGTGGGTACCCATTGTACACTAGGGTACAAGTGGTATGCCTTGGCTATATTGTAATACCTCATACCTTTCCTAGCTAAATTTATCCCCTAGAAGGTCAAGTATTAGCTTAAAAAATGAATAACACTTAGTACAAGTAGAATTTTTAAGCTCTAGACCCACCAATATAGATAATTAACTCAGCTTTCCAACGATATCGATTTTGCCTTAATTCGATACTTGGTTGAGATGATAAGGTATTTTTAATATAACCATTATGGTATTTTGATAAACATCGCATCACAATGAAGGAAAAAATCCCAATTGTCAAATTACAGTGGACCTCCATAATTAGCCCACGTCATGGTGAAGTCTCATTTCCCTATTTTCAAAATTTAGTGGCTCACCGCAATGGTCGCACATCACGGTGATGGCCTAAATGGCATTTCAGTGGCATACCACGATAGCTTCGTGTCGCGTTGATTTTCTAGTTCCCAATGATCCCTTATTTAGTGAGCCACCACGATAGTGGTGCATCATGGTGGGTGGCTAAATTAGGATTTTAGTTTCCAAAATTTATTTTAAAAGGGTAGTTTCATATTTTTCCAAGCCCCCAAATTATGAATAACACAAGATTCAACCTATTCTAAGCATTTTATGCTTATTTTTCATCAAATTGCTCTCCAAGAAAACCCTAGAGCTCAAAACTTATTCTTCAAGAAATCCAATTCCCTCCATTATTTTTCCAAGATAACTCAAAATTTAAGATTTCCATTCCAAGAACTTCAAGAGGTCATCGTCAAAAGCACAATTAGGAATTCAAGATCAAGCTTTTATTCTAATTTCATCAATTAAGGTATGTGGAGTTTTGAACAAGAATAAATCTTTCAACCTTGTACCCAAAACTAGCTTTTAATTATAAATTCACATGATTTTACATGAATTTGAATTTAGGGTTCATGCCCATTTATTGTTAATTGAAGATTTTGAGATTTCAAATAAATTAGGTGTTGAATTACATGTCAATTTTCGTAAATTCATGCATATAGCCGTATTTTCTAGATTTTGTATTGAATTATGAATATTTTCATTATCAAGAATGAACTATATGATGATTTGACATGAAATTGATCCATGTGTTATCAATCCCTAGTTGAATGATGCTATTTCAAGAATGATTATGCTTTTCCATATATTATGATATGTTTATAGACAGTTTTGAATAAAGATTTAATCTTTTGTTCTTTAGCTAAGATATGAAATCCACTTTACAGCTTAAATTCAGTGTAGAATGAATAGATACACAGTTAGCTTTCAGTATGAAATATTATGACTTTTAAAAGTAGATTTCATACAGAATGAGCATACAGATTAAAAGGAGTAGTATTTAGCATCGAGAAAAAAGTGTGGATTTAGCGTATCTTACTTTCCTAGAACTACGAGCCAACATAAGTACAGATTCAGTATTTCCATTTTTATACGGATGACAGTTACAAATGTGATCACTTAGCTCAGGTTGTACTCCCTGGAAAGAGTATGACACCTCTCCCCAATGTGATATTTTCCCCTTAGCAGAACGAGATGTTGAACTCCATAATAGATCACATGGTTTATGTTGGTTAAGAGAACTTCCCTGATAGTAAAGAATAATAGAATAGTTTTTAGCACAATCAACTTTTAGAAAAGAAAAACTTTTAGAAACTAAGTGTAGAGGCTCACAACTTTACTTAGATGTGGTCTTATTTCAGACATTACTTACAAAATTTTAGCTTTCAGTTTTTATATGCTAAAAGTGAGTCCTTCCAACACTTAGGATGTATGATTTGAAAATAGACTATAAATACAAATTTTGAACAAAGTGCATTGGCTCACAATATTCATATAGTATGTTTTATTATACATGATTTATGATTTTCAGCTTTCATTTATTCCAGCCATGTGAGTCATTACATACAGCATGCATATTCTATGAATTTTAATAACATTGAGATATTAATTTTAATTATGCATTCACCCTCATATACTTAGTACATTCTTAAAGTACAGATCCACATACACATCTATGTGCTACATTATCTTATAATGTAGGTTTAGGTGCTCATTCTTAGCAGCGTGAGTGATTTTGGGCATCTCTATCTGCATCCCAATAGTTGGTGCGTCCTCATGGTTCGAGGGCCTATTTGTCCAGATTTTTATCTTACATAGTATTTGAGTAGTTGCTTTCAATTTAGTCTAAGTCAGTTGAGGGTTTGTCTCAATGGCTCTCTATTTTCTTAGTAATGAGGCTTGTCAGACTACTAGCTATTATATTTAGACTTTTAGTATTAGTTACCCAGATAGTATATTTAGTTAATCTCAGAAAAATTTTGATAATATTCAGTATTTTAGCATTTCTATATGATTAAATTACTTTAATATGAGTTATAGATTTAGTACCAGGTTTATAGGGTTAGCTTGAGAATACTCGTAGTCTTGAGCACTGTATGATGTCTCAGGACTAGGTTTTGGGGTGTTATATGTATGCTGACCAGTGTTGGTGGATAGGATTGGGTTCTGGAATGGGTTAGGCTTAGGTTGGTATGAGTCATATAGTTGGATATAGGTCATTTAGTTTGGGTTTTTCCTTCACTTAATCTTAAACTTGGTAGCCTAACTTGGGTCTAAGTACAAGTGGATAACCATGTGTTATAAGCTAAGGTAAAAGTTGTACCATGAACTCATATAGCGAAAAGTGGTCAAACCTCTTGTGATTCTCTTATGCCAGGAGTACGGGTAAAGGGTACAGATCGTATGCTTTGGTATGACTTAGTTTGGATAAGTCATACCTTTGACAGTTTTGGGTCCAAGGGGGAGTCCTAGGATAAGAGTGGTGGGTACCTCTCGTATTGAACGGTACAACTGGTATGGTTAGTCATACCCCCCAGATGGGAATTTTATACGGCTTAAGTGAGGGCAATCTGGATATTTCCCCTCTTAACCTAATAAGGACCCATAACTTTTAACTCACTTGGGATGTTATTTGCTCTATTATTTTACTCTTTAACACTTAGAAACCACTCTTTAGTCCTCTTTAAAGTTCTTGGGCAAATAAATCTAGGATTCATCCTAAGGATTAATTTGAGGCTTGTGTTGGTGCTTTTCCTCCATCATCTACTTAATTTAAGGTATGTACTGCTTCCCTCATTGTTAATTCCAACTAAAGGCATAATTTGTAAATAGTTTTCATGGCATAATTGTTATATGGTTTTGGGTTTTCAAAAATATGTTGGGGGTTTTAGTTATAATGATTAGATATGGTTTTCCCATGTTTAAATTTTATATTTACATGTTTTAATGGTGGTTTGGATACTTGGTTACGTAGGAATGGTTAATTGGTATTTGATTTTGGTTTTTAAAATGCTATGCCTCCAATATGTTTTATAAAATGACTATAAGAATGCTTTCACTATGTTGTTGGACTTTTTTAATAGAACTGTTGCATGGTATAGTTTCATAATGGAGCCCTAAATGGTTTGGAATGGTTAAATGGAATGGGTTGATGGTCATGTTTATGATTTATTAAACTCCTTATGGGTTACGCTGGATTCCCCTAAGTAAATATGTTAATGAACACTTATGGGGTCCATGGAACTCCCCTGATCGAATTTATAATGGATCACTTTTGTGGTACATGGGACTTCCCTAAGTTAACTTGGTAAATGGATACACGAGAATCTCTTCACCTCTTAAGGTTTGGCTAAGGACAATACTTGCACGTTATAGTCGGTATGATGATACCACTATTAATATCCTTGGTTAATAATAAATGAAATAATGAATTAGTTAGTTAGAGATGGTTTTAATTGGGAAATAATGGCGGGGTGTTATAGATAACAGTGAAGGTAGAAGTTGAATGAACAAACACTGGAAACTCATATTTTTTGACATTAGGGGTTGGTCATGGTGACCATATATGATACTATGAGGTACATGGGAATCATCTAAGTACATTGATCATATGCATCATGGCGAGTAAGGGTACTTGGGAATCCCCTACTCTTATGGTATCTTCTATTTGTGTGACTTTACGCATCTAGGCCTATTTTGGGGGTTACACTAGACCCATATAGCTTGTGGGTAGTTTTATAAGATTAAGGTATACATACCCAGGTTAATAGTTTCAAAGGTATGCTAATAACGATCCCCTTTCCTAGCATGGTTCAATATATGTACGGTTTATATGCATATGGTTGGTTTACTTTGTTTTACTGGTTGGCATTATTTAATCCTTATCTTGAGTTTATGCTAGTGTTCACCCATTAACCCATCTTCAGGCGTCTATATCCCCACGTGATATAGGAATAGGTCATTCTACTCCTCAAGTATAGTGATCAGATTTCATGATCATCTTTTGGAATGAAGTGGTGAGCTTCCATCTCTCTAGAAAGATACATTTCAAGTTATGGACATTTTCATATACTTTGGTTTATTTTTGGATATTGGTTTTGGCTATGGTAGGGGGCATGCCTCAATCGAATATTGATTTTATTTTGGTTAGAGACTTTTGTGGAACTACTATGGGTTGGTATGAGTGGGATTGGTATTAGTGTTAATCTTAGTATTGGCATTGGTATTGGGGAAGATACAGTTGGATGAAATTTCTCACTATTCCATTCTTTTATGTTATGTTATGGAACTTAGTTTTGTTGTTATTTTTGTTTTGGTTTACAATTTGGTTATATTTATCGGTTGGTTTAGGATGGTTGGACTCGTTTGGGTTGGTAAAGGTTATAGACCTATCTAAGAGTCTGGATTTGGATACTTATGTGCTATCTTTTTATATTTTTGAAATTTATCTGACTCAAGGTATGCGTTGGACGATTGGGTTGGGTATTGGGGTTGGTCCCCTATCATGGTTGGACATAGGATGCCCATTATGATAAGACTCCCAGTCGGGTCATGTAATGTTGGTATCAGAGCTTTAGGTACATGGTCAATTGGGAGTCCACAAAGCCGTGTCTAGTAGAGTCTCTTTTAAGGGTGTGTAGAGCGTCACACTCATAAGGAAAATGATTCAAGGCATTTTGAATTATTTCACTTTCTTAGTAATCTATCTTCTATATGTAAAGTCTAAGGTCTTTTCTTATACTGGTTTGTTTGCTTTTTAGATCAGTTCTCAATGATATGAGATGTAAGGTAACTCTTCTCTCCAATTGAGTTTAACATTAAAGATATATGTACTACTACTCAGGGGATCCGTACTCAGTCTAGAGGTCCAATTCCTGGCATTTCTAGAGCTCAACTATCTATTACTAGTCATCTTTAGGGCGAGGTGATGAATGCAAAATTGTATTAATCAATTCATACTATTGCTTAGTTGGTTGCTGCTCAGGCTGAGCGGGATGCATCTGATATTTCTTATGTTGAGGCCACAAGGGTTAGCGAGTTTATGAAGATAAATCCACATACTTTTACTGGTGTAAAGGTGGAGGAGGATCCACATGGTTTCTTAGATAAAATAAAGAAGATATTTAGGGTGATGTAGTCGATAAATATGGAAGGGGTAAATTTTGTAGCTTATTATCTCAAGGATGTTGTGTACCAGTGGTACAAGAAATGGGGTAGGGATAGAGATGATGCTGAGGAGTTGTACTTACGGGAGACTTTCTCAAATACTTTTCTGGATTGCTTTTTTTCTTAGGAGCTAAGGGAAGCAAAGAAAATCTTCAATCTAGGACAAAGAAAAATGTCAGTCAAGGAATATGATTTGAAATTTCATTAGCTGTCAAGGTATGCTTTGGAATTGGTATTCGATATGAGGGAGAGGATAAGAAAGTTTGCTTCTGGACTATCTCGGGATTTGATCCTTAAAATCAAGACTGCATTGCTGATCAAGGATATCGATATGTCTAGGTTGGTGGTTCATATGCATAGTTGGAGAAATAAAAGAGAAAGCAGGCTAAATTTAGGGAATGACAGAGTAAGAAGTTTTGGTCTTTTGAATAATATAGTGGATCACAATAAGGTAGTTAAGATGATGGTAAGTGGCCAAAGAAGAAGTGGGGGAGTTCTGGTTCCTTCTTTTCTACTAGTGCTCCTTACCTGAAGCCTTCAAGTGATAGGTGTCAGTAGGGTGGTGATAATTTTTGGGCACAGGGAGCCCAATCTCAGGTGAGTGAGGAACAGTTGGCTTTTTATCCCCTTTTTATTGGTTTTGTGGTCCTCTTTATCTGGGATTTTGTGATAAAGGAAGGGACAGGTGTTTTAAATATGGTCAGCTAAGCCATATGCTTAGAAACTATCCGATTGGTAGGGTGCTTTAGGAGCGATCAAAGCATCGATTGCTTCATCTTCTACTCTTGCGCCTAGTGGTGCTACTTCTCCTGCTTATGGTGTCGATTTTGTCTGGAATAGGTTATATGCTCTTGCTACTCGAAAGGAATCTAAGGTATTTCCTGATATCGTGACTGGTATATTACAACTTTTTTCTCATGATGTGTATTACTTGCTTGATCTGTGGTCTACTCTTTCTTATGTGACCCCATATATGGCTGTATATTTTGGTTTGGATCCCGAGATTATCTCAGATCCTCTTTCTGTTTCTACCTTAGTAGGTGACTCTGTTATTTCTTAAAGGTTCTATAAGGGATGTGTGGTATCTGTTGGTAGTAGGCAGACTTTGGTGGATTTTTTAAGCTTGATATGGTGAATTTTGATGTTATTCTAGGGATGGATAGGTTATACTCTTATTATGCATCCTTATACTGTCGAACCCATAAGGTTTAGGTTCCCTTGTGAACCGGTTATTGAGTGAAAGGGTGATTCCCTAGCTCCTAAGGGAAGGTTTATTTCTTATCTTAGAGCTTAGAGATTAATCTCCAAATGTTGTCACTATTATTTGGTCTGGGTCAAAGATTCTAACTCGGAAGGTCCTTTTTTTTATTCGGTTTTGGTGGTAAATGAGTTTTTTGAGGTCTTTTTGGATGATCTTCCTAGTGTTCCGCCGGTTAGGGAAATTGAGTTTGGTATTAATTTGGTTCTGGATACTCGTCCAATATTTATTTCTCCTTTTAGAATGGCTCTGGCTGAGTTGAGAGAACTCGAGAAGCAACTTAAGAATCTTCTGGATAAGAGTTTTATTCATCCTAGTGTATCCCCATGGGATGCACCGGTATTATTTGTGCACAAGAAAGATGGTTTTCTTTGGATGTGCATCAACTATAGGCAGTTGAATAAGGTAACAGTTAAGAACAAGTATCCTCTTTCAAGGATAAATAACTTGTTTGATCAATTGTAAGGTGCCAAGTTCTTTTTTAAAATAGATCTTTGGTCTGGGTATCATCAACTTCAGATTAGGAAAGAGGATATCCCTAAGATGACTTTTCAAACTTGGTATGGGCACTTTGAGTTCTTGGTGATGTCATTTAGATTGACTAATGCCCTGACAACATTTATAGATCTAATGAATAGGGTTTTTAGGTAGTTTATGGTTTTTTTTATCATTGTGTTCATTGATGACATTCTGGTGTATTCTAAGAGTGAGCTGGGTTATGCTAATCACCTACTTGCGATGTTGAAAACCTTGAAGGAACAACAGTTGTATGCCAAGTTCTCTAAGTATGAGTTTTGGTTGAACGCTGTGACTTTTCTTGGTCATATTATTTCTAGTAAGGGGATCTTGGTGGATCCTCAAAAGGAGGTTATGGTTAAAAAGTGGCCTATACCCACTACTCCAACTGACATGCGGAGCTTCTTGGGTTTGGCTAGGTATTATAGGAGGTTTGTGGAGGAGTTTGCTTCTATAGCTGCCCTATTGACTAAGTTGACTCAGAAAAAGGTAAAGTTTTCTTGGTAGGATGCGTGTGAAAGAAGTTTTGAGAAGTTTAAGGATAAGCTAACTTTGGCTATGATTTTGAAATTGCCTGAAGGTAATAAGGGATTTGTAGTTTATTATGATGTATCCCCGGTGGGACTTGGTTGTGTCTTGATGCAACATGGGAAGGTTATAGCCTATGCTTCCAGGCAGTTGAAGGTGCGTCAGAAGAATTATCCTACTTATGATTTGGAGCTTTTAGTGGTGGTTTTTTCTTTAAAAATTTGGTGGCATTATTTGTATGGAGTGCACATGGACATCTTTTTTGATTATAAGAGTCTATAGACATGTTCACTTAGAAGAAGCTAAATCTGAGGCAAATGAGATGGCAGGATCTTCTCAAGGACTATGATATGAGTCTTAACAATACCTAGGTAAAGCTAACATGGTTGTTGGTGCTCTCAAAAGGTTATCCATGTAGAGTTTGGCTTATGTGTATAAGGAGAAATGGGAATTAGTGAAGGATATTAACTGATTGACAAATCTTAGGGTTCATCTTTAAGGCTTCGAGGATGGTAGTGTGTTGGTACAGGAAGTGGATCAGTTATCTCTTGGTGAAAAAATCTAGGAGAATCAAATGCTAGATCCTATCATGATAAAAATCAAGAGTGATGTAAGTAGGCAAAAAGTAATGGTATTCGAGATCAGTTGTGATGGTACTTTACAGTACCAAGGGAGGTTATGTGTTCCTAATGTGGATGGAGTCGCATGAGCTACGCTATGTTGTTCATCTCAGTTTGACTAAAATATATCATGATCTCAAGGAGGTGTATTGGTAGAATGGTATGAAGAGGGAGATGGCTAAATTTGTAGCCAAGTGCATGGTGTACTAATAAGTCAAAGTTGAGCATATGAGGCTTAGTGGATTATATCAAGAAATTGAGTTACACGAATAGAAATGGGAGGTAATGAATATAGATTTCATTACTGGTCTTTCTCGGTATCAAAATTAATTTGATATGATTTAGGTTATCATAGATAGGATGGCAACATCTGCTCACTTCTTACCAATGAGGACTAACTTTTTGGTGAAGGGATATGTGAGGTTATATCTTCATGAGATAGTAAAGCTACATGGGGTACTTTTTTTGATTATCTCTGATCATGGTATGCATTTTTTATCTCACTTTTGTTGGTCTTTTCAGAAAGGATTGGGTACTAAGTTTATTCTGAGTACTGCTTTCCATCCACAGATAGATGTGAAAGCAGGAAGAATTACTCAGACATTAGAGGATATGCTTCGAGCATGTGTGATTCACTAAGGTGGTAATTGGGTTGAGAATCTACCTCTTGTAAAGTTTGCTCATAATAATAGTTACCATTCTAATATTAGAATGGACCCTTTTGATGGTGTAGATCTCCTATTCGGTGGTTTGATCTTGGTAAGGCGGATATGTTTAGTCCGAATTTTGTTTATCATGCTATGAAAAAGGTGAAGGTGATTCGGGATAGTCTTACAGCTTCCCAATGTCACCAAAAATCCTATATGGATGTAAGGAGCTGAGACCTGGAGTTTGAGATTATTGATAAGGTATTCCTAAAGGTATCTCCTATGAAAGGAGTAATGCAGTTTGGTAATAAGTGGAAGCTCAGTCCCTAGTTTATTAGTCATTATATGATTTTATGAAGGGTTGGTAATATGGCTTATGAATTGGAGTTGCCTTCTAGTTTGAGCTCTATTCATTCGGTATTTCATGTATCTATGTTGAAGATGTTTCTTGGTGATCCTTTTTGGTTGTTCCTTTGGAGGGCTTGGGTATCTTGAATTCTCTATCTTATGAAGAGGTCCTATTTGATATTGGATTAAAAGGTTCATCAATTACAGACCAAGGATGTTGCCTCGATTAAGGCTCTATAGGGGAGACACAAGGTGGAAGAGGCTATATGGGAAGCGGAGGGGGACATGAAGTCTAAATATCTGTACCTATTTTCTTCTCGTGGGATTCATGCCAAAGGTATGTTTCTTTAACATACTTTTATTTTCAAACTTTGTTAAATGATAGGTTAATATCTTTACATCTTTATTTCTAACTTGGTTAAAGGTTGGATTGATATTTGATAATGCAAATAACTCTATAAATTTCTTTACATCTTTTTTAATGGTAAGAGTAGAGGCATCTAAGGGGTGTAAATCATGCTTTTATATCATTCAAGGATGAATATTCCTAGTGGGGGAGATTGAAACACCCACTGTCATTTGGGGATGGGTATTTCTAGCAGGGGAGACTGAAACACCTTAGGTTTAGGACCCTTAGAAAATTTCCTAGATTTTTGGGTTCTAGATAACATACGACATGTGGGCACCAGTTATATACTAGGGTACAAATAGTATGCCTTAGTCGCATGTTGATTAGTACTGGTTGGTGGATTGGATTTTGTTCTGGGATAGGTACAATTTGGGTTGGTATGAATCATATAGTTGGAAAGGGTCATTCAGTTTGGGTTTTCCCTTCACTTAATCTTAGACTTGGTAGCCTAACTTGGGTCATAATATGAGTGGCTCAACATGAGCCGTAAGCCAGGGTATAAATCGTATAATGGACTCGTATAGTAGACAGTCTTCAAACCTCTTGTGACTTTATTCTGCCAAGGGTACGGATAAATGGTATGGATCCAAGATTTGGGTATGACTTGGTTTGGATAAGTTATACCTTGGATAGTGTTGGGTCCTTATGTGCATGTTGTGATTCACATAGATTGGGTTAACTCATACATAACATAGAAAGCATCTCCCTGCGTGTTAGGGTCTTAATTATGGATTGTAGTTAGTTTATTGCCTTTGTTAGTTAGTATTATTTCTTGTTGATATCGTTACAAAAGATTATAGTTAATAACTTAAGTTTCAATTATTATTATATGATGCTTACTTTGTGGATTTATCACTTGTATAACAATCTTTCTTTGTTGTGATAATTAGGGTATAGCAAACTCTAGGGGGAAATTATGTTATTACTAAAATAATAGAATGATCGAGTCTTAAAAAATGTCTTGAGTATAAATGGGCTCATAATTGTTGTTGAGGCATAATTTATGAATGGGATAGGTTCGGATAGTTTTAAAATATTTTGTTATTAGTATTTGTATTTATTCTGTGTTGCCATATGGAATTTATGTGATATATCTATGGCCGTGAATAATTAATAAGGTTCATATGCCTCTGTGTGGGCTTATTACTCTATTATTACTATTATGACACTATGTAGGGTCTTATATTGTTGTTAGTGGTGACTTGAGATGATATTTGTTGTGAGTTTCTCACATGGGGGCTTTATTTGATATTATTTGCCTTGTAGGTACATTTTATGCCTTGGTAATTAATATAATGCTCGTGTTGAGGCTTAATATAAGACTAGTGATGTCTTACATGCATAATTATTCATATGGTTCATTGCTCATAGTAAATCATGGATGGTTGATGTATTGAATGTATTCTGGGCTCATATATCTATATATATATATATATATATATATATATATATGTGATTAATGAATTCAAGATATTCATGCTGGTTGGCTTGTAAGCATAACACCCTCATATCAAACATACATTCATGTGACATTAGTACCACTGAGGAAACACTTTCTTTTTTTTACAAAAATAAGACACATTTAAGAAACCCTCTATCATAGTCCATGAGTTGGAGAAGATATATGGATATTGAAATTGAGACTGAGTATTGAGAAAGTATATGGATAGGAAAACCCTCATAGGTCCTCCCTGGAAGCTTTTCTTGGTAGGTGTATATAAAGCTTATGTGATAACCTCGATCATATCACATCAACATTATAACCATCACTATATTGCATTACATCACTTGCATTGCATTATACTTCTTAGTATGATTGATACTCTATTTGTGTTTACTATTGTATTGTATCATTATGTTAAGAATTTACTGGTGATATTGTGTTTTGAGCATCCATTTCACTTTATAACATTACTTTACATAATCTTATATGGATTTGGGGTTGAGATATTATGAGTCTTGGGGTAAGGCTGCAACTCAATTTAAGAGATCATTGGATGGCACCTTTGATGGAATGTTATTGAATATTTATATACTATCTCCTTAATTGATCCCATAATTGTTGGTTGATATCATATGATTAAGCCTAAAATGTCTTTTGTATAATTGTTTCTCTCTAATGTTGGATCATAAAATGACTATTGTTGACTCACCTAGGTTATAGTGCCTACCCTATTCTGATTATGGTTGTTTACTGTTGTTTTGTGTTACCATTGTAGGATAAAGTAATATGATTTCGCAAGCTATAGATTAATTTGATACCTTGGATTGCCGAAATGGTGGTTCTTGCAATTGCTATAGATTAGGGTCAGTTATCGATGATGCTTAATGAGTATATGTGGATCTTCCTACTCACCCTTGCTTTTCTTTTCTTTTCTTATTTTCCACACTTTGTGTAGGTACTATATCAAATAATGATTTGTAGATCATTTCTTACTACATTGACATTATGGGTATCAAGGTAGTAGTGGATGGACTTCAAGTTTACTTGGACCTCTTCCTTACTATCTTGTTGTTACTTTTGGATGCAAGATATCCTAGTATACCTATTATAATTCTATATTAGAGGCTTGTATAATTAACAAATAAACGCGGGGATGTATCGTGAATATTATTTCTGTTTAATTTAATTTTTGGGTTTGTTTTACTAGTCTTTTGCTTTTTTATTCTAAATTTTTAATTTTTGATTTGGATAGGCTTACCTATATTGGAGGATGCACAGGTGCCATCACGTGCCTATTTTAGGTCGTGACAAATTGGTATTAGAGCCCAGTTTCATCAGTCTTGTTAGTATAAGCCAAGTCTAGTAGAGTCTTATGGATTGGTAAGAAGACATCTGTTAACTATCTTTGAGTAGATATATGACTTTAGGAGATTTTCACTTCTTTATTCTATTTCATGCGTTTGTAATTTTATGTAACTCAAAAGTATCTTATCCATTCTTTCTCATATGGTTATCATGTACTCATTCGTGGCTAGAGATTTGGAGGTTGTACCTTCTATGCGTGGTAGGAGTAGAGTTTGAGGTAGTAGTCATATTGGAATGTCCAAATCAGTTAGAGATCATGTTAGAGTTTTCTATTCAGGTTCGACAAGTGTCAGTCATGGTAGGTCTATTAAGTTAGAGGGGTTGAGGCTAGTTTAGTCACTACTAGTGACCATACATATGCTTGGGGATTTTATTATATTAAGTATTGGGTTTAATTTAGAGGGTGACTTCTATTCTTGTTCAGAATGCTACGATAGGCTTCAGACTTCAAATTCATTTACGACTTCTATCAATTCTCCTAGTATTAATGAGATATAATTGGTGATTTCTCCATATCCAATGACTTTTCCCTTTATGTCCTTGGAAGGATAAAGTAGTTATGTAGAATTCATGAGGATATCATTTGTTCGATGGATATCCAAGGGTAAAAGCTTATATGTTCTTGATTGGTTTTCGTGAGAGGTTGCACAGGTTGGGCGTGGTGGGTTGTAATGGATTAGACTTCAAAATCTTTCAATTCTTTAGGCCAACTTGGCAGTGGTGAAGAACTTATGTAGAAAGTAGGCCAGCTGGATCACTTTTTTCTTTCATGGGATCAGTTTACCTGAGTGTTTTTAGAGTAGTTTCTTTGGAGATAAGAGAGGTTTGTTATTCATTGGGCCCAAGGATTTGGTGATCATAATGATATGCCCAGTGGAGGGAAGGATGTTCAGATTATGCTTGGAGAGTATTAGATGAGAGTGGTTGTATGGCTTCTTCAAGCCTATCTTAGTAGGTTTCTACTTCTTTGGATTATTTTTTATATGGTGATTTCGGGAAATATAGGTGGGATTGCCCATAAATTAGACAAACAGATACTTTACCAGTTTCTCTAGGAGATTTTAGATCCCTGTATACCATTTAGCAAGATGGACTCAAGATAGGAGTTTCTGATATAGTATCCACAGGTATGGTTCATGGTGCACCTTTGTTATTACTTAGTGGTGTTTGACTATGTTTCTATATTCTTTAAAATGTTTCTTTGTTTGGCATTGAGTCTTGATTTGATTTAGGGATTTATTCTAGAGCCGATGATGTTTGCTACCCATAGATATTTCCTTAGTGGTATATCAAGTGTGCCAATCCTATGTTGGAAACTCGTTCTGAGTATATCACTGAGTTTGATGGGATTTCATTGAGTGTTATGAACTTTAGTATTTTCAGTATAGTGTTCTTGATGGTTATGTTGTGAAGTAATGGTGGATTGATTTTATGGTGTTGGTATACTTTTAGAGCACAGAATAGATCGATCTTAGGGTTTTGGCATCTCGGATTGTAGCATCCCTAGTGGTACTTATTAGTTGTTTCTCAGTAATAGACTATACTTGTGGTGTGCTTGACTTGAAAGAATGGTGGGTAAAGAATTTTGTTGGTTATGGAAAATTTTCAAGCATTGGGCCTTACGATTTGCTACTTCTGTAGTATTTAACTTTTGCTTGCTTGCATAAGATATTTAGTATTAAGAAACTATTCGATTAGATTTTAGTTCATGAGGATTTTTTCTTTTGCATTGGGAAGTTTTCGAATGAAAATGGGTACCTAGTGGGTAGCATTTCTTACTCTTATAGATAAGTGTCTTCGTGGAATATTTTGCTCATAAGCTTCAATTTGAGTACATGTTATTCTTCATGGACATTGTGTCAAGCAATGCTGAATGAAAATTAAATAGGTTTAAGTTGTATCTTATTAGTCTATGGCTTTTCTATTAATGAATATTTAATGGCAAGTGTTTAGGAAAAGATAAGGATCTTTCATGCTTAAGGAAATTGGTTATCTACAGACATGAGATAGAAATTTGGGGTTTTGTGCTGTGGTGCATCTCTAGTTGTGTATAGTTTAGCTGTGATTCCTTTTGAGTTTCAATTGAGATTTGGGAATTCATCATAGATTTATAGTGTTTGTTGCACTTTCTCCATAGATTAATTGACTCAATGACAAGTTGCTTATATGTGTGTGGCTGTAGAGCCTTTTTGTTCTATCAGATTATGGAGGACTTTGGGTGATTGATGTTACTTGAGCATTAATGATTGTAAGTGATATCAGAATGATTTACTTGAGCGTTCTGTGTATTTTTTTTTATAGATTTTGTGCCCATAGACATAAGATTGTTGATGACTTTATGTTGTTTGATGGTTTTTGGATATTAAGCACTGCACGTGCCACCATGATGGGTTGCTTGCATGTTTGATGTCTTTCATAGATCTCATATTCTTTGTAGAGAGTTTTATTAGTATTTTTTGTCTGCCTTAAGGGTTTATCATAATAGTGTGATGGTGCATTAGTGACCTATGAGTGCTAAATGTAGTCTTTTGAGTTTTGCATAGTTTTGAGAATGCATTTCATCTTTGCCATTTTAGTCTATTTCGATAGCGCTGTGGGAGGCAATAGTGATAGTATCGGCCTTCGGTAGGCTGAGCTCATGCTTTGGTGGGTAGTTTTACATTTTATGGATTTCCTTATCTTTTATGGGCCCGAAGATAACATTTAGTCTTGTGGTTGCAGCCAGTGTCTAGTGGTGCCCTGGTCATGTTTAAGATTTATCGTGCATGTCTAGAACTTTTATTGTGTTGACTCAGTCATTGATATACAGGAAGTTCAAAAATTAGAAATTAGGTTTTATTGATGATTTTACCCATTGATGCTTGTGTTATAACCTAGTGAGACCTTTATATGAATTATTTTTGGTTCCATGGTGTGACTGGTAGTTCTATGGCTGTAACTCCACAATGGAATATTTTGTTGATGTCTCTCGAGAGTATTTTTCAACCATTTACTTGTTTTTGGATCTTGCTTGTACATTCAAGGACGAACAAGAATCTTAGTGGTGGATATTATAATGACCTAAATTTTGTTGATTTTCCTTTTTATATGTTTTGACCATCTTACCCCTTCCCGTGATTGTGTCATCTGGTTTATGAGCTGCAAAAATAGTTGGCATGGTTTCCAATGCCTTTGGGAATGTTTTGGATGAGTTTCATGTGGTTTTGACACTTTAAGAGATAATAGTTGATTTTGATCATGAAATCTAGATCCAAGTTCCAAATGATAAAATAAACTATGATAGCAGATTCAAAATATCGAATTTGGGTTAGTCTTGGGGTTGGTTTGGTTTCATGGGTTTTAGATCCCATTTCGATCCTTTGTTTGAAAATAATGTAAATACAATCCCAGGGGTCAATTTTTTTATTATGACTTTTTTTCTAAATATAATGATTCCATTGGATTTGAAAAGTTTTTTATGATCAATTTTTACTATTGGGTTATGTTCATAGGTTTCTAAATGAGTTTCGAGAGTTAAAATAAGTTTTTAAAATTGTTGGTGCTAGTGTAGTCACTAAAGTGGCTGGTTGATCGCTTTAGCATTCATTGACCATTTGACCTCTAAAGCAACCATTTGATCACTTTAGTGATATTTTGACGATTTGACCATGCAACTTTAGCAGACAAAGTGCCGCTTTAGCGGCCATCGCTGAATTTAAGATAAAAATCGAATGTATTTCGTATTTTTGACATTTTTGGAGCTAGAAAGCTTCAATTTTTATGATCTCGATGCATTTTTCTCGTGTAATCATTGTCTATAAAATTATACATCCACTTTTTCCATTTCCCAAGAACTTATAATTTTATTTTTTGTGATTTATTAACAAATTGATAATCAAAACCCTATATTTCAATTATAACTCCCTCCCGTGGTTGTGCCATCTAGTTTATTAGTTGTGGGAATGGTAGGCATAGTTTCCAAGGCCTTTAAAAAGATTTTCGGTGAGTTTGATGTCATTTTGAGACTTCAAGGGCTAATAGTTATCTTTGGTCTACAAAATGAGATCCAAGTGCCGAATGATAAAATAGAATACGCCAGCAGATTTGGTATATAGAATTTGGATTAATTGTGGGGTTGATTTGACTTCGTGGCTTTTAGACCCTATTTTGACTCTTTGTTTAAAAATAGTGTAAATAGGATCTTGGGAATTATTTTTTTATAATGAACTTTTTTCATAAATTGATGATTCCATTTAATTCGTAAAGTGTTTTATGATCAGTTTGCACTATTAGATCATGTTCATAGGGTTTTAAATGAGTTTCAGGGGTCAAAAATTTGTTTTAAAATTGCTGGTGCTAGTATAGTCACTAAAGCAGTTGGTTGACCGCTTAGCGACCATTGACCATTTGACCGATCGCTAAAGAAACCTTTTGATCACTTTAGTTGTATTTTGACCATTTGATTAGGCCGCTTTAGCAGACAAAGTTCCTCTTTAGCGACCATCGCTGAGATTAAGACAAAAAACTAACCCATTTCATATTTTTCATATTTTTAGAGCTAGAATGCTTCGATTTTGATGATTTTCAATGAGTTATTATCGTATAATTATTTTATTTAAAATTATAAGTTCATTTTTCCCATTTCACGAGAACTTTAATATTTTTTCTGGTATACCCCATTTGAGAAAAAAAAGTTATTTTCACCATTTTGGGTCTTGGGAGCTCGAATTTTGGTTATTATAAAGTGATTTTTGAGATTTCTTTCATGGTAAGTCTTATAATATTATACTTATCATTTCCCCTTTATTTCATCTTCAAAACAACTTCAAATTCTTTATTTCAAATTAGTTTTGAGTTTTTTTGCTGGTAAAGCTTGAAAATTATTTTTGTTTGATTTGGACCTCTTTTTTAACTCGTTTTCGAATGTTTTCAGAGATATAGACTAATAAGAATATGGGGGACGTATTCCTATAATTAAATTTTATTTTACTCATTTTATTTTTTAACAAATTTTTGAAGTCCATTTTAGACCTGACTTGAATATAATCTATATGGGTATTATTGGCTTTCTTTTGATGTGTGGATATCATATTTGATAGTTTGGTCATAGTTGGAGATGTTTCTAAGGATTTGAGCTTCCGATTGGGGATTTGGGAAGAATTTAGATTTGCTAATCTTCAGTTAAGGCAAGCTAAGACGTACCTTGATATTTTTCCAAAGTGGTAATATGTTATTTGCTTGATTGTAGATATGTTGTGATTCATTTAGGTTTGGTTCCTGCTTATGTGACATGGCGAGCATATCTTCGGTTACCTGGGTCTTAATAATGGATTGTAGTTAGTTTATTGTCATAGTTAGTTAGAATTATTTCTTGTCGATATCCTTAGAATAAATTATAGTTAATAACTCAGGTTAGGATTATCATAATGGAATACTTACTTTGGGGCTTTAGAACTTTTATTGCATCCTTTATTGTGATGATTAGGGTTTAAGCAACTTTGGGGGACAATTATATTATTACTGAAATGATAGAAAGGTTGAGCCTTACATAATTCCTAAAGTATAAATGAGCTTGCATTGATTGTTTAGGCTCAATGTATGAATGGGCTATGTTTTTGTAGTTCTGCAATATTTTGTTATTTAGATTTATATTTATTTTGTGTTGCCATAGGAACTGATGTGATATATCTGTAATATTGTAATTAATTAGGGTTGTAAGCCCATCTGGGGACATATTTATCTATTATTAATGTTGTGATAATGTTTGGGGCGTATATTATTGTTATTGGTGACATGAGATGATATTTGATGTGTGTTACCCGTGTGGGGGCTTTATATGATATTACTGACCTTGTAGGTGTATTTTGTGCCTTGGTAGTTGACATAATGGACAAGTGGAGGCTTAAAATAACATTAATGGTGTCTTACATGCATGATAGTTCTTATGGTACATTGCTCATTTTAAATCATGGATGGTTGACATATTGAGTGGATTATGAGCTCACGTATAGATATGATGAATGGATTTGAGATCTTCATACTAGTTTGGTCATGAGCGTTGCACCCTTATATCATGCATACATTTATGTGACTTGGTACCATTGAGGAAACATTAATATTTTGATATTTATGAGACACTTTTACAAAATCCTCCGTCAAAGCCCACGAGTCGAAGAAGAGGTACAGATATTAAAATTGAGATTGAGTATTGAGAAAGTATATGGATTGAGAACCATCGATGGGTCCTACCTAAAAGCTCTTCTCAGTAGGTGAATACGGACGTTATGTGATAACCTCGAATATATCACATTATCATTATCATCATCATTATCATCACCACAATGCAAGGTATTGCATCATTTGCATTGTAGTATCTTTGGTATGATTGATACTGTGTAAATGATTACTCTTGTGCTATATTATCATGTTAGAAACTTATTTGTGATATTGTGTTTTGATTATCAGTTTCACTTTATTAAATTACTTTACTTCATCTTATGAGACATGGTGTAAGACTATGGCTTAATCTGATAGATCACTGGGTTGCACCTTCAGTAGCATGTTATTGATTCTTTATATACTCTCTCCTTATTTAATCCTATAATTGTTGGTTGATATCATGAGATTAAGCGTATAATGCATATGTTGTGTAGTGAGTCTTATGTATAAGTGTCTTTGTCTAATTATGGATCATGAAGTGGTTAGTGTTGACTCACCTAGGTTATAGTGCCTACCTTATTCTAGTTATGATTGTTGACCGTTGTTTTGGGTTACCCTAGTAGGATTAAGTATTATGATTTGGCGGGTTGTAGATTAATTTGATACCTTGGCTAGGCAGAGTGGTGATTCTCGCTATTGCTTTGGATTAGCGTCGATTATCGATGATGATTGTTGAGTATACATGGATTTTCGTACTCACCCTTGCTTTTCTTTTCTTTTCTTTTTTTGTTTTCTACACTACATTAAGGTATTGGAATGAGTAAACATTTGTTGATCCTTTCTTACTATACTAACATTGTGGAGATCGAGATAGTGGTAAATGGAAGTTAGTATCTGAGGTAGTTGTGAGTAGCTCTTTAAAAAATGATACTAGGAGATCAATAACTTGGTTCGAACTAGCGCACAAAACGGCACTTTAAAATATTTTTAACACCCTTAATTGCTGAGCTACCTCCCCATGTTGTTACCTGGGTGTTCAAAATAGTGTATATAATCATATTCAGTAGAATTTTTCCAATATACCTGATATAATTTTTCATCAGTGGATGGATTATATTTCAATGGAAACTTGATGAGTAGATCAACCTGCACATCTTGACTTCGCTTGACCACCCTCAGCACACCATAGCTTCATCCATGCTAGAGAGGAACAGTCATTACAAGTGATCAATAAGTTAAAGTTAATTTATGTTTTTTTTATAAAAATATGCATTCTGTGTTTATCTGACAAATTCATATAATTAATATAATACAAATTGTTGAGATACTTATGACAACACTTGATCAAAAGGTAGAATTTAGGACTAATTTTGTTGAGTTGACCGCTTTACCTGTTATAGCAGTTCACTCGACTCATTCTATCTTAAAGCAAGTTTCTTTTTTAAAATCAAGTTTGTGCATTGTTTATATTGATGATTCTTGAAAATTTAAGAGGCCTATTTTCAGTTTATCGATACTTTCCATAATATAGTTGTCATCTGACCTCTACAACTGTCACAATCCAATTTCTCGAGTCATGATGACACCTACTGTAAACCATCTGTAGGCAAGTCAAACCATAATAAAGAATGACTAGTAACAAACTAACTGACTGAAGATAACAGAAATAAAGGGAAAAGGCATATGATAAAAATAATATATATATATATATAGAGAGAGAGAGAGAGAGACGTGTGTGTGCGTGTGTGTATAAGTATGTATGTACATATATGTATGAACATGTCGTACAATAGTGGGAGGAGTACAAAATATACAAAAGCATTTTCCCCAATCCTTGATAAGGTTGGTCCACTATACTGAAGAAGAGTACTAGATAATGTCAAATATACATCATATTCTTAGAATATACAAACATCAGTACAAAAATAAGTAAAAGGAGGAGGATCAACTTTGGACTAAAAAATCTCACCATAAATCAAAGCAACAAGATGTCCTAAGGACATTATTAGTTGAGGTGACTCAGATCTGCATTAGGAAAAATGTTTAGAAGTGTTGAATCAGTACTAAAAAAATGGATACTTATTGGGCATCATAATTCAATTGAGGTACATATAGTAAAACAACAACAATGAAAAAAACAACACACCCAGTGTATTCCCACATAGTGGGGTCTGGGGAGGGAAGAGTGTATGAAGACCATACCACTACCTCTAAAGAAGTAGAAAGACTGTTTTTGATAGACCCCCGGCTAAGGACCGATAACAGTATAGCAAATCATAAAATATAAATGCATATAGACTAGTAAAATATGTAAAATAAACTAACACCAGAATCCACAAGGTAATACAACAACCACCAGATACAACTATAAAACTATCTAACCGAAAACATAGACATCACTTAACACCCACGAACCAGAAACTTCAAACACAAATAAAGAACTCGCACCCCCTAACCCTCTACCCTAATCCGCATCATCCACACCTTCCTATCAAAGGTTATGTCCTCTGTCAGCTGTAACTGCTCCATATCATGCCTAATAACCTTTTTTGAACATCTCTTTGGCCAACCTCTACCCTGCCTAAAACCATCTATAGCCAGAGACTCACAACTCCGCACTGAAGCATCAGAGCACCTCCTCATCATGTGCTCAAACTAACATAACAACACTTCTCACATTTTTTTCTCTAGCGAAGCCACCCCTACCTCTTTCTAAATAATCTCATTTCTTACCCTATCTTTCCTGGTATTGCCACAAATCTATCAACATCCTCATCTCCT
Source organism: Capsicum baccatum var. pendulum (assembly GCA_030864225.1). Lineage (NCBI taxonomy): Eukaryota > Viridiplantae > Streptophyta > Magnoliopsida > Solanales > Solanaceae > Capsicum > Capsicum baccatum. The sequence goes on along the minus strand of CM061552.1, from coordinate 223,797,650 downwards.
CCACCTTCAACTTCTGGATGTGGGAGTTCTTAACTGGCCAACACTCTTCTCCATACAGTAAAAGAATAAATAAATTATGAGAAAGTAAATTAAAGTCATAAATAAAGGGGAAAAAATAGAAATAATTGACCATAGTAGGATGCGATATATAAAGGATAAGAACCCAACCATACAAATAAAAGTCAAACTAAAACCTAAAAGGTCCCCAGAAAGCCCAAAAAGTCACAAATAAAGAAGAATAAATCCAATAAACCCTTATTTTCCCATAAGGTACAATCAAAGAGTAACACCAATACAAGGATGGAATATAAATAATAATGAACGTAAAACAAGAACTTTCTTGATTAGTGTATCAGATACTCCTTTTTCACATCATAACCTCCATTCTATTTGTATTAACCAGTTCCCTACCCTACATCAGTAACCATAATGATAATAAATGCAAACTCGAACTGGAGCTTATAGATGATAAAAAGTTGCTAGGATATATTCCTAAAACAAAATAGATAAATAATATAAAACAAGAATTCATCAAGAATTATAGTTCCACTTAAGTCCAACATAGTTATGAACTTTAATGTCTGGTGGAGTCGTTACAGGTAATGCATGTCCTAACTAAACCAAAGGATATGGTTGAAGGACAAATACTACCCAATCGGGGTAACAAAGAAATGATAGGGCTCACTAAAGTGAGTAAGTCATTCTAAGACTCAATAATTAACTTGAGGGAGTGTATAGGGTTCATGGAAGTCAACAAGGAACTATTCTAGGCATAATACCTTAAATTGGGCCGGTGAGGCCTCCTATTATTGTCAAAAACCCATCCTAAGGAACTAAGGCTTCTAAATCTCATCCTAATGGACTAAGTAAGTTAAACTAATCCTAAGATATAATCATAAAATAATACAATGGAAGGTGGTGCTAGATTCTATCGAAAAGGACCTCTAATTGGCAAATTTAATCAATAAGTGCTAAAATAACAATTGAGCCATTATTACCTACCCATAGCTAAAATAATAGTGTACTAGTAAAAAAATTAAACATAATCTAAGAGAAATGTATGCCTACACTGCCTACCTAGTGATGATAGGCGAATTTACACGCCTAAAGTACTATATTTTACCCATATTTTAGCTAGGTTTTGAGGACAAAATATATAATTCATGCACTTTTAGTCCTTTTTCCTGTAATTGAGATAACAAACGTGATTAGCAAGTTTTCAGGTATAAATGATGCAGATTTCAGCATTTTATGGATAACTTGACGCCAAAGAAAGCTTCAGAAAAGAAGGAAGGGAAAGCTTGGACGCCAAGGACCAAAAGTGGCGCATAGAAAATCTGTCCCGGGCAAAAACAACAATTCTAAAGACTTTGGGGACTAGCAGTAACTTAGTAGGATTAGGATAATGATACATTAACCTAGTAGGATAGGGTTAAGTAATGCATTAGCTTAGTAGGAATAGGATATGGGTATTATAAATACCAAATGTTGCTAGAGATTTTTATAATTCTCATTCTACTTCTTATTCCACAACTTACAACTCGGATTCTAATTCTTCCATTAATTCTACTTTTTATTCTTGTTCTATTCATCTAAACAATTCTTATTTTTCCACAACAAGAGAAACGTTACTTTGCAAGGGAGTTCACGCCTAACGCCTACCACACTCTACTACACGAGATCTTTATTGTGGTACAATGATAATGTCTATTGTGATTTCCTTCGCACTCATGGGTAACTAAACTTCTCTGTTGGGGTTATGGAAAGCTTATGAGATACTATCTATTGCTATGAGTTTGTGAATTCGTGACACGTATGCTGCTTATGTCATTATTCTCTTCATTTTAGTGCAAATTCTTGTGGCTGCAGACGCATAGAATAACGCCAGTATACCATTAACTTGTTCGAAAGAAAAGTTATCTGTCTGGAAAAGAGATAATGTCAAGGTAATAGGGTCCCATCCCCTATTAAAAAGTTAGTTCCGTAACTGGATTAACCTCTTGGAAAATTTGTACCGTTAGATACCCTTTAAGCTCGAAAGAGTTAAAGTGAAATAGTCCTTGTTGAGGTCGAAAGATGCTTGGATTTACACATCGAATACAATTCTCTATAAGCACATGCATGTCTGAATTCCGCATAACTCATAGCCAACAGAGACGTACAACTCATAAGGTGGACATAACCCCGACTTCTCAATTCTCATTGTTTTACAGCTTACTAAACATTCTTTCTTTTTACTTTGCTATCATCTGTTTTACTCTACTATTTTGTTCACATCAATTGCACGTTAAACTCCCCCTTTCTACGAGACTTGCACCAAAAGTATAATAATCTTTGCTTACTTATTGACCGGCTATTCCCTGTGGGATCGATACCCAACCCAGTTGGGTTATATATTTGACTACGGCCGCTTTACACTCCTATGAGAGCTGTAGATTGAGCGTTATCACCTAGACACCACTGGAATCTTGTAAAATCTCTAATCTAGAGGTTTTCCCTTATGAGAAGCCTTTGAATGCTGCTATGCATTAAAAATAAGGTTCTACACATCAAAACAAGAATAACAATACTCATATTGCATAGTTATGTCTATGTTATAAGTATGACTATAAATTCCATATTCTAATAGATAAGTAGATCACAATATTAATACCATCGCAGCATCCCTCTTAGATCAAGAATCATTTTCCCTAAAATTGGGCATAATTCGAGCTCTAAATAGCTTCAAAATAGTCCCATCTAATATAAAATAATAATAATTAAATTGGAGAATTAAATGAAAAATTAAACAACAACTTACAAGAAAAAAAGGTAGGGAGGTGATCACAAAAATGCTCCAATTCAATCCCAGCACTAGGTATTAGTTTCCACATTAATTTCAATATCTCAACTTTCTACAATGGAATTGTTAGAATTAAACCGATATGAAAAGGTATAGAATAGTATATATATGTGTGTGCGCGTGTGTGTATATATATATAAAGTCAAGGGTCCTTTTTATACAAATAGGGGACCCCTACTGCAAACGTCGAACATCATTCATAAATCCGATCAACCTACCATTTTGCAAAAAAAAAAAGGATGCAGTGGTCAGACCATCCAAATTTTCATTAATGTGAAGACTGACTTATAAATGTAGAGGATAATATCATTGACCCTTGTGATCTCTGTGAAGTTCATACGAACATGAAGGGCAATATTGGCTTACACTAGGTGCTTTAGCACCAACAACTGAGTTGAAAATTTTTGACCGGGCCCTCAGTATTTATGTTGAATCCTGTGATTGCAAATAAACTATGCTACCCTATTAAAGTTGGCATTAGAAACTCAATGGTACCATCATAATTTCCATATAAAGCTATTTCAATAAAAAGTAGGTCCCACACCCAATGGAATATTTTAGCAACAATCCATCCAATAGCCTAAAATGGGCTCAAAAGCCCCGAGACCTGGACTGGCACAACCCGAGAGTATTTCCTAGTCATAACACGATTCTCAAGGGCACAAGTGACCCCAAGAAAACTTATGAACTGGTAACTACTGTGAGAACTAAATAAACTAATAATAAAACATCATATGCGGAATGTAAACTAATAAAAATTCTGTCAAGATATAATACTGAAACAATACCCAACATGTTTTTACATATGATAAAATCTGAGAACAAGTATGGCTATCTGAAAACCTCTAAAACATGTGGATTTTATGGGACAAACCCCTAACTAACTCAGACTAACTGAGGTAAAGAAAGTACTAAAAATAACTACAAATAACTTTTCCTCGATGGATGAGGACTCACCACAACTACTATTGAGTAACATGAACTGACTAAGGGAGATCGGAGAACTAAGCATCTGAACCTATGATATAAGAAAACATAGCACAAAAGAGAGTATACAACATGTACTTTGAATGTATTAGAACGTGCGATAAGGACTAACTGAAGTGCATAAAGAAACTGAGCGAACACAGGGACAAGTAAAATGAATACAAGACCAAGTAAAGCATGTATTTAAATAATTTGTAAAACTGACAGAGTAAATAGCTATTAAATTGAACACTTGGTCATGAAAATTTTAGCTAATAAAACCTGAACATTGAACAAAAATTATGGGAGCTATCATTTAGATGACATGCCCCAATCCGAGTTGATCAGGGTCTAACCTATAACCCAGTTGGAAGGATTTTGGTACCTTGCCAAGGGTACCAACACATGGATACAATGGGGATCTAAAAAAGCTAATGTATCAAAGGACTAGGGTGTCACCCTTGATTGACAGATGACCCTATGAGAGTCTCAACCCTCAACTAGCAGGAATACCTCTTAATACCTATACTGCATACATAGTTATGGAACTTAGGTATTGCTACTAATAGTCTCACCCTCGACTGGAAGGAAAACCTTCATCCCTAAATTTCCTCGTTCATAAATCCTACTCCCAACTGAATTGATGCTTTTATTGATTAGAATTAACTGGACTCAAGACTGATAATTTCTCAACATGAATATAATAATTTGAATATCGTAATAAAATAATAATTTGACTAACTTGTTGCTTGAAATAAAAAATATGCATAAATATATTTACATCCAATGTTCATAGCCTTCTGGTACTAAATAATACTTTAAATACAATTACATCATTTAAAACACCATAAGGAAATTCATGATTCAGAGTCCCAAAACATAGTTGATGAAATCTATGATTATGAGTATGGAAATATATTAAACTTAAGAGGAAAAAATGGTCATTTGGTTTAGTTCATGACTTGACAAATTGACATGGTATAAACTGGACATGGAATGGATCACTAAGATTATAAAAAATGTAAGCGTATAATTCACATGGGTAAAACACAATGTCATTGTTCGTATTTAAACCACTAGCAAAAAAATGTGTAAATTCAAACTTAACATCAAAATTTCATAAAAATAGGGGAAAATGGTTAATACTTGAAAAACAAGGGATTTTTTGTAATTCCTCGAGAATACACCTTGGATGCTACATAGTGCTTGTAGTCTCGAGAGACCATAAGTTAACCCATGAGCTGGTACCTGCTATGAGCATGTAATAATATACAGATAATGAAGACATATGCAAAAATATCAGCTGATAATGCCAAAAGGTTTTAGAAACTGAAAACAATACTGAATCATAGTTCTGAACATGTAGAAACATACTAAAAATACTGATGAAAAACAACTGATAAACTGACTATCTGTCTGAATATTTAAAAGCCTCTAAAACTGAATGACAGGGGAGTTGATGGGAAACCCCCAACTAACTCTGATTGACTAAATAACTAAACTACTAACATAACTTAATATAAGATAAACCTATTTCCAAAGGATGAGGACTTACCACTGCTGCTATTGTTGATGCGCTGGAATGTCTAAGTACGATAAAAAACCAGAGCATCTAAAACTTTTATATAAGACATCATAGCATAAGAAATAAGTATGGGGTTAATACTTTGAATGTACTATTATATGAGATGAGGATAGGATGAATTGTATGGGTTATATGCGTGAGATAATAACAGACTAAATAGCATTAGATAACTGAGTATGAATGCATAAAGTTGTAAAAAATCTGAGAATACATGACCAATCATAAAACAAGATTCTTATATAGTCTGTAAACTGAGATACTAAAACACTAATGCTGAATAAATGATAGCTGTATGGTATGGTCAAGTAATCTACAAAACTAAACTCTAGACTAAATATTGAACTGAGACTATGGGAGATAGCTATAACCGACATGCCCTAATATACTATCAGGGTTCAACCTATAACCCTAGTTAGAAGGGCATCAGTATCGTTCTATGGGTATTAACATTAGCTGTATGGATCCACTAATCTAATGTCCCAAAGGACGACGGTGTCATGCCTAACTAACGGGGGACCCCTTAATATCTACGGTGGCTCCATAGGTTTGAAACCTAGGGACTAATACTAACGTCTCATGCCTACTGACGGGGGATACAAGTGCCTCATGCATAATAATGGGGGAGACACAATGCCAAAATTCACTTGGTGCTAAGTTTTACTCCTTATTGAACTGATCTAAGTTTAACTGAATGCGATAGCTAACTGACTGATAATGTTCTTACATATTTGAAACCATTCTAAAAAACCTAAGACTATGTAAACAACTAAGTTTTTGAGTATTCATAACCCCCAGGACTCGATAGCAATAACAATAGGAATGCATGAACACTTTAAAACCATGATAGGAACCATTATTCAAAAATCATCTCTTAGACATTTCATCAAACACATGTAGGTCATGAATTAAAGCATGGGAATCATTTAAACATATAAAAATCACATGGATACAATAATAAACCATAATTAGGAATTTAACATAAAAAGCATCATCATTCCAACTTGTAAGGTTTGGCTTCAACAACAAATACTTGCAAATTCCATGTACAATCAAAATTCATAAGGATTTATGGAGATAGTTTTTTGCAAACATTTAAATTCACGATTTAAATCTTGAAAATAGATTCTTGGACTCCATGGGTGAATAGGGTCCATGGATGAACATCACAAATACCTTAATCGAAGAATTCGTAAAGGTTCTTGGGGATTTCTTAAAGTTTGAGCTTGAAATTTGAAGAGGCTAGGGTTTTTCATGAGAGAGGATTACTTTCTTTTTGAGAGAATTGTGAATAGAATTTACATTTTGGGCCCCTTAATCCCGTGTTATGGACCAATTGGGTGAAGGGAAAAAGACCTAAATCCCTTTAAAAACGTGATTCAAAGCTAAAAATTAAGGGGGCCACAATGGAGCACACGCTGCGGGCTTTGGTCAGTAGGATTGGAGCACACACGACGGGCTATATCGCGGGCTACTTTATTGGTGGAATAGATCCCCCGTCGCAGGATTATCGTGGGATAGTTCTATTTTAGATTTCCAAACATGCCCTTACGCTCGTCCAAAAATTCCAAAACTCACCCGAGATGTACCTTTGATATTACCGATCATGAATCAACTTAAAAACTAAGTTTTCAATGTTAGGAAGGTTGAAAATAAAATCATCAAAGTCTAGGAGATTTAGAAATGACTAAGTCCTAGAACGTAGTGAAGTTTTATTAGTCTTATACCCCATTAACATACTATGGTGATCTGAATTGAGCTAGGATCTTAAAGGGTCTTACAATATCTCCCCTTTGGGAACATTTTTCCTCGAATGAGACTGATTACGATGAGAATACTAAAGAACTAAGGTAACATACTGAATACACATAACTGAAAACATTATCATATGACTGCAGTTGAAGCATGATGAATAACTGATCTAATTTATGAATAAATATGATGACATGAAATAGATTACTTAGTTGAAACTGAAAACGGAAAAGAGAAAATCTAAGGGAAACTGTTACCTTAAGATAAGTCTGAGTTTGTGGAGAATAGATGAGGGTAATTGGTTGACATATCTTTTTTTGTTTCCCAAGTGGTTTCCTCAGCAGACTGATTCCACCAAAGAACTTTGACCAAGGGAAATTCTTTGTTCCTTAGTTTGTTAATCTAATGATCTAGGATCTCGACTGGGATTTCTTCATAAGAAAGGCTGTCTAGTACATCTTTACTTTCTAAAAGAATAACTACTGCTAGTTCACCAATATACTTCTTCAACAAGGAAACATAGAACACTGGATGTACTAATGCCAAATCTGCAAGCAGCTCAAGATGTTACGCTACCTTCCCATAACGACTCAAGATCCTATAAGGGCCAGCATATCGGGATTGAGTTTCCCCTTCTTGCCAAATCTCTTCACTCCCATCATGGGAGAGACTTCCAAATAAACCAAATCCCCAACTTCAAACTCAAGATTTCTCTTACGCACATCTGTAAAGGATTTCTGATGGCTTTGAGATGTCTTAAACCTCTCTCTGATCAACTGAACCTTCTTTATCATATTAAACACCAAATTTGGTCCTACCAAAATAGCCCCACCTTCGTTAAACCAACCAATAGGAGAGTTACATCTCCTCCCATAGAGAGCCTTGAATGAATCCATTTGAATATTGGAGTGATAACTGTTATTGTTGACAAACTTGGTCAAAAGCAAGTGATTATCCTAACTACCCTTAAAGTCGATAAGACACACTCTCAGCATGTCCTCTAGGGTATGAATGGTACTTTCTACCTGACCATCTTTCTAAGGGTGAAAAGTTGTACTGGGATGAACTTGGGTACCAAGACCCTTTGAAAATCCTTCCAAAAGTGAGAAGTAAACTTAGTACCTCTATCTAAAATGATAGACAATGGAACTCCATGCAATCTAAACAACTCTCTAATATTGAGCTTGGTATAATCCTTGACTGTATAGAAATTACGAACTAGAAAAAAATGGACTGATTTGGCCATTGTATGTACAATAACCCAAATTTAGTCACGCTAACGAGGCAAATGGGGTAATCTTGTCGAAAAATCTATGTTCACTTCTTCCCACTTCTATGTGGGACAACTAAACTCCTCCAATGTAACACTAGGCCTCTGGTGCTCAACCTTAATGTGTTGATAGTTTGAGCACCAAGCTACAAACTCTGCAATATCTCTCTTTACACTACTCCACCAATAGATCTCTTGTATATCATGATACATCATAGTAGACCCTGGATGAATAGAGTAACGTGTACCCTGCATTTCTATAAGGATTCTCTATCTCAACCCATCAATGTACGACACACACAACCTACCTTTACATTGCAACACACCATCTCCCCCTTGGGATAAAACCTCCACTTTCTGATCTCTGGTTGTCTCCATCAACTTAACTAGACTGGGATCCCTACCTTAACTGTAGAATAACTCTATTTATACAATAAAATCATGCATAGCATGAGTAGATCCAATCCATGCCGATAATGACATCAGAATCAATCATCTCTAACTCTACAATATCAATTAAAGTGACTTTCTGGGATATTATGACCAGACAGTTCTTGTATACCTGCCTAGCTATAATAAAGAAATCTACTGGGGTAGACACTGTAAAGGGTTCTGCTAAGGTTCCAAGACTGACTCTGAAATAGAAAGCTATATAAGGGGTTACAAAAGAGAGTAAAGGCCCGAGATCCAATAAAGCATAAACATGTAAATGAAAGACTTGTAACATACCCATAACCATATCAGGAGAACTTTCCTGATCATTATGGGTATAGAGGGCATACAATCTATTCTGGCACTGACCGTTGGTGGCACTGGCAGTGGCACCCTGCTGGTGCTTCTGAAGAGTTAGTCTGACCCTGTTGGCGGTTGCTCCTAGCTTTCCACATACCTGTTGGACAGTACCTTATCTTGTAACCTGTCTTAACATATCCAAAACACATATCACTGCTAGACCTATACACACCTTGGTGATTTCTACCATACTTCTGGCAAACTGGATTAGTTCGACCACTGTTCACACTAGGTTGTGTCTTAGAGCCTGGCGCCCTATCCTAGTTATCATTTCTGAACTTTGACACTGTATCACTAGCTGAGGACGGAACAGGGGTGGAAGATTTATGACCAAATTAGGGATGATTACAACTTTCTAATCGTAGCTGAGCAAAGTTAATACTACCTATCCTAGCCCTCTTGTTCTCCCTTTCTTTCTCTTTATCCTTTTGTTTCTTAATCTATTAAGCATAGAACATCAATATAGACAAGTCCATCTCCTTAATTAACATAGCGGTCCTATACTCCTTGACTATGCTATCAGCTACACCAGAGACAAACATACTCTTTCTAGACCTGTATAAGACACTACATGAGGAGCATACCTTGCGAACTGAGTAAACTTAAGTGAATACTCACTCACACTCATACTACCCTACTTTAAATTAATAAGCTCTGACACCTTATCTTCCCTCAACTCTAAAGGGAAGAATCTTTCTAAAAAGGCTGTAGCAAACTCCCTCCATTCTACAGGCCCTGCATATGGACCTCTATCTCCCTTATACTAGTTAAACTAGGTGTGAGCTACATACTATAATTAATAAGAATCCAACTCTGCACTCTCACTACAAGCCACGTTCAAAATGTATTTTACCTTCTAAACCATGTTAAGGAATTCCTGTGGATTCTCATCAGACTTATATACCAAAAACAAAGGAGCATTCATTCGGGTTAAGTCCCGAATCCTGGATGTGATAGCATTATCGAATGTATTGGATGGAATAACAGATGGTTAATTGTACTAAGCTGCTACTAAATGGGCTAAAGTAGTGAATGCAGCTCTAAACTCAGCATGAGAGACATCCTCATTCAGGGGATCTTTCTGAATGGGCAGAGGTGCAAGCTCATTTATGTTTCTTCTTCCGTTAGTATTTTTGGGAGGCATGTTCAATAAAAAAAAGATTGAATTAGAAAGATAGTTTAAATAGCGCCCATGCTCATTCGCATGACATGAATACTGAAAGAAGGGAAACTTTTCCTAAGAATGACTTGTAGCCTCTCATCTATAAGTGTGGCATGCTTCACACACATGTACAAGACTCTACTTAACGTGGCTTTCAGACTTCCTAGGACACTGTAAATCCTTAGGCTCTAACACCAAGTTTGTAACATCATGGGAATATATCCTGGACACCACAGAGTGCTTATAGTCTCGAAAGAACATAAGATAACCTATGAGATGGTAGCTGCTGCGAGCATGAAATAATATACTGATAATAAAGGCATATGTAGAAACATCAGCTGATAATGCCATAAGTTTTTAGAAATTGCAAACAATACTGAATCATTGTTCCAAATGTCTGGAAACATACTGAAAATATTGATGAGAAACAACTGATAAACTAGATATCTGTCTGAATGTATGAAAGCCTCTAAAACTGAAAGACTATAATGTTAATGGGACAAACCCCCCCAACTAACTTTGATTGACTAAATAACTAAACTGCAGACATGATTGAATATAAGATAAACCCATCCTTAAGGATAAAGACTCATTACTGCTACTACTTCTGATGCACTAGAATGTCTAAGTATAGTCTGGAACCTGAGTGTCTAAACCTATGATATAAGACATCATAGCATAAGAAACGAGTATGTAGTTAGTACTTTGAATATACTTATATTTGAAATAAGGTTAGACTAAATTTTACAGGTTATATGCATGAGATAATAACTGACTGAACAACATAAGATAACTGAGTATGAATGGATAAAGCTATAAAAAATTTGAGAATGTAGGACCTAGCATAAAATATAATTCTGATATAGTCTGTAAACTAAAATACTAAAATGTTGATGCTGAATAACTGATAGCTATATGCTATGGTCAAGAAAACCAAGAGAATAAACTATATATTGAATATTGAACTAAGACTGTGGCAGCTATTTATAACCGACATGCCCTAATGTACTATTAGGTTCCAACCTATAACCCTAGTTAGAAGGGCATCAGTACCGTGCCATGGGTATTAACATCAGCTGTGTGGATCCACTAATTTAATGTCTCGAAGGACAAGGTGTCATGCCTAACTGACTGGGGACCCCTCAAAGTCTACGATAGCATCTTAGGTTTGGAACCTAGGGACTACTACTATTGTTTTATACCTACTGATGAAGGAGACAAGTGTCTCAAGTCTACTGACGTGGGAGATGCCATCCCTACATTCACTCGATTCTAAGTTTTACTCCCAATTGAAAAACACTAATTTCTGAATTGATCTAAGTTTAACTGAATATGATAGATGATTGACTGATAATATTCTTACATATCTGAAACCATTTTAAAAATACTTAGACTATGTAATCAACTAATTTTTTGAGTACTTATAACCCCCAGGACTCGATAGCAGTAATAATAGGAACACATGAATACTTTAAAACCGTGATAGGAACCATTGCTCAAAACTCATCTCTTAGAAATTTCATCAAACAAATGAGGGTCATGAATTAAAGAATGGGAATAGTTTAAATAGATAATAATCACATGGCTACAATAATAAGCCATAAATTAGGTATTTAAAATGAAAACATCATAATTCCAACTTGTAAGGTTTACCTTCAACAACAATTACTTATACTCACCACGTACAATTGAAATTCATAAGGATTCATGGAGATATTTTATTACAAACATGTAAATTCATAATTTAATTATTGAAAATGGATTTTTCGACTCCATGAGTGAAAAGGGTCCTTGGATAAACATCACACATACCTTAATTCAAGAATTTGTAAGGGTTCTTGGTGATTTATTGATGTTTGAGATTGAATATTTAAGAGGCTAGGGTTTGTTCTTGAGAGAAGATTGCTTTATTTTTGAGAGAATTGTGAATAGAATGATCAATTTTTCCTTTTAGGACCCTTAATCCCGTGTTATGGACCAATTAGGTGAAGGGAAAAAGACCTAAATTCTCTTGGAAAATACGACTGTAACTTAAAAATTAAGAGGGCCGCGATAGAGCACGTGCCGTAGGCTTTATTCAACTAGACTGGATCACACGTTGTGGGCTATATCGTGGGCTACCTTATTGGGGGTATAGAATACGCGTCGAGAGCTAATCATGGGTTGATATTATTTTGGACTTCCGAACATGCCCTAATGCTTGTCCAAAAGTTCTAAAACTCATCCGAGATGTACCTTTGACATCTCCGATCATGAATCAACTTAAAAATTAAATTTTCAATATCGGGAAGGTCAAAAATAGAGTCATCGAAGTTTAGGAGCTTTATAAATGACTAACTCCTAAAACTTAGTGAAATTTTCTAAGTCTTAGGCCCCTTTAAAATACCATGGTGAGTTGAATTGACCTAGGATTCTACGAGGTCTTATCTTCTTTGGACTCAATGGCTTTAAGGAACCCATTGATTAATATTCCATAGACCTGAGTTGCTTGACTTCTTGAAGAAAACATTAAATTGGGACATTGGATGGACGAATTCATAGAAGAAGCTTTGATTTTTGTGTTCTTGAGGATGAGAGATGTTTATATATCATTAATTGATGATGAATGGGGCAAATAATGCCCCTCTTGAGTTTAAAATCGTGAATTAGGTATTTAGGGAGAGGGGAAAAGGACCAAATGCCCCCTTTAACTTTGAAAAACTGTCCAAATTACACTGTCTCCGTGTCACAAAAGCTATCATGGAGGAAGCCTCCATGACATTATAACACACCGAAATATCATTCTAAGATGCCACACAGTGCCAAAGGCTACACGTAGTCTCAAGCTAACCCTTTAAGCCAAAACACTACCCTTGGGTTCCAATATAACAATATACACACTACGCTAAGGATATATGTATATGTACATATCATATCACATTACACATGGAACGGCATATCGTTAGACTGTACATATATGGAATGTCTATACACAAACCAACCCGACAATACACTAGTCTAACATAGCCTCTATACAGCAAAATCAACGAGCCATTGGGACAAACCCTCAGCTGACTCAACAGACCAAAGGGATTACAAAACAACAACACCAAAACTAGGAACTTGGTCCTCGAACCATGAGGGCTCACCACTGAAGAAATGTAGATGCAGCACTCGAATATCACTGTCGCGGCTGCGGTTGAGTACCTATACCTACATCATGGTAAGAATGTAGCCCATAGAGAAGTATGTGGGTCAGCACAAGATACGTACTGAGTATGTAGGGGCGCATGCAAAATATAAATAATATCATAAATTTCATAAAAACTTACATACGGACCATAATGACACACCTGGCATAAGTGACATTGAATCATGCAACTCTTAACATCTTAGATAGGAAATGTAGGAGAAAAACCTCATAAATAATTATAGATCATCATAGGTAACTTGACTTACCACATCAAAATCGGAGTGACTCGGTATTTCAATAAACATGACTCTGATGGACAGGGTAATTTCCTATAATCGAAAACTCCAAGTGAGCTACGTGGAATACCACCATTTGAGACCCCCGTTGGCGGGAGCGTCATACTCTTTGCCAAGTAGTACGACATTAAAACTGCAATAATTATAATCGGGCTCTCTGACCAATAATATCATCATCAAACAACCCTACGGTGGAACATAGGTTTGGGGAGATACCAAATTTCTCTCTCGGTGCTAAGTACTACTCCCCGACAAGCTCAGAACGCGTTAGGAAATCTACCACAACATCACAAAGGTATATCATAAATACTAAATCAAATATCTTTCTCATTTATCAAATCATATCAATTTGTGGATTCCTAACTCAACACATTTTAGCTCAAAACATTTTAATCTTCCTCAACATCAACAAGGTATCAATGCATTGAACCATAACCGACTCGACATTTGGACAAGGATATGAAGACTCAATACATAATATTTTCAACAATTTAACTCATCAAAACCATCCAGAAAATACCAAGACTCATTGCAACTTCAATATCAACATTTCTCAATTTGCCATCCAACTCTCATTTAAAGGTACTTGAGATATCAAACCATAGTAGGGATATAGAATTTCCAATATCAATTATATATTCATAATAAGAAAATAGTGGAATTATAGTATAAATCAAGGCTTAACAAATTAAATCATCATACTCTCATAATAAAATACTTTTTGGACATAATTCCATCTCAACATCATACACATATCGGATAACATAATCCCATAGCTCATGTACAATAATATAAGATATAAAACCATATTTTTAATTCATGGTAAAACATGTAAAATCTCATGTCAATGTAATTCAACAAAAATACCGGGCACAAGATCGAAAGGATAATCTTATTCAATGGTGATTCTCGAAGCCCTTAACATGATCAACTCGAATTCCAAATCAATTTGAAATTTCTGTGGTTCAATCAAGAGACATAGAAGGATGAAATTTGGAGTAGTAGGGTTGGGGTTTGATCCTTAGGAAATTTTGTAGAAAATGAGATATTGAATGCTCTTAATGGACTTAAATCCATGGTTTACCCATATGGATTGGAGTGGGAATGACCAAAATACCCTTAAAAATCAAATAATGTCAAATCTGTCCTTTCGTGGACTATTTTGATAGGCTGAAGTAGATCGACCATAACCTTTTGCTCCGATAACGAAATTGGATGAAACCAATTTCATTGGAAAGATGACGTTCAGAGCTTTCTGTTGATATATAGTAGCTCACCCAGATCATTATGTACAAGTAGTTATGATCGTTTGAGTTTTCCCTAAAATTCGCCTGGCCTCAGTATTTTTTTCCTGCACATTTACTGTTCACCACTATTCATGGTTAGATTAGAATGATCATAACTCATCGCTTGAGTGTCCGTTTTGGATGATCCACGTATCATTGGAAAGATTATTCGATGATATACGCGATGATGGGTCGCATATCTAGACATTCCACACAGAAAAATTATTAATCACGATAAAGAATAGAATTCATTACATTTTCATCCGAGATCTTAACAAAATTTTTTTTGGGGCATCACGTCATCTCCCCCTTGGAAAAATTTGTCCTCGAATGTTGATAGGTAGGTCAAGAATACTATGAAAATGAGTATATAGAGAAAAATCATCTTACCCAAGCATATACTCTATTCTAGATTTTTTTGGATATCGTAGAAAACACACAAGCCAATATAAACATAGCAATAAGGATTAGATCAACAGAGAACGATACCTTTAACATGCTCAGGATTCATTGGAAAGGGGTGGAGATATTTGGCACGCATATCCACTTTGGCTTGCCAAGTAGCACTCTCCATGGATTTATTTCGCCAAAGCACTTTAACCAAAGGACCTTTCTTGTTTCTTAGCCTACGAACTTGAAAGTCAAAAACCTCAACTGGAATCTCTTCATATGAAAGACTATCTAGAATACCTGAGCTTTCATAAGGATCAATCACAACAGAATCACCAATAGACTTCTTAAGCATAGAAACATGGAAAATCAGATGGACGTTAGATAACTCCACGGGCAATTCAACCTTATACGCTACCTTCCCAATGCGATCCACAATCTTATAGGGACCAATGTAACAGGGACTTAGTTTCCCTTTCTTCCAAAATCTCTTCACCCCTTTCATGGGTGAAACTTTCAAGTACACTAAATCACCAACATCAAATTCAAGGTCTTTTCTCCTTACATTTGTATATGATTTTTGACAACTTTAGGAAGTTTTCAACCTTTCCCGAATTAACTTAACCTTCTCCATGGCCTCGAACACTGCATCCAGTCTAGTCGCGGCAGCCTCACCAACTTCAAACCAACCAATGGGTGATCTACACCTTCTACCATACAAAGCTTCAAACGGGGCCATTCCAATAGTAGCATGAAAACTCTTACTGTAAGAATACTCGATTAATGCAAAGTGCTCATCCCAACTACCTTTAAAATCAAGCACACAGGCCCTCAACATATCTTCTAAAGTTTGAATGGTCCACTCGGCCTGACCATCTATTTGCAGATGGAAAGCAGAACTTAAATGAATTTGGGTACCGAGACCCTTCTGGAAAGATTTCCAAAACTGAGAGATAAACTGAGTACCTCTGTCAGAAATAATAGCCAAAGGGATTCCATAAAGTCCGACGAGTTTCCAAATATATATTCTAGCATAATCTTCAGCTATATACAATGAATGCATAGGCAAGAAATGAGCTAATTTCATCAGTCGATCTACGACAACCCAAATCGAATTATGATGGCGACGAGAAGGAGGTAAATCAACTATGAAGTCCATATTCACTTCTTCCCACTTCCAAGTAGGAATGCTAAACTCTTGCATCACGCCATTGGGCCTTTGATGCTCTATTTTAACCTGTCGACATGTGGAACACTTCGCTACAAATTATGCTATGTTCCTCTTCATACCGTTCCACCAATAGATTTCCCTTAATTCATGGTACATCTTGATAGTACCAGGATGGATGAAGTATCGTGTACCATGCGTTTCCACCATAATCCTCTGCTTCAAGTTATCAATATTAGGAAAACCTAATCTATATTGGAGTCTCAAAAATCCATCTCCCCTTTGGGAGAAAACCTTCACATTTTGGTCTTTAACTAACTCTTTTAACCTAACCAAGGTACGATCCCTGTCTTGCTTCTCCTTTACTTCCAAAACTAAAGAGGATTTGGAACTGCTTTGTACTCCTATACTACCCTTAGCATCACCAAACAACCTAACCCCCAATCTAGACAAACAACGTACCTCACGGGCCAACTCCTTCTTACCAATCTCCATATGTGCTACGCTTCACATAGACTTCCAAGTAAAGGCATCTACTACTACATTGACCTTGCTCGGATGATATAACACGCTCATATCATAATCTTTCAACAGTTCTAACCATCATCTCATCCTAAGATTCAACTCCTTTTGTGTGAATACATACTGTAAGCTCTTATGGTCCATGAAGACATCAACATGGACACTATACAAATAATGTCTCCAGATTTTCAAAGCAAAAACCACGACAGCTAAATCAAGGTCATGGGTAGGATAATTCGTCTCTTGAGGATTTAGCTGCCTGGAAGCATAAGCTATAACCTTTCCCTTTTGCATCAATACATAACCCAAAATGACTCTAAAAGTATTTCAATACACCACAAAACCATCAACATCGTCAGGCAAAGTCAACACAGGGGCTGAAGTGAGTCGAGTTTTCAACTCCTGAAAACTCTTCTTGCAAGATTTGGACCACAAGAACTTCAGTTTCTTTTGGGTCAAATGGGTCATAGGAGATGCAATAAATGAAAACCCTTCAACAAAATGACAATAATAACCAACTAAAACCAAGAAACTTCTGATATCAGAAGAAGAAATAGGTCTAGGTTAACTCTTTATAGCCTTTATCTTTTGAGGATCAACTTTAATACCTTCGGAAGAAACAACATGACCCAAGAAAGCTACAGAGTTCATCCAGAACTCACACATACTGAACTTAGCATACAACTGATGAGTTCGAAGAGTGTTCAACACGATTCGGAGATGATCTGCATGATCACCCTTACTTTATGAGTAAATAAGAATATCATCAAGGAACACTATTATAAATAAATCTAGATATGTCTAGAATACATGGTTCATGAGATCCATGAAAGCCGCTGGAGCATGAGTTAACCCGAAAGACATCACTAGAAATTTAAAATGACCGTAATGGGTTTGGAAGTCTGTCTTGGGGATATCACATTCCCTAACCTTAAGTTGGTGCTAACCAGATTTGAGGTCTATATTTGAAAAGTAGCTCGCACCTTGCAATTGATCAAATAAATCATCAATTTAAGGAAGCAGATATTTATTCTTGATAGTAAACCTATTAAGCTGTCGGTAATCAATACACATCCACAAAGAACCATATTTCTTATGTACAAATAGGACAGGTGCACCCCACGGGTACACACTAGGTCTGATAAGACTTTTGTCTAAAATATCTTTCAATTGCTCCTTCAAACTTTAAGTTCTATGGGATCCATGTAATATGGAGGAATAGAAATAGGCTGAGTATAAAAAAAAGGTTAATCCCAAACTCTATCTCTCTGTCAAGAGGTACTCCAGGGAGATCTTTCAAAAAGATATCAAGAAACTCATTAACAACGTTAATTGACTGAATGGTCGAGGTTTCAGACTTAGTGTCTTTAACCCGAACCAAATGGTGGATGCAACCCTTGGAAATAAACTTCCTAGCTTTGAGATAGTATATAAAACGACCCTTAGGAATCACAGAACTCCCAGACCATTTAAGGATAGGTTCATTAGAAAACTGAAACTTGACCACATGGGCACGACAATCAATAGACGCATAGCATGAGTGAAGCCAATACATACCCAGAATGATATCAAAGTCAACCATATCTAGCTCAATTAAATCAGCATATATAAAATGATGAAAGATAGTAATGGGACATTTCTTATACACCCGCTTAGCAATGACAGATTTTCCTACTGGAGTAGAAACCAAAATAGGCTCAGAAATTAGTTCAGGATCTATTTCAAAATTTACAGCAACCAGATATGTCACATAAGAAAAACTCAAATCAGGGTCCATCAACACATAAATATCAAAATAGAAAACACAGAGCATACTAGTGACAACATCGGGAGAGTTCTCCTACTTCTGATGAGGTGGTATAGCATAGAAATGATTCTGGCATTGACCGCCAACAGTACTAGATGAAACACCCTGAGGAGGAACTAGACGGGTTGTAGGAGGTGGGGCACTGGTAGCCTGACTCTGGGGACGAGCATAATGACACAACTATTTGGTATACGAAAAGTCTCCAAGTATGTGGCCCAACTTTCCACAACCAAAACAGTCCCGCTGCCCTATATAACACTCCCCAAAATGGTCTTTACCACACTTAGCACACGATGGAGGATGGGGCCAGTTACTTATACTGTCCTGAGACTTGGAAGGAACCAACCTATTCCTGAGCTACTACCTGCCCCGATATTTGGGAGAACTAACTGAGGAAGGCGCAGGTATAAAGGGACCTCTATGAAACTGAGGGCAACTCCCTCTGGAGAATCTAGTCTGACTAGACCCCTTTTGCTCTGATCTAACTCTCTTAATCTCTCTTACTCTTTATCTTTCCTTTATCTTTTCTGACTCAATCTGTTGGGTATGAATCATTAACCTAGGAAGATCAATCTCCCTATTGATCATAGCAGATCCATATTATTTCACCATATAAATTGACACCCCAGTTAGAAACTTGCTCATACTAGTCCTTGAGTCAGCCATCATATCGGGAGCATACTTTGATAGTTGATTAAACTTAAGACAATAATCCTTAACTGACATAGAGCCTTGTCTCAAATTCATAAACTCCTCTATCTTAGCTTCCTATAACTCAAGAGGAAAGAATCTATCCAAGAAAGTATCTTGGAATAATTGTCAAGTCACCATAGAGGTATCTTCCTCTCTACCCTTATTCCACATCTACACCCAGTCATAGGTAACATCCTTCAACCGATAAAAAGCCAGCTCCACACTTTCTTTCTCGGTTACCTGCTCTCCATCCATGAAACTCTAGTAGATTTACCCACATAAAATCATGAATTCATGCTACTGCCTAATTATTTTCCTGCGGAGGTGGAGCATTGGCCTGAGTATTGGCGGTAACTGCCTGGGTTAGTGTCTGAAAAGCTACCCAAAATTTGGTATGGGATACCATCTCATGTAACAGATCAACGGGTTGAGGTTGGTTGTTGTTTCTGCGAGCTCGATGTGGAGGCATTTTCTGTCATAAGAATGCACGAATTAGCAGCAGAAGGAAACAGTTGTAAGCATGATAAACTCTTGTAGAAAAAAATAAATGACTTTTCCTAGAAAAGGGTTTTGTTGCCTAATAATGAATAATATTGTTTCTTGCTTAGACCTGTGTTCATACATGTTATTGAAAATGAATTGCCTATGTGTATTCTTGTTGTATGTGGTTTAACATGAAGGCCTTGAGTAATCCTAGTATTGATGATTTCTACCAGAAAAATAGTCTCGTTGAAGATATACACACAAGGTGTTTGTGAAAATGTCTAAATGAATTGTCTAGTTATATGTTGGTGATGTTTTGAATTAGAGAAATGTCCCAATAAGCATGAATGATTGATAATTGATATTGTAAAGGTATTAAGATCCATGTATTTTATAATTGATGACCTTATTAGGTTAATGATTAATAAGGAATTGAAGCCCCTAAACATGAATATGAATTTAAATAGTGTGTTAAACTAAAATGTGGTGAGAATAGGGTATAATCTTGCTAATGAAATGTGAATAGTTATATGGGTCTTAATGACCAAAAATTAAATTGATGATGAATTGAATCAAGGCATTTAGTCCATTGGAGTGGCTAGTGGTTGAATGATTTTGTGAAGGTCAAATGTGTATCTATGGTATTGGTTTAGTGGAATAAATGAGGTAATATGTTGTTAATGAATATGAATTCTTGCTAAATGTTTGATAGAGGACTTGTTGGCCATGTAAAGCAAAATGGGATGTCTTTGATAGTTGGTTGGCTAAAAAGGTGATAGTCCCTAAAATATGAACTTAAATTATGTTTAAATAGAAATGGTGTGTATAAGAATAGTAATGAGGAATTATCAATTCATAGAGTTCTTGGTGACTATAAATTAAAATGCATCGTGTTATGAAATAAGGCCTTGGGCCTATATATATGAGTAATGGTTTATTTGGGTCAACAAGGCTATGTAGTTTTCTATGGTGTTGATATGTATCCATGGTGGATAGAATTACTTAAATGGGTTAGATTTCTTATGTGTTGAATGGTATAGATATTTATACCTGATTAAGGAGGGCTAGACTCTATTTACCGTATGCGGTATGTTGTTTGTGGTCCAACTCTATTTATAATATAAGGTGTGCATTGGTATGTGGTCCAAGTCCACTTACCATATGAGGTGTATTGGTTTGTGGTCTAAGTCCACTTACCATACAAGGTATGTGGGTTTTGTTTTTCAAGTACACTTACCATATGAGGTACGTTGGTTCATTGTTAGTATCTACTTACTGTAAAGGTATGTTGGTTTATGGTTTGTGTCCTCTTACCATAAGAGGTATGTCGGTTCATAGTTTATGTCCACTTACCATAAATGGTATGTCGGTTTATGGTTCGTGTCCACTTACCATATGTAGTATGTTGGTTTGTGGTTCGTGACCACCTAACATATGGGATGTGTTAGTTTGAGGTTTATCTTCTCTTGCTTATTGTAATGTAGAAAACCTATATGGCTAAAATGTAAAGGTGGAAGGTTGGGAAACAATTCACTCCATGTCTCATAAATGAATAATTTGAGAATACATATTATGACTTGTTCCATGGTTTGGCATTGAAACACCTAGACTTAGAACCATTGAGAAACTTTATCTTTTGGTTTCACTGGGGTAGGTATGACTAGGGGGTTGAGTTATACCATGTGGATACAAGTCGTATCCTATCTCACCTCCCCATTTATACCCTGATCAGCCTAAGAAAGGTAGTATTTTGTCTTTTATACGAGTGACCCCTCCTCAATTGTACCCTAAGGGAACGAATCATACCTAAGTAAGTTATATAGAGTGAGGTCATGGCTTGGAATGGATAGGTTTTGTTAGGAGTGGAGCATATAATAAGGGGGTGAATCATTCCTATTGGATATGACTCAAGGGTGCATGGTCGTACCCTTAACAACGTGTGTCACCTAGAAAATTCCATGGTTGTGGGTTAGGTCACCACTCGTACGCTAGGGTATGACTACTTAAGTGAGTCGCAAGGTGGGTTGTACACCTAGATGGGTTTATTTTTCAGTTTTTAACTAAGGGCCTTGTGGGCATTTCCTATATCTAAAACACTAGGACCTCTCACTATATATGTTTGTGTATCCTCCTAAACATCCATTTTGATGGATCAAGCACCCTAAATACTCTCTCAGGCTTCTGTTTGAAGAATTAGAGGCTAGGGTTTCCAAAGTGGTCTTCAAGAAGCAAAGGGGGGTCAATATTCTTTGTGATTCATCTAATTAAGGCATGTACCTCTTCCTCTTTCTAAGTAACTCTAAACCCATGTATTTAACACTTGGATTAGTAAGTGTACATAGTGGTTTTGAAATCAAATAAAAAGGATGTTGTTGCCTAATAATGAGTAATGATGACTAATTATGATTCTTGCTTACACTTATATTTATAAATGTTATTGAGGGTAGTTTGCATATATAAATGCTTGTTTTATGTGTTCTAACATGTAGGTCTTGAGTAACCCTAGTTTTGGTATTTTTTACCATAAATTAGCCTTGGTAAAGGTACACAAGCTATGTGTGAAAATGTCTAAATGAGATGTCTAGTTACATGATGATGATGCTCTAAACTAGGGAAATGGCCCAATATGAATGAATGATTGATAAATGATACTATAAAGGTAAAATAAGCCATGTGTTAGGTAATTGAATACCCTTGATGGTTTAATTAATAAGAAGGGAGTTAAAGTCCCTAACGTAAAAATGAACTTGAATTATGTGTTGAACTAAATTATGGTATAAAATTGCCCATGAAGTGCAAATGGCTTGTAAGAGGTCTTGAGGACCATAGTTTAGATGTATGATGAGTTGAATTAAGGCATTGGACTATTGAAATAATTGAGAAGTGAATTCTCCCATGAGGACCATGTGGTTATGTATGGTGTTGAAATTAGATATATAGGTTATAGTCCTTATGTATAGAATTGAATGTATATGGATTGCATGGAAAAAATGATAGAGTCCCAATGTCAACTACTAATAGTTGTAATGGCTTTCGGTTAAAGTCCCTTGCCTAATGAAATCACTTGTGGTTAAATACCTTTGCATAATGAGATCTTAGAGCTTAAAGTGCCTCGCTAAATAAATTGGCATGGGGGTTAGAGTCACCTATCTAATGTGGTATGAGGTTAGAGTCCTTTTCCAAATGATGATCATGTGGTTGGATTCCCTTGCTTGAATGAATGTGTGAAAGTGCTTAAATTCCCTCACTTATATGAATGTGTGTGAGTGGTTAAAGTCCCTCACTTAAATAGATGTGTATGTTGTTAGAGTCCCTTACTCGATAAAGTGTGATATGGTTTGAGTCCTATGCCTAATGAGAAATGCTTGAATATATAAATGTGGAAGGTTGGAGTTCTCCATTGCATGTATAATGAGTGAGAGCTTCCAAAGTGTTGATAAATCGTGTCCCCTTGATTAGCATGTGATATGTCTATATATATGTATAAGATTATGAATGTGATTTAATATAATATATTGCTTTTTGTTGAATAATGATGCTATTTTATCCTTATCCTAAAGTTACATGCTAGTGTTCCAACCGCTAACCTTCTCCGAATGCTATGTCTCCATGCAAAATAGGGGCCAGAGCATTATCTTCTCTTCCTGTGCAGTGTTTAGTTGCCTGAAGCAGTTTATGCATTGATTATGAAATGGTGAGCTTCCTTATTTTTGAAGACATTTGTTCTTAATCCCCTATCTTTAGACTTAGATTGATTTAAACTTA
Source organism: Capsicum baccatum var. pendulum (assembly GCA_030864225.1). NCBI lineage: Eukaryota > Viridiplantae > Streptophyta > Magnoliopsida > Solanales > Solanaceae > Capsicum > Capsicum baccatum. The sequence continues at coordinate 223,773,702 of CM061552.1, read as the reverse complement.
GTTTATCTATCATTGGGGGCTTGTCCAGACAATACATTTCTAAACTTTGATTTTTATAGAGCTATTGTCGATGATTGTGGACTTCGGTATATTTGTTAGTGATAAATGTAATGAAGTGTTTATACATGTTTAAGTTAAGACTTGTAGTATATTTTCTGCTATCTCATTATATGGTAGGGTTTTACCCAACCCTTATGGTTGATGTGCTGATTGTGATAGGTTATCGGGGTGACCTCCGATTCATATTGGCTTAAGGTTTCCATATGGCATAGCCTAGTTTTAGGGTGAGTCAAGTTGGTATCAGAGCCTAGGTTCATGGTCAGTTGGGTGTCCATAATATCATGTTAAGTAAGGTCTCTTTTATGTGTGTGAAGCGTACCACACTTATAAAAGATAAGCTATGAGACATTTTAGGAATTTTTTTCCCTTTATTGTGTTTCAATATTAAGCTATAGAGTATATGGTCTTTGATTCCTCTGATTTCTGTTTGCTATATTTCAGATCATGGATGAAACTCATCCAATGTTTAGAGTTCAGACCCAGGATAGCACTGCGACATCTGGCTATTTTTGTGGGGTTCTGCCTATGCCCACCAACCCCAACTATGAGAGTGAATTTCCTATTTTTTTCACCTCAAAGGGATGCTACTAATGTCGAGTTTCATTTCTCTATCAACCTCTTGACTCAATTGGTAGCCTCTCAATCAAAGGTGGTGCTCCAACTATCGTTTCTTCTGAGGCCACAAAAATTGGCCAACTTATGAAGTTGAGCCCTCCTATGTTCTCTGGTATAAACGTTAAGGAAGAACCTTAAAGATTCATGGATGAAATGGAGAAGATCTTCCAAATTATGTATTCTTCATAGATTAAGGCCATTGAGTTTACTTTCTACCAATTAAGGATGTAGTGTACTAATGTTATGGGGGTGGGAGTTATCTAGAGACGTTGATGCTAGTCCCGCCATATAGGAGGACTTTTTAGAGACTTTCTTAGATCACCTTTTCCCTCAAGAGTTGAGGGAGGCAAAGATGGAAGAATTTGTGAACTTTAAGCAAGGAAGGATGTCCGTTCAAGAGTATGCCTTAAAATTCTATCAATTGTCAAGGTATGCTCTCGAGATAGTTTCTAGTATGAGGGCTAGAATGTGTAAGTTTGTCTTGGGATTATCTCGTGAGCTAGTCGTTGAGAGCAAGGCAAACTTATTAATTGAGAACATAGATATTTCTAGGTTAATTGTGTATTTCCAATTAGTGGAAAAAGGGAAAAATAAGAAACTTAAGCTTAGTGACAGGAAAGGAAACAAATTTAGGCCTTCTAAGCATAGTGGTGGTGATGGTGGAAAGTTCCCAAGGAACAAGTGGTGGAGTTTGAATTCTTTCTTCTCGACTAGTGTTCACTCTCCTTACCTAAAGATTTTGGATGATCGTCAAACTTAGTTTAGTGGTAGGTCCCAGGTTTAGGGTGCTAGATTCATGGCTAGTGGCGGCCAGTTAGCTTAACCTCACCCTCCTAGTAGATTTTATTATTACAGTTATCGTGGTCAGTGAGAGAAGGGGAGAGACAAATATTTCCATTATGGTCATATTGGGCATATACTACATGATTACCCCTCTCTAACAACTTTTTAGTCCAATAGGGCCGCTATTGCCACTATATCTACTCCTACACCAAAGGGTACTATGTCTGCCTCTACTTCTGTTTTTTGTACCAACACTGGCTGAAATCGCTTGTATAGACTTGCTACTCGTCAGGATTCTGAGGCATATCCTGATGTTATCATTGGTATGTTGAGACTTTTCTTCTATGATGTGTATTTTTTGCTTGATCAAGGGTCTACTCTTTTTTATGTGACCCCATATATGGTTGTACATCTTAATTATTGCCCCGAGAGTCTGTTGATTTGTTTTTTTATTTTTACCTTAGCTAGAGAACCTATGGTTATTAAAAGGGTCTAAAGAGTTGTGTGATATTGGTTAGTAGTAGGGATATTCGTGTAAACTTGATAGAGTTGGACATGATTGATTTTGATGTCATTTTAGGGATAGATTGGTTGAACTCTTGCTATGCTTCCATAGATTGTCGGACCCTAGGTTCATATTCTGATTCCCCAATAAGCCGATCGTTGTATAGGAAGGTGGTTCCCTTGTGCCTAAGGGAAGATTCAATTCTTATCTAAAGGCCCAAAAGTTAATTTCAAAGGGGTGTTCATATAATTTGGTTCGAGTTAAAGATTCTATCTCAGAAGAGCCTTCTCTAGAATTATTTCTCATAGTTATTGAGTTTCTCGAGATATTTCCCGATAATCTTCCTAGTGTTCCTCCCGATAGAGAAATTGATTTTGGGATTGATCTTATTTCGGACACTCATCCGATTTCTATCCCACCTTATAGGATGGCTCCAGTGGAGCTAAAGAAGCTTACGGAGAAATTGAAAAACCACTTATATAAAGGTTTTATCTGCCATAGTGTGTCTCCATTGGGTGCTTCTGTATTGTTCATATGCAAGAAGGATGGTTCTCTTAGTATGTGCATTTCTTATCTTCAGTTGAATAAAGAAACCGTAAAGAACAAATTTCCTCTTTCTATGATTGATGATTTATTTGATGAACTTTAGGGTGCGAAGTGCTTCTCTAAGATTGATATTAGATCGGGTTATCATCAACTGAAGATTAAGGATACAGATATCATTAAGACAATCTTTAGAACCTGGTATGGTCACTATGAGTTACTTGTCATGTTGCTGATGATCTTAGTTGATTGTCCATGGAAAGTTTGTCCTATGTAGATGAGGTTAAGCGGGAATTGGTGAAGGAAATTCATATTTGGCTAATCTTGGAGTTTGACTTTTGGATTTTGAGGATGGTGGTATGTTTGTGCTTCTGGTATCTCAATCGTCTCTTGTTATCGAGATAAATAAAAAGTAAGCATTGGACCCCAACTTGATTAAAATCAAGAGCAAGGTGGTTCAACACCAAGTTGCATACTTTGTGATAGGTGGTAATGGTATCTTGAGATACCAAGGTAGACTATGTGTTCCCGACATCAATAGATAGAGGGTAAGGGTCATGGACGTGGCTCATAGATCCCGTTATGCCATTCATCCTAGTTCCACCCAGATATATCATGGTATTAGAAAGTTCTATTGGTGGTGTAATATGAAGCATGATGTGGCTAGATATATGGCCAGGTGTATTGTGTGTCAACAAGTGAAAGTTGAGCACATGAGGACCCGAGGCTTGTATCAAGAGATCCCATTACTCGAATAGAAGTGGGAGGCAATTAATATGGAATTTGTTTCTAGTCTTCCTATATCCTTGAATCAATGTGATTCTATTTGGGTCATTGTTGATAGAATGACCAAGTCCGCTCACTTCTTACCCGTGAGGACTAATTTCTTGGTGAAAGATTATGCTAAGTTATATCTTATAGATATCGTGAAGTTGTATGATCTCCAGTCTCTATTATTTTGGATTGTGGTACTCTATTTTTATCCCACTTTTTGAAGTCATTCCAAAAGGGATTTGGTAGTAGTTGGTATGACCACTTGCCTTTGATTGAGTTCACCTATAAGAATAGTTACCACTATAGTATTGGCATAATACCTTTTAAGTCATTGTATGGTAGGGATGTCGATCTCCCATTGAGTGGTATGAGGTTGGTAAAGGTAAGTTGCTTGGCCTCAATCTAATTCACCAAGCCTTAGAGAATGTGAAGATGATTTGTGATAGGTTGAAAACTGCTCAAAGTCGCCAAATGTCCTATGCGGATGTGAGGCATAGGGACTTAGAGTTTACTATTGGCGATTGGGTATTCTTGAAAGTGTCTCCCATAAAAGAAGTGATGCAGTTTGGTAAAAAGGGGAAGCTTATTCTGCAGTACTTTAGTCCCTACTTGATAGTAAAGAGGGTTGGCAATGTTTCCTATGAAGTGGAGTTTCCTTCTATTATGAACTCTATTCACCTAGTTTTCCATGTCTCTATGTTGTAGAAATATGTGGGTGATCCTTTGTTGGTTGTTCCCTTTAGAGATGTGGATATTTTAAACTTTTGTCCTATGAAGAGATCCTAGTGAGGATATTGGATACACAAGTTCGTCTCTTACGAATAAAAGAAGTGGTTTTGGTGATGGTTCTATGTAGGATCCAAAAGTCTGAGAAAGCTACTTGTGAGGCGGAAGAGAAAATAAATTCCAAGTATCCATATTTATTTCCTATTCAGGAAACATGGGATTGAGGTAGGTGTTGATCTTCTTGCTTTGATTTTTGGTCTTTGATAGACAATGGGTTAAAGTCCCTAATGTGTTGTGTTAATTTGTGTTTTGTTAGACTAGGGGTTCTAGTCCCTTATGTTTTGAAATTATGCGTGTTTTGTTGTTATGGGTTTAAGTCCCTTGCATCTTGAGTTGATTCATATCTTTGGAAAATTATGGGTTCGAGTCCCTAATCCTTGAATTGAGTAAGTATCCTTGCTAATTTGATAGGTTGAAGTCCCTAAGCTGTGAAATGAGTATGTATAGATAAGTAAGTGCTTTAAGTCCCCAAGCTTTGAGATGAAGAAGTGTCTTGATAAATAATGGGTTTGAGTCCCAAAGATGATGACGTGAATGATTGATTGATAATGAGCTTGATGTGTGTTATATCCTTGTTGTATGCTTGTTCTAACTAGTTTGAAGGTTATTCTAATGAATGATAATGTTTTGGCTTGTGTTTATTGCTTGCCTTACTCCTCATTTGAGGACGAATGATCCAAGTGGGGTAGAATTGAAACACATAGACTTAGAACCATTGAAAAAATTCATCTTTTAGTGTCACTAGGATGGGTATGACTAGCAGCTGGAGTTGTACCCAATGATATGAGTCTTATCCTCCCTCACCTCCACTTTTGTGCCCTAATCAACCTAGGAAGGGTAGTATTCTATGGAGTGGACTGGTTTTGTTATCACTGGAGCATATGACTAGGAGGTGATCGTACCTCTTGGATACGACTCAAGGGTGCATGGTCGGAACCTTAATAGTGTGTGTCATCTAGGAGAGGCCTAGGGTATGAGTCAGGGTACCACTCGTACCCTAGTGTATGACTACTTAAGTGAGTCATAAGGTGAGTCGTACCCTTGGATTGGTTCAATTTTTAGCTTTTAACTAAGGGCCTTATGGTCATTTCTCATGTCTAAAACCCTAAGCCCTCCACCTATATAAGTGTGTGTATCCTCATAAACATCTATTTTGATGGATCAAACTCCCTATATACTCTCTCAAGCTTATCTTTGAAGAATTGGAGGATAGGGTTTCAAGATTTCTCTTCAAGAGGCAAAGGGGAGACAATATTCTTGGTGATTCATATTGTTTAATGCATGTGCCTCTTCCCCTTTCTAATACCTCCAAATCCATGTATTTCACACTTGGATTAGTAAGTGTACATGGTGATTTTGAAATCAAATAAAAGGGTTTTATTTCCTAATAATGAATGTGATAATTCTTTCTTAGACTTATGTTTTTACATGTTATTGATCGTAGTTTGCACATACGAATGCTTGTTGTATGTGCTCTAACATGTAAGTCTTGAGTAACCCTAGTTTTGGTGATTTTTACCGTGAAATTGGTTTTGGTAAAAGCATGTACCTAAGGTGTTTTTGAAAATGTCTAAGTGAGACGGCTAGTTACATGATGATGGTTCTTTGAACTAGGGTAATGGCTCAATATGTATGAATGCTTGATAAATGATAATGTTATGGTAAATTGAGCGAAGTGTTGGGTAATAAATGACCTTGATGGTTTGACGAATAAGGAGGGGGTTAAATTCCCTAACATAAAAATGAACTTGAATTGTGTGTTGAACAAAATTATGGTATAAAATTTCTAATGTAGTGTGAATAGCTCATAAGGGGTCTTAAGGACAATAGTTTGAGTTGTATGATTAGTTGATTTAAGGCATTGGCCAATTGAAATGGTTGAGCAGTAAAGGCGGTGTTGAAATTGGCTATATGGGTTAAATTCCTTATATGTGGAATTGAATGTATGTGTATGAAAGGACAAAGTTTTAGAGTCCTAATGTTAACTAATGATAGTCATGATGTCTTGAGTTTAAAGTCCCTTGCCTAATGAAATTGCTTGTGGTTAAAGTTCCTTGCACATGAGGTCAAAGTACCTCAAAAAATGAATTAGCTTGGGGTTAGAGTCCCTTATCTAATATGGCATGAGGTTAGAGTCCCATGTCAAATGTATGATCATATGTTAGAGTCGTACAGTGGTTAGAGTCCCTCACTTATATGAATGTGTATGAGTGGTTAGAGTCCCTCACTTAAATGGATGTGTATGTGGTTAGAGTCCCTTACTTGATGATGTGTGAATATGGTTAGAGTCCAATGCTTAATGAGAAATGCTTGAACCTATAAGTATGGAAGGTTAGAGTTTTCTATTACATGTATGACGAGTGAGTGCTTCCATAATTTTGATAAATCTTTTCCCCTTGATTAACTTGTGATATGTCTATATATATGGATAAGGTTATGAATGTGATTGAATATAATATATCACTTGTTGTTGAATGATGATTCTATTTTATCCTTATCCTTGAGTTACATGCTTGCATTCCATATGCTAATCGTATTCGAACGCTATGTCCCCACGTGACATATGGGATGGATCATCATCTTCTCTTCCTGGACACTGATTAGGTGACCGAAATGGTTCGTGCGTTGACTATGGATTGGTGAGCTTTCTTATTTTTGAAGACATTCAGTCTTGGTCCCCTATCTTTAGACTTAGTCTTATTTTGACTTGGTTTGGCTATCGTTGGGAGCTTGTCCCGACATATATATTTCTAAACTTTGATCTGTATAGAGGTATTATGGATGACTGTGGACTTAGGTATATTTGTTAGTGATAAATCTAATGAAGTCTTTAGACATGTTTAAGTTATGACTTGTAGTATGTTTTCGGCTATCTCATTATATGGTCAAGATTCACCCAACCCTTGTGGTTGATGTAATGATTATGATAGGTTATCAGGGTAACCTCTGGTTCATGTGGGTTTGAGGTGCCTATGTGACATGGCCTAGTTTTAGGGAGTGTCTAGCACATTGTGTAACTATATGTATCTGTATCTTTATATATGCCTATATTTATGTAAATGTTATAGAATTTAATGGTTTGACATGGATTTGAATGAATGTACTATTTTATCCTTATCCTTGGGTCATATGCTAGCGCTCCTACTGATAACTGACTTTGGACGCTATGTCCCCATGTGACATAGGCATCGGAGCTTTATCATCTTTTTCTATAGGGTGACCAGGTGTTTGAGAGGATCGTGTGTGACATTGAAGTGGTGAGCTTCTATTCTTTGAAAGGCACATATTTCATAGTCTCTTTACCTTATGTTTTAGACTTGATGTTGGCTATTGTCGGGGGCATGTCCCGACATATGTTCATATATTTAGACTTCAGATTTGTATAGAGGTATTGTGGATGACTATGGACTTGGGTATATTGGATAGACCATTTACATTAATTAAATATTAGATATTTTTTAAGTTTTTATTATTAGCCTTATGTTTCCTCTATCTTATAATAAAACCAGGATTCCCCAAGCCTTATGGTTGTTGTGATGATGATTAGGTTAGGTTATCAGGGCGACCACTGATTCATGTGGGCTTGAGGTGCCCTTACGACATGGCCTGATTTTAGGGTGTGTCAAGTGGGTATCAGAGCCTAGGTTCATGTTTAGTTGGGTGTCCACAATACGCATTGAGTAGAGTCTCTTTTATGGGTGAAGAGTGCGCTACACTTATAAAAGTAGGGCTATGAGACATTTTAGGAAATCGTTCCCTTTCTTGTGTTTCAATCTCAACTTGTAAAGTCTATGGTCTTGGATTTCTTTGATTTTTGTTTACTATCTTTTAGATCATGCCTCCAAAGAAATCTGATAATAAGGCAAACTTTTCAGTCCCAATTAGGGATAATGTGGAGGGAGCCCATCCAATTTCTGAGATTCAAACCCGGGCTAGGGCTACGACATCTGAGCATCCTCATGGGGTTCGACCTATACCCACCAACCCTGCTTATAAGAGTGATATTTCTCCTTAGTCCCTTCATGGCGATGCTTTTAATGCTGAGTTTTGTCGGTCTATTCTCTTAACCTAATTTGTAACTTCTCAATTCGGGCATGGCGCTTCTGTGCTACATCCTCTGAGGATAAAAGGGTAGGCCAATTCATAAATTTGAACCCTCTATGTTTATGGGTGTGAAAGTTGAGGAAGATCCCCAAAATTTCATTGATGAAATGGAGAAGATATTCTGTATTATGCATGTGTCACAGATAGAAGGTGTTGAGTTTTCTTTAGATCAATTAAAGGATATAGAGTACCAATGGTATGAAGAGTGGGAGATGTCCAGAGGTGTGGGTGCTAGTTCGTCCAAGTGGAAATATTTCTCTAGTATCTTCCTTGACCTTTACTTCCTCAAGAGTTAAGGGAAGCAAAAATAGGAGAGTTTGTGAATTTAAGGCAATGTAGGTTGTCCGTTAAGGAGTATTCCTTGAAACTTCATCAATTGTCAAGGTATGCCCTTAAGATAGTTTCTAGCATGAGAGGTAGGAAGCATAAATTCATTTTGGTAGTGTCTTCTGAATTGGACCTATTGAGTAAGGAGGCTTTGTTGATCAACGATATGAATATCTCAAGGTTTGTTGTGTATATGGAATAAGTGGAGGAAGATAAAATGAAATAGGGTGAGATTAGTTAGGGACAAGGTAAGATGTCTCGGCCTTCTAAGCTAAGTGTGGGCCAAAAGCTTACTGGTAGGTTATCTAAGAGGAAAAACAAGGTGAGTGGTGATTCTCAGGCTTGTGAGGCCTAATAAGAGCCGACTTATCACCCTTGTAGATTCTGTGGTTAGCATCAATGTGTTGAGTGTGAGTAGGGGAAGAATAAATTTTTATTATGTTCAAATTTGTCAGATGCAGCGAGAGTGCTCTTCTCGAGTGACTACTCGACAAAATAGAGCCCCTATATCTACTTCATCTACTCTTCCACCAAAAGGTTCCATATCTTCTTCTGTTTCTAGTACCGACATTGGCCGGAGTCGCTTGTATGCACTTTCTATCCACCAGGAGTCCAAGGAGTCTCTGAGTGTTATTATGGGTATGATGAAAAACCCTTTCTCTGTGTTATGTAAGCTTTGCTTGGTAAGTTTGATCCCATTTGTGATTGTGTATTTTAATTCCATTTCGAGTGGTTTAGGTTTCTTTTTCTGTTTCTACCCCGATAAGAGGCTTAGTGGTTGAAAAGAGTCTATGAGGGTTATGTGGTAGCTGTTGGTAGTAAAGAAAGTCTTATTGATTGATAGAGGTGGACTTGATTGTGTTTGATGTCATTTGGGGGTGGATTGGTTGCATTCGTGCTATTCTTCCTTAGATTTTTGAACCCATAAGGTCATGCTTAAACTTCCCTAATGAGTTGATCATTGTATAGGAAGAAGTTTCTTTAGTGGCTAAAGGAAGATTCATCTCTTATCCTAAGTTCCCGAAGGTTGATCCAAAAAGAGGTGTCTTCGGTAAAGGTTCCATAGGGGAACAAAATTTCCAAGGAAGCTACTTGCGAGGCTAAAGAGGACATGATGTCCAATTATCTGGAATAACTTCCGTTCTAGAAACTAATACTTGAGATATGTGTTGGTGTTCTTAACTTGGTTTTTGTCTTTGATAGACAATGGTTTGAAGAACCCAATGCTTAGAATTGATTCATGTCTTGGTTAGACAATAGACTAAAGTTCCCAGTGTTTGAATTACTTTATACGTTTGAAAATTGATGGGTTCGAGTCCCTAAACTTTGAAGTAGCCAAGTGACCTTGATTGATAATGGGTTTGAATCCCTTAGTGAAATGAACGATGAACTGAATAATCATGCTATGTGTGGTTTTGAGTCTTTATTATGTGCTTGATTCTAACTTATTTGAAAGATGTTTTGATATGCAATAATATGTTAGCTTGTGTTCATGCTTTCCTTACCCTTCATTCGAGGATGAATGATCCTCAGTAGGGGAGAATTAAACACCCAAGATCTTGGCCTTGCAATTTTTTTGGTTTTGAGCATGATGACCAAGATACGATTGGACAAGCCAATCGTACCCTATGGATATGGGTCATATCAAAACTCTCCTTTCTCTCTTGTACCTTAATCATCCTAGGAAGGATAGTATACTATCCCCTATATGAGTGTCCCTCCCTTTAATTGTACCCAAACTATACAAGTCGTACCTAACATGATCATATAGAGTGAATTCTCAACTTGAGTGGACTATTTTGTATACGGTTGGTGGTTACGAGTTAGGGGTTGAATCATACCCATTAGACATGACTCAAGGGTTTACACTCGTACCCTTAACAGTGTGTGAGAACCAGGAAAATCCTATGGTAAGAGTCAGGGTACCATTTATACACTAGGGTACCATGCACTTAATGAGTCATATGGTGAGTCGTACCCCTAGCCGGGTCCAATTTTCAGCTTTTAACCATGGTCCTCGTGGTCATTTCCTACACCCTAAATTCTAAGCCCTCTCACTATATAAGTGTATATGGACTCCTTGAGCATATTTTGAATGGTTCCAATATCCTAAACTCTCTCTCAAATACTCTCAAAGTTCTTGGAACAAGATTGGAGGCTAGGGTTTAGAGGGTGCTCATCTAGAAAATAGAGAGGAGTCACGTTCTCTTTTAATCATCTTGTTTAAGGCATGTAACTCTTCCCCTTGTTAAATAACTCTAAACCCATGTATTTTACCCTTTGATTAGTAAGTGTACATGCTGATTTTGAAATCAAATGAAAAGGGTTTTGTTGCCTAGTGATGAATAAAGTTGTTTCTTGATTAGACTTGTATTCATACATGTAATTGATAATGAATTGCATATATGGATTCTTTTTGTATGTGGTTTAACATGAGGGCCTTGAGTAACCCTAATCTTGATGATTTCTACCATAAAAATAGTCTCTTTGAAGATATAAACACAAGGTGTTTATAAAAATGTCTAGTTACATGTTGGAGCTGTTTTGAATCAGGGCAATGGCCCAATAATCATTAATGATTGATAATTGATACTGTGAAGTATTGAGAGCCATATATTATATAATATATGACCTTGTTGGGTTAATGACTAATAAGGGATTGAATCCTCTAAGCATGAATTTGAATTTGAATAGTGTGTTAAGCTATAATATGGTGAGAATGTGGTATAATCTTGCTAATGAAATATGAATAGTTATATGGGTCTTGATGACCGCAAATTGAATTGATGATGCATTGAATCATGGCATTTAGTCCATTGGAAGGTCTAGTGGTTGAATGGTTTTATGAAGGTTAAATATGTATCTAAGCTATTAGTCTAGTGGAAATGAATGAGGTAAGATGTTGTTAATAAATGTGAATGCTTGGTAAATTTTGATAGTGGCCTTGTTAGCCATGCGAGGAGTAAGGGGATGTCTTTGATAGTTGGTTGGCTAAAAGGGTCATAGTCCCTAAAACATAAACTTGAATTATGTTTGAATATAAAGGGTATGTATAAGCATAGGAATGAGGAATAATTGGTTTGTAGAGGTCTTGGCGACCATAAATGAACTTGCATCGTGTTGTGAATGAAGGCCTTGGGCCAATATATATGATTAATGGTTTATTTGGGGTGGCAAAGACCATGTAGTCATCTATGGTGTTGATATGTAGCACTGGTAGCTAGAATTACTTAAATGGGTTCGAGTCCTTATATGTTGAATGGTATGGATGTTGATACGTGATTAAGGAGGGCTAGAGTCCATTTACTATAGGAGGTATATTGGTGTATGGTCCAAGTCCACTTACCATAAAAGGCATGTGTTGGTTTGTAGTACAAGTCTACTTACCAAATGAGGCGTATTGGTTTGTGGTCCAAGTCCACTTACCATACAAGACATGTAGGTTTGTGGTCCAAGTCCACTTAAAAAATAAGGTACGTCGGTTTGTGGTTCGTATCCATTACTCTAAGAGGTATGTCGGTTTGTGGTTCGTGTACACTTACCGTAAGATGTATGTCAATTCATAGTTTGTGTTCACCTACCATAAAAGGTATGTCACTTTATGGTTCGTGTCCACTTACTATATATTGTGTGTTGGTTTGTGGTTCGTGTACACCCATCATATAGGATGTGTTAGTTCGAGGTCCGTGTCCTCTTTGCTTTTGTAACGTAGAAACCTATGTTGCTAAAATATAAGGATAGAAGGTTGAGAAGACCTTCACTCCATGTCTTATGAATAAATGATTCGAGAATACATGTTATGACTTGTTCCGTGGTTTGGCACGTTGTGTAACTATATGTACATGTATCTTCATATATGCCTATATTTATGTAAATGTGATTTCATATGATGGTTTGACATGGAATTAAGCGAATGTTATCTTTTATCCTTATCCTTACGTTACAGGCTAGCAATCCAACCACTAACCGTCTCTGGACGCTATGTCCCTATGCGACATAAGGGTCGGATCTTTATCTTCTTTTCCTGTGCAGTGACTAAGTGTTTAGGCAGATTGATGAGTGGTAATCCTACCACTCATTTGCACTAATCATGCATGCATAATACCATTTTTTGTATTAGAAAATGAGGAATTATATGGATTTAAGTGCACTAACACCCACATTTTGTAGGTATAAAGTATAGAAGGCGAGCATATGTGGAATAGAGCTAAAAGGGAGCAAATGGAAGCAAAAACAGTGTAGCTAGAAACTTGAAGCAGCCAACCTTAGTTATCGCAACAACGGTCCTTAGGCCGTGGTCTTAGTCTATCCAGGTGGTCAGTAAAGCGCGGTTGCGGAACCTAACTATGGTCACATAACTTTGGTCGCAAACAAACACACGCAATCGCGGAATAATGGGAATAGGCCCAAGGGTAGATTTGTAAAATATCATGGATGAATCCCAAATCATATATAAGCAAAACCCTTTCTTCTTTGGGTATTGCTTACCTCTTATGATAGTTTGGAATTTTCAAGCTTGAAACCCTAATTTTGGAAAATTGTAATTAACTTTGGAGACTCAAATTTCTTAGTTGCTTTGTGAAGAATGAATGTTTTTGATGACCCACATGATATATTTCTCTTTACTTTCTTCATGAGTAGCTAAATAATTTAGTCTTGGGATTATGTTGAACTAGAGTGTGATTGCATTTGGGTATTGTTGTGTTTGCATGGATTTTAGTTGTTGAGTATGGATTTCATCATTTCTTGAGCTTATGTGTTGGAATTTGATAGGTAAAAATTCCAAATCTCCAAATGGGTTTTATGAGTGAAAGATCCAAGCTTTAGAAACCATTTATCATCCTCGAAAGAGGGATTTAGGTGAATATTAGGTAACCCATAACATCCTCGAAAGAGGGTTATTGGCGAACAAAGAAATGGTGAACAACTAGTCCTATGGTTTACTACCCTTTGCAATCTTAGAAATAAGTATTTAGAGAGTGTAAATCATGTCTAGAGCATCATCCTAGAACTAGGGATGCTTGGTTGAGGTTTTGGGTGGTTGTATAAACTTCACACTTGTTAGGTGTTGAAAGAGCCAATGGTTAAAATCATTGGGGTTTTATTTAAAGATTGACCTCAATGATCTTTGACCTAGCCTACTAGTTAATTAACATCTAAATTCCATAATAAACCAACATTATCCCGCGTGCTTTACCTCTAAGGATACATAATCCCAAGATCTCTCCAAACCTTGAGTTCAAACCGAAGATAGCATTTACCGCCTACTTGTTGAAGTTTGTGTGAAAAGTTTTCAAAAAATTCCCCATTTATTTATACATGTTGTTTTTACTAGCATTCCAGGTAACCTTATAGTAATTTGAGTACCCATAGGTTTGAAGTCTATAACATTCTCTCCTTGATAGTTGACCCCAAGTTGTGTTTCTTACTTGATAATAACCACCTCACCCCTCAATTATGAGAGGGAGTTGAGCGTTATCAAAATGGCGCCATTGTTGGGGAGTTAAATATAAATTTCGCTTTTGTGAGCTATTCTTACTTGGGAATACACGGGTGGGTTAATTTACTTTATTTGTTGTTTTTGAATATTTTGTAGGAGATCAAAGTATGAACGAAGCAGTGAGAGATAATGCAAGTAATTTGGGCCCCTTTGTTCCCTCCAACCAACGGGAATGGTGTGTTTCATATGACTAGCATTATACTTCACATGCTGCAAATGAAAGGATAATATGGGGGTCAAGCATATGAGGACCCAAATTCCATTTGAAGAACTTTATGGAAGTTTGTGTGCCATTTAATGGAGTGCATATTACATAATAATCCATTAATCTTTGACTCTTCCCATTTTTACTAACGGGGAAAGTAGTGTTATGGCTCCGCTCACTTCCACCCGGTTCAATTACATCTTGTGAGGATCTTAACACGGTGTTCCTTGATAGATATTTCCCACCATAAAAAATAGTTCAAAAGCGGAATGAGATTGTGAACTTTTGGCAAATGAATGGAGAACCATTGTTTGAATCTCGGGAGAGATTTAATGGAAAGCTAGCTCAATGTCCAAATCACGAAGTCTCGGATAAAATGCTATTTGAGATTTTCTATAGAGCTCTTAATCCATTGAATAAAACTGTGGTGGATATTGCGGCGGGTGTCTCTACAGTGACATTCAACATCTTGCATCCTTCCTATTATAGGTGAAGTATCAAAACAAAATTGGGGGTGGCACACCCATGATGCCCATGCTCCTAGGACCCCTTCTACTACCTCTGTGGTGATTAATGAGCAAAGAAAACAAGATGACGATAAGAAGGACAATATGGCAAAGATGATCACCTAACTTGAGATTTTAACAAAACATGTTATGGGTGCACCAACAAAAGTTGTAAATACCATAGCATCAAAGCCTTATGAAGATATGATGAGGAAAAAAAGTTAAATGAATAAATTTGGCACTTGGCAAACTACTCGGGGGGTTCCCGCCCCGCCTATCAAAGGCAAGGTGGGAACCAAGGTTGGATGGGTCATGACTGAGAGAGAGATTGAAAAGATAAAGAGAGTAACTATGACCTCTACATTCCACCTTATGATAGGGATAAGGTCAAAGAGTCAAATGTCATCTACCTTGAAAAGTTCAAGACCAAAGATGTTCTCGCAAGAATCTTGAGTAGAGTTGAAGGTACGGATAAAATGGTCCATGAGTTGAAGCGTGACTTCTCTGTGATATCCCAAATAGTGGTGTCTGACTCCACCTCCATTAATCAATTGGAGATCCAAGTCGGGAAAATCTCCACACAACTAAATGCAAGAGCTAGAGGTGTACTTCCAAGTGACACAATTGCTAACCCAAAGAATGAAGCACAAGTCCTAGCAATTGTCACTAGAAGTGGAAAATCACTTGACGAGCCCCTTATAGGAGATGTGAGTGAAAATATACCCAAGGCCAAGGAAAAGGAGGTGACACCTCAAAGAAAAAAGACAAATGATGAGAAATATATAGATTAAAGCGATGAAGAAGTTGGCAAAGTTGAAAAACTGCAAGAATAAGTAAGGGTGATACCATTGAGGTTACTCATGGGTGTAGTGATATCATGGAAAAAAAGATGACCCCAGAGCATTCACTATCCCTTGAACCATTGGGACTCATGAGTTTGTAAGATCTCTTTTTGACATTGGTGCAAGCATAAACCTAATGCCATTTTTCATCTATAAGAAACTTGTCTTGGACACTCCTACACTGACCTCGATGCAAATTTTGATGGCGGACCAGTCCATAAAAAGACCGGTGGGTCTATTGTTTGATTTCCTTGTATAGGTGGACAAATTCATTCTCCTAGCAGATTTCATAGTATTGGATTGTGAGATGGACCAAGGGGTACCTATCATTCTTGTTAAAATTTACAAGTCAAAGAAGAAAACCACGGAGCTCTAAGTAGTATCAGTAGTGGTTATTGAAAATGAGAAAGTGAATGATGAGGGGTTTGAGGAGCCGCCATGAGATTAAAAGAAGAAAGATGTGGTACCATGATAATAACTAAGGTGCTAGGAAGGAGGCAACCCATAAATGCAATGAGAGTGGCTCATATTCGTTTTGCTATGTTCTCGTAGTTTAGATGATGTCCTTTGCATAAGAATAACCCATGAATTTGTGGCATTTTGGATTGCATTAAATAAGCTTAAAAAGGGAAAATGTGCAAGTCTACTTTGAAAAATTTGAGTACGAAAAAATATGTGAAAATTGAGTAAAATGCTGAACAGGGGACAAAGGGGGGAAAAACTACTCTCAGTTACCACGATCGTGGCATCCATGTGTGATCGCGGTTGCGCGGGTGTTAGCAATCGTGATCCCTTCAGTCATGCAACTCCTAGTTTTCTCTCATTTCCCTCTCACTTTCTTTCAAGATTGTACTCTCAAATTTAGGCTAAATTTTGGTCAAGTTGTAAGCTCTCAAACAGCTTGTTTGCACACTTCTTTTTGTATCATAACTCCGGTAAGTGACATGAATCCATGCTTTTATTTTTGAAAACAGGCCATAGAGTGCATGATTAAGAAAGGGCCTAAAATTTCTAATTGTTATGCTTTACACGTTGGTATATTTATTATTAGTGTGATGTTAGTTGCATGATTGAGGCGTGCATAAGTAGGGAAATCTTAAGTACCTAATAGTGTTTACAAAAGGTAGACCAATGAGATATGCATGACAAGTGTTTGATAAATTTCTCTAATGAAATTTTAATAGTAATATCTGCTTTGTGAAGGGCACATTAACACACCTGTAGCATTGTTTGCATGAATTTCATTTGCATCCATATTATAGAACATGATAGCAGTCTAAAATTGGGAAATATGTGAGCATACAAAGATCACACAGAACCAACCTTAGGTGTCACGATCGTGATTCTAGACCTTGATCACTGTAATGCAAATGCGGTCCTGACTTGCAGTTGCGGTAACTGAGGATAGGTCCCTACAAGGTCAAAAATCTTGCACTTCCAATTTTATCTAGACATCTCCAAGAACTTAGTCCAATGAACTTAGATGATCAATATAACACAAATTGCATGATTAAAATGACATCGAAATATATAATGTGTGTTTAGTGCTTTCAGGACAACCTCATGGACAAGCATTATCATATTCAATTCATGGCACCCAAATGCCACACTCACTACTACAATGATCTTTTATTAACAAAGTTGCTGTTGGAAAGAGGGATGTATTTAGAAAACGTGCCAGAGAAACTACAGGCCTTCCACGACAAACATGAAGCCACAGGGTGGAAGTGTTTTTCCATGGATCCATGCCTTACAAATAAACAATGGGTCCATGAATTTTACAGCAATATCAGTGAAGTATCTTTCTCTAACCCACTCAATGTGATTTTAAAGATTCAAAAAAAGCCAGTGAAAGTTGGGGCTAAACAAATCAATGATGTTTATGGTCTCAAACAAGAAGACATGGGTAAATTCAAAGCAAAGGGGTGTAACTTAGGGAATTAGTTGGCACAATGTCTATGTCCCAGAAAGGAAGTCTTGTGGACCAAAACTAAAAGCAATATTTCCATGAATGACTTCACTTCTGAGGCTCAAATATGGTTGCACATCATTTGTAGCCAAATGTCTCCTGGCACTCATATGACAGCAGTCCTTGAATTGCCTGCTCGTATGGTTGTTTGTATTTTAGATGGAATTCCATTGAATATTGGTCAACTCATGTTCAATGAAATAGATCATTTCTAAAACTAAGGTGGAACAAATCTCTTTTACCCCTCTTTGATTACTACACTTTGCAAGTGAGCAGTGGTGGAAGTGTATGCTAGTGATACATTAGTGCATCCTAGTGCCCTCATCTACCTATTGAGGATTCGAGGAGAGGGTGCACTAGTCAAAAGCAAGAAAATAAAGATCAACTTGGAAGAGCCAACATGTAGCGAACCCGAACCTCACAGGCAACCACCATAGGACCTCATGAAGAGATTGGAGTTAATATTGTAACTATTAAAGAAATTATGTCTAGATTAACTCAAAGGCTAGGAGAGCCCTCCGCCACTCATCACTCATATGTGTCACATTACGATTATGATGAGTACAAGGAGGAACAAAAAAATCAAAAAGATACTATTGATCGACTTGACAAAGCCTACTCTTCTTTGGTGGCATCACACCGGGACCTTCGGAGCACATATGAAAAGATAATCACAAGGGAGAAAAAGAGGGATGACTTCTTTATCATGGTGGGGAAAGGGGTGAAGGGCCTATAGAGTATTCTAAAACCCCAAATTAGGGTTCCTATATCATGGGTAGATAGTGATAATGAGGCCTCGACTGAGTGGTCAGATCTTAAAGAGGATGGTGATGATACAGGGTTCGAGAGTGATAGCAACCTTTGATGCAGATTCAGAGATCACCCTAATTTCTTTTATCCTTGATTATGTATGCAGTAAGGACACTGATACCTTTTAAGGTGGGGGTGTCTCCTTATTTATTTGGTTTGGGCATGTATTTTTTATATTCTGCATACTTTTCTGATCTTTTGGATAATTCTTATTTTTTATTTTGGTTGTAATATTCGGCCGCTGATGATGCCCACATCTACATAGAATAGTTACTTTGTTCTTGTTTTATTAATTTTTTTTTAGTTTCTAACCATAGATGCATGGGAAGTCTAATTACTTGTGGCATCGATGATTAGAATTCACATTTACACCCATTGGTGAAGTCTTAGTAACCACATGGAAGTTCTCCCATACTATAGTTTGCAATGTAAGACTATAGCTTGGGTTGCTGCCATAATTATCAAAATTATGCATTGTTCGAGTACAAAAGCAAACACCCTCCTCCGTCTAAAAAATTTTGCAAAAGTCAAAGGTATGTATGTGAGCAACTTTGTGACAACATTATTTCTCTTTGTTTGAATCTAAAAGTTGATTGCGGAAAAATAGGGGATACGCCACCCTTGTCTCAAGTGAGGAGAGAAATTAACCCCCTTTGACAATATTTGCATGTCGTGTGTGTGAGCTTAACTATCTACATCTCAATTGTACTTATACCATCTAGAACTTTCCCTATTAGTCTTTCAAAAATAAATTTTGGTTGTGCTTGGTGGGTAAAATGATAATAGGTCATCTTTTTATTTGGGAAGCTTACTTTAGCCTAAAATTCCCACCTATACATAAGAGTTACCCCTAGTCACCCTTTTTGAGCCTTTGGACTTTTCTTTGGTAACCACATTATAAGTCATGACCTTTCTACAAACTCTCTCTTTAAACCTATCCTCCTTGAGCTTAAGAATGCAAATTGAGGCTAAAAGCCTAAGTTGGGGATGATGGAAAGAGAAAGGAAGTGTAGTGAGCCACTAAGTCATAAAAAGAAAAAGAACCTTCAAATCTAGCAAGTAGAATTTTGCTTTGAAGGAAAATATATTCCATCAAAAGAATGAGTTTCATAAAGATTAAGGCAACAATAAGAAGTGAAGAACAAAGGTGAAAAGACTTTAGGTAAAGCAAAAGAGACAAAGTGAGTAAAGTAACAAAAGACAGTGAAGTGGCTCAATAATAAAAAATTGATGAGTATATGATGTAGAAGTTCAAGGAGGGTATAGACTTATTGTCTAAAATTGCTATCCTATCCTACACTAAACCTACATTACAAGCTCAAAAAGCCCTTTGTGATTTACAACCAAGTGTGGTCATTATAGCGGTGATTGAAAATAGTGGCAAGCCTATGACATGGTACTTGTAACATGGAGAGTTCCTTGAGAGAGTGAGTGATTGAACTTAAATTTCCTTGTTACGTAATTAGTAACTATGTGTATGAACCTTTATTTCTTGTGAGAGGGCATGTGAGTTAATTAATGTGGGTGATCTTGTCATCTTCCGTGCAATAAGATGAGTGGATGTATAACAAAATTGTAGTCGTCTTGTGAGTCACTTCTAGAGTGTTAGTAATTGTCACATAGTTGCTCCCTAAGATCCATTTCATTCTTCGTTACTCCATTTTATGATTAGGGGTATTGTTAATACTTCCATTCCCTTGCATTCCTTTACTACTTCCATATCCCCCTTGTATCAAATTATGCACAATTCTTTATGATTTTGATCCTGAAAGAACTAATCATATCCATTAGGCACAAAACGGAATAAAAGTTGAATAATACTTAAGAATTCATACAAAAGTTCTTAAACTAAGTTCAAATCTGGGTGCATATTAGTTCTTTGAGCATATAAATATGCCCAAGATCACCATCCCACACTTAAAATATTGTTCGTCCTGGAACACATGAATTCGAAAACATAATTCCTTTCTCTTTTTATCACAATCTCAAAGTTATGTGGGCATGAGCAATTACACTTTGCAATGACGAATTCTTACATCTTGTCAAAATAATTTTGAGCTCAAAAAATATTTTATTAAAAATTCTTCTCTCTTCAGTAATGAATTTTTAACATGTAGGCAAACTCAATTAAAGAAACACAATAAGTAATCTAGCTTTCATCCGTCTGCATCCTCACTGTAAGAAACTTCCCCATATTCACTCACAATGGTAACTATACAACAATAGGGGAGTATCAAATCAAATCGCTCACTCTCAATCAAAGAATTCGTACATGCTAGTGAACGAACCATAAGCTTTCCCTTAGTGTTCTACTCCACTAATAGTCAGATGTTTTGGTGAAGGATCAACTAGGTCTTTTTCGGGTTGTAATAAAGGCTCAGGGATAGGGAGGTACTATTTACAGGAATAGTGACTATTGCTCCTAAGCATTTAATTACAAGAACTATCAATTCACTCTGTTTTCCAACACCAATTTATCCTTCTATTTCTCCCCATATTTTCATTTCTCAATACCTTTTTCAATTAGCTTATTTTCTCACACTAGGCTGGGAGTATTAACCTTTTCTTCCATATTCTTGTACGCACCCCTATTATAGCCACCCTTAACTTTAGCTTAAAGGCCTTCATTAAGGTGCACATTATCCAATTGGACCATGGACAAAACAGGTTCATTGTAACATTTCTATTTACTAACTCCCAATTAACACAACATTATCAAACATCAATAACCTCTATTTTAGGGGCATCAACTGATTAGCCTTCTTTTCTTATTTTTGCTCTTAATCTTCTTTTAGTCTTATATTAAAAACGCTCAGGAGCTTAATTGGATCAAATTACGATTCAACAAAGAAGGGGTAAGGTTTCATAACAGGCTACCAAAGAAAAAGGCTCAAGGCTCAACGGGGCTGACTAAGATTATGCACCAAGGGAGGGTTTTTAAAGTTAAAACAAGGCTTTCAAAGAATTGCCTACATCACTTCCTGCACCCAACACCCTTTATTTTGCTTTGTAAACACACCGGGCAAGTTCTAGTCATTTCTATTCATGTAGAATATATACTAATCCTAACACTCACAGTGCATGTATAGAATTAGCCAAAAGTTCCCAATCATGTTCTTTATTAAATTCAGAACTAAGCCAACACATCAAATTTCATTTATTGAGATTGAATCCTCAGCACTTAAAATAAAAACACTCTTATGCTAAAATTAGTTTCAATTATTGCAAAAATGTCCTATTTCACACACTCCTCTAAGATAGTGATTAGATTTTCCTAAATTTCTTTACTTTGTACGACCATTCCCATTAAGAAGGTTGTCATTCATCTATCATGGGGGATGGCAACTAACTATGACTGTTTATTCCTAATTAACAAATAGGGCACAAAAAAATGTAACTACTTGAAATTAAACTTTCCAATGAGCGCAAAGATAAGAATAGCCGAATAATTTAAACTGATGTAACGTATGATACATGCCAAAGAGGGAAAATTGTAGTCCACAAAATCAAAGTTACTGACTATTATAGACCAATGTTCCAAATAGCTAATACTTCAAACCAACACAGCAAAATAGAAAAATAACATTGTTCAGTCGAATTAAAAAATGAAAATTCAAGAGAATACGAACCCACCACCCTATACTTAAAATAAAGCATTGTCCCAGTGCTTCTAATTAAGCTTATGGTAGGGTGGCAGTATACTTGTCAAAATCCCTATACTTGTGTTCTTCATCTGTGGGTATATCATCATCAACAGGATCCACAAAATCTGGGCCAATCCTCAACATAGTCCTAGCATGATGGCCAAGTGGATAATCGAGCTCTACAGTGTAGAGCTCCTCTGGTGTAGCAGGTCTACCTCCAGTCCGCTACATCATCATTATGAGATCGTACAACCTACCCAGCACCTCATCAGTCCATGTCTGTCACTCTATCATAGTTAAAATTGGGCCACATGCCCTAGATGTGCTTCGAGCAGTAGTGATATCCATAGGAAAAGTGATCTCCTTAGGTTTATCGTCAAGCTCCTCTTCATCCACATTATGACTTCTTAAAAATCTAATCAACAAACCACCAAATCCAAAGTTATGACCCACCTAGGTACGTGTTTTCTTCATAGCAGAAAAATTACACTTAACACATTAATTTCCACATTAGCACACATGAGGGCATAAATCAAACATACCTTATCCCAAGTCACCTCAGTCATATGCTTTCCTTGTATCAAGCATGAATACACTATACGACCCCACATTCATACTTCCTTATTCATCTCAGAGTAGGGGAAAGAAGAATGCAAACTTGTACTCGATGCCTCGTCCAATTGGCTAAAGATCGCTAGCCATATAACAAATACTTGATGTGTTCATAAGGAGGAAAAATAATAAACTTATGCAAGACATTTGGATTCGTTTCTAGGATACCTAAAAACTCATTAATATCAGCAGCTGTGAATCTAATCACCTTTCCTCAAACCTTCAAAAAATGTTCAGAATGGCTGGGGTCCCAATTGGTATAAAATTATCTCACAAGATGCAAATTGCACTCAGTCGACTGATGAAAAATGAAATTCATATTCAGTGCCTTGATTCTCCATACCGTAGACGGACACTCTCTTAGCAAACTAGCCCAATTGATATGGACCTCCGAAATATACTTAACATCAGTATGCTTCGTATACCACTGTTTTCCATCCCTTCGTACAGCCTTGAAGCCAAATTTTGGAACCTACCCCTGCTGAAGTAGAAGGGCCCTAGGCACTCTAGTTAATTGCCCTTCAGGCAGTCTGCTTCTTTTCCTTGCAAGAGCAGAAGGTCCTGCCTTTACCTTTCCCTTGTTAGATTGTGATTCCATTATTCCTGCACTTAAGAAAATGTAACGAACAAGTAAGAATATGAAACTAAAGATTAGATAATATCTATGTGCATTACAGGTGCCTTTGCACCCAACACTTAGTTGTTGGCCAAACACCTACATTCACAACCAAGGTACTTAGACTTTCCTTTTTGTAAGCCTTAATATCACAGATATAAATAGCACATTCAAGGTACTCCTTACCATTATTCCTTGCCATTTCCTCAGCACAAAACATCATGTCGTATTCAACTAACTCAACTAATATCAAACAATAAGGGTATATAAACAGTGGAATGAAATCACCCCCTAACTTCCTACACGGTTTCACCTAAGACCTTCCCATCCTCTCAACTAGCATGAAAAATGTTTAGCCCCTAATCTCAACTACCTATACCAGTCAATTTTGTTGTCAGTGATTTAAAGTAATGATAAGTAGGCTAAGACGTCACAAATTTAACAAAATATCAAAGGTCATGCGAATATGGACAAATATTAGGAAAGGGAAAACAAAATTATGCATAATAACACTAACAATACTCATAAAATGTAACAATATGGGCAATAAATTAACAAATAAAAATGAACATACCTCAACAGTTAAGAGAAGAATGAGAGAAAGTGAAAACGTTTTTTAGGAGAGAGAGTAAAAAGGCGGCAGATATGGTAAACAAAATGGTTTAGGGTTGGGTAGGTTGTATTTATGTAGGGACGGGTCGGGTTAGGGTAATTAAATTTTTATTTCCAAGTTAAGCCCTTTTCACGATGCAGTAGTATTGCAAAAACCTACTGTATAAGGCCAATTGCCATTTAAGTTCCCATCACGATGGACTAAAATTTGCGTCCAGACATTGTAAACTGACAATTTTCAGTTGCCCAAGTCTTGCACCGCACTGGGAATCGCGCCTATCCACTAGAATTTAACAATTCACAATTTACCTTTCTTCACATCGTGGTGAAATTCGCATACCCTTACTGGAATTTGACAATTGTCAAATTACCCAGTTCTACGTCACACTGTTCATCAAACTCAGAATCCATATGCAATTTTTCACCCTTTTCTTACCTGAGTAAATCCCCACTTACATAAATCATTTTGCAAACCTGATTGCTTTCCTCAATTATGGTAATCTTCTCATTTCCTTTGAAATTCCCTGAAATCTCAAATGAAAACAACAAAAATTTTAAGTAAAAATAGGTTGCCTCCCACTCAACGCCTTAGTTTTGTTTGTGGCACGACTTATTTTTTTGTACTTTTATTTTCTTTTTGATTTTACAAGATAAAAATTAAACTACCTATTACAATACATGTGTGGGTTGCCTCCCACATAGCCCCTTATTTTACCTCATGGCATGACTCATCTCATCATCACTCATCAGCAAAAATGATAGATTCCTTGTGCTTTTCCAGTTGATTCGACAAATAATACTTTACACGATGTCAATTCACAAGGAACTTCTCCATCTTCTCTTTATTCTACAACTCCACAGCTCCATGGACTGTCATGCACACCACTTCAAGGTCTAGACCATTTCGATCATAATTTACCCAAAAACAAGTTAAGCTATGAATTAAATAACAATACAAGTTTTTCGAGTTCAAATTCCCTAACTTGAATGTACTTGTCATTCTATCATTTGGTCTTCTCCTTGTAAAGCTTGGCATTTTCATATGTGTGGAGTCTAAACTCATCAAGCTCATTCAGTTGCAATAACCCTCTTTCTTCCATTGTATTCATCTCAAAATTTAGCTTTTTTACAGCCTAATATGCTTGGTGTTCCAACTCTACAGGAAGATGAAAAGCCTTACCATACACTAAGCGATATGGAGATGTCCCAATAGGCATTTTGTATACTGTTTGATATGCCCACAATGCATCATCCAACTTTTCTGCCTTATCCTTTATCTGCCTATTTACGGTCTTCTGAAGTATTTTCTTAATCTCCCGGTTGGATACCTCAACTTGTTTACTTGTTTGAGGATGGTATGGAGTGGCCACCTTGTGCCGAGAACCATATTTATCAAGATGATTGTTGAACCAGTTTTTGATAAAGTGCATATCTCCATCACTAATTATTTCTCTTGGTGTACCAAATCTAGAAAATATATTCTTCTTCACAAACTTCAGCACCACTCTTGCATCATTAGTCGGACTCACCATAGCTTCCACCCATTTAGAGACATAGTCCACTACAACAACAATGTACAAATTACCTTTCGAAGGTAGGAAGGGGCCCATGAAATCAATCCGCCAAACATGAAAGACTTCTACTTCTAAACTATTATTCAGGCGTATCTCATAATGCCTGGTTATAGTACCCAACCTTTGGCATTAATCACAACGCTTTACAAATATCACTGTATCTCTGAACAGAGTCGGCCAGAAAAAACCTGATTGCAACACTTTCCTTGAAGTCCTTTCACCCTCATGATGTCCACCATATGGAGATAAGTGGAAATCTTGTAAGACCTTTAAAAATTCGGCTTATGGGTTACACCTATGAATCACTCCATCTGGATCCTACTTGAAAAGGTATGGTTAATCCCAAATGTAAGAAGGAGAATCATAGAGTGATGTCTTCATTTGTTGTGAGGTGATTTTGGGAGGATATACGCTATAAACTATCAGTTTTACAATGTCAGCATACCATGAAAACTCCACTGCATCTAATAACAATAACTTCTCATAAGGAAAGTCTTCCTTGATACTCTGAAAATCATCCACAATATGGTCTCTATTTTCCAACCTTAATAAGTGATCAACAACTTGATTTTCAGCTCACTTTGTATCACACACCTCAAGATCAAATTCTTGAAGTAGCAGAATCCACCTAATTTATCGTGGCTTTGTATCCTTTTTGTTCACAAGATACTTAATGGAAGCATGATCTGTATGAACAATGACGTTGGTACCAATTAAGTATGATCGAAACTTATCGAATGCATATACCACAACCAACATCTCTTTCTCTATAACTGTGTAGTTAACTTGAGCATTATTCAGTACCTTGTTAGCATAGTAGATTGATCAAAATATGTTCTCTTTTCTCTTCCCCAATATTTCTCCCACTGTAATATCACTAGCATCACACATTAGCTCAAAAGGTAATTCCCAATCTTGTGCGATCAGAATAGGTGCTTTCATCAACTTCTTCTTGAGCTTTTCAAAAGCTTCACGGAAATCAGCTCCAAACTTAAAATTGGATTCTTTCTCTAACAATTTGCACATGCGACTTGCGATCTTTGAAAAATCTTGAATGGATCGTCTATAAAACTCAGCATGTCCTAAGAAACTTCGCACGCCTTTGACTATAACTGATGAGGCAAATTTTCAATTACTTCAACCTTTGCTTTGTCAACTTCCAGCCCTTTGCATGACACTTTATGGGTTAAAACAATTCCTTCCTAAACTATAAAATGACATTTTTCCCAATTCAACACCAAGTTTGTTTATTCGCTCTGAGCTAGAAATTTGTCGAGATTTTGCAAACATTTTTCAAATGAATTTCCATACACATAAAAATCATCAATGAATACCTCCACAAATTTCTCCATCATGTCTGAGAATATCGCCATCTTACACCTTTGAAATTTAGCAAGTACATTACATAATCTGAAGGGCATGCGTTTGAAAGCATATGTTCCGTATGGACACGTAAATGTGGTATTTTCTTGGTCTTCCAGTGCTATGCTTATCTGATTGTAGCTAGAGTATCCATCCAGAAAACAATAATACTCTTGCCTTTCCAATCTATGTAGTATTTGGTCAATGAAGGGAATTGGATAATGCTCTTTCCGAGTTTCTTCATTCAACATCTAATAATCTATGCATTCTCCATTTTACATATTCATATTTTCATGATCAGTATCCATACATGACCCTTAGTTTAGTTTTACATCATGTTCACCTATACATAAGATTTACATACAATATTTATGTTTTACCGATTCCCAACTTTAGTTTTGCTTATTCTACAAATGTAAATATTTATGAAACAAAGTGTAGTGATTCATCATCTTATCAGATTATGTTTGTACTCATGTTTAAGATACTTCATCTTTCAGTAGATTTCAGTCTCTATGTGAGACTACTTGCACTTAGCATGGATGTTTTAAGATGATATATCTATTCAGTTTTGCTTATTGCATTCACCCCCACTTACTCAATATACTCTAGAAGTAGGGACCACATATATGTTTTTGTGGCTATATTGTTTCATAATGTACATACCAGTTGAAGCCGACATATCATACTCTATTAGTTTGCAACTTCCATCCAGCAGGTGATGATTTCTCTTATTTTAGGGACTCCAGTCAGCTGTAGTTAATGTACTATATTTTTATTATTTAAATGTATTGATTTATGATAGTTGGAGGCATATCCCAGCTATCTTTAGTAAGTATAGTACAGGCTTCATAGATATTCAGTCAGAGTTATTACATGCTAGTCAAGTTCTTTCTTCATATTTATCATGATTAAAATTTATCAATATAACATTTTTTTATAAATTCTCATGATCATGTTTTCGCTCAGTAAATTTAGTTTTATACAATTTCAATCAGTTGCCAAGCAGTATGCTACTACAAGGGTTAGATTTAGATCAGTGTTATTTTTAAGCACCGTATTATGACTAGGGGTCAATCTCGTGTCATGACAAGCTTGGTATCAAAGTATAAAGATTATGTATCCTACGATGTCTATGAATCCATGTCAAGTAGAGTCTTGTGGAATGATACAAGACGTTAATACTTTTCTTTGA
Source organism: Capsicum baccatum var. pendulum (assembly GCA_030864225.1). NCBI lineage: Eukaryota > Viridiplantae > Streptophyta > Magnoliopsida > Solanales > Solanaceae > Capsicum > Capsicum baccatum. Next base: position 223,745,758 of record CM061552.1, on the reverse strand, counting down.
GAGGCTATAGGGCATTTAAGAAATATTTCCCATCTTTCTATCTCAGATCGTGCAGTAGAAGTGTACTCTAAGAAACTTATGCAGATTCTTATGTTAATCTATTTGTGCCAAGTCTGCCTTATTCTTGAGGCAATGGAAAAAACAAATCTTAAATTTCTACTAATATTGTTTTCATAATAGTCCCCACAGACAGTTATGGGACTGCATGGAGGCTCGAAAGCACCCTACCAATACCTTTATGTTCCAATGATTGAATGATTCATTCATGATCATGAAAAATTATGCATTGAGCTAAAGTTAGCCATTCTTTCAAATACCTTCTCAGAATTCTATGATAGCATGTGATCTAGAGTTAAAAGAATGAACCCAAAAGTTTAGAAGCAGTAAGGTAGGGATAGTGTTTATCTCAAATTAGTAGATTATTCATTCATGGGGCTAGTTGTATGAAGGGTGAATCAGTAGGGTTTAAATAATGTATGCAAAAACTTAAGTTTATTAACTTAGAATTATGTATGATAATGTGTGTATGATTTAAAGGTTTGCCTAAGGTGATATGGTATTATATTATTTATAAGTTTTAAAGTGTGTGTGCTTAGATAGTACCCTTAAGTTGTTAAGTGTGAATGAGTCTAGTAATGTAGTATATGATGTTGTTACCATCTAAGTTATGGGTTATAGGGTGTTGATGGGGGGTATGTTGGTATAATGTTTATTCTCATGGTTTAGGAGAAAAATATATGTTAAGAGATATGATTAGTAGGCTATGAAGGAAGTTAGAATAACTAGTTAAAAGTTTGGGAATATCCATGGTAAGTGTTGCAATCTAAGTTTGAATCTTGGATGATCTATTTAATAGAAATAAGAGTCTAAATTCTAGATGGTGTGAAGTTAGGGTATACTAATTCTCATAAAGATTCTATGTTAGTAAGTGTTCAAGTTATTAATAGATGGATTAAAGCAAAAGGGGGATATAATAGAACAAGAACCAAGTTAGGCTCTCAAATTAGAGTAGTGATGCGAGTGAACTGTAGAACATTAGTAAAGGAGGAAGATGCCTGGCCCATTCTTATCTCAGTATAAAGTATTGTACTTTAGTCATCACGACATCTACTTATGCCTTACAAGTCAGCTTCATGATAATAGCTCATATTTATGCACTTTCCATAGAATCATGTACGCTTTTAATTCCTAGTATAAGGAGTTCCACTTCACTCAGTAGTACAAATCATATTCCATGAATTTATAAAATTCAAAATCAGGTCATGCAGCTCATGACTTATTTACTCATGTTTAACAGTATGTTCAGTTCAAGGTACTCTTGCTACATTTTAAATGATCAGCAAAATTTAGATTATGCAATGGATGTCCTCGATTTAGGTCTCTTTAATGAATCCATGCCATGGATACTCTATTCCTCAGGCCTTAGTTAAGTGTCAAAGTTATGCATAGCATTTTTTCATCTTTTAGGTGCTTATGGTCTAACCTTTCGGTGACTTATCCTTATGTTAAAGTATTGGTGATGAAAAAAAATTGATGATAAATGGTTTATATAGGGGAGAGAAAATGTTCCATATTAGGTAAAGATCATTGTATGCTTATTCTATGTAAGACTATAAGTTTGAAGAAAGTTTGAGGTAAAGCTTTCGAGATATGCATTGTTAGTTGTGAATTTAATATGTGTTTATTAGGGATAGAGCATGGGAGTTGTTATTGACAAGAGATATTTGTGAATATGGTAAAGTTTCCTAGGTGAGTTGGTTGACCAGAAGTTTACATATGTTTATAATGATAGGCTTGAATGTCGTGTTTGTATATATGTGGATAAATGCATTGAGTTAGTCAATTCCTAGTAAGAGATTGAATTTAGAAGTTTAAGTGGTAAGAGAAATTCTTCTTAAGATTATAGATATAAAATACGCATGGGTATCACATTTATGGTTTAGACAAGTGTAATTGTATTATGTGTAGCACTATGTAATTTTAAGTTTGTCTTGAACATGGAGAGAGTATGTAGTTACACTCAAACTTTGGCTAGAGTAGTTATATCTACCTATATAATAATTATAAGTAGAATCAAATAAGCATGGTATTTAAAAGTAAAAGTATAGTTGATGGACTTTTTAGAAGTGCGGCTAAGCTTTAAAGTTAGTAGTTGCATTGTCTAAGGCCTAGTGATTCTATCCTGGCTTAAGTTTAACAGGCCTATAGTCCATGATTATAGAGTTTTTTCCATGTTTCAATTCTTTATTCAGACACTTATTCATATCATGCCCAAGAATTCTTTGCTCCCTAATATTATTAGAACTTCTTATAAAAAATGTTGAAGAAATTCTCTAGTTGAGTATGAACTTTCTATATAAGTTAGTTTGTATAACCAACAATTCAGTTTAGTAGTCAAACAAATAAGCTACTATAGCTTTCCATCTTTCAATCTCATCTTACTATCCAAATTTTCATGAGTATGGCTATTCCATGAAGTAATTCATTCACATCCATGCAAATTGTGAATTTAGTTTTGTCCATACATCATGTCTACGATTTAGTTATTTAGTCATGACTCAGTTCAAAAGTGTTCAATGAATGATCTCAGTTTGTTCCAACTAAAACATTGTAATAACCCGTGTACAACCTTGGTCTGATTATCTCATGATTCATGATTTTATAATATACTTGGTGTGACATGAAGCCCTTTTCTTTTGACCCCTAAACATGATTTGTTGAGGGACAATTCCTAATGAGAAGTTATGTACTTTACCCCATCCTCTGTAATTTTTAGGATTTTGTTGCATCATTTATCACTTTGTAGTTCTATATGTATGATCATATCATGAAAATTTCATGTGAGTTATAAACTGTCAGCATGAATCAGCTCCTTACAGTCAATAGAACTAAGTCAGCTCAAAATTTAGTTTCATGATCAAAGTTCTAATGTTTTAGCTAAACTTTATTCTTCGACAGTAGATATTTCATGTCTATATTATTTAATACTTCTAAAATTTCAATAAGTTCCTACGCATCATTCAAGGATAAATGATTCCAAGGGGGAGATAATGTAACACCCCATATTTTAGAGATAAAAATTAAGTTGTCATTAATACGTGTGTAAACCCTAATCCCATTATTTGTATTTGAATATATATTTCATGATCATTATCCAATTGTTAATAATGCTTTTGAGGCAAAAAATGTTCATAGGAATCACTTAGAGCAAAGTTAAGCTAGGAGCCATTAATTTGGAAAAATCATGGTATTCAATTTTACAAGGGTCATCTTTGAATGTGTATAACTCTTTACATATCTAGAATTTTCCATCTTAAGACCCATCAAATTGTATATAATTGAATTTGCTCTCCAACGATACCAATTTTTCCTTATCCGATACTCGAGCGTAAAGTTATCACCATGCTAAGGTCATGCGTCGCATGGAAATCTCAAATAGACACTGGATGAGGTGTGCTATTGGCATGTTCCGTAAAACCTCAGGTTTGAGATTTGCGTGTGCCTACCAGCAATAGCACTGTGCTAAAAATTTCTCCATTTTGACTTAGTTTAAGGGGGTTGAGATCTTTTCACACTACAAACACACTTCTAATCATTTTAAAATGATTTAAGGGGTCTTAAATCCCTATATTTCAACACACTTAACCCTAAAAACTCATAACACAATTAAAAATCTTTCCCCTCTCACCAAGTATAAAATTCAACCTCTCTCTTAAGGAACTCTAGAATTCAAGTTTAAATTTCAAGTTTTCATTAAAAATTCATCTAATTGAGGTATGTGGGGTTTTGAACAAGGTTAATTTTTCATCCTTGTGCCCAAATTTATAATTTTAAAGTTGAATTTACATGTTTTAAGTTAGATTTTATTTCCAAATCCTCATGTGTTGAAAGCATAACGTTACCCTGTGATTTAAGGGAGTAAAGATCATAAGAGTTATACTTATTCTTGTTTTAAACTACAAATTTGATGTTTTATCTTGAATTTCTTTATATTGTTGAAACATTTCTATTCTCTTACTTTTAATATGTCCCCATTCTTATATTCATGAATTATACGCATGTATTGAACTATCTAATATTTTTGGTCTCTAAATTATGACTTCATATAACTATTTTAAGAGTTGTTATAGTATTTTAGAAATCTTTCAGATTTGGTGGGTTATGAACACCCGATACCTATGTGTTTTACATGATTCTATTTTCAAGTAACAAGTCAGTGATAATAATGATTTTATTTCCATATTTAGATTATCATTTTTATAAGGATCTCACTAGTATTACTTCAGATTAAATACATCGATTTACATGTTTATAATTACTTTAGAATCTGCATGCACTGTTGTTTTCAAAATACCATGACTTTTGCTTATCATTTATCGGTGCACACACCTTCTTGTGTTTCAGTGTCTTTCAGTTTGCAGTATGAAATAGCACCGAGTGAATGTAGGGGTGGCGGTTCCCCTCTTAGTTTAGTCAAAGTCATTAACAACAATCCCTAGGTTCCAAAACAATGTAGCTAGCATAAGATATGAGGGATCACCCATCATTTTAGGATTGACTTTCTATTAGGGGTATCTCTTTTGTTTAGGCTTGATTCCCTAGCCATTCAAGACATTAGTTTAGTGGATCTACACATCCTTGTGTTAGTACCCATGGTAAGGTACTAACACCGTTCAAATTGGGTTTACAGGTTGGACCCTATTGCATGTTGGTTACATAAAATCCTCCACAGTTTCAGTTAATACTCAATCTATGCAAGTTCAGGTTTACTTGACCAAGTAATCGTATTTTAGTAATTACTCTATCAATTTTACAGATATTTCATGTTATTTAGATCATGTCAGTACATGCTATACTTGGTCATGCTTTCTTAATTTTACATGTTCATGTTTTCATGCTCAGTATTCATTCATGACCCTAAGTTTAGTTTTACAACATATTAAACTTTACATAAATAAATACAGTATTCATGTTTTACCACTTCCCAGCTTTAGTTCTACTTATTCCACAAAAGTAAAGATTAGAAAAACTAAGGGCAGTGGTTTAACACCTTATAGATTTATGTTTGTACTCATTTTTTAAAATACTTCAACTTTTAGTTGATTTCAGTCTCTTGGAGTATCTACTTGCACTTAGCATGCATATTTTAAGATTATTTATCTATTTTGTTTTACTTATTTCATTCACCCCTACTTACTCAGTATATTCCAAAAGTACTGACTATATTTATGTATGTGTGTCTACATTATTTCACAATATAGGTATCAATTGTAGCCCACACATAATACTTAGACAGTTTGCAGCTTTCAGCTAGTAGGTGATAAGTTCTCTTATTTTGGGGACTCCAATTAGCTATAGTTCATGTACTATATTGTTATTACTCATATGTATTGATTTGTGGTTATTGGAGGCATTTCCCAACTATCTATTGTATGGAGAAGTCTGTACTTTTCTATGAGAGGCTATAGGGCATTAAAGAATTGTTTCCCTTCTTTTATGTGTTAGATCATTTAGTAGAAGGATTCTGTGAGGAACTTATTTAGATTCTTACATTAATCCATTCATGTGAACTCTACTTTATTCTTGAGGTAACAGAAATAGACAATATTAAATTCCTACTGATATTGTTTTCTAAAATATTCCACACAGATAGTTTTGGGACTGCACATAATCACTAAAGTATCCTACCAATACCTTTATGTTCCAATGATTGAAAGATTCCATTAATGATCATGAAAAATCATCCATTGAGATGAAGTCAACTATTCTTTCAAAACCCTTCTCAGAATCCTATGATATCATGTGATCTAAAGTTATAAGCATGAACCCAGAAGTTTAGCAGTAGTAAGGTAGGGATAAAATTTATCTTAATGTAGTAGATTATGAATTAATGGGGTTAGTTGTATGAAGGGTGAATCTGTAGGCTTGAAATTATGTATGCAAGAACTTAAGTTTATTGACTTAGAATTATGTAAGATGGTATGGGTGTGATTTGGAGGTGTGCCCAAGGTGATATAGGTTGTATTATTTCTATATTTTTAAAGCGTATGTTCTTAGATAGTTCCCTTTAGTTGTTAAGTGCAAATAAGTCTAGTAATATAGTATATGATGTTCTTACCATCTAAGGTATGGGTTATAGGTTGTTAATGTGGGGTATGTTGCTATAATGGTAATTCTCATGGTTTTGGAAAAACTATAAATTTTGAGATGTGATATTAGTAGGCTATGAATAAAGTTAGAATAGTTTGTTAAAAGTTTTGGAATATCCATGTTAATTGTTAGAATCTAATTTTAAATCTTGGATGATTGATCTAATCGAAAGAAGTGTCTAAATTCTAGAAGGTGTGAAGTCAGGGTATAGTAATACTCTTGAAGATTCTAACTTAGTAAGTGTTCAAGTTATTATATGATAGCTTAAATAAAAAGAGGGAGATTATAGGACAAGGAACTAAGTCAGGATCTCAGATTCTAGTAGCGATGCCAGTGTTTTGTAGAACACTAGTATGGGAGGAAGATACCTGACCCATTGTTTTCTTAGTAAAAAGTGTTGTACTTCAGTCATCACGACATCTACTGATACCTTACATGTTAGCTCCATGATCATAGCTTATATTCATGGGTTTTCCATAGAATCATGTACGGTTCTTGTTCCTAGTATAAGGAGTTGAAGTTCACTTAGTAATACAAATCATATACCATGAATTTATAAACTCCAAACTCAAGTAATGCATCTCATGACTCATTCAATCATGGTTTACAATATGTTTAGTTCAAGCTACTCGTTCTACATTCTTAATGATCATCTGAATTCAGATTATGTCATGTATGTCTTCAGTTTAGGTTTCTTTAATGACCAAGAAATAGATACTCTATTCCTCAAGCCTTAGTTAAATGTCTTAATTATTCATAGTATTCTTTCATGTTTTAGTTCCTAATATTCTAATCTTTCAATGACCTCTCCTTATATTAAGGTAGTGGTGATGAAAAAAATTCATGATTAATGGCTTACATGGGAGAGAGTAAATGTTTCATATTTTAGAAAGATTGTTGTATTCTTGTTCTATGTAAGACTATAAGTTTGAATAAAGATTAAGGTAAAGCTTTTGATATATGCCATGGTTAATTGAGAATTTTATGTGCATTTTATTATGGATAGAGCATGGGAGTTGTTATTGTTAAGAGATATTTGGAATGTGGTAAAGGTTCCGAGGTGGGTCTATTGACAAGGAGTTTACATGTGGTTATAATGATATTCTTGAATGTCATATTTGTAGATATGTGGATAAATCTATTGCAGATATTGAATTTAATTGTTGAATTGGTAAGAGGAATTAATCTTGAGATGAGAGATGTGAAATATGCATGGGGTATCAAATTCATTGTTTAGACTAGTGTTATGGTATTATGTGTAGTACTTTGTAATTTGAAGTTAGGCTTGAACATGGCGAGAGTATGTAGTTCAACTCAGACTTTGTCTAGAGTAGTTATATGTACCTATTTAATAATTATAACTTGAATCAAATAAGTATGGTATTTAAAGGAAAAGTACGATTGATGGAGTTTTTGAGAAGTGTGGTTAAGCTTGAAAGTTAGTCGTTGCATTGTCTAAGGACTAGTGATTCTATCCTATCTTTTGTTTAATAGGCGTAAGTCAATGATTGTAGAGTGGTAGCCATGTTCTGATTCCTTATTCAGACATCTTACTCAGATTATGCCCGAAAATTCTTTTCTCCCTAATATTATAAGCACTTCTTAGAAAAAGTCTTGAAGAAATACTCTAGTTGAGTATGAACTTGTAGAATAAGGTAGTCTATATAACCAACAGTTTAGTTTAACACTTATACAAATGAGCTCCTACAGATTTCCATCTTTCCATCTTGTCTTACTATCAAAAATTTCATGAGTATGGCTATTCCATAAGGTTATTCATTTATGCCCATGCAAATTGTTAATTTAGTTCAGTCCATGCATCATGTCTATAATTTAGCTATTTAGTCATGACTCAGTTCATCAGTGTTCAGTGAATGATCTTATTTTCCAAGTTTTCCAACTCAAACATTGTAATATCTTGGTACAACTTTGGTCTCGTTATGTAATGCTTTGTGCTTTTATAATGTACTTGGTGATGCCATGAAACTCTTGTCTTTTGATCCTTATATGTGTTTTGTTGAGGGACAATTCCTAATGAGAATTTATGTCTTTTATCCCATCCTCAGTAACTCTTGGAATTTTATTGCATCAACTATCACTTCCTAGTTCTATATGTATGATCATATCATGAAAATTTCATTTAAGTTATAAACTCTCAGCATGAATCAGCTCCTTATAATCAATAGAGTCTAGTCATCACCAAAATAAGTTTGACGTTGAAAGTACTAAAGTTTTAGCTTAATTATATCCTTTGTTAGCAGACATTTCATGTCTATATTATTTCATACTTCTAAGGTTTCAATAAGTTCCTACTCACCATTCGAGGACAATGATTTCAAGGGGGAAATAATGTAATATCCTATATTTTTGTAATACCATGACTTGTATTTGAATATATGTTTAATGATCATTATCCTTGTGTTAAGAATGCTATTTAAGTGAAAAATGTTCATAGGAATCACTTAGAGCAAAGTTGAGCTAGGAGCCATTGATTCGGCCACATCTTGGTACTCAATTCTACTAGGGTAATCTTTGAACATGTATAACTCTTTACATATGTGGAATTTTTTATCTCAAGACCCACCAAATTGTAGATTATTGAATTATCTTTCCGAAGATACCAATTTTGCCTTAATTCGATACCCGAGCAAAAAGTTATGACCATTTAAAGGATATACATCATGTGGAAATATCAAATCGGCACTGTATGAGGTGTGCTATTAGCATGCGCCTCACAACCTCAGGTGTGCGATTGTCATGCATTTTCTAGAAATAGCACAGTGCCAAAAATTGCTCTATTCTGAAGTATTTTAAGGGTATTGAGGTATTTTCACACCCTTAACTCATTTCTAATCATTTTTAAATGATTTAAGGATTCATAAATCACGATATTTCCACTCAATTAACCCTAAATATTCAAACACAATTCAAAAACCTTCCCCTCTTCCCAAGAATGAAATTCAACCTTTCTCTCCAAGAACTCAAGAATTCAACCTTTCTCTTCAAGTAGTATGCCAGTACATAGGTTAGATTGGACTCACTTGTGATTCTAAGCACAATGTTATGACTAGGGGTAGCCTTGGGTCGTGACATAGATGTGAAATACCTTATTGATATATTATTCCTCCTAGATATGAGATTCTTATTGGTATTATGCCTCCTAGATGAGAGATGGTTATAATTATGCCTTATGGCTTATAGATATGTTATGCCTCATAGTTGTTCTATGGCTTATAGATATGAAATGTCTTACTAATATGATTATTGATAAGAGTTCCAGATACGTATGCGGGCCTAAGGTCATAATTATGTTGTTATAATTATTCTTGATGTATTATTAGTCCAAAGGTTGTGTAATAATATTGGTTGAATATCTGGGAAGTGTTTATCCTTGTAAAGAATCCAGTTGTAGTTTATGTATATATAAAGGCTTTTAGTTCCATTTTTTGAATATTGGTGATGGTATGCATTGGTTGGTACATTCAAGATTATAATTTCGGTGAATGATTAAATTTTAGCTAAAATATGATCTTATTACCGATTTTCCTAACTAAGGGTTAAAGCCTACTTTTCACCTTAAATATTGACATATTTATAATAATCACTTCCTATTTTATTGGATAACTATATGTAAAAGGAATTAATAAGTATGTTTTATAGGCTTGATCAAGACAGATTTTAGTGCATAATTTGATGCCACTAATTACTCTAGTTGTGAGAGATTTTGATCTTTTCTACACTCTTATAATGATTCATTCCCAAAGTTTACTCAATGCAATGAATTTATGGATTTACACTCTTTATAGCCACAACTTGATTCTATGCACCTATTATATCATTACATATATCTCTCTGATATAGGACAGAGAAAAATGCTTGTGGCTGATAAAAATTTTCGGTAAATCCTGATGAAAAATTTTATTATTGATGTTGCATATATCTTTTGATAATTATTATGATATTGATTATATACCCAACAAGTCTAGAGGATGACTATGGTGATATGCGTATATACCAGACAAGGCTGGAGAACATTGTAATGGTATATATTAATAGCCGACCAGGCTTGTGGATGATTATATTGATGTACATATGTGTACGTCAACCATTTCGAGTTTGGAAAGACCTATGTATGGAATATAAATATATATATATATATATGTATGTATATATACACTTGTCAAGGCCTGAGGATGATTACGATGATAATTGTTATAATGAGGAGGATTATGATATGATGGTTATGATGAGGATAATTATGATGATGATGATCATTTGATTACGATGATTATGATAATCAAGTTTATGATGATGATCATTGTGATTACAATGATTATGATAATCAAGGTTATGATGATGATGGTTATTATGGTGATGGTTATGTTGATGATATTACAATATTAATTATACTTGTGGTTTGAGTATGATTTCTAATTCATATGTGGATTCTATTGGATGCACATTGCCTATCACTAGTATGCCCCAACATCTATTAGCCCATATAAGGGGTTTCATAGGTATGGGTAGTGTCTATACTATGTGGAGTGTTGTATGTTCATTAAACCTTCTAAGCCTAGGAGATAGGGGTACATGATAGGCTCGACTAGGTATGGACTAACCAGTTACTAACGTTGTAATTGATATTGTTATTTTCATTATTATGATCATTGTTATGGCTAGTTTATGACATTCTGGTTATTGATTCGATATCGAGACGCGAGGTATGATTTTGGATCTTTTGTATTTTGATTTCATTATCATGCATTATAAAATTTATGATTATATATGGATTAGAAACCCTGAGTATTCTAGAACTTGTTCCTTCTCTAATTACGATGTCTTCAGATGCTAGTCTGATGACATAGGATATACTTTGAGTTGACCTTGTGAGTATGGGTGGAAAAAGATAGTTTATCCTTGATACTTTGTTTGCCTTATTATGTTAGTCTTTAGAAATTTATAGGATATGTTATCCTTAATATCTCATTAGCTTCTTATGTGGCTACTGGATATTTCGGTGTAGATTTCCATTCCTTTTATATGTTGTATATTTTTGCATTATCTTTAAAGCATAGTTGCCAGTTTCGTACTTAGTAACACATAATTTGTACTCATACCACACTTATGCAACCTGCAAATTATAGTATGAGTTTTCACCGTTGATATGTGCATCGTGTAGAGTAGCCATAGTTCAAAACAATAGTGCACTCCTAACGTTTAGAGTATTAACTACCTCCCTCTTATGTACTATACTAGACTCTATGTTTAATTTAGAGATAAGTTGTATCAATGTAATCCCATTGGTATGTCATTTTTGGGACTTTATTATGTATTTGATCTTCGATTAGTCTATTCCGCATTCTTGTAATACCCCGAACTTTCTTTAAGTCAAATCTAGTTTCTAGAAGATTTAGTGATAACATTCTAAATTATTAATGTTTAACTTAGATATAATTTCCCCAATTTTGTTTTTTTATCATGTGGAAAATTGAATTATCTTTCCAATGATACCAATTTCGTTCAAATCTGGTATCAAATTAAAAAGTTATGGATGTTTTACAGAGAACTATCAGAACAGCCCAGAAGCGGAGGTCAGGCTGGTGGATTGTCGAGCTAGCGATGGATCGTCGCCCAAGCCATCGCGACTAAGGCAGTGAACCTATCTTCTAGCCAAGTGCGACTGTCAGGATCGATAAACCATCGAGCTAGTGATGGGTCATTGCCCAAACCATCGCAGACGAGGCAGAAAGTTTAGGTTCTGGCTAAGTATGATGGTAAGGCTGGCAAACCATTGAGCTAGCGACGGACCTTCGCCCAAGACGTCGCAAATAAGGCAGTGAACCTATCTTCTGGCCAAGTACGACAGTCAGAACCGACAGACCATCGACCCAGCGACGAACCATCGCCACTTCTAATCGACAATTTTAAACCATTTTTTGAAGGGTATTTGGGTCTTTTTCCACCTATTTCGACCCCTAATATTACCAGAACAGAGCTCATAACTTCATTATTCATCCACAACACCAAATTACGGTTAGTCTCAAAGTTCAATCCCCAAGAATAAGAAACCATAAGTGTCTAATCCCAAGGCAATAATTCAAGCTTTCCTCCACCAATCTTCAAGAAATCATCCATCCAGGTATGTAAAGTGTTGATTCATGGGTTTCTTTCACCCATAGAGCTCAAGAATCCCATTTTAAACTCATGAATTGTGATTTTCATGTGGTGATTTGATTTTAACTATGTTGATGCAGTTGTATGACCTAGTGTATATGCCTAAGCCTAAGGTTGTGCATGTAATGTGTTTGATAAAATGCTCAAGAGAATGAGAATCATTCTTTAGGACTCAAATATGACCATATTAATGAACCCATCTTCACCCTTATGTTCAAAATAACTTCCATGTTATTCTTATGATTGAAATTGTTTGATGGATTGTTCAGGAGATTAGCCCTATGAAATTTTAACATGTTTATAAGCATTCCTATTTATGTACCAAACCATAATAATCAAGTGCCTCATGAAATTTTCCCAATAATTGTATTATGGATTATTGATTATGGTCATGAGTCCAGGAAGTTTCATGTCTTGTCAGTTTCATACTATCGAGTCCTGGGGGTAATTATACCCGACAATTTAGCTATGTGTCTAGATCCAGTGTCAGTTTTCAACATACTCTTAGTCAAGCCATGTTTAGTAAAATTCAATCAGTCTCATGACTTAGGAAAACTCAGTAATCTCAGTAATATTTTATTAGTTACAAAACTCAGTGAACTCAGTCCAGTCAGTTCAGTATAATTAATTAAGTCTCTAATCAGATGGGAGTGGGATTCAGCATTAAGTAGATAGCTTAGATGGAGATATCTAACCTGTTAGATAGAGGTTGATAAGGGACTTAACCTATTAGATGAGGGTCCCACCGTTCTCCTTAGAGTACCTGTTAGATGAGGGATTACTCATAGCTTGTCCTTACCAGTGGCGCAGTATTGACACTCTTCCAATTTGGGTTATAAATTGGACCCTAACTCAATTATATTATCTCATTTGAGGCATGTCGGTTAGATGACTACTTCCCACAGTTATAGTCTCAGTCTCAGTCTTAGTAATAGAACTTAGATAGTTCTACAGAATTTAGGACTGTCATATCAGTCACTCAACTTAGTATGGAACACAACTATTTCCATCAGAACCTAGAATGTCAGACACAATCGCTCAGTATCAGTTATATTAGTTATCAGAAATCCATGTTATCAATATTCAGATTCAGTAATCAGTGTTGTCAAATTCTCATTTATAGTTATGTATTGATGCATGTATTCCCACATTCATGTTACTCAGTCTGTTATTATTTTTTATGCAAATGAACCCTTGCATTCAACTTACCTCACTTGCAATCATACTGATGCATTCTTTTTTTTGCGCTATGTGTTTTATACCATAGTTTCAGAAGCACAAGCTCCAAAGCATCTGTAGCATTCTAGTTTTAGCAGTCAGACTAGCAATAAGTCCTCATCATTTAAGGATGTTATTATTTGATTATTTCTTCTTTCAGTACATAGTTTATTTCAGTAGTTGGAGTTAGTTGGTGACATATCCTATCAACTCCTTATTTAGTCAGTTTTAGAGGCTTTCACACTATAGCATGTTCAGATAGTTATTTCAGTCATTTTGGTATTGATATACCGTATCTCTCGATGTTATGTTTTTATTATATTTTGAACCTTATGGACTTTCAGCCTTTTATTCCATATTTATACAGTATGTTATGCAATGCTCAGATACAAATATCAGTCATAGATTAGCTTGTGGTCTTTCGGGGTCATGAGCACTGTGTGGCATTTTGGGTACAAGATTCAGGACGATACAAACTTGGTATCAAAGCCTAAGGTTCAATAGTGTCATAGGAATTCTGAAAGTTGCATCTAGTAGATTCTTATGCATGGGTGTGTTGTGCGCCACATTTTTGTACAGGAGGCTATATGATGTTTTTGGAATAGTTTTCCTTCTTTCAGTATTCACGTCATGCTTGTGAGCATGAGCTCAAATTTAAATCTTAGTCTTATTTATTTCTCCCTTTTTTCTACAGAATATGTCTCCTAAGAGAAGAAATGGAAATTAGTCAGCCTCTCAGTCTGCCTAAGAAGATCCCTTGGATGAACATGTTTCTTATGCAGAGTTCAGAGCTACATTCACTACTCTTGTTAATTTAGTTGCTACCCAGAATGAATGACCAGCTATCATTCTAGTCATCCTAGTGGCCAATTCAGCTGCAGCCAGGATTCGAGACTTCAACCGAATGAATCCACCATCCTTTTTTGGGTTTGAGTCAAATGAGGACCCTTAGAAATTATTTGATTAGGCTCAGAAGGTTACATATATCATGGGGTTATCTACCAATAAGAGTGCTGAGCTAGCTATATATCAGTCGCAGGATGTGGCTCACACATGGTTAAAATAGTAGAAAGCAGAGAAGGTTGGTGATGCAGGGCCTATAGAGTGGGAGGAGTTTTCCGCTACTTTTCTTGATAGATTCTTTCCCCTAGAGCTAGGGAAAGCTAAGGTATTTGAGTTTATCAACCTTAGGTAGGGCAATATGATAGTGAAAGAGTATTCTCTTAAGTTTACTCAATTATCTAAATATGCTCCTCATGTAGTGGCAGACAATGGGGCTAAGATGAGTAAGTTTATTTCTAGGGTGAATAATAGTATGGTCAATGAGTGTAGATCTGCAATGTTGATTAGTGACATAGACATAGCCAGGTTTATGAACCATGCTCAACAAATAGAAGATTAGAAGATGAAGATGAGCGAGAAGAAAAATAAGAGAGCAAGAATAGGTAGTTTCAACTTTGCGCAGCCTAAGTTAGAGGATGGAAGTCGTTCTCAATTTTTCCCAAAGTCATCCGTTCCATCTCCTTTCTCAGCCAGTGCTCCCGTGCTGAAATTTAGAGAAGGAAATAGAGACAGGGCACCAGGCTCTAAGTCTTAGTGCAGTGTTAGCAGTGCCTGAACCTATCCTCTTTGTTAGACATGTGGCAAGCACTATCAAGGTACATCTAGAGCTGACAGTGATGTTTGCCTCGAATATGGCAAGCCAGGCCACAGAGTCAGAGATTATCCCCAGCCAGGTGCTTAGGGTTAGCATAATCGCCCTCCAGCTCAGTTTGGTTGCCCGAATCAGTAGTGTACCTCTTTCAGTGCTACCAGTGGGTAATGCCTAAATAGACTCTATGTTCTTCAGTCTCGACAAGATCAGGAAAATTCTCCTGATGTGGTTAATGGTAAGTTACAGATCTTTCATGTAATGATTAATTTTGTAACAAGATTGATCAACTTGAGATAAAATTAGTATAAATAGAATGACTTCTTAAGTTTGAGAGAATTAGGGAGTTCAATATCTAGGTAGGTTGAGAAACACATACATGGACTATAGAAACTGATAATCTGGTTTTTTCCGCAAAACACAAGAACCTAATTCAACAACTATTATGTAATGGGGATTAGTAATCATAGTGATCATAACCTTAGTTTATTATTTATTATTATTTTGAACTATCAAAATTTTGGCTTTGAGTTCTGAAGCAAGTTACAACTTTAACATTTGTTTGATCATTGAAAACCCCCATTTTATCTTTTTGTGTCAGTTGTTTTAATTTAACTTGTAGCTTTAGTTTCAAATTAGTATAATTACCACTCACATTGTTCCTTGTGGATTCAACCCCAACTCCAAAGTTGGGTAAATATATTGACGATGACCGCCTTGCACTAAATTTATGTATAAGTTGAGCGTTATCATTGAATCGTTCAAGTTTATTCTCCCTTAGATATATCAGGCAAGTGATTACAGATTTCACCATGATGGGAGTATTTTTATTTCCTGCATTTACTTTTTTACATTTATATGTATTAGGTTTTTCATATTCATTGATGATTATATGCCTTAATAAGTTCATATTGGTTATTAAATTCATGATTATTTGACTATCCCCATGGTTTATTCCTTTTAGTAGTGGATAAAGTAGATCTATATTGATATGTTCTCCTTATGGGTGTAGCATCTGAGTTCGAGTCCTATTTATCTTGGCCTTATGGTGGCATTTGTGTAGTACTTTCTATTGCCTTTTGTTTTGGTATCGCATATTCAATATACTAATTTTAATATTATTGTTGCTATTTCTCTCATTGTTTGATGTTATTGATCCTTACTAGGTAGATGTTTAGACTAGTGTTATCTTGTAAGAATTCTATTTTTTATGGTTCTTATTTAATAGTTTGAACGACTATAGCCTAATTTGATTATTTCTTCCCTACGGCAAATGGTTTTCTCTATTATTGGTTGTGTTAGTTTAACCATGGAGTCAATTATGGCATTGAAGGTAAGATGACCTTCTATGGTTCTGTATGGTTCTAGAGATGGCAATCTAGTTATATTTTCCGTTCTTGAGTTTAAGATTCTTAAACTTTCCTTCTAAGTTAAAAATATTTTTGCATTGGCCATCCCTTATATATAGTCAATTTTTTAGCTTGACCACTTTTGGGTCCTTTCTTCGTTTGTTGCTATTTCATCGCTCGATAGATGTTTAGGTATTAATATTGACATATCTTGGATTCATCTTATAAATTCGTTGGATTCATCTACTTATGATGGTTTTCTCGTATTGTTGATGCATGGATTGGATGATTGATGATAGGCGAATTTACAAGCCTAAAGTACTATATTTTACCCATATTTTAGCTAAGTTTTGAGGACAAATTATATAATTCATGCACTTTTAGTCCTTTTTCCTGTAAGTGAGCTAACAAACGTGATTAGCAAGTTTTCAGGTACAAATGATGCAGATTTCAGCATTTTATGGATAACTTGACGCCAAAGGAAGCTTCACGAAAGAAGGAAGGGAAATCTTACACTCCAAGGACCAAAAGTGGTGCATGGAAAATCTGTTCCGGGCAAAAACAACAATTCTGAAGACTTTGGGGACTAGCAGTAACTTAGTAGGATTAGGATAATGATACATTAACCTAGTAGTATTGGGTTAAGTAATGCATTAGCTTAATAGGAATAGGATAGGGGCATTATAAATACCCTATTTTGCTAGAGATTATGATCATTCTCATTCTACTTCTTATTCCACAACTTACAACTCGGATTATAATTCTTCCATTAATTCTACTTTTTATTATTCTTCTATTCATCTACTCAATTCTCAATTTCCACAACAAGAGAAACGTTACTTTGCAAGGGAATTTAAGCCTAAAAATGCCACACCATACCTTAATACACGAGATCTTTATTGTGGTATAATAACAATGTCTATTGTGATTTCTTTCGCACTCATGGGTAACTAAACTCCTCTGTTGGGGTTATGGAAGCCTTATGAGATACTATCTAAGGCTATGAGTTTGTGAATTTGTGACACGTGTGTTGCTTATATCATTATTCTCTTCATCTTAATGCAAATTCTTGTGGCTGCAGACCCATAGAATAACGCCAGTATAGCATTAACTTGTTCGAAAGAAAAGTTATATGTCTGGAAAAGAGATAGTGTCAAGGTAATAGGGCACCAACCCCTGTTAAAAAGTTAGTGCCGTAACTGGATTAACCTCTTGGAGAATTTGTACCGTTAGACACACTTTAAGCTCGAAAGAGTTAAAGTGAAATAGTCCTTGTTAAGGTTGAAAGATTCTTGGATTTACCATAGAATACAATTCTCTATAAGCACATGCATGTCTGAATTCCGCATAACTCATAGCCAATAGAGACGTATAACTCATAAGGTGGACATAACCATAACTCTCAATTCTCATTGTTTTACATCTTACTAAACATTCTTTCTTTTTACTTTTCTATTTTTTGTTTTTACTTTACTATTTTGATTACATTATTTGCACATTAAAATCCCCCCTTCCACGAGACTTTCACCAAAAGTGTAATAATCTTTGCTTACTTATTGACCGGCTATTCCCTGTTGGATCGATACCCAACCCAGTTGGGTTATATATTTGACAAACGACCGCTTTACACTCATACGAGAGTTGTAGATTAAGCGTTATCAAAAATTAGCACCGTTGACGGGGAATACAAGTGTCAATTAAGTTTGTGATAATTACTAGACCCTTTGGTCAAAGATTGTCGTACTTTTACTTTTAGTTTTTGTTTTTGTTCTCTGCAGGTTTTTATTCAGTGCATGCCCCATACTCGAAGTTCTGGTCAACCGTTATTACCTATCAATCCTGAACCACAATATATTGGTAGAATGGAGGCACAACACGAAATTGAAAGGATGGCTGCTCAACAGGAACAGGCGAGACTAGCTGCTCTAGCCGCCGCTCAAGTGCATCAACAGAATATTGATAACCCCGAGCGAGCAATAAATTCTGACAACGAGGACCTAGGTGATGACGAGTTACTAAACCCTAGGCATGTTGCTGAGATCGCAACACCTACCAACAGAAGAGATCGTCAAGCAAGGTTTAGGCATGAACGTCGACCTGTACAACCAGCTTTCGACGATGATGATGATGATCTTGATGGAGCCGGAGCCACAGGAGCAATTATTCCTCCACCATTGGCACCCGGAGCCAAGTTCAACATCACAAGCACCATGATTCAGTTATTACAACTCAAGGGATTATTTGGTGGACTAGCAGGCGATGATCCAAATATGCATCTCATCAACTTTATTTCTACATGTAAGTCGTTTGACAATCCTGGCGTTGGTCAGAATGTAATTCGATTATGCCTATTTCCATTGTCTCTGTCTGGGGAGGAAACTCTATGGTTGAATGGGCTGACTCCTGATTCTATTACAAATTGGAGGAAATTGAAAGATGCTTTCCTAGAAAGATTCTTTCCGCCATCCAAAAGAGCATAATTAAGAGATGAAATCAGCAACTTTTGGCAGCTTCCAACCGAAGCTCTACATGAAACATGGGAGAGGTTTAAGACGAAGCTAATGCGTTGCCCAAACCATCATATGACCAATGTCCACCTAATGGAGATACTATACAGATCCTTGAATTCAATAACTAAACTAGTGGTGGATAATATGGCTGAAAGATCATTTATGGACGTCACCTTTGGTCAGGCAAGCAATATGCTAGACCGGATGACGAAGCAAAGTAGAGCTTGGCATACCAGGGATTCTGAGGTAGCAAGCCCCACTTTATCTATTGGCATGACTGCTGAACAAAGGAGAAGAGAAGAAAAACGTGATCAAGATATGGCGCACATGAAAACACAAGTGGATCTTCTTACAAAGCATCTATTATCAGGGAAGACCGAAAAAGTCAAAGCTGTTGCGTTAAAAGGAAGAGACGAATCTGATTCAGAAGAAGAAGCCAACTACTTGAACAATCAGGGGGGTTTCTGAGGTAATACCCAAGGAAACCAAGGTCGGAACTACTATGATAAATATGGAAACAAGGAACAAGGTAGTTGGAAGAACAAGAATGAAAAGAGTGGTTTATACGTTCCCCCAGGAAGACGTGACACCACCACATCTGGTTCCGGAAGCATGAAAGCTATGATGGCTAAACTATTGAAGGAGTGGAAGCAACCAGCGCGGGAGTAACGGAAGTAATAAATGATTTGTCCTCAATGAAGCAATTGGTTGACTCACATTCCACGTAAATCAAGCAAATAGAGCAGCAATTGAGCCAACTTTCAGCAACACTCAATCAAAGAAAGGCTGGCACCTTACCTAGCGACACTATGCAAAATATAAGAAATGACGGATCATGCATTTCTATTATTACTCAAAGTGGTAAGGTGCTGGAAACTTCATCGAAAGGCAAGCAAGTGGTCGACGATGTAGCGGACAACGATGATAAGGCTAATGGAGAAAACGTAGTAGAAGCCAACCACAACATCCATGACGTCACCCCTAGTAGGTTGCAGCCTGAAAAAACCAAAATACGGAAGAAAGAGGAGAATAAAGTCGTGGAGAGAACAATCCCACTTACACCACCACTTTTTCCTCAAAGATTGCAGAAAAAGGCGGATGATACAAGGTTCAGCAAATTCATGACTATGTTAAAGCAGCTGACCATTAATGTTCCGTTGGTGGAGGCACTAGAACAAATGCCTGGGTACGCGAAATTTATGAAGGACCTTTTAACAAAGAAGTGGGCAGTAAGCTATGAACCGACAGATAATATTCATCATTGCAGTGCAATTGCCACAAGGTCCTTAGTGCAGACCCTTGTGCTTTCACTATTCCGTGCACGGTTGGATCTATAAATTTTGCTAAGGCATTGTGCGATTTGGGAGCAAGCATCAATTTGATGCCACTATCCGTCTACAGGAAGTTGGGGTTAGGCGATCTGACACCAACTAATATGAGGCTTGTGATGGCTGAGAGGTTGGTAAAACGACCTGTGGGTATCTTGAATTATATGTTGGTAAAGGTTTCTTCATTCATCTTTCCTGCAGACTTCGTTATTCTGGATTATAAGGTGGATTCTGAAGTTCCCATAATCTTGGTACGTCCTTTCTTTGCAACAGGAAGTGTGCTTATTGACATGAGAGCTAATGAGCTTTTATTTCGGTTGAATGACGAAGTGGTCCATTTTGATATATGCAAAGCAATAAAGCAGCCCAGTGATATGAGTGTGTTCTCTGTAGCTGATGTTCATTATGAGGATATAAAAGCATTATCTGTAGCGAAACAGCTTACTGTTGAGCCATTGTCTGTTGCGCTACTGAATGTTGAGCATAAGGATGATGAAGATTATGAAGAAACTACATGTTCTCTAACAGAAATAGGGTCCTATTCTCATACTCCTAAACAGCCGGACCTTGATCTTAAGAATCAACCGTCACCAACAGCGAAGACTTCCATTGAAGAGCCACCAATGCTAGAATCGAAAGAGCTCCCCAATTATCTAAGGTATGTGTTCTTGGAAAGTGAAAATATACTTCCGGTAAGTATGGCGGATGATTTAAGTGAACAACACGTAGAGGCTCTCATCTCTGCTCTGAAGAGATATAAGAGAGCCATGGGTTGGACTATTGATGATATAATTGGTATCCCTCCCGGGATAGGCATGCACAAGGGTCATATCAAAGAAGATTGCATGCCTACAAGTAAGCCTCATTGTCGTCTGAATCTATTCAGAAAATGATCCACCATCTATCCCAATGAAGTCTAAGTAATCGAGATAGCTATGTCATGTTGCGACAATAAATAAAGCGCTTGGTGGGAGGAAACCCATCGTTTTTCATTTTTCTTTCTTTCATTCTACTAATTGTTTGCTTTTGATAAATAAAAATCCAAAAAGAAGAGTCGTGCCATCACCAAAACTAAGGCACTTGATGGGAGGCAACCCATCGTTCTAATCGTCTTTGTTGTTTTTGAGTAAATGTAGGTGCAAAGAGGTGTAAAACGAGGAGGTCGGTTTCAAATTTTGAATTGGACGTATTGCATGTTAAAGGTGGTAAGTTAGGAATGAAGAAGCAAAAGGCTATGGATTGGGCATTGCTTATGAAAATATAGGCAGCGAACAAGGCTAGGCCTTTGTAAAACTAGGCCACGAACAAGGCAAGGCCTATACTATGGCCTAAGCTCTCGGAATCTAGTGTGCCATAGCATAGGCGCCGCCCATGCCCAAGTATGCCATAGCATAGGCGCCGCCTATGACAATGCCTTTTGTCTCTAAATCTCATATGTCATGCAAAAGGCGCCGCCTATGCCTAAGAATGCCATAGCATAGGCGCCGCCTCTGCTCAATAATACTTTGCAAAAGGCGCCGCCTATGCCTAGCATAGGCAAAGCAAAAGGCGCCACCTATGGTCACTTCTTGTCTCCAAATCCGATTTTAAATGGGTGAAAAACCAACCCAAGTCTTTCCTATAAATAAGAGACTTAGTCTTAGACCAAAAACACATTGGAAACCTAGCATAAGCGCTGCCTATAGCCTCCAAATCCTCTCTAAAATTTTCCTTTTGCTCTTTTACTTCACAAGAACATCATCCATAGGCATCAATCAAGTAAGTACTTCTTTGTTCTTCATTTATATTCCGTAAGTAATACACTACTACGCCTATTATGAATTGTTAAATCTTGAAATAGTAGAAGTGACTTGAATATGGTTGATGTGTTGTGATACAACTAAGTGAGTGAAAGAATACGTAAGAACGATCTTAACATGTTTCCAACTTGAATTTGATTTTGATGCACTGTCATATTTTTGCGGAATTGACATGGTCACAAAAATTGCATAATCTTGTTAATAGAAAGCTTACATGTGGGAATAACTTGTTCATCAAGATGAGAATTATGGTTGACTACCAACATAGGAGGTTGTGATTATTTCTAGATGCTATACCTTGAATCAATCCCTATGTAGTAGTCTTGATATATCAAGCATGAAAGTATTTCTAAGAATACAAGAAGTATGACTGCACTGATTCTATTGTTGGAATATAGCACCTAAAAGGTATGCAGATGAAGTCTGAGTAATCGACCACTTTCACTTCACTAGTCTGTACCAACAAAGTAAGTGTGGGGTGGTGCCACTACTTCTTGTTTATAGATTGTATCCATCGAGATAACGCTAATATGAACATTGTTTTAGTCTCAGGTACAATGGCACCCAAAGTAAGACAAGGAAACCACTTCCCAAAAAGGCAAGAAAAGAGGACGCAAAGAGCAAGGAGAGTCCTCCTCGATACAAGTACCACGCCGCATGTTCTGAATTAAATGGGTTTTAGAGGAGGAAGCAAAGGAATGGTATAGGAACAACAAAGAGAAGAAATATGTTCATGTGGACTTGATAAACAAGTAAAGCCTAGAAAAGAAAGAACCGCGAATGTTGGCCAAGATCATAGCGTTACATCTTGATTTTATCTTCCGATACATGGGAGAATGAAATCTCAATTTAACAAGAGAATTCTATGCCAACTGGTCACCAAAACCAATAGGAAGCAAAGTCAAGATTCCGGGCCATGTTTTACAACTCAATGCGGAGTTCTTCAACTCCTTTCTTGGCTTGCCTGCTGTTGATCCATCACCATTCAAAGAGCTGTACAGTAGACCTCCATATAGAACCATTCGACACACACTCTGTGGAACAAGGTCCATGGCATGGTGGAGTAGACACAAGGACACCGGGCGACACAACACCTTCCCATATACTCCTTTGAATAGAGAATCAAGAATATGGTTGCGTATAGTCAACTCTTGCCTAATTCCAGGGACTCAATACACAAAGATAACACGAGATAGAGTGTGCTTGGTATACGCATTGATGATGAATGTCCCTATCAACATTGGGGCAATTATTTGATCCATAATGCGGAAGGCTAGGCTACACAAGAGGTCCCACTTCAGTTTTGGCAATCTGTTGACCGCAATATTGAGGAAGGAAGACATCGAAGAGGAACCGGCTGATCATAAACTCCCACACAACCCAAAGAAGGTTGACCTCACAAAGGTTAAATATGCTGAAACTACGCATGGTGTCAACCTTACCACTTTAGAAAGGCATGCTCGAGATGAGAGTTTCTTTCGACATCTTTATGGCATGACTCAGTTTACAATGATGAGCGGTGGCCATGTTCCAACTGCTGCAGAGCTCCAACAGCTGGATTATGACTACCCAATGAATGAGCACGCGAAGGTGATGTGTGGAGTAGGTACATATTTTGAGGAACCTCTTGATGACGATGTGCCGACCGATGATGATCGACGAATGACAGACTCCGACGTAGAGGAGAATTTTGATGACGACGACTCCAATGATGATTTCGATGAAGGGGGTATGACCCCAGACATAGAGGAGAAGTCCGACTAACCAGGTTCTTCTTATTTATTTTCCACTGAGGGCAGTGTGTCCCTTCTAAGTGTGGGGTGCTGGTATTTGCATGCTATACTTCTCTATCTGCATTTGCATTTACGTTTGTTTTGTTTTTCTTTGTAGTTAATTTTTTTTTATTAGTTAAATTTTTTTTAACTTAACTTCGCATGAAATTATTCTAATAGGCAGCATGAGATTATGACAAGAGTTTATGCTAAAATAATGACTATTGATACATTTAGGCTTTAATTATGACTCACTATATGATATTGTGTGGTTCAATTCCTTCATATTTTGGGTCAAGAGTCTATGCTACTCCCAATAAAGTCGACCATGTGCCTTGTGTGTGTGAGGATATAGTATATTCTGTGTTTGTGGCTGATGCTAGAACTTGTCTGGTATGTATGTAAAGTGAAAATAAGGAGATGATTTAGGCATTTCTTTGGCAACCTAGACTTGTTTACCTTCTTTTTACCTACCCATGGACATTATCCTAGTTAACCCCTTTGAGCCTTTAGCCTATTTTTTTTGACAACCTCATATGTAAGCCTAATCCATTTTTTCAAAACGATAATTTTATCCAAATTCCTAAGTGCTTTAAAGTGTAAAGTCATGTGACAAAATAAGAGGAAATTGGGTGAGTATGATGCTTTAGAATGTAATGGTGCTTGAATTTGTTATGAAAAAGAATTGCTATTATAAGAGGTGTTATGAAAAGAAAAAAAAGGAAAGGAAAACTGAAAAGTTAGTTATGTTTAAAATTAAAAAACATAGGTGGAAATAAAGGAGTGGTAGAATAAAAGAAAGTAGAAAGGTTGTTTGAAAGAAAAGTATTAATGGCATAATGTGATGTATTAAAGCGCTTAGGAACATAGTCACTATTTCTGGCCAAAATAGTCCTACCCGTCCCTTAGCCTACATTACAATCCGCAAAAGACCTATTTGATCCTAAGCTTAGCATTCTGATATTTAGTGGAGCATTACACTAAGGTCAAGCCTATGGTCATCAATTGCAACATATGAATTCTTTGTGAGAGTGAGAGCAAGGAAAATCTTATACCCATGTTTGAAATATAAACAATACTTGTGAGTGATTATGGATGATATATGATGAGACACACATGGTTGATGAGTCTTGGGTAGTTGTGTATGATTCTTTGTACCTCAACTTGTGGACACGAATTAATCACCATCACGAGTCTATGTTGGAGGTTGAATTGTTTCTGCTAATGATCAGAAAACTACTCTTTGTTAATGACTGATGTGCTTGTCTTCATGAATATTTTGTGTTGTTACTATGAACTCCCAAGTATATGTTTAGATCGACATGATAGTTTGTTCGAGGAAGAACAAAGACTTAAGTGTGGGGTGTTGATGATAGGCGAATTTACACGCCTAAAGTACTATATTTTACCCATATTTTAGCTAAATTTTGAGGACAAATTATATAATTCATGCACTTTTAGTCCTTTTTCCTGTAAGTGAGCTAACAAACGTTATTAGCAAGTTTTGAGGTACAAATGATGCAGATTTCAACATTTTATGGATAACTTGACGCCAAAGGAAGCTTCACGAAAGAAGGAAGGGAAATCTTACACACCAAGGACCAAAAGTGGTGCATGGAAAAACTGTCCCGGGCAAAAACAGCAATTCTAAAGACTTTTGGGACTAGCGGTAACTTAGTAGGATTAAGATAATGATACATTAACCTAGTAGGATTGGGTTAAGCAATGCATTAGCTTAGTAGGAATAGGATAGGGGTATTATAAATACCCTATTTTGCTAGAGATTATGATCATTCTCATTCTACTTCTTATTCTACAACTTACAACTCGGATTATAATTCTTCCATTACTTCTACTTTTTATTCTTCTTCTATTCATCTACTCAATTCTCAATTTCCACAACAAGAGAAACGTTACTTTGCAAGGGAATTCAGGCCTAAAAACGCCACACCACACCTTATTACACGAGATCTTTATTGTTGTATAATAACAATGTCTATTGTGATTTCCTTCGCACTCATGGGTAACTAAAATCCTCTGTTTGGGTTATGGAAGCCTTATGAGATACTATCTAAGGCTATGAGTTTGTGAATTCATGACACGTGTATTGCTTATATCATTATTCTCTTCATCTTAATGCAAATTCTTGTGGCTGCAGAGGCATAGAATAACGCCAGTATAGCATTAACTTGTTCGAAAGAAAAGTTATATGTCTGGAAAAGAGATAGTGTCAAGGTAATAGGGCACCAACCCCTATTAAAAAGTTAGTGCCGTAACTGGATTAACCTCTTGGAGAATTTGTACCGTTAGACACACTTTAAGCTCGAAAGAGTTAAAATGAAATAGTCCTTGTTAAGGTTGAAAGACGCTTGGATTTACCATAGAATACAATTCTCTATAAGCACATGCATATTTGAATTCTGCATAACTCATAGCCAATAGAGACGTATAACTCATAAGGTGGACATAACCCTAACTCTCAATTCTCATTGTTTTACATCTTACTAAACATTCTTTCTTTTTACTTTTCTATTTTTTGTTTTTACTTTACTATTTTGATTACATTATTTGCACATTAAAATCCCCCCTTCCACGAGACTTGCACCAAAAGTGTAATAATTTTTTCTTACTTATTGACCGGCTATTCCCTGTGGGATCGATACCCAACCCAGTTGGGTTATATATTTGACAAACGACCGCTTTAGACTCCTACGAGAGCTGTAGATTGAGCGTTATCAATAATCCTTTACTATCATGATAAAGTTCTTATTTAAAGTAGAATTAGAGAGTTAGAGGCAAGTGGTCTTTCCTGTGATCACTTCTTGTATTGGATAATTGGAAGTTCTTATTTATTTGTTTCATTTTTCTATAGTGGTATTGACATCGGCATTAGTGTCGATATTGGTAATTTCTCCTATTATAATATGATTTATGTATTGATCAAGTTATGATTGTCCTACTTGGGTGGATTCAGAAAATCCCTATATCAGAGTTTGTTCGGCCTAATGAGGCTTGGTGGAGTGTTTTTCCTTGATTATAAGTGCCTATGGCTATTCTTTGCTAAGATGGAGTGTTGGATTAGTTAGGTTTTTGCTTAAGTTGCATTTCTCTAAGCTGCTAGAGTTTTTGAGCTTGTTTTTATAGTTCATAACCTCCAGCAAACATGGAGATGGTTTCTGATGTTTTCATCTAGTGATTTTTGTTTTGGCATTATTTCCATTTTGTGGCTACATTTTGTGCTCTTTATGTGATATAGAGTAGTCGTTTGTATTTTTAATTAGTTTTTATCTTGTGGTGATTTTTTTCTTTGGCTATGTCACGATTTTGTCTTGGTACTTTTTAACTTGGATATTTCAAATTTAAAAACAAAAGTTGATTTGGGTAGTTTTCATTAATATAGCCTTATTGGATTAGGTTTTTACTTAATGACTTGGAATAGAAATTAGGAAGTTATGATAGATTTGGAGTATGAATGCCTACCCGACTTCAGGCTTGGTTTGGGAACTTGATATCGAATGATTCAACTTTGGTGTTGAGAATTCAGCATGGAGTTGTAGATCTTGAGTGCAACCTTCGTTTTAGATTTATCTTGGTTTGGATTTTACTTATAGGCTAGTTGAGCCTACTTCATGGTTACCTATTTGCTTTTCTCGACTTTGAATAAATTATAGCTGATAAGTGTCTAGATGATAGCCATTGACCCGGTATTGGTTCCTTTAGCTTAGACCACAGGTCTTCAGTTATTTTTTGGAATTTTGGATGATATACTCTGTGGGAGAAATATACTTGTGTTGAGTTCAGTATAGTTTCATTCTCGATTTTGATGGGAAATCCTAGAGTGGATCATTAAGTAATGAGTAGTTATGCCTTGATCTTCTGGATTTCAGTTTGATTACCATCCAGACTTGTTGTAGTAGTGGCAAAGATTGAATTCCTTGATTATCTCCATTTGTGTTCCCAAATAGTGCCTTATGAACTTATTCTCAGATTTTCCATATGGACATTCAATGGTTTATGAGTGATGTTGATGTTGAGTTTCTGTTGTTTGGAAGTTATGTGAGTGTGTTGGTTGAAAAAGGGTTACATATGAAAAATTGCTCAAAAGTGTTCTCTCTTTGTGGAGGATATCTGGGAAGTCATGCTCAAAGCATGCAGGCCCAATACCTCACCCCTTCAAGTTTTTGAGATCTTTCTGTCCATTTACTTTGGAGTATGAAACTCCTTTTAGTAGTGGATATTATAATGACCCTCCAAGTTATTTTTTATACTTTCATTTATTTTTGTTGCTAGAGCTTTCCTATTGCTTCTATAAGTCATTTATACTTTCTAGGACTGAAAATATGGTTACTAGATAGTTCATTTTGTTTTAGAGGTAATTTCCTATTCAGAAGTCTTTGATGGTTTCAAATTTTTTAGCGAGGAAAAACTTCCATCAAACAATCTCAGATGCAAATCCCAACTGCACCTACAACTCTGAAATATTGATTTTAGGCTAGGTAAACCTTTGGTTTGGGTCCTGAGGCACCCTAGCTCAGTTTGACCTATTGGTTAGAAAGTTTGAAAATTGGAAATATAGTTTGGGCCCATATTTAGTCAAAACGACCTTGGATGAAAAATGCAACTTTACCATTTCTTCTAGAACGTTGAATTTAATATGTTTACGTAGTTTATTTCCAGGTATCAAATACCAAATAAATCCTTATGACTTATCAGAAACTTGAAAAATTTTCAAGTTTCAGCTGTTATTTAGTGTGGCTTGCGATCGCACTAAGAAGTATGGAGCTTGCCATATCAACTTTTGTAGCCAGCTTATATGATTGCACACCTGGTTATGCGATTGTAGCACTGTACACCTAAATAGGGTATAAATAGATCCCCTAGGTCGCAAAATTTCCCATTTCTGCTCATGTCTTGATAGTCAAAATCCCTAATGAGTATGATAAATCAAAATTGAGTCTTGTGGATTACTTGGAAGCTTGTTTAACATCTATTATCATGATTATTATCCGAATTAAGTTAGGATTCCACCCTTTGATTGGTAAATTTTGTTGGTTCTTGACCAAAACCCCAAATAGTTTGAGAGCTTGATTTTAGCCATAATTTATCTTGGTTTTCAAACTTTATTTAGGGTTATGATTCCTTAATCATGTATGAATGTTGGGTTATCCTCAATAATGTGATTTTTTAAGTGGGACCATTTGGGTTTTTTTTTATGTAATTTTTCAACTCTAAGGACAAAGGTTTAATATGAGTACTGTCATTCTCATACTGATGTGTAGATTATGATTTGTATGGTGTGATGGCATTTTGGGTTTTTGAAGTGAAGATGGACGTTTAGCAAACGCTTAAGGATTTGCGGTTCATCTTTTAGGTAGGCTTTTATCTAATATTCTTTGTAAGATGATCTATGTTATATATTCCATGTGGATGTGAATATTAAGATGATATTGTGTAGAATGAATTATACTTGATTATAGATATATGGGGATTAGATTAGGGTTTTTTACCTGTAAGGTGAAATAATTATTACCCTTATATAATCCTATGGCTTTCTTTCAAGATTGAATAAATTAGTAGAATGGATAAGATATGATGCTAGGTTTGGGATGTGGTTTAAACATTGGAAGACTGGTTGTATGATTAACCTTACTTGGAACATTCTAGTGATCATGGAACATTAATTTAGATGGATTAGACTTACTTGCTCATGTTTCTAGGTGGGTTACCTATCTTAGAGTTAATTTAGATGGACTCGACACTCACATTATTTTTTATGGATTCGAACCCAACACCTGTTGGGTAGAATATATTGACAATATTCTCTACAACTATTAAAGAGTGTAATATGAGAATTATCAAAAATGGCGCCATTTCTGGGGAATAATTTGGTAGATTGATTTAATTTGGAATTTTATCTTACATGCATTGATTCAAACTTGTGGATATGCGTTCATGATTATCTCTTGTTTGTTGTGTTAGGTAGATTTTCTTTTTATTGTACTTGTCACTTTGTCATTATGGATTGAAAAGGTGTATAGTGGTTGCAAATCTTATCTTGATGATCCATGTCATTATTTTGGTTGGACCTTATTTTTTGCAAGATTAAAAATATGTTTTAGTGAGAGAGTAGTGTGTCCCACTTTAATCCTATAGGGTGTATGATTGTTATTTATGTGCTGATCGAGATAGACATTTGAATGATTGTCCATATTATTGTGCCCCCTCCCATAATTCTAATAATAAAAATGCTAGTTCTTCTTATGAGTTTGATAGGTCATATGATGTTGCAAAGGAAGAACAATGTATCAAACACGAAGGCATTGAAGCAATGCTTCAAATTATCTTTGACCAAGTGACTATGATGGGAGAGGATATTCATCTTTTGCATCAATCCATTGCAACATTTGGAAAGAAACATAAAAAAAGAAAAAGAAATTCATGAGGAAGCGCAGCTTTTAAGTGCCATGAAATGCCCATTGCTCAAAATGAAGTTGTTCTATAAAAGATTTGAAGCCTTGTAGTTGACAAAAAATGTGAGATAACTCAAACAAAAGTTACCTAGGTGAATAAATGGCTCAACTAGAAGAAAAATAACTCTCACTCTCCAAGGAAGAAAATAGAAAAGATGTTGAAAGACACAATGGAGAAGAATGAAAAATGTGGCAAACTCTTCATTAAATGGTGGTACGTAGTCCAATGCAGTGATGATGATATTTCTGAAAATATCAATTTTTCAATGGAAGGATTCTTGTAAGAGATAATTGAGTGTCAAAATGAAGAAAACTTGACATAGTGAGAAATAGTGAGCCAAGCATGGCTAATGAACAAACTCAAAAACATGAATATCTATGAGGTTCAACTTGATAGTATATTACTAATTGTGGATGATTCTCTCAATTTTCATGTTGAGCAATGTCAACTATGGCTTTAAATTTAAATGGTTACCCGCAATTGTAAAATGAATTGAATGCAGGAATTGAGGCATGTGGTACTCAAAGTCAAATGATCATGCATTATTGTGTTAAAGCAATTTCCAATGAAGATGAGGGTGAGATTTATTTTGAAGAATTCATGGTGATTTGCCAATCAATCAAACCAAAAATAACGAAGGATGCAAAAATTAAAGAATTAAACTAGAGTTTCAATAAAAAGCCAAGCAAATTCATTATGAAAACTCTAGTTCATTTTTGAGTGATAATGTCAAGAATAATGCATATCCAAAAATGGGACGGCAACCTCATTCCAACCACTTTTCAACATTATGCTTGGTAATGTGATGAAAGTTGAACCACCCGAGTAAATAAAGAATTTTGGAGATATGGAACAAATCCCTATTTGGAGTCTGTCATTTCAAGATGGCAAAATGATGTCCCTCACTTAAAGTCTAAGAAGTGTGAAATGCAATACCAAATCAGTGGTCTTTTGATGTTTTCACCAATGCTCAATGAGACTAAATTAAAATTTGATGTGAGGTTAGGTAAAATGTTCAAGTCTTCAAAGTGGTAAGATAGAGTTAGTCTCGTTCCTTCCTTTCCTTTGCCCTAAGTACCTCAAAGAGATGTTGATCTAATGTTAGGTCAAATATTTGAAACCTCTAAGTAGAGACATAAGGGGTAAGGTTGTTTGCAACTTCTGCAATGTTAAATCAAGTGCTGGATAGGTGGACGCTCATCATTTCCTAAAATTGTACATTTACAACTTGAATTTTAATCTTTAGAATAGTTGAGGATTTTATTTGTGACTAGTCAAAGTTTTGGAAGTGATCTAAATAGGTTTTGATGCAACATGGTGATTGGAATGGACTGTATTTCAAAAATTTAGCTTGGCAATCACAAAATAGGATCTAGTCAAGCCAATCACTGAGCCTTAGATACAACTAAAGTAGATGTATACTAAATCTTCCCAAACATCCGCTAATGCAGACATTCAATGAGGGGTTAGGGGCGCTAAAGAGGCCTATTTATCAGTTAAAACAGAATCAGGCAATGGTCCAAAGGTGTCGAAGAGGCCTATTTACTATTAAAGTGGCCTTTGTCCTGCTAAAGGTGTACTAAACTGTTAATATAGCCTAGGTAAAATAAAAGTTTAAAAATAGTTCTTTTTCCTTCTACATTAAAAAATTAAATACCTCTTTCAATTTAACCACTCTAAAAAGGCTTCACATTTCTTTACATTTGCATTCTTTTCACATAAATTTAGGTATGCCTTCTACTCTCTATCTCTCTCTATGTAATTGGTAAAGTTCCTCCTTAGCTTATTGTTTAAGGTGGAATTTGATCTCTTGTGCTTGAACACTAGTTTATCTTTGTGTTTAATATGAAAAAAGTAGCAAATATCTTATTATGTAATCCATTAAGTAAGTCTTGAGTACCCAAAAGTTGTACAAAATTATTGAATCTTTGTATTCATACCAAGTATTTGAGGATTAGTTTAAAAGAAATTAGAGTTATTATTAGGTTTTCCATCAATTAATAAGTTAAGATAGATAATATTCCATGTTTTGGGGTGATAAATTATGTTGTTAATGTGTTTGTGCGTAAAACTTTGACAATTTCATTTTAGGGTATTGGGGATGAAGGGCCACTAAAATAGACTCCAGGTGCTAAACCATCCCAGCATTGCTAAAGTGAGACCTTCTAAAGTGTCCTAGGACTGCTAAAGCAAGACCCACTAAAGTAGGACTTTATCGCTAAAACAGGGTCCACTAAATTGACTTAGGAACTCTTTAGAAGTACTTAAGTCCTGTCTGAAGGTCTGACGAAAAAAATATCACATTTGGTGTTTGAGCCCCAATTTGGTTCTTAAATCATTTCCTTGGATCCTCTCACTCATATTACATTATTTTACATGTCTATTTTGTGTTTTCACATGTGTGTGTTGCTTCAACTTACTAAACAAAAAAGCAAAGGATGGAACATTGTCTTATTGATGAAGTAAAAGTTGAAGAAGACTATGATTGGAATCATTCTCTCTCTCTCTCTCAAGTACAAAGACACATACTACTACAAATTTGCTAGAAAAAACATATTCCCTGAGATGGGGATTTCACTTCTTCGGGCCCTAAAGACTATTCTTGAGTTTTTATAGAGATTGGAGAATACAACATGCAAATTAAATATGCATTGGGTTAGGGAAGAGTTTGAGAGAGATAATTGGGTTGAACCAACAACTCTAATCTTTTCACTAAAGAAGCGGGGTAAAGGGACTGTCACAAGAAGAAAGAAAATAAGATAACTTTTGGGATGTCATATCAGGTGAAGACTGTTTCTTGTAGGTTGTGCTCTATGGGACCATTAAAGATAATGATAGATAAGTTAAAAATGGTTGGAGAGTTGGTATGATGACTCCCCATAGGGTCTGGTAAGACATTTGAGGGGCCTACTTCTTATGTTTCACAAAGAGACTATGATAAATTTTTGGAAGACCAGAGAAAGTAGGAGGTCCATATCTAAAGATTGTAGAAGGTGTATAATAACACGGATAGGTAACACAATTGAGTGAGTCCCATGAGAAGATGAAGAGAAGAGAGAAGAAGAGAGAAAAATCATTCACTCGAATATGGAAGAATGTGAAAGGGTTGTTGAAGGTACTGGATCCTACGGATACACTACCTTTTTAAAGGATAGTAGATGATAATGATTTTCCTGGTTCATGGTTTAATGATCACATTGTTGATATTAAGCCTACGGACGATAAGTAGATCAATAGAGATGAGATTCGGTGATGTAGATTCAGGAAGCCCCTCTACTTTCTTATGTTATGATGTTATGCAATGAGGATACTATAATTTTTTAGTTAGGGTGCCTTATTTTTGTATTTATGTTATGTTCTATTTAGATATTTGTGTTGTTTCATATGGATATTCTTGTGCCCTTTTGGGCCATTGGATTATGTTTAAGGATATTATTATGCCCTTGTTGGTCTATTTTTTATTGTTATGGATATTATGTGTCCTTGTCAGGCTTGTGGTTTATTTGGATTTTGTTGTATTAGTCACTTTTATTTTGTTTTAATTTATAAAATAATCTTTCTTTTGGTAGTCATTTTAGACTATTCATTTCCTATAATAGATTGAGTTATGACATTCTTAAGGGAAAATCATTGTTTGTGGGTATTGATATATTTTGTGTAGGGGTAGTCTGAGTACCCATAGCATTGAGAATCAACATTGCAAATAATGTTACATTGAAGTCTGATTAACTAATTATTGTGGTGAAGTCTGAGTATTCCTAGCATTATTGTTTGTGACTTGTTTTATACTAATAATAGTTATTCTTGCATTTTGAAATATGAAATGAGCATACCCTTTCCATCTAAAATTTTTGCAAAAAATAAGTACATGGAAGTGAATAATGTTTTGACAATGCTCTGACTCTTTATGTGACTCTTAACTATTTATTGGTAGTAATGTGGAAAATTACTCCTTTTGGTCTTGTTTAGGATAGGAAAATCGATGCATCTAGAATAGGTTCCATGCCTTGTTTTTTAAGTATTTGTTGAATAATTCTTGTGCTTACTTATGTCATCTAGTACATGCCCCATTGGTATTTCAATGCAAGTCTTGATTATACTCAGATGGTAAAATAATCTTAGGCCTTCTTTAGGACTTGTGGAAACCACTTTAGCCTAAAAAGCCTACTTATGCATGAATAGTATTACTAGTTATCCTATTTAATACTATTAATTTTTATTTAGCAACCACATTACAAGCCTTAAGACTTTTGAAATTTTTCCCTCTCTTGAACCCTACCCTCCTTAAAGTAGAAAATGCCAACTTGACGCTAAAAGCCTAAGTTGAGGTGTGGTGGAACTTGGAAGAGGTGGTCATTTGACATAATTTTGTAAGTGAGAGCCTTAATAGCAAATCAATGATTAAACATATAAGAGGAAAATAAAGGAAAGAAAAAGAGAAAAAGAAAGAAAATGCAAAAAGAAAAGAAAAACAAAAAGTTTTCACTAAGTGAGCGAGGTAGAATAAAGAAAGTAGAAACTTGTGTTGTATAAAAATGAAGTGGACAGTGATCCATGTTTTATTTATATTATATTTTATGGAGTTCACGGAGGATGTAGTCACTTTTTTCCTAAATATTTATCCTACCCTCCTCGAGCCTACACTACAAGCTAGAAAAAGTCCTATGAGATCTATAACCAGGTGTTTTGAGTTAGTAGCAATCGAAAATAAGGGGAAGCATATGGCATGATACTTATTTGCGTTAGAACTTTTTTATGATTGTGAGTGTTGATAAATTTTCCCTTGTTAAATATTATAAATTTTATGTGTTTTTGGGACTTTTTTTCGTGATTCGGGATGTAAACTAGGATAGATTGGTGAAGTTTATATATTACAAAAATTAGTAAAGGAGTATGTTTTATTGCCTATTAATTGTGAGTCGCTTCTTTATAATAGGTTTTTGTCACTTTATCATTCATTAATTTCCATTTTACTTTTGAAAATGTTCTTGAATTTGAGGGGTTTTTTTTGGTTTGCAACTTACATACTTGTTGACTAATAATTAGTAAAAATCAAATTCTTAATCATTATGCCCATGTGAAGTAAAAGTGTTGACTTTGGTGTTTAGTTTAATTTTATATCCTCATGGATGTTTAATGTTATTATGCTTGAGGACAAGTAAAGTCTTTAAGTTGGGGTTGTTGATGAATGGTGATTTGGCCACTCATTTATATGCCATTTCTTATGATTTATTGTTTTTAATTGATAATATGAGGCTAACTACCCTTTGAATTGTCTTAATTTCTTGTGTTTTTGGTGTACAAGAAGTTTTGATAGAACATGCCATCAAGTACCTTTAATGCGGCCTGAGGGTACCTTTAATGCGGCCTAAGGGTACTTTAGCGACTGGTTAAGATCAAGGTCAAGGGAGCTTTAGCGCTAATCTAAAAGATTAATTGGTTATTCCAAGTTGTTCAAGGGGTGCTTTAGCCCCCTAAATAACTGCTTTAGCGAATTGCCAGTCAAAGCGGCCAACTTTATTACTTTAGTGACAGCCAAGTCAACATGACCACTTTTAGAAGTCAGTAGGTGGAATTCAGGGGCAATTATGGAGTTTAATATTTTTGGATCCCAATATATAAAATACTCAATCCCAAGCCATCCCATATAATATTTGGCCTATTCTTCAACTTTAAAGGCTAGAGTTCTTGACCTAAAACACTTGGAATTGAAGACTGGAGCTTGGTAGTTTTCATTTCTCAAACCTTTTTTATTTCCTTATTTTTGTAGACTATTTGGGTGTAATTTAACTTTGGTAATTAAGAGTTGTAGTTAGACATAATTCAATACTTGGATATTGTGTTTGTGTTTTAGTTCTATCATATGCTTTCATATTGATTGGCTACTTTTTTTTGAAAATGGGTTTTGTTTATCTTAATCTTATGTTATACCATTCCTACTCTATTTGATCTCAAAAGAGGAGATTTATGTGGGTGTTGCCCATCTACCTCATTTAATGCTTGACAGAGAAAATTAAGGTTTGGAAAAATTACATTAGCCTGATTTGCATTATATGACCAATCTTATGGAATTTGTTGCTAGACATAGCTGAATCCTGGCATAGTCCAAAATTAGTTTTGTGCATAGTGATTCTAAGCTTTGTTTTAAAGAACAAGTGAGGACTAAACCTTAGTGGCAAAAAGATGTTATTGATTGATTTTGAATCCAAGGCTAATTTATTAAATCTAAGATTAAATTAGGGTAGTTAATTGAATATGATGTCTCATTATGGATTTGATTCCCCGTAACATATGCCTTGTTTTTCATCTTTGTGATATCCACTGATCACTTGTTCATATTTTATGTTGACTTTATCCATGTAACGTTTTTACTATTGAAAAACCCTAAAATACTTGTATCTTAGGTTTGGCTTTATCGAGTTACTTTTATTTTGAACTTACTCGATCACTACTCACATTTTTCCTTTTGGATTCAAACACGACTACTTGATGGTTAAAATATATTATTTTTATTTATAGCCAACTATACATTGTCTATCATTATTATAGTAGATTTAATCGAATGGCAAATTGAGGCCTTTGTATCTATGTTGAAAAAGTTTTAGAGGGCCATTAAATGGTCCATTATTGACATTATTGGTATTTTATAGTGAATTTGTGCTCATAAAATCCAGATTAAGCTTAATTGTTTTCCTAGGATTGAGAATCGACGTAGTCTTAATCAACCCTATAAGAGATAGTAGAAACTAAAATAAAAAAGTATTTGGATGAGAGTGTACCCTATTGAAGACTGTAAATGGTGCGCCCCATCCAATGTGTACCAAAAAATATGGAATCACTTGGTTCCTAATGGAAAAACAATGTTATTCTAATGAGATTAGTCACTAGTTAAAGAGTATGAATGGATTATAAGAAGTTGATTGCCTGGACTAAAAAAGATTAGCTCAATGCCATTTATGAATGAGATGTGAGTCCATCTTACTGGTAGTGGATGATTTTTTCTTTATCTTTATGGATATTTTGGAGATATTTAGATTTTTCTTATTCCTAAAAACAAAAGAAGTCTAATTTCACTTGTCCACATAGAATAATTGCTTTCAAGCATATGCCTTTCGAATTATGTTATATACTAGCAAACATTCAATGTTGTATGATGTCTATTTTCTCAAACATTATAGAGGTATCCTGGATGTTTTACCAGTAGTACGTGACATCTTTGATGATTGTTTAACTCATTTGTCTAGTATTTTTAGGAGATGTGAAGGCAATAATTTGGTGTTTAAGTAGGAAAAGCTCTACTTTATAGTAAAAGTGTTATGACCTTCCAAGTCATTTATTGTGTTTTGTGCCTTTTCTATATTTAAAGATTTCTTATTATTGTCCCAAGTCATTTATGTCTTGTTAGGACTAACAACTTGGTTACAGGGTAGTTTATTTGTTTTTAGAGATATTTACCTATTTTGAAACTTTTATCGTTAAGAATAGGGTCTCGGGCCTAAATTTTAGGTAAAAAGCCTTGGATGCCAATTCTAAAAACTTCATCATCTCTAAACATTCAATTTTAGTCCAGGGAACCTTGGTTAGAGCACCGAGTCTTCCATTGTAATTAGCCTTCTGGTGTTTTTCATATTTCTGCTTATTTACTCTCTTAAATCTTGTGCATAGCTTCCCTAAGTCGTTTATGACTTGCTGGGACTGACCGTTTGGTTAGCGGGAAGTTAGTTTGTTTTTTTGAGCCAATTCCCTCTTTAGAATTCTTCTCTTGTTTAAAATGGACACCTAGCGAAACCTTCAGTAAATTAAACTCAAATGAAAATTAAGACCATGTCAGCGTCTATGGAATATTCATTTTAGACTAGGTAGACCTTTTGTTTGGATCCTAATGCACCCAAACTCATTTCGACCTATTGGATGGAATGTTGGAAAATTGAGAGTGTGGGTATAGGACCGACATTTGGTCTAAATAGACTTTGATCAAAAAATCTAATTTTTTCATCGAGTCAGGAACATCAATTTTAGGCTAGGGAGATCCTTAGTTTATGTCCCAAGGCTTCTAGACTGATTTGGGGATATTGGGTAGATTTTATGAAAAATAAAACAATAGGAGTGGGCCCTACTTTTTTTCTAAAAAAATCTAGGAGGAAAGATTTTGTGATTCCATTGGATATGAAATGTGGTCTACACATAAATTTCACTTTTGGATCATGTTCATAGGGTTCTGAATGAGTTTCGAGGGTCAAAAATAAGTTTTGACTTTGCTGATATTTGATGCATAGGGGAATACTGCGATTGCACAGGTGTATAGTAATAGCAATCCCTGGATTGCGATAGCAACACCTCGATACCTAGTATGGGTATAAAATTGCCCCATATGTTATATTTTGGTCATTTTCTCTTCATCTTTGAGACCTAGAAACCTTAGAAGGGTGTGGTAAATAAAAATTGATTCTTTGGTGACTTAGGAGCTTGCTGACCATCTATTATCGTGATTAACACTTGAATTGAGTTAAAATTTATCACCATCTTGATGGATTTCTTAGTTTTGGACCCAAAACACCAAATTCACTTAGGTCTTGATTTTAGCCCAAAGTTTGTTTGGTTTCACCCATTTTTGAGGGTTTTTATTCATGATCTTTATACCATCCAGGGTTGGCCTCGGAAACATAAATTCCATAAGTGGGACAGACATATGGTTTTGGTATCATTTTTGGACCCGAAGCATAATAGTGCAATATAAGTTTCATTATTCTTGTATTGTTGATTATATTACAATTTTCATAGTGTGATGGAATTTTGGGATTATGAAATAAAGATAAGATTTTGGTGAATGATGTAAGGATTTGTCGTTTGTCATTGAAGTGGACTTATGTCTACTCTTCTTCGTAAGATGATATTGATAGATATTATGTTTGATTGTGAATGTTAAGATTGATTAAGGATAGAATTAATTAGTCTTGATTATTAATTTCTTCGGATTAAATGAGAGTTTTGTACCCATAAGGTGAAAGACTTATTACCTTGTAGAATCCTCTTGCTTTCTTCCTAGACTAGACTAATGAGTAGCATGGATACAGTATGATGCTTGGTTTTGAATTTGGTTTATGTGTTGGAATCATGGTTAGTATGATTGACCTTAGATGGGCTTGTCTAGTGATCTATAAACCATAATTTGAGTAGAGTTCACTTAAATGGCGTTGTTTCTATATGGAGTTCCTATCTTAGGTTTGGTTATGTCTTACTTCACATATAGAAGCTGGACTAGATACTTTATCCTAGTTTGGAGGTATAAATTTCTTAAATATGGATATTTGGGATTATAAGTGGGTTCCTAAAACCCACCATAGGCTAAGACTTGTGTCAGCCTTCGTGGACTTAGTTGTAGTTGTTAGGCATAGTTAAGACTATTGAGCCTTTAGAATAAGTTTACTTTGTGGCTTGGGAATTTTGTGATGAATCTCCTTGGATTATGATTAATGGCTTTTGGTTATGTTATTGAGCCCTTATAGATCTTATTCCTATTAGATATGATAATTTTCCTATAGATATGATATTTCTCATAGTCATGATACATGACCTATAGATGTGAGATGTTTATTATTATTATGCCTCATAGATATGTGATACCGCTGATATGTGAGATGAATATTAATATGACATATGGTTCACGACCTAAGACTACCCCCTAGTCGGAACATGGTGCTTACAACCACAAATGATCCCAATCTAATCCATGTACTAGCATACTACTTGAGCAGCCGATTTAAAATATATATAAAAGCTAAATTTGCTTTGCGGAAGCATAATTGTGAGATAAAATATTTGAATACATAACTGATAAAAGTTTACACCATTGAAATCTGAAAGAGAAAAGAACTTAAATTACAAATGTTGACTCTAACTAACCATCTATGAAGCCTCTACAATACTAGCTATAGGTAGCTAAGAAATGTCTCCAATAATCCCAAATCAATACATACAAATAAGAAAAATATAATACAGGAAATGCAACTGATTTGAGACTTCGAAACAAGAGAATTCATCACTTGATGGTAGGAAGCTACAATCAGTTGGACCCTTATGGGTGGGCTATATCTGGTACCTACATCATAAAGGAATGTATCCATAAACACATATATATGGTCAGTACTTTGGAATGTATTGAGTATGTGAGACATAATCTAATCATGAAAATACATTAAAAAATTGCTTTAAAATTAAGGACATATATACTTTGCTAAAATATGAATATAAAATAGGTCTGTACGTAATAACTATAAGACATAGTGATATTTTTAAATCATGAGCAAACTTAAGTGTGTATTCATGAATTTTCCCATTTTAAACCACATAAAGTTCATGGATTTTAACTAATGAAACATATACTTCATGAAAACACCTTTATATATCATCTTGAAACTTAAACAACAATCATCAACATGTACATGGTTATATCATATAAATACAATCACAAAATAATATTTAAAACATGGTTCTTGAGCTCTGTGAATGAAATGGATCTATAGATGAACACAACTCATACCTTAGATTGAAGATCCGTGAAAATTAACGGTGAAATTCTTTGAATCTTAAAGCTCCTATGAAAATCCTATGGGGTTCTTGAGAGAATTTTGAGAAAAGAGAGTATAATTTGGTTGTATTAGGGATAAATTCCATGTTTATGGAATATATATAGGTGGAAAGATGACCTAAATACCCCTCTAGATGCATCATTTAATTTCTGTGAAAATAACTCGATTTGAGCCCCTGGCGCGATGCGGAGATATCACGTTGCCACTTGTTTATGACCTGGAAACTCACCGCGATGTGGTGGAATTGTGGAGAGACACTGTAAATTGACAAATGTCATTTTTGCTTATGGCGCGATGCGCCACTGACTCAAAATGATGCTGCTAAAAGTTTAAATTGCCATAACTTCTTCACCGGGTGTCCGTTTTAGGAGAATTTGGTATGGATGGAAAGCTTATTCAATTATCTACAATTTGGAGGTATAAATATGTAAACCTAAAACCTATAACAAAAGTTATGCTCATTAAAAGATGACCTGTATGAAATCACACATAAAAACTTGGTGGATTCAAAAGATCTTAGCTTGGCTTACTCTAACTGACTCTTATGAACATGTTTAACACATCATAAGCTCTATTATCACTAGGATACTCATCCTAATTCATTTACTAAAATATGAATCAAAGGATAGGAGGTTTCATTTGTAGGAGAAACGGTTTATTTTCTAGCTTAGAAATATATGGGGAATTATACTATAAGAGTGAAGTTAAAAAGAAAATAGGCTAAGATTTAAAATATGGAATAAAATAAATGAGTTGCTTGCTTTAATTTAATTAAGATAGTAGGTGACAAGTAGGTGAATAACCTACTTTGACTTAGTGACCAACCTAAGAACCAAGTAGGTGCATTATCTTCTAAGACTATTTTGATAAGTGTATGGGCCAAAGTACATCTATCACCTACTTGAAAAATCTGGCCCAAATAAGAATGAGGAGAATAGGCAACCCAAAATGCCCAATCTGCAAGGCCACAATATTACTAAGCCCAACAAGTACAAATTCCATTAAGAGACATAAATTAAGGCCAAGTAGGTGTGTCACCTACTTTGGAATTTGACCAACATAAAATGTCTAAGTAGGAGCATCACTTACTTGGTCAAAATGTTGCTGAAATTGAAAAAAAAGAGGTAATTAAAGCATCCCCTTTTTAAGGTCTAAGACCAACACTTTCTCTTCATTTTTCTCTTATAAATTTCAGATTCTATTATTTCTCTTTCAAACTCTCTCCTAGCTTCATATAGAAGCCCTAAAGTCCTTTAGGGTTCCTAGAAATTCATCTTCTTTTCAAGCCAAGTATAGGATAGATTATTTTCCTCCAAGATAGTTTGCCACTCTCTCCAACTCTCCAGTGTGTTTTATCTTATTTTCTTGGTCCAAGTTTGAAGGAAAAGATTATGTTCTTGAAGGAGTAAAAGTTAAAAATCATAAATTTCAAATTAATGATAAATTACTGCCCATTCTTTACCCTTCCTTATTTACAAATTTGTTGAAGAATTTTGTAGTTCTTTTGTCATGAACTTGTGGGTTGGTTATTGAAATCCCTAAATTCAATGTATTCTTGTTATGTTACTGGATGTTTTGGGCTATTTAGGAGCTGTTTAAGATGTGTATATTGGGGGACAGTTTGGTTGACTTTGAAAAGTGACATTGGTAGTTATATGTAAGTATGGAAGGAGTTGGGGGTGATACACCACATAATTAGGGTTTATGGGAGCTTGTTTCCTATCGCATTTTGATGTACTATTTTTATGTGTTTTGAAGGACAAGAAGTATCGAGAGACCTTTTACAAAGATCATATCGTATATAGATGTGATTAGAGGAGAAGGGGGTGAAAGAACATACTTTATTTGAGGATATAGGGGCTACTGCCCGGTTAGTATTTCGGTGAGATCAAGTAGTTCCTAATTGATTGATTATATACTAATTTAATTTTTTACCACTCATTTCATTATAGATTAATA
Source organism: Capsicum baccatum var. pendulum (assembly GCA_030864225.1). Lineage (NCBI taxonomy): Eukaryota > Viridiplantae > Streptophyta > Magnoliopsida > Solanales > Solanaceae > Capsicum > Capsicum baccatum. The sequence continues at coordinate 223,702,788 of CM061552.1, read as the reverse complement.
ATCTGAAGGGGAGAAGTTTAAGTCATAGTATTTGTGTGTTGTAAAACAAGGTATGTAAGGCTTTTCAATTAAATATTCTTTGGTATGAAATCTTATTCTTTTGTTACTGCCAACAAGGGGATCTTCTAAGTTATACTCATGGTAAGAGATACATATTGATAATGTGCAATCAAAATGTAGTTAATGATCTCCTTCCTACTACCCATGGTTTCACAAATGTGTCAAAGTACTTCTACATGTCTTCATTATCCTATATCGGTGTGTTTGTAATTCAAAGTACTAATATGATAAAGGTAGTCTAAGTAGAAAGTTTTGTGGGTCATAAGTAAAATGAGGTTTATTGCTCTATTCTGCCTAATTAAACTTCCAAGTGGATCTACCATAGATCTACCATGGTGTCACAAGTATGTTTTGTAAGTCCATATGTATTCATCGCGCTATTCTGCCTATATATACTTCCAATTATTGGTATGACAAAGTTATTCTAAATAAGAAGTTCTATGAGCTACCCTAGGCCAAATGAGGTTTATCTTGTCTGATGAGTTCTTAAATTATTCCATTAAATAATTTAGATGTCCTAACTTGTGATGTATATTATTCCTATGTTAAATTTGTCCATGCACTTTATTGTTTCCCTTGTTCATGTAACCCCTTTCATTCGATATCATTTACTATGTATTTTACTATCATATCATTAAATTAAGTACATATCTTATGGATTGATAAGTGAAATGTCTCCACTTGATATGTGTTTCAGTTTGAGCTATCAAACGCTTCTTGTGTCACATAAACTCCTAAGTATTACATTGGTGTTATAGTTGATTTACATGTCATTGTTACTACCTTAAGTCTATAATCACATGTATTATACGATGGTTGGTTATCCCAAAGCTAACACTATGACCACCAAAATAACAATCTTAAAGATTAAAGAACTGACGTAAATTAAATATACTTATATGTGGGTAGTAGCTCAGGGGCAAAAGCCTAGCATAGGCAGATCCTAATTAATTGATTTATGGGTGGTATCCCAAGGGTGGGAAAAACACCTAGCATGGGTCGATCCCATTATTGGGTGGTATCCCTGCGGAGAAAGGAAAGTCTAGCATGGGTTAATCCCGATTTATGTATTAATGAGGAACGTATCCCAGGGGCATAATACCTAGCATGGGTTATCCTCTTTTAACACTGATCAGTTGGTCACTTGTATCATATATTAACAAATTTAATAAAGCAAAGAAGAGCAATTAAAGAAAGAAATTTAATGTACACGATTCCACAAGTATAAGCGAAGGTGGTATTCTATCATTATGTATACATTTGAACCTGATTTTTCATTTGAGCTCATGTTTTACATATGGTTATTTTATGCTTTATATATTCATTATATTCTCTCATACTGACGTCCCTCATGGGTCACACTGTGTTTTATGTCGAAGGTATAGGTACTCCAGCTATAATATATCTCCCCAATAAAAGTGCAGGATATTCAGCGGCTTGTGGTGAGCTCCAGGTTATGGAGCTTTGTTGAGTCTATAGCATGCATTTTTGTATTGTATTAGCTAAGTGTATAGCGGGGTCCTATCCTGACTTAAGCTAAGTTGTCCATCTCTTAGAGGCTTTGTAGACTAATGTTAAGGTAAAGTGCAGTGGGGTCTTGTCTTTTGGTATTAGAGGTTCATTGGACAAGTTAGGCATGCCCATAAGCCTACGCATGTTGATATTTTATTCGAGCATCCTTCTTATTCTGGTCACAGTCTTAGGATTATAACATTTACATATACGGTAAGCATAGGTAATAAGTTTGTTCTCTTGGTCCATTAGGGCATCGGGTGCATGTCCATCTCATTAGTTTTTAAGGCATGACAAAAGTGGTATCAGAGAAGGTCATCCTAGGAAGTCTACAAAGTCGTTTCTAGTAGAGCCTTACTTATTAATGTGTTACGCGCCACATTTATAATTCGGGGGCAGCTTGGAAATTTAGGAAATGTCTCTTCTTTTGTAATCTAAATTGTGTGATAGAGCTAACTTCAGAAATATATACCTATTCATACTATGGTCTACCATCATACAGGTTAAGCCTATTATGGCTAATATAAAATAGCTAAGGCTTGTATTTCTTATAAGGCAATCTCTACAGAAAGGTCTCATGCTATTAAAAGTTAGAGAAAAGCTTGTTGAGGTTTCTATATTACATGCATCGACATCCGTATTTGCACCTCTTGTATTATGTTAGTTCATGGAGTGAAATATAATAAGATTATGCATATGCTATAAAGTAAATAGTTACCTAGTCATAGAAAGGGCTACGACATTTCCCTCTGTATAGCCTCTTAGGAGGATATGACTAAAAATAAGGTAGAGTTGGCATGGATGGAGCAATGTAGGAATTGGTATAAGTTTCTTAGAGAACATCTCTACTGCACAATTTGAGATATGAAAGAAAGAAATATTACTTAAATGCTCGATAGCCTCTCGAAGAAAAGTACAGATATCTCTGTACCATTCTACATGACTCTACTAGACACAACTTCGTAGACACCCTAAGACACTCCAACTAACTTAAGTCCTCAAAATAAGATAACTCATCACATGATGGTTGGAAACTATAATTTGTCTAACCCTGGTGGGTGGGATACATCTATGCCTACATCATGAAAAAATATAGCCACAAATGCATGTATATGGTCAGTACTTTTTAATGTATAGAGTATGTGAGACATGGACTGATCATGAAAATACTTTAAAAGATTTCTTTAAAACTGAGGACATAAATCCATTGCTGAAATATACATATAAAATAGGTTTGTACATAAAAACAATAAGACAGTGAATTTTCCTAACCATGAGATGAAAATATTTTTGTAAGCTGGAAAGTGGTATAAACATAAATTCCATATTTAAATCTCAAATTAAGTGAATAGGTTGCAAAACCATATTGACGAAAATCCATAAATAATGGGCATAAATGCATAAACATATAAAATGAATGCACGACCAAGCAAAATATTTACTGAAGTTATCTGAATAATTGAATAAGTGATATATCAAAACTTTGTCATGCAAACCTGACCTGATATAATTTGAATACTAAACTAAAACTTTGGGAGCTAACTATAACTGATATACCCTAACCTGAGCTAATTGGGGCCTAACCAGTAACACTAGTTCGAAGGGTACTAATACCATACCAAGGGTACCAACACATGATTGATTTGGATTCAATAAACTAATAACCGATGTATCGAAGGACGAGGGTGTCATACCTTTACTGATGGGAGACTCCTCATAATCTATAGTGGATCCATAGGTCTAGAAATTAGGAACTCCTACTAACGACTCATGCCTAACTGATGGGGAATCCTCCATCCATACATTTACTCGATGCTAAGTGTTACTCCCAACTGAATGACATAAAATCATAAAATGGTACATGCACTAATAACTAATATGCTCAATTCATGGTATTCTAAAAATAACAATGCATATATAATCTGAAGTATTTAAAACGATGCAAACAGATCATAATAAGGGAATTTCATGAATAAATCCCCAAAATTCCACAACTAATAAATGCTCAACATGAATATTATATAGAAATATAATGATACAAACATGGTTTGAATGACTTGTAATGTGAAAATCTTAAACATACATGACTAATTAGGTATCGGGTGTTCATGACCCGCCAACACTGAAAATAAAGTCAAAAACTATAATTTCAAAGTAATGAAATAATAGGAAATTTCATGACTTAAACTCAAGAATTCAACACTTCCATCAATAGAATAAATTATCATGTTTTGAATATGGGAGAATATTTGAACTTATAAAAAATCACTAATTCGTGATTGAATTCAAGAATCACATGGAGAAATCAAGGAATTTATACTTTTCATGGAATCCTAGTTTATGGAATTCATAAAATTCATGAGTAAAAATCATAATTTTAGGCATGAGAATAAAAAAGATCCTTATTGAATACCCACATACCTGAATTTCTGGACTTCTTGAAGGAAAGCATGAATTTAGATCCTTAGAAGTTGAGTTTTCTTCAAGAAGAACCCTTATATGGTGTTCTTGAAGATTTGGGAGAAAAAAAATTAAGTATTTGATGGATTTGAGGTTATGGGATGATAAAACCATCTTTATATTAGTAATATGATATTTTAGGACGTAAATAACTAGCTTATCCTCAAACTACTAAAGAGAAACACGGGTTTTAGCATTTCAAAACATAGGTTCGTGCGACGTTGAAATTGCGGATCCTCACTAGTTCCCCATTAAAATGCTTATAATCTGTTTCTCTGGTATTAGATTAAGGTGAAATTACATATGTTGGAAAGAAGACTACATTATCTATAATTTGGTAGGTCTTAAGATCCAAAATTCCATATAATCTAAAATTTATTCACAATTTTGGAGCTCTCTATTATTTGATATTGAATTGGATATTATGATGGTATGATGATACCCTCAAAGCCAGTGAATATAAGGGTGATATGATGATACACAGCAAGGCTGGAGGATATTACGATGATATGATGACACCCAATAATGTAGGAGGATATTATGATAATGTGAAGCTACTTGACAAGGATGGAGGATGATTATATTTGACTGTTTGCAAATTAACCAGTTTAAGTTTGTCTAGCCCTATATTTGGCAAACATATATATACCCAGCAAGGTTGGAGGATAATAATAATGGGGATGATGATGATTATGATGGTTATGAGGATGATAATTATTATGATTATAATGATGTTTATTGTATTGTGAAATCTATTCATTTATATGTGCATGTGTATCGCCTATAACTAGTATGCACCTATGTCCAGCAACTCGTATAAGAGGGTTAAATAGATATAGGTGATGACTATGCCTTGTGTTGTTGTATGCTAATTAAAACTTCCAAGACTGGGGCGATGTAGGTACACATAATTTCAATTAGGCATTTGGTTATCTGAACTAGCCGGTTACTAGCTGAAATACCTAGGCTTTGGACCGTTTGAAGAATCTCATCAGTTGGGCATTTTGATCAAGATACATTTTGGACATGCCACTCGTATACTAGTATACGAGTCGTACCGATTCTAATCTCCCTCTCATATATTGGATAGTTGATTTGGATATTATACTGGTCAAGGTATGACTTATCCTTCTCTTAGTCATACCTTAGGGTATGAGTCATACTAAGAAAAGTCATATTGTGTTTGGCATCTGATGTAGGGTGGACTGTTGTGGGTGTAGTTTGGGGATATGGTTTAGAGTACCAATCATTCCCTTGTGATACAATTCAATGTTCAGTGGTCATACCTTAGGCAGTGTATGGGTCTTGGGTGAAGCCTAGGGTATGAGTTAAGGTACCACTCATACCCTAGGGTATGGTTGATCTAGGTGAGTCATACCCTAGCATGGGGTCATTTTTTGATTTATAAGTCAAGGGCCCTAGAGTCATTTCCCACTATAAACCCATAAATCCCCCTCACTATATAAGGTATTGTGACTTCCTAAAACATATTAAAGGTGGACCAAACATTCAAAATACCTTCTCAAACACACTTTTGAAGATTTAGAGGCTAGGGCTTCAAGGGTATTCATCTTGGGGCAAGAGAAGTCAAGTTTTCATTGGTGAATCTTCTTATTTAAGTCATGTATCCTTCTATCATTGTTATTTAAAAATATCATGTGTTTTAAACAATGATTTTGACTTGTAAATGGTGGTTTTGAAATCAAATATTGTGGGTTTTGATGCATGATGTTGGGTATATTTTTACTCTTTCCTTTTCTTGTGTTTATATATGTTTTAGTGATGATTTGCACATGTATGTGTTTGTTGATTGTTTTTTTAACAAATGGGTCTTGAGTAACCCTAATATTGATGTATTCTACAATTATTTTTGGTTTTGCTAAAAGTGTTCCCTCAAGGTGTTTGTGAAAAGGCCTCAGAGAATTGGCTAGTCATATGTTAATAGTGTGATAAACTATGGTATTGGTCTAGCGAAGATAATTGAAATAAGATATTTTTATAATGAATATGAATGCTTTGTAAATGGTTGGTAAAGACCTTGTTAACCATGAAATGAGTTAAATTTATGATTTTGGATAGTTTGATAACTAAAAGAGTTAAAGTCCCTAGAAATGAACATGAATTGTGTATGGAACTAAAGTGTGGTATAGAAATGCTAATGAAGAATGAATGGGTTGGTATAGTTCTTAATGACTACCGATTGAATTGAATGATGATTTGAATTATGGCATCGACCTAATAAAGTGTTTAATTGATGAATATTTATGTGAAGACCTGATGGTCCCCTATAGTGTTGATTTGGGTAAATGGTTCAAGTCCTCAAGTGTTAAAATGAATTATATGGATGTCAATGTATGAACTAAAGGGGTTAAATTTCAAATGTCAACTAATAAATATAATAAGATGACTAGTGTTTCAAGTCCCTAATATGAATGCCATGTGGTTTGAGTCCCTTGCACCATGAAAAAGCTTGTGGTTCGAGTTCCAAGGTCATATGAATGAACTAATTGATCAATGATGATACTGGAATGGTGTACGCTTGTAAGTGGCATTGGTATGATGATGCCAATGAAGTGCCTATGGTGAGAATTTTGACTAAGAGGTTTCATGTAATGCCCCAATTTTCTATAATCGGAATGCCACACGGTGCTCATGATCCTGAAGGACAACAAGCTAACCCTCTTCTAATATTTATACCTGTTCATTACATAATATAATAAAATACATACGTAAAAATGGCGGAAACTTGCCATAAGGTTCAAAATATCTAAAATACATAATTTTGCAAACTGAATACTTATACAACTGTCCGAAAAGCCTCTAACTATCTGAACTGTGGAGTTGATGGGACATGTCCCCAACTAAATATGTCTAATAAAATAAATAGGATATAATACTATACATGAATAATAATCATCCTCGAAAGATGAGGACTCTCTAATACTTCTACTATTGCTAACTGAATCTGGACTGCTAAGGGTACTCTGGATATCGTGCCTCTGAACCTATGGTGTCAAAATAAATAATAACACAATAGCGCAAATGCATCAGTACGTTGGAATGTAATGAGCATGCAAATGAGATAAGGCTAAATGCAAGGTCTTATGCATGAACAATTACTTAACTGAATGATATGCAAGAGCTGGATAAGCATACATAAAGAATCTGTAACTACTGAACATACTACACATACTGTTACTGTACATACTGGGACTAAATTTGATAACTGATACTGAATATACTATCAATCTAAAATTTCTGAACATGTTGGGATTCTGAGTATTTGAAGCTACTAAACTGATATCTAAGTTCACTAACTGTGGAATACTGTATAACCGAGTTAACTAATATCAACAACTGAGTCTAAGCCTGCTAGTATCGACTGGATGAATCTGAGATCGAACCTATCTAGCGGATGATGTCTAAGTCTTCTATAATGATAAGGAATAATTAAATTTTAATTTGAGGTTAAGACTATCTAATGGGTGATCTCTGGATCTTCTGATAATGAGAATACTCAACTGAATCTGAGACTGAGATCAAGCCTATCTAATAGATAATCTCTACAATTACTGATGCTGAATAACTTTATGTGAGACCAAGATTATCTAGTGAGTGGTCCACGAATCACTGGAACTATCTGAGTTCATTACTGATATAGATGGTTGTATCTGACAGTCCTGATTTTTGAGTTCTACTCTGAAGACTAATTCTGAAACTGCAACTGTGGGATTTCTCACTTCATCGACATGCCCCATAACTGAACTAGTGAGGTCCAACATGTAACCCCAGCTGTAAGGGTGTCAATACCGTGCCACGGATTAAGACCTATATGGTCAAGCCTATTTGATGAGTAATCCTCGTAGGAAGTTAATCCTAAGGTAGTATAATAGTAAGTCCTCTCTGACGGGTGACAAGCCTTTTTTCTGATGGGTGACTCCTACATCCAGCGCTAGCTATGTAGTTCTGAAGTTCAGGCATTGCTCCTAATGACTCTGCCTCTCTGAAGGAGACCTTCCATCCATGCACTCGCTCAGTGCAATCTCCTACTCCCAACTGAAGGACTCTAAACTGATTCTTAGAACTTGTTCTTCAACTGAACTGAATCTTTTACTGAGTTTCTTACTTGACTGAGGTGACTGAGTTCACTTGGTTCCGTTATCTGATGGAATATGTTTGAATTCTACTTTCTCTCTGAATACAACTGAGTTCTGTAACTTACAGGGGCATTACTATAATCTAAATTGAATATTGAGTACTGAGCTTGATTAAATTGAATACTAAGATTTACTGAGTTTTCTTACTGTTTAGTTATTGATTGAATTCTATTGATCATAGCACGACTAAGATTATCTTGAGACTGACTCGGCTCTAGGCACACAACAATATTTTTCGGGTATAACTACCCCCAGGATGGCAGGAAACTGACAGGACTCGACTCTTTGAATTCATGACCACCATCCACATCATAGAAATAGATTCACCATATACTCAATAAAACATCACTTTAAGCACTTGGAAATACTAACATGTATTTTTATAGGAAATGCAAGCCAACTCTTCATAACTCATTCCACAATATCTTGCCGTAAACACATAACATGCATTCAAGTTACATAATTAAGGATTTCATGCTAACATGTTACCATCCATTCACTAAAGCTTTTTAACAAACACTTGGCATGCTTAGCTTATACCAAAATTTGGGATTTGTAGTAAACATTGCCATAGTGATCCAATTTTCTTTATACAAGCATTTTATCAAATATGTAGGGAGCATGCTTTAGTTATTTAACAATTACTACTTATAAATATCTTGAATCCAATAACCAATTCATCATACAAGGATTTCAACATGATCTGATCATTGTTCAACACACATCTAATAATATGATTATTTCAAACATTAGTCAATATATAACAACATCACACTTTAATCATCTTGGCCTTACAACAATTCATTACACCAATTAACATGATTACATAATTCAACATGCTCCTTGAAGAGGCTTTATTATGAGCACCACAAAATCAACACATACTAGGGTCAAAGCTTGAGTCTTTATCATCAAATCATGAATTTAATTTCAACCACATCAAGAATTTCAATTTCAAACCATGTAAATAATAAAATCTCATAAAAATATTATCTTTGAATTTTTAAAAAAGGATTCTTGATCTTCTTGGGTGAAAGGAACCTAAGAATCAACACCTGCATACCGTAATCCTTGAAATTGGATGAATTCTAATGCTGGAGACTCTATCCACACTTGTAATAAATGATTCTCTAAGCCCACACTATGATAAAATTGCTTCTTAAAGAAATCTTGAAGATTTATGGATGATTTTTTTGAAGATTAATGTTCTTGAATTGAAACCCTAGATATTTTCTTAAAAGAATTGGTAGAGAAAATGATGAAATTAGGGTTTGGGTAGGTGTTCTCATATTTATAGAGGCCTCAAAAAGATGTGAAAAGATTAAAATACCCTTGTAAAAAAGTTCCTTTAATTTCTAAAAAAGAAATAACTGACAACATTCGTGACAAGTCGTCAAGCAGGTATTAAGTCTTCACGAAATGTCATCACAAAAAGGTGAAATCTTGATTTTCTGGTTAAGGTTGATGACATTGTTGATAATCCATCACTATCATGATGAATTATCACAAAATGTCATCACTGGGGGTGGAAATCTGCCCAAGGCTGACGACATTGGTGATAAGTCGTCACGCTTGTGATAACTTATCACGAATGTCGTCAGTCAGTTTCCCATCATGATATGCTGGAGTAAAATGGGCATAACTCCTTGTTCCTATTTCAGATTTGGAAAAAATTAGTATTTTTGGAAAGATAATTCAAATATCTTTCATTTGATATATAATAGGTCCTCTAATCCAATATATACAAGGAGTTATGGTCGATTAAAGTTGACCCAAGTTTTGATGCTCACTAAAACTTGAATGATAGGAAATCTTTCAACTTGTCCTTTAGTTAGGGGACCTCTATGATATTATTCATGCTCAAATAGATTTCCAGACTAAATTATTTATTAACATACTAAATGTACATAGAATTCGAGGCTTTTAGAACATCTACACGTATAAATGATGGATTTCCATTCTAGTCCAAAATACGGGGTGTTACATTATCTCCCCCTTGGAATCATTCTTCCGTCTCTTGACAATTTATGAGTACATATCAACTGAACTTACTTAAGGTACATGAATATATAGAGTATGACTATATTATGGAAATTACTGACACACTGAATTTTCCACTAGAGTATGCATGCATAGCTCATGCATCGAATACCTAGCTAAAATATTAATAAGCTGAATTACCATATAGGATATGCATATCTGATGCATGGATCTAAAATGGAGTTGTTCTCATGTACACATGAATGAATATACTAATAGGATGAACTTTATCTACTAAATTTGCATAACTAATGCATGGAGGTCTGACAAAACTTACTCTTGAAAGCACGACTAACTATGTAATAATAACTAATGAAAATCTTGAAAAATTTGGGGAGTCATAGGGTATCTCCCCCTTGGGACACTATGTCCCTCTAAGAACACTTACTTCATTGATATACTGTAATGATGCACAAGGCATCTATGAATTAGATCATATGCATGATGCATGAACTAAGAGATGCTTGCAACTACTAGAATACTCTATCTTGGAATAACTTAATATCTGAGATGCCTAATAGCATGGTTAGATGAATAGATAAGAAACAAACTATACGGATCTAACTGTCTGAATGTTATGCTGAATGCTTGCTCTACTAACTAACTTATGTTGAAAACTTAAGCTCAAGTAGGAGCAAAGAATGTAGCAATGCATATCAGGATTATGAAGAACTCATAACGTACCTGAATCTATGTTAGGGAAACTTTCATGATCATGGTTAGTCTGAAGCACATAAAGTTTGTTCTGACGCTGGCGCGAATCTTTACCCCTCTGAGCTAACACTCTACACTCCCGCATCCTGTGGCCTATATTTCCACATCTAAAACATACATTGTTGTTTACTTTACACACACCTAGATGATTCTTGCCACACTCTCCACAAAGAGGATAAATACGCTCACTTTTCGCACTACCCTGGGCTTTAGAGAAGGGCACCCCATCATGACTATTATCTCCTAGTCGAGGGAGGGTACACTAGTTGAGGATAGACCTGGGACTGAAAATTGCTGACTATGGTGAGAATGGTTACCACTCTGTGACCCTGGCTGGGAGAAACTATGACTACCTGTTCTAGATTTCTTATTAGATCTCTCTCTTTCTTTCATCTTATATGACTCAATCTACTGTGCATGCATCATCAACCTATGAAGATCCATTTCTCTATCAAAAATAGTGGTTTTATACTTTATCAACACCATCCTAGATACACTAGTCACAAACTTACGCATACTCGCTCTAGGGTTGGCTATCAATTTAGGGGCATACGTGGCTAACTGATTGAACTTATGAGAATAATCCTTCACTATCATGGAGCCCTATCTTAGGTTCATAAATTCTTATATCTTATCTTCTCTCATCTCTAATGGGAAAAAATTATCTAAGAAGGCATCCTAAAATGTCTGTCAAGTCATGGGAGCATCATCCTCGACTCTACACTTCCTCCATGCTACAATACTATCATAAGCAATATATTTTGGCCTATATAAGGATATTTCTATGCTCTCATCTTCAGATATATGCATAACTTGGGTTATTTTCTTTACCTCCTCTAGAAATAACTGTGGGTCCTCACCTACCTTAGACCCAAAGAACTCGGGAGGGCTCATTCTAATAAAGTCATAAATTGGGACTGTATCATAACCCTGTTGTCGATAAGCAGCAGATTGATTATTCATCTGCACTGTAGTTGTTGCCGCTTGGGCTAGTGCCTGAAAATCTGCCCTGAACTCGACGTGTGACACACTTTTATTCTGGGGATCAACAGGCTGAGGGGCTGACCATATCCATGTTCTCCTCTTAGGAGGCATGTTCTGTAAATGGAAGAGGAACAAGGATTAGACTGAGAGTTCAACTTAAGCTTCTGCTCACTGGCACGACATGAATATAGAAAGAAGGGAAACTATTCCTAAAAACATCTTATAGCCTTCTTTTCATAAATATGGCATGCAACACACCTATGCATAAGAATCTACTAGATGAGGGTTTTTAGACTTTCTAGGACTCTATTGAATCTTAGGCTCTGATACCAAGTTTTTAACGCCTTGATTTTTTGTAACCAAAATGCCACACGGTGCTTAAGATCCTGAAGGACCACAAGCTAACCCTCTTCTGATATTTGTACCTGTTCACTGCACAATATAATAAAATATATGCAGAAAACTGGCAGAAACTTGCCATAAGCTTCAAAATATCTAAAATACATAATTCTGCAAACTGAATACTTATACAACTATCTAAAAAGCCTCTAACTATCTAAACGGTGGAGTTGATGGGACATGTCCCCAACTAACTTCGTCTAATAAAATAAAGTGGATATACTATATAGGAATAATAATCGTCCTTGAAAGATAAGGACTCTCTAATACTTCTACTACTACTAACTGAATCTGGACTGCTAAGGGTACTCTAGATCTCGTCTGAACCTATGGTGTCAAAAGAAATAACAACACCATAGCACAAATGCATCAGTACGTTGGAATGTACTGAGTAAGCAAATGAGGAAAGGCTAAATGCACGGGTTTATGAATGAATAATTACTTAAATGAATGATATGTAAGAGCTGGATTATCACACATAGCAAATCTGTAACTACTGAACATACTGCACATACTTTGACTGTGCATACTGGGACTGAATCTGATAACTAATACTAAATATACTTTTAATCTGAAATTTCTAAACATATTGGGATTCTAAGTATCTGAAGCTACTAAAACTAATATCTGAGTTCACTAACTCTGGAATACTGTATAACCGAGTCAACTAATATCAATAATTGAGTCAAAGCCTGCAAGTATCGACTGGCTAAATCTGAGATCGAACCTATCTAGTGGATAATCTCTAAGTCTTCTATAATGATAAGGAATAGTTAAATCTAAATTTCTGATCAAGCCTATCTAATGGGTGATCTCTGGATCTTCTGATAATGAGAATACTCAACTGAATTTGAGACTGAGATCAAGCCTATCTAATGGGTGATTTCTATAAGTACTGATGCTGAATAAATTTATATGAGACCAGGCCTATCTAGCGGGTGGTCCATGAATTACTAAAACTATCTGATATCCTTACTGAGATAGATGAATGTATCTAACAGTCTTGATTTTTGAGTTCTACTTTGAAGACTGATACTAAAACTATAACTGTGGGAGTTCTAACTCAACCGACATGCCTAGAGTCTAAACTAGTGGGGTCCAACCTGTAACCACAGCTGGAAGGGTGTCAATATTGTGACATGGGTAAAGACCTCTCTAGTCAACCCTATCTAACGGGTGACCCTTGTAGGAAGTCAAACCTAAGGCAATATAATAGTCAAGCCTCTCTAACAGGTAACAAGCCTTTTTTCTGATGGGTGACTCCTACATCCTACACTGGCTACGCAGTTCTGGAATCAGGGATTTCTCCTAACGACTCTGCCATTTTGACAGGGAGCCACCATCCCTGCACTCCCTTGGTGGTAGCTCCTACTCCCAACTGAAAGACTCTGAACTGATTCTTAAAACTTGTACTTCAACAGAACTGAATCTGTTACTGAGTTTCTTACTGAGGTGACTGATATTACTTGGTTTCGTTATCTGACGGAATATGTCTAAATTCTACTTTCTGTCTGAATAAAATTGAGTTCTGTAACTTATAGAGGCTTTACTAGAATTTGAACTGAATATTAAGTACTGAGATTGATTAAAATGTATACGGAGATTTACTGAGTTTTCTTACTGTTCAGTCATTGATTGAGTTCTGTTGATCATAGCATGACTGAGATTATCTTGATACTACTCGGCTTTAGGCACACAACTATATTTTTTGAGTACTAGTACCCCCAGGACTCGATGAAAGAAAACTGACAGTAATCGACTCTATAAATTCATGACCAACATTCACATCATAGTAATAGATTCTCCATATGCTCAATAAACATTACTTTAAGAACTTGGAATTACTAACATGTATTTTTATAAGAAATGCAAGCCAACACTTCATAACTCATTCCAGAAGATCTTGCAGTAAACACATAACATGCATTAAGGTAAATAATTAAGGATTTCATGCTAACATGTTACCATCCATTCACTAAAGCTTTTTAACAAACACTTGGCATACTTAGCTTATACCAAACTTGGGTATTTCTAGTCAACATTGTCATAATGACCCAATTTTATTCATACATGCATTTTATCAAATATGTAGGGAGAATGCTTTAGTTATTCAACAATTACAACTTATAAATATCATGACTCGATCAACCAATTCATCATACAAGGAGTTCAACATGATATGATCATAGTTCAGCACACATGGAAAAATATTATTATTTCCAACGTTAGTCAACACATAACAATATCACACATCAATCATCTTGGTCTTAGAACAATTCATTACACCAATTAAAATGATTACATAATTCAACATGCTCCTTGAAGAGGCTTTATTATAAACACCATAAGATCAATACATACTAGGGTCAAAGCTTGATTCTTTATCATCAAATCATGAATTTTATTTCAACCACATCAAGAACTTCAATTTCAAACCACATAAATCAGAAAAACTCATAAAAATATTATTTTTGAATTTTTTAAAAGGATTCTTGAGCTTCTTGGGTGAAAGGAACCCAAGAATCAACACTTGCATACCTTAATCTTTGAAATTGGATGAATTTTAATGCTTTAGACTCTATCCGCACTTGTAATAAATGATTCTCAAAGCCCACACTATGAGTAAATTCATTTTTGAATAAATCTTGAAGATTTATGGATTATTTTTTTGAAGATTAATGTTCTTGAATTGAAACCCTAGATATTTTCTTAAAAGAATTAGAAGAGAAAACGATGAAAATTAGGGTTTGGATGATGGTTTTTATATTTATAGAGTCCTTCAAAAGATGGAAAAACCAAAATACCCTTGCAAAAATATCCCTTAATTTCTAGAAAAAAATAGCTGACGACATTCGTGACAAGTCATCAAGCTGGTGATAAGTCATACGAAATGTTGTCACAAAATGGTAAAATCTTGATTTTCTTGTTAAGGTTGACAATATTGGTGATAAGTCATCACGGTGTGATGAATTATCACAACATGTCATCACTGAGGGTGTAAATCTGCCCAGGGCTGATGACATTTGTGATAAGTCATCATGCTTATGACAGCTTATCACGAATGTCGTCACTCAGTTTCCCAGCCTGATATGCTGGAGTAAAATAGGCATTACTGCTTGCTCCGATATTAGATTTTGGAAAAATTAGTATCGTTGGAAAGATAATTCAAAGATATTTTATTTTATATATAGTAGGTCCTCTAATTCGATATATAAATGGATTTATTATCGATTAAAGTTTACCCAAGTTTTGACACTCACTAAAACTTGAACGATAGCAAAACTGTAAACTTGTCCTTGAGTTAAGGGACCTCTATGATCTTAATTCATGCTTAAATATATTTGTACACTACATAATTAATTAACACACTAAATGTACATAGGATTCGAGGATTTTGGAACATCTACGCATATGAATGACTGATTTCTATTCTAGTCCAAAATGTGGGGTGTTACATTGTATGTCTGAAATGATGACTTTAAATTGGGTCACAAAGAGGGATAGGTAGCATGACCATGAAAGTGGAGTCTAAAGGGCTCACACTGGAAACTGCGCTAGCCAGTATGGGTGTCATGCAACCGAGAGGATTGAGTCCCCAAAATGAGTTTTGTAACCACGAGGTTCAAGTCCCCCAAGTGAAATATGTGACTATACTATTTAAGTCTCCCTAATAAAACTAATAAAAAGTTGGTTTGCATCCCTTTTTCTACATATAGTGGTGCATAATCCACCTTTATGATGTTGGGTAGGCCTAGTCCTCTATAAAAACAAATACTATTATGGATATTCTCTAATTTATGCAGTTGCACGCATCAGGGCCCTTCTTACTAGGGTAAAACTGAGCCTATATATCCTATTGGTGCCTTATTTTATAATGGTGATGCTACACAACCTAGGTTAATGATTTTAAGTTCATGCTAATCCTATTCTTTACCCCCGTATCATTACTGAGTATATGCCTATATATGAATATATATATATATATATATGGATTACATTGATTGTGTGCATTGGTTGATTGGTTTTGAGATATTGTAACTATTTTATCCTTAACCTTGAGCTACATGCTAGCGTTCCAACGACTAACTATTTTTGGATACTATGTCCCCATGCAATATAGGGGTCAGAGCTTCTTCTTCTTTTTCTACGTAGTGACCAAGGGTTCGAGCAGTTCAGGTGCTGACATTGAAGTGGTGAGCTTCTATATATTGGAAGGCATTTATTTTTTTATCTTTTTATCCTATGTCATAGACTTGTATAGACTTGGTATTTAGCTAGTGTCGAGGGCATGTCCCGATATATAATTGACATTAGAATAGTAAAGGCTTTGTGGATGACTATGGACTTGGGTATCTTGGTTAGAATGTTGACATTAATAAAATGATAGATATTCTCTAAGTTTTGACTATTAGTCTTAATTTCTAGTACAACAACAACAACAAATCCAGTATATTACCACAAAGTGAGGTCTAGGAGGGTAAAATATATGCAGTTCATACCACTACCTCTGATGAAGTAAAGAGGATATTTCTAATAGACCCTCGGCTCAAGATAGAGATTAATATACCAAGTTCATAATGAGACATGAAACATGAGTCTTAATTTTCACTATCTTGATATATGTTTGGAATTTATCTAATACTTGTGGTTTAATATGATGACTAGTTTGGGTTAATGGGGAGATTTTGATCCAAGTTAGGCTTGAGATAACATATGACCTAGCCTGGTTTTGGGGCATGTAAAGATTGTATCAGAGCCTAAGTTCATGGTCAGTTAGGATTCCATAAAGTCATGTCAAGTAGAGTCTTTTTATGGGTGCGTAGTACACCACACTTATTAAAATGGGGCTATGAGATATTTACAAATGTTTCCCTTTCTTATGTTTCAATCTCAAGCCATATAGAGCCAAAGTTCTTGAGTTTCTCTAATTTCTACTTGCTCGTCTTTTAGAACTGTATCCAAAAAGATCTGACATTCTAGCAAACTCTTCCTTCTAGACTGGGGGCATTATGGATAAACCTCATCTAAATTCTGGGGTTTAGACCCTGTCAAGGGTCACAACATCTGACTGTCCTTGTAGGGTTCCACCTACTCCCACTAATCTTAATTTTAGGAGTAACAATTCTCCTCAGTCACCTAAGAATGTTGGATTTTGTTATTCTATTGTTCTGTTGGCTTCGGTTAGTGGTAAGTGGTCTAAGAGAAATTTTTGTCTAGGGCCCAACTCCTATGTTATGACTAGTGCTCCCTACCTAAACTTATTGGGAGGCAGACTTTTTTGAAATGGCAATGCTTCTAGGCCATAAGAAGCCCAACCTCAGGTCAATAGGGCCTCATCCGTACCCACTAATTCTCTTTATTAGTTTTATGTTATATTACACCGTGGTTGTTGCAAGGAAGAAAAGAATTAATGTTTTAAATATTGTTAGCTGGGTCACATGCAATGAGAGTATCCAATCATGATTGTCTCTTAGGTAAAAAGGGTGCTAGTTGTCACTACTCTATCTCTTGCACCTAGGGGAGCCTCTTCTAGCTCCAACATTAGTCGAGACCATTTCAATGCTCTTATTATCCCTTGAGAGACTGAGGAACCTTCTGATACTTACATGGGTATATTGAAACTCTTCTCTTGACATATGTATTATTTGGAAGAGGCAGGGTCTAACTTATCTTATGTGACCCCATATGTGGCTGTGCGTCTTGGTTTTTGTCCTGAGATTCTGTTAGTTCCTTTTTTATTTCTATTCTCGTAGAAGACTCTATAGTTCTCAAGAAGGTCTATAGGGGGTGTGGTATTTATTAGTGGTAGAGAAACTTTTGTAGATTTTTTAGAATTGGACATGGTTAATTTTGATGTTATTTTGGGGATGGATTACTTGCATTCATATTATGCATCCTCAGATTGTCACACCATAGGGTCATGTTCAAATTTCCTAATAAGTCGGTTAATGTATGGGAAGAGAGTTCTTTAGTGCCTAAAAGGAAGTGTATTTCATATCTTAAAGCCTAAAAGTTGATCTTGATGGGGTGTTTATATCATTTGGTCTTAGTTAAAGATGCTAACTCTAAAAGTCCTTCCCTAGAATCCATTCACGTGACGAATGAGTTTCCTAAAGTGTTTACGAATGATATTCCTGGTATTCCTTCCGATAGAGAAATTGATTTTTGGATTGATCTTGTTTTGGAAACTCGTCCAATTTGTATCCCTCCTTATAAAATGGTTTTCACATATTTGAAGAAGCTTAAGGAGCAATTGAAAAACCTATTATATAAAGGTCTCATACGTCCTAGTATGTCTCCTTGGGGAGCTCCCTTATTGTTCCTACGTGGGAAGGATGTCTCCCTCCGAATGTTCATTGATATTTGTATGTTGAACTAAGTGACCATAAAGAAGAAGTATCCTCTCCCTAGAATCAATGACTTGTTTGATCTACTTTAAGGTGAGAGGTATTTTTCTAAGATTGATCTAAGGTCGGTTTGCATACTCTAGTGATTCTCTCCTACCTCTATTAAGAGGGAACTCTACTAGTGTTATGTGCATTCTATTAAAACTTATGCCTACGGTTTGCATTTCTAATGCATTTTGTTCCTTGAATATGAGTCTTGACCTTATGTTGTGTTACCTATAGTAAATTCAGTGGTGTATCCTTTAGTGACCAGTCCTAGAAAATCCTCCTATAGTATGTGGTGTCAGGATGGGTCTCATTTATGACCTAGGTAGTTGCTATGAAGAACTTCATACCTACGGTGTAGTGTCTCTTCTAGGGGTCTTGCCTTAGTTGGCATAACTATTTCTTGTACTTTAGTTCCTTAGTAACCCTTTTTGTGATGGGGTGGTAGTAACTTGGGAAATATGGTGATGTTTTGAAATGGGGAAATATAGAAGTCCCTAAGTTGGGGAGATTCTAGGGCCGCTACTAGAACTAAGGTCTTAGAAGGTGAAGTAGGGTTGTTGCCATGAGAAATGGTTAGGAAAGGACTTAATGTTAGAGGAAATGGTATGGGCTAGTAAAACATTGGAAGGATGGATTGTACTACATTTATAGAAGGAGTAGGCTTTAATGTTGTGATACTAGATATACCAATAGTGTGTTGGGTACTTAAGAATCTCGTTAAAGCATGGTTCTTGGCTAAAGAGATGAAAGAAGAGCATTGTCTTGAGTGGATGTAAGAGGTAGAACCTAGTGGCTTAGGTTAATTTCTCCTTGCATGGGGTAGATTCAAAGGTGCAAGTGGTGTATGGTTTAGGTGAAAGCTCACATAGTAATGCATCTCCAAGAATATCTAAGTTGAATCGGATGTTCTCTCTAGCATGAGTTCCACTCTTACGGTTTTCCTTGTGACCATGTTGCAAAAATATTCAAGTGATTGTTCGTTGGATGTTCCCTTGGATGATGTTATTATTGTAAACTCTTTGTCCCATGAGTAAATCCCGGTAAGGAACTTAGTTCTCCATGTTTACTGGTTTTAAATAAAAATGGTGGCTTTGGTGAAGGATTTATAGAGGAACCAAGAGTCTGAGGAAGCTACTTAGGAGGCGGAAGAGGATGCGAAGTCCAAGTATTTGCATTTATTTTCCGCTATGAAAGCTTTGTGATTGAGGTATGTGTTAATTTTCTTAGTTGGATTCATGTACTTGGTATACAATGGGTCGAAGTCTCTAAGCTTTGAATTGATCAAGTGTCTTTGATAAATAATAAGTCCTATAGTCAATGAAATGAATTATTGGTTGTTGATGACTATGATATGTTTTGCATCTTTGTGGTATTCTTTGTCCTTTAACTTGTTTAAAGTTTGGTTTGATATGTAATAATTTGTTAACTTTTATTTATGCTTGCATTACCCATCATTCGAGGATAAATGATCCAAGTGGGGGAGAATTGAAACAGCTAGGCTTTGGACCCTTAGAAAATTCTCATGAGCTGGGTATTCTAACCAAGATATGATTTGGACATGCCACTCGTATACTAGTATATGAGTCGTACCCTATCAACCCTCCCCTCTCATATTTTTGATAGTCTAGTTAGATAGTATACTAGTCAAGGTATGACTTAGCCTTAGGTATACCTGAGGGTACGAGTCGTACCAAGACAAGTCGTATAGTTCTTGGCATTTTATATAGAGTGGACTATTGTGGGTACAATTTAGGTATATGACTTAGTCTACCAATCATATCCTATGGATATGATTCGATGGTGAGTGGTCATTCCATGGGCAGAATATGGGTCATGGGTGAAGCCTAGGGTACGAGTTATGGTACCACTTGTACCGTAGGGTACGGCTGAGTTGAGTAGTACCCTACTACGGGGTCATTTTCCAACATATAAGTCACGGGCCTTGGGATCATTTTTCCACCCCAAAACCTTAAAGTCCCCTCACTATATAAGGTATTTTGTCTTCTTAAAAAACATTTAACCTGGATCAGACATTCCAAATACCTTGTCAAACACACTTTTTAAGATTTCGAGGCTAGGGTTTCAAGGGTGTTCACCTTGGGGCAAGAGGAGTCAATTTTTCTGTGGTGAATCATCTTGTTTAAGGAATGTACCTCTTCCCTCATTGTTAGTACAAAATATCATTTGTTTTAAACAATAGTTTTGACTTGTAAATAGTGGTTTTGAAATCAAATGTTGTGGATTTTTAATCATCATGTTGGGTATTGATTTACCCTTTCCTTAGCTTGTGTTTATATATATTTTCTATGATTATTTGCACATGTAAGTGTTTGTTGATTGTATTTGAACAAATTGATCTTGATTAACCCTAACATTGATGGATTCTACTATGATTTTTGGCATTGCTAAAAGTGTGCCCTCAAGTTGTTTATGAAAATGCCTAAGAGAATTGGCTAGTCACATATTAATGGTTTAATGAAATTAGTCTTATGAACATGAATGAGATAAGATATTGTTATAATGATTGTGAATGTTTGGTAAAAGGTTGGTAAAGACCTTGTTAACCATGTAATGAGTTAAATTTATGATTTTGGATAGTTTGATGGCTAAAAGAGTTGAAGTCCATAGACATGAACTAGAATTGTGTGTGGAACTAAAATGTGGTATAGAAATGCTAATAAAGAATGAATGGTTTAGTAAGGGTTATGATGACCATTGATTGAATTGAATATTGATTTAAATTAAGCCATTGGCCTAATAAAGTATTTAATTGATGAATATTTTCGCGAAGACTTTATGGTCCCCGATAGTGTTGATTTGGGTAAATAGTTTAAGACCTTAAGTGTTGAATTGAATTGTATGGATGTTAATGTATGAACTAAAGGGGTTAAGAGTTCACATGTCCATTAATAATGGTAATAAGATTACTACTTGTTCGAATCCCTGGTCTGAATAGCTTGTGGTTTGAGTCCCAAGGTCATAGTGATTAATTAATTAATCAATAATGTAATGGAATGGTATATGATTGAAAGTGGCGTTGGTATGACAATGCCAATGAAGTGCCTATGGTAAGAATTTTTACTAAGTGTTTGCAAATATGAAATAATGATTTTAAATTAGGTCTTATTGAAAAATATGTAGCATGACCATTAAAGTAGAGTCTGAACGTCTCTCAATGGAAATTGTGCTAGCTTGTGTAGGTGTCATACAATTGAGAGGTTTGAGTCCTCTGAATGAGACATGCAACTGAAAAGTTCGAGTCCCCCGAGTGAATCATGTGACCGAGCGGTTCAAGTCCCTTGAATAAATCCAATGAAAGGGTGATTCAAGTCCCCCTTACTAAATGTAGTGTTGCATAAGTCACCTTGATGATGTTGAGTGCTTTAAGTACCATAAAAGTATAAACAGTTATGTGTATTCTGTAATTTGTTTGGCTACATAAATCAGGTCCCTTCCAGCTATGGAAGAGTTGGGCCCATATAGCTCGTCGGTGTCTTGTTCTATAACGGTGATGCCATATAGCCTAGGTTAAAGATTTCCAGTTCATGCTAATCCCATTCCTTACCACCACGTGATATACTTATATATGTTCATATATACATGAATATATGTATATATATATATTGATTACATTTGTTGTGTGAATTGGTTGATTGGTTTTGAACTATTAGCACTTTTTTATCCTTATCTATGAGTTACATGCTAGCGTACCACTTATATTTTTTGGATGCTATATACCCACATGATAAAGGGACCAGAGCATCTTCTTATTTTTCTACACAGTGACAGGGGTTCTAGCGGTTCGGGTGTTGACATTGAAGTTTTGAGATTCCATACTTTGGAAGGCATACATTTCATAGTCTTTCTGTCTTATGTCATAAGCTTGTAGAGACTTGGTATTTGGCTATTGTCGGGGGCATGTCCCGACATATTATTGACATCAAAATGGTAGAGGTTTTGTGGATGACTGTGGACTTGGGTATATTGGTTAGAATGTTGACATTAATGAAATGTTAGATATTGCCTAAGTATTGACTATTAATTTTATTTTCTACATCCTTGATATATGTTCTGAGTTTATCCAACACTTGTGGTTTGATATGATAACTAGGTTGGGTTAACGGGGTGATCTTCAATCTATGTCGGGCTTGAGATGCCCATATGACATTGCCAAGTTTTGGGGCGTGTCACTCGTGTTATTATTCACATTACTATTATCATTGTTATGATCATTGTTCTGACTAGTTTATGCAGATTGGTTATTGGTTTACTATCAAGACTTGAGGTATGATTCCAACTTCTTTTTTCATACGATTACATTATTTTGGTCATTGATTAGGTATCGAGACTAGTGGTTTGATTCCAACGTCTTTTACCTTATGATTACATTATTAGGAATAAATGTCTAATGACTTGATATATAGATTAGAACCCTGAGTATTCTAGCACTATCTCCTATTATAATTATTAAGTCTTAAATATCTAGTATGATGACTAATCCTTTACTTCAAGTGGACCTTGGTTACGTAATTATATATATATATATACACCATAGCTACATATAGAATCTCTTGTACAGATAGCACCAGGTCTTGGGATTATATTGTGTTATTGATCTTGTATTTTAGATATTCTAAGTTCTTTCCTTTATCTATTTGATTAGTCTATTACTAGTCATTCCAAAATAGGAGTTTGGCTTACATACTGGTGAGATATAGTAGGCGCCATCAAGACCTGAGAAACTTAGTCATGTATAATACCCTGAGAATTTCAACCGATAGTAGAACCATGCTTCCAGCTCATGAGAAATAAATTTTACTGATTTGGTAGTTTTATAATCAAGTTTGTTGTGTATTAAGGCCTCAAATATGTCCAAGCTATTAGGAAAATCAAAACATCCCTTACCGATTGAATTCTTGATAAGGATTTTGGTATATTCAAATAAAAACGAGCATATCTTTTGTTATACTGTGAATTTTCTAGCTCATGACCCACCCACAGATATATAATTGAATTATCTTTCCAACGATACCAATTTTGCCAAAATTCTGTATTGGGGTAAAATGTTATGGCCGTTTTATAGTGAGCTATCTGGATAGCCAAAGTGCGACGGGAAGGCCGATGGACCGTCGCGCAGGCGACAGACTATCGCGCCGGCGATGGACCATCGCCCAAACCATTGTAACTGAGGTAGTAAGCCTGTTTTTTGGCCAAAAAGTGATGGGTTAAAGGGACGGTCCATCCCCAGTGCGATGGTTCACCGCCAAAACCATTGCAGACCACCGTTTAGCAATTTTAAGCTATTTTTAAAAGGAATTTTGGGTATTTTTCCACCCTTTTTGAACATCTAAATTCATCAGATCAAAGCACAAATGTCATATTCTTCTCTAGCATCAAAATTTAGGGTTTGTTGCAAGATTAACCCTCAAGAGCAAGATCTAAATTCTTCTTCAAGAAACTCAAGGATCAAATTATCCCCATACTAGAACCTTCAATAAAAGCCTCCAAGAACACTCTAAAGGCTTCAAAGGTCATATTGTTCTATCGAATTAAGCCAAATAAGGTATATGGGATTTAAACAAGGACACTTCTTTCGTCCTTGTGCCAAAAAGTTATTTTAATTACAAAGATATATGATTTTACATGTTTTTCTTATGAAATTGAAGTATGGGTTTATACCCTATGTTATTATTTCTTGAGATTTTGATGGTTTCAATGTTTTAGAAATTGAAGTATTTGAGTATGTTGAGATTATAATGCATATTTCTGAAAATTTCTAGATTTCTATATGATTTATGAATCTTTATGATATCGAGTATGAATTTTGATACGTCTTAACTTGAGATTGAATTATGGGTTACTAAGCCCAACTTGAGATTGTAATTTTAAGAACTTTGGTGCTATAAGCACCCATGATTTGAGTATTATGAGATTATTGATAAAGTTTAGACCGTGATAGTCATAGAAGATTTGAAATCCACTTCACTGAATGAGATTACAGATTTTGTAGTTGGTTTCATTATAAACCATGAGATTAGTAAATGTCGATTTCCATAAGATGATTGTAGCTAATAAAAAGGGAGTAGTATGTAGCACCGAGTTCGGTAAGTTACTATGGTTTCATACCCCAGAACTATGTGCCACTGTAGGATCGAGATTTATGGGCCTGAGGCCGAGATAGTAATCACTAAGCTGAGGTTATACTTCCTAGCAAGAGTATGACACCTTCTCCAATGTTAGGTTTCTTTCTTAGGGGGACAAAAATGTTGGACTCCATGTAGCTCACATGGTTTATGTCGGTTAAGACAACCTCCCTAATAGTAAGATTTTCAGAGTAGTTTCTTAAAGTATTTTTCACTTAAAGAAAGTATTTGTCCCTGCTAGTAAAAGTAAATGAACAACTTTTGAGAATTTTCTCCAAAGATTTTGGGAGCTAAGTGCAAAGGCTCACAACTTAATCAGATATTACTCTACTTGAAATTTTAGTTTCAAAGCTACCTGTCTTAGTTTTCAAATGCAGAGTTGAGTTCTTTGTCACTTATTCTATAAATTTTGAGAAGGGAATAGAACTACTAATTTTTTAACTAAGTGTAATGACTCGCGAGATTTATGTTACATATTTCACTATCCATGACTTATCAAAATTATTCAAGCTATGTGAGCCATTTATATTTAGCATGCATTTGTTTTATAAAGTAATAATGTTGTTGAATTAATGCATACCACCCCCTATACTCAGTTCATCCTCAAAGTACTAAATCCCATATATGTCTATGTGCTACATTGTCTCATAATGTACGTACAAGATCTAGTAGGAACATTCAGACTCAGACAGTTGCAAATTCCAGCCAGCAGGTGATGTGTCCTCCCACTTCTAGGGCATTTATTTATTTTGTATCTATTCTTATTCATATGTATTGATTTATGATAGTTGTAGTAGCTTCCCAACTATTTATAGTCAATATAGTTGAGGCTTCACAGATGTCAGTTAGAGTCAATATTGTAATTTCAGTCCTTCTATTAAAACTTTATTAGAATGTAAAAGTGGTATCAGTATTGTGTTTTATAGATTTTAGTATTTTTCTATGTTTTCACATAGTAAACTTAGTCATTAATTCATAGTTAATCAGTTGCTTAGTAGTACGCCATTAGAAGCGTTAGCTTGGGATCACTTATGGTCCTAAGCACCATGTGACTTCTCAAGATAAATTTTCTGGGCGTTACAAACTTGGTATGAAAGCACAGGGTTCAAGTGTCCTAGGGTGTCTGTACTTTTGTTCGAGAGGCTACAAAGCATTTAGTAAATATCTCCATTATTTCAAGTCTTAGATTATGCTATAGAAAGGTTCTATAAGAAACTTAAACATCTTCTCAACCAATTCTATTTAGTCCATCTCTGCCTCATTTTCAAGGTACCAAAAATAGTCAAGCTTAATTATCTATAGATAGTTATGGGATTATAAGAAAGCTAGAGAGTATCCTCATAGTGCTTTTGAGTTCCGAAGATTGAATTTATTTATTGTGCACTAAGCCCAAGTCAGATGTTCTTTCAGATTCCTTCTCATAATCCATAATTGAATCTATACTTTTCTATCTATGTAATGTTCTGGAGATAACATAATTGGTAAGTTCTAATTTTCTCTCCTAATAATGCTCTTAATTGCCTAGCAAGAAGTTTCAGAATGCACCCAAAGGGTTTGAGAGCAGATCTTTAGTATGTCATAAGTCCCTCAAGATAAAAGTTATGTCCTTATTCTTATGAATTGTTCAGTTGATACAGGATTAAATATGTATTCAAACTTCCCGTTGACCCCTTTAAATACAAATAATGCTCATAAGAGAAAATAGTATGAACCTAGACTATCAAGTTTAGTGTGCATTCGAGGGATATTATGAACTTCAATGTTATGATTTATGAATAGTAGAACCTTATTATAGTTAGAAGTATGGGAATAGAAGAGTAGTGATAAGAAGATAGGGGAATGACGATTGGTAAGAAGTATAGATGTAATCTTATGCATGTTATTAAGATGCGTTAAGGTGATATATCCTTGTGTGTTAGTTTAGTGGAAGGTAGAGAAGGAGTTATTAGTAAGGTGAATTGTTGTTGCTTGAAGTACGGGAAGAGTTATTGATCATATTTATTGTGTTTGAAATGTATTAGATATTAATGAAGCATTAGGTGGTCTAGTGGTATTAATTTAGGTTTCCCTTGAGGAAGCAAAGAGGGTGTTTAGTTGAGACTTATAGAACTATGATAGTAATTCAGATGTATAAAAGGGTAAATAGTAATGAGGTCTAGAAGGAGGATATTTTAATATATTATGATAAGATAGGCCATATGATTTTGATTGATTATTGTTGCTCGGAAGTTATAATGGAATAATGTTTCTTGATGTTATATTTTATAGTTTTTGAGGGAGAATTGTATGTAAGGTGAGTTGTCAAATCATGCTTGACACTAGACATTAAGTTTGAACAGTGGATGGTTACCAAGGTGGGTGTAATAATTCCCTGGTTAGTGTGTCTAATTATATGAGAGTGATCTTGTAGGCTTGAACCATGTATAAAAGAGTTTGAGTTTAGTTATTCGTCATTAAGTATGGTGTTGCAAGTATAATGTGCAATTGTATGCTCTAGGTAATATAGTCCTGCTTTGTCTTTCTCAGGTTATTACGTGTTGTGCATGGTGAGTAATACCCTTGAGTTGATAAGTGTGAATGATGTTTTGTAGTATATGGTGTTTTTGTCAATTAATTTGTGGGTTACAGGTTGGTGATGTGGTAAGTTAGAGATATGATATTAGTAAATGTGTAGAGATATTAATGTTTAGTGTTGGAATCTAAGTTGGCGAGTGTTTAAGTTGTTATATGATGGCTTATGGGTCTATAAAAATCTAAGAGTTGAATCTTAGAAGGAGTTGTTAGCATTGAGTATTATACGTGAAGATACAGTCCTTCAAGGTAAGTTAGTTTTATGTGTATTGATTTTATCCCAGACTCTAGAATGAAGTAATTGCGGTTTAGATTAAAGTTTATGTAGTAGTTGAAAGGCTGAGAGTGATGTCTTAAGTCTAAGGGGGAGATGGCAGGAGGAGTAACCAAGTCAGACTTCCAAATTCTTGTTAAAATGCATGTGTAGTGTAGAAAACTCGTAAGAGAGGATAATGCCCCACCCATTCTTATTTCAGTACTTCCAGTTATCCCAATACCTATTCATGCCAATGTTTCAGTTCCATGATCATAGTTCATGTTCATGCATATGATAGAGAATCATGTACCCTCCTAGGTCACAAAATAAGGAGTTCCAGTTCTTTCAGAAGTTGGAATCACATTCCATAAGTACTGAACTCCAAATTTAGGTCATGCAACTCATGACTCATGTACTCAAGCTTTACAGTATGTTCATTTCAAGCACTCAAGCAATACTCTTAATGATCAGTGAAATTTGGATTTATATTATGCATGTCCTCAGATCATAGCTCTTTGATGAGTTCATAATGTTAAATATTCTATTTCTTAAGCCTTAATTAAGTGTCAAGTTATAACCGCATCCCTTCATATTTTAGGTCCTCATGTTCTAACCTCTTATTACCTTTCCTTAGGTCAAGTGATGACGAACAGTTGTCTGGATATGGGAGAGTAAATATTTCTTGTTAATAGAAGACTGTTGTATGCTTATTTTAGCTAAGTCTAAAAGTGTGAAGTAGGATTGAGTCCAATTCATTGATACACATCATGGTTAGTTAAAGTTTTATATGCTATGTGTGAGTAGTTTAAATTTTATGTATGTCTTTTTAGAAATAGTGCATGGAATTTTTTATTGATAGAGGTTTGTGGGATATGGAAAAGATTCTTTGTGAGAATTTGTTTAGAAGTTCATATGAGGTTATGAAGATAGGCTTGAATGTCATGTTTGTATATATGCAGAGGGATACATTAAGTTTTAGTGAATATCTAGTACTAGGTGGATTGTAGTTGTTGGAGTGGTAATGAGGATTATTTAGAGATAAAAAGTTGTGAAAAATCCAGATGCGTCTAAATTCATGATTCTGACTGGTGTTATGCTATGGTGTTATGTGTGATACCTTATGATTTCAAGTAAGGCTTGACCATAACGAGAGAGTTGGGTTTAGTTAGACTTTGGTAGATAGATTTGTCAACGGCCATGTAAGAATTATAAGTTGAGTCAATGAGTATAGTTTTTAAGGGGAAAGTTTAGTTAAGAGATGTGGCTAAGCTTTAAAGTGAGAAGTTGCATTACTTGAGGCCTAGTACTCCTATCCCGAATTATGATTCATAGGTCTATGTTCCATGCTATATTTGGAGTAATGTTGTAATTTCATGTTCTAAGGTCTTGTTCAGATCATGGCTAGAGTTCCTTATTCCCTAATGGACTTAGAAATTTCTTCGAAAGGTGTTGAAGAAATACCCTATTTTGGGGAGAGTATTTAGCATAATTCAATCCGTGCAGCCAAAAATCCAGTTTACACCTTCTGATTCATTCTAGTCTCACTATCAAAAATTTTGTGAGCAAGACCATTTCAAGAGAGAGTTTGTTCGTATCCAAGTAGATTGTCAAATTCAATTCAGTACATGCATCATGTATTAGTTTCAGATTCAGATATTAATCATTGTTCAGTCTATCAGTATCCTGTATATCTCTTAGTCTTTTCTAGTATTTCAACCAAATTAGAATCATTCATGGACCTCGAGTTTTAATGTCATAAACCTCTCATCTCTTCTCCGCTAACTCAGATCTAGCGGAGGTGATAGCCTTCCTTAATTCAGTTCTTTTCCAATCAAAGATTCATCTATATAGCTATTCTCAGATAAGTTCATGCATTTCTAGAAGTACTCAAAGGTTTAGAATGATGTAGAATTAGTTTAGTAATTTATTTCAGTTGTGCATCCTCAGTTTTCTCAACTAGCCAACCTCATTCGAGGACGAATGTTCCCAAGAGGGAGATATTGTAACACTCCGACAATTCAAACCGATAGTAGAACCATCCTTCAAACTCATGAAAAATAAATTTTAGTGATGTAGTTTTATGACCAGTTTTGATTTGTATTAAGGCCTCAAATATGTCCTAGCTATTAGGCGAATCAAAACATCCCTTACCGATTGAATTCTTGATAAGGATTTTCATATAGTCAATTTCAAACGAGCATATCTATTGTTATACAATGAATTTTCAATCTCATGACCCACCAGCAGATATATAATTCACTTATCTTTCCAACGATACAAATTTCTCCAAAATCTGGTATAGGGATAAAAAGTTATAGTCGTTTTATAGTGATCTATCCAGACTACCAAAGTGTGATAGGAAGATCGACGGACTGTCGCGCCTGCAATGGACCATCGCCAAAACCATCGCAACTAAGTCTGTAAGCCTATTTTCTGGCCTAAAAGCGATGGGTTAAAGGGACGGTCCATCCCCTATGCGATGGTTCATCGCCCAAACCATTGCGGACCTCCGTTTAGAGATTTTAAGCCATTTTTAAAAGGATTTTTAGGTTTTTTTCCACCCTTTTAATATCCATTACATCAGATCAAAGCAGAAACATCATATTCTCCTCTAGCATCAAAAGTTATGGTTTCTTTGGAGATTAACTCTCAAGAGCAAGATCCAAATCCTTCTTCAAGAAACTCAAGGATCAAATTATCCCCATTCAAGAACCTTCCAGAAAAGCCTCGAAGAACACTATCAAAGCTTCAAAAGTCATCTTGTTCCATCGAATTAAGCCAAAAAAGGTATCTGGGGTTTGAACAAGGACACTTATTTTGTCCTTGTGCCCAAAAGTTGTGTTAATTACAAAGATATATGGTTTTACATATTTTCTTATGAACTGGAAGTATATGTTTATACCCTATGTTATTATTTCTTGAGATTATGATGGTGTCAATGTTTTATAAATTGAAGTACTTGAGTATGTTGAAATTATAATGCATATTGCTGAAAATTTCCAAATTTCTATTTGATTTATGAATATTTATGATATCGAATATGAATTTTGGTACGTCTTAACCTGAGATTGAATTATGGGTCATTAAGCCCTACTTGAGATTTTAATTTTAAGAAGTTTGATGCTATAAGCACCTATGATTTGAGTATTTTGAGATTATTGAGAAAGTTTTGACCGTGGTGGTCCTAGTAGCTTGGAAATCCACGTCACTGAATGAGATTGCAGACTATGTAGTTAGTTTAATAATATGCCACGAGTTTATTAAATGTGGATTTCAATGAGATGAGCGTAGCTAATAAAAGGGAGTACTATTTAGCACCGAGTTGGGTAAGTTACTACGGTTTCATACCCTAGAACTACGTGTCATCATAGGATTTAGATTTATGGGACCAAGGCCAAGATAGTAATCACTAAGTTGAAGTTATACTCCCTGGCAAGAGTATGACACCTTTCCCAATGTGAGGTTTCTTCCTTAGAAGGAAAAAATTGTTGGACTCTATGTAGCTCGCATGGTTTATGTCGGTTAAGAGAACCTTCCTAATAGTAAGATTTTCAAAGTAGTTTCTTAAAGTATTTTTCCCTTAAAGAAAGTATTTTTCCCTGAAAGAAAGTATTTTTCCCTGCTAGTAAAAGTAAATGAACAACTTTTGAGTATTTTTCTCCAAAGATTTTGGGAGCTAAGTGCAAAGGCTCACAACTTAATCAGATATTACTCTACCTGAAATTTTAGTTTCAAAGCTACATGTCTTAGTTTCTAATGCAGATTTAAGTTCTTTGTCACTTATTCTATATGTTTTGAGAAGGGAATGGAACTACAGATTTTTGAACTAAGTATAATGACTCGCGAGATTTATGTTACATGTTTCACTATCCATGACTTATCAAATTTATTCAAGCTATGTGAGTCATTTATATTTAGCATGTATTTTTTTTATAAAGTAATGATGTTGTTGACTTAATTCATACACCCCATGTACTCAGTACATCCTCAAAGTACTGATCCACATATATGTCTATATGCTAGATTGTCTCATAATATAGGTACATGATCTAGTAGGCACATTCAGACTCAGACAGTTTTAGATTCCAGCCAGCAAGGTGATGGGTCCTCCTACTTGGTGTACATCAGTGGTATTTATTTATTTTGTATCTTTTCTTATTCATATTTATTGATTAGCGATAGTAGGAGTAGGTTCCCAACTATTTATAATCAGTATAGTAAAGGTTTCCCAGATGTTAGTTAAAGTCAGTATTGTAATTTCAGCCCCTCTCTTTAGACTTTATTATAATGTAAAAATGGTATCAATATTGTGTTTTACATATTTCAACATTTCTCTATGTTTCCACACTGTACACTTAGTCATTCATTCATATTTAACCAGTTGCTTAGTAATATGCTATTAGAAGGTTAGATTGGGATCCCTTGTGGTCCTAAGCAGCATGTGATGTCTCGAGACAAATTTTTAGGGAATTACATCATGACAAATTGGTATTAAAGTTTATGCTTCACCAACGTAATAGTACAAGAGCAAAATATTTAATAGATTCCTATAGATTAGTGCAGAGACATCCATTACCTATCTTTGAAAGGCTATAGTGACATTTAAGGAAATTAGTTTCTTGACTCCTTATTGTGTGTCTGTATTTCTCTAAATGTCGAACACATTCTTTGACTCTATTCTATCCTCGGTGAATGATGTGAGATGGTTGAAAGATGTAGAAAATACCTCAACATGAATTTCTTAAGTTTCAGCGCAGCATCGGACTAGAGACTCAGAGATGGATATTAAAGATCTTCAATGTCAGCCAAAAGGATTTTGTGATGGCTTAGGCTCTAGTTAAGCTCGTGACTGCTTCAACCCTTTGGGCTTCAATAATAGGTATCCAAGTTAGATTGTAAAACCCTCATATCAATTGATGATGTTTGATTTATCGAACAGTTATCAGATCAAATTTTGGTCTATTGGTGTTTATTAGGGTTCTTTGCCAAATTCTAAGTACGAGATTGGGTTTCAAGATTAGGCCAAGCATTTTCTTATGGCGATATTTGACCATGCTTTGGTACATTTGAATATGGAGACAAGGGGCCATGCCATCAGTGTGGTACCATTGATATTTTGTCCAAGAGCTTTTTAGGTGTGGTGAGATAATACATTTGGTCAGAGAGCACCCCAGAAGTGAGTTAGTGATCAGATAGAGTTATTATGTATTTTTTGCCAGCCTTGAGTTCTTGAGTTAGGTTATGATTGTGAGAAGGATGGTTATTAAATTAGAGTTTCTATCAGTACAGCTAGCCAGCCATTTGGTCTAGTTTCTGTTGCTTGCTAAGATTAGAGCCTTGAGAGTTTGTGATGCCTATGAAGAGATCGAGTATTAGTCTAGAGATAGTCCTTGATGTTGGTTTCTAGTCATTTTAGCTCATCACATAATCTTGGTGTTGTTGTGTCATCTATAGTTAGAGATAGTGTGCTTGGGCCCTCAGTCGATGATTTAGGTAGTCGGACCGAGTTTAGTCCTATTTAGATTTAATCACCCTATTCCAGTCTAGCATGTGATTATAGATTCTACCATGATAGGTGTGCTTCTATTTCCCAAATGTATCTTTTAATTATGTGTATTGGGATTTTTTATACCCATTGAAGATTATATGCCTTGATGAGTTCATGTTTGGTATCGTGTGCCTTGTTATTGAATTCATTATTATGTGATTATTTCATGGTTTATTTCTTGTTGTAGTAAATAGAGTAGATTTGTATTGATATTTTCTCCCTATGGCTATAGCATTTAGGTTCGAGTCCCATTTACCTTGGCGCATTTGCCTTATTATGGCCTTTGAATGGTATATGATATTCATGCTTATTTTGGTACTGCCTATTTATTATACTGATGCTGATATTCTAATTTCTATTACTATAAATACTTGAGGTTATTGATATTATTTTATATTACTACTTGATATAATTGATCCTTGTTGTGTAGTTGTATAGACTAGAGTTATCTAGTTAGAATTTTATTTCCTTGCATTTTTTTCAGTTGCTTGAGTAGTTATAGCCCTTTTCAATGATTTCATTCCCATAGTGAGGCGAGCTAGGTTGATTGTTTTCCCTCTTAGATAGATATATTAGATTGATTTAGGAAAATATTGTGATAACGAAGATAAGTTGACCTTTTATGGTTTTGAATGGTTTTAGAGTTGGCAATTTAGCTATATTTCCAGATCTTTAGTCCAAGAATCTTATACTTTCCCATTGGGTTATAGTTTTTTCACTTTAGCTATTTGTTTCTATATAGACCATTTGTGACATTGACCTGTTAAGGTTTCATTATTTGGTTATAGCTATTTCATTTCCCAATAGTGGTTTGATATAGATATTGAGATGTACTGAATTAATCAATTTAATTTTTTGGATTTATCTCCTAGTAATTATTTTCCCTTATTATTAGTGTAGAGATTGGATGCTCCATTCTCACTGTGATATGATTCTTATCTTCTATTGAGTTAGAAAGATAAAGGCAGTTGGACTTTCCTTTGACCACTTCTTAAGAAGGCAAATTAGAAATTCTTTATCTTGAGTAGTTTGATTATTTAGTGGTGGTCTATATTTTGACCTTGGTTTCGAGATTGGTATTTTACTTCTTTGATAAAGTAATTCATAAATGGTTCGAGTGATGATTATCCTACTTGGGTGTAAATCTTTATTTCAGAGTTGGTTCTACCTAATGAGGCTTGGTGGAGTATTTCTCCTTGATCATTTGAGCCTGTGTCTATTGCTTGTTGAGATGAAGTAATGGATTGGTTAGTTTCTCTCTTTATTTTCATTTCTCAGAGTTGCTAGAGGTTTGCCATTATCGGTGTGGTTTGCAGCCTAAGGGAGTTCTTATGTATGGTTTGGTGATTCGTTCCCTCGAGTAAATATAGAGTTTACTTCTTATGCTTTCAGCCAGTAATTTATTCTCTAATGTAATTTTGTTCTTCACCTATGTTTTGTTTTTGACTCAGCATAATACAGTTCATATATTCATGATTCAGATAGTATGGTCGATGTGAGTATCTGACCTTGGTTTTGATATGCATCTTAATTTTGAATTTGACAACTTATTAATGTCTACCCATTTTTAGGTTTGGTCTTGGTTGTTGAGATCGACCATTTTATCCTTAATGTTGAGATTTTAGAATGGAGATATAGAGCTTGAGTGCATCCTTAGTTTTTGAATAATCTCTGTTTGAATTTTTTGTATAGGCTAGATGAGCCTACTCCGTGGTTTCCTATTCGACTTCTCTACTTTGATTAGATTATTCTTGATAAGTTCTTAGATGATATCCCTTAGGCCTGAACCTCTATATTGGTTCCTTCAATTTTGACCTTGGGTCTTCAGTCTACTTGGAGAATTTTGGATGATATACTCAGTGGGAGTAGCATACTTGAGTTAGATTCAGTATTATTTCATTTTCTGTTGATTAGACATCCTGGAGAAAACCATTATGTGGTGAGTTGTTATACATTGTCTTCTGGATTCCATTTTAGATTACCATCAAGACTAGTTGTAGAATTGGCATTGATTGCATTCCTGGAATATCTCTATTTATGTGCCGAGATAGTACCTTATTGGCCTTTTCTCATCTTTTCTATAGGGACTTTCAACAGATTAGCTTTGGCTCTTTGAGTTCTCTTTTATTAGATAGCACGGTCAGGACTCAGGAAATTTTCCTCCAGGTTTGGAGAGAATAACATGTGTGAAATGGTATAGAAAGGTTATATTTGGTTTTGGAGTTAGTGTTACTACTCATGTTTTGGGTTGGTATTGTCTCGAATAGCCCTTTGTTGATTTGTGCGGATATCAAGATGTTATTAGTGTTTTGTGGTTAAAATTTGTGTGCATCAACCTTTTTGGTTCAGTTGGAGGAAAATTAGTGGTTAAGGTTGAGTTTTAGTTATTTGGGTGTGAAATGGGAGTAGGGTTGACAAAAAGATACCCGTGGTGAAATCCCTTGCAAGTGTTCTCTCTTCGTGGAGGTTATCTGGGAAGTCTTGCATGGAGCATGCAGGTCCAGTACCTCATCCTTTTGAGCTTTTGAGATTCTTTCTATCTATTGACTTTTGGATATGAAAGTCCTTTTAGTAGTGGATATTGTAATGACCCTTCCGGTTATTTTTCATATTTTTGCTTTTTTAGAGCTTCATCATAGTTGTCCCAAGACATTTATGACTTGTTGGGACTAACAACTCGGTTACTGAGTTGTTCCTTTGGTCTTTAGAGTCAGTTTCTTGTTTAAAAGTGTTTGCTGGTTCCAAATGACCACTGGGCAAAAACTTCTGTAAATCAATCTTGAATGCAAGTTCTGACTGTGCTACGAGTTCCAGAATATTGATTTTAAGCTAGGTAGACCTTTTGTTTGGGTCCCAACGTACTCAAACTCATTTCAACCTATATTTAGAAAAGTTAGAAAATTAGAAATTTGGGTATGGGAACCCAAATTTGGTCAAAATGACCTCGGATGGAAAGTCAAACTTCTCCATCTCTTTCGAAACTTAGATTTAAGACAAGGGAGACTCTTAGGTCAAGTCCTAAGGATTCTAAAGTTATTTTAGTCTATTCAGTGGATTTTATGAGATATAAAAATATAGGGTTGCCCCCTTTTTTGTCAAAACGATCTCCGATGAATGTTTTGATGATTCCATTGGGTCTGAAATATGGTTTACACTTAAATTTCACTATTAGATCATGTTCATAGGGTTCTGAAAGATTTTCGACGTTCAAAAACAAGTTTTTGACTTTGCTAATATCCGTTACACAGGGGAGATACTATGAACACATGAGGTGTATGGCGATCTCACAACCGCGATAGAAATTCATTTATTGTAATAGTGATATCTCCATACCTTGTATAGATATAAAATGACCCCTTAGGCTGTGTTTTAGTAATTTTCTCTTCTTCTTTGAGACATAGAAATACTAGAAGGGTGTGGTAACTCATAATTGAATCTTGTGGTTGACTTGGGAGCTTGCTAACCATCTATTATCGTGATTATCGCCCGGATTAAGGTAAGATTTCATCACCTTTCTTATGAATTTCTTGGTTTTTGACCCAAAATCCCAATTTCACTTTATGCTTGATGTTAGCCCAAAGTTCACTTGTTTTTCACCCATTTTTGAGGTCTTTGATTCCATGAGCTTTATACCATGTTGGGTTGGTCCCGAAAATGTATTTTCCATAAGTGGGAACTACTTAGGGTTTTTGGTGTCATTCTTGGAGCCGAAACACAATGGTGTAATATGAGTATCGTTATTATCGTATTAATGAGTAGATTATGATTTTGATAATGTGATGGCATTTTGGGACTGTGAAATAAAGATGAACTTTTGTTGAATGATCTGGATTTATAGTTTGTCATTAGTTTAGGCTTCTTTCTACTCTACTTCATAAGATGATGCTGATATATATTACACGTGAATGTAAATATTAAGATTGATGAAGGGTAGAATGATTTAGTCGTCATTATTAATTTCTTGGGATCAGATGAGGGTTTTGTACCCGTATGGTGAAACACTTATTACCCTTTAGAATCTTATTTCCTTCTTCCTAGATTGGAATAATGTTTAGCATAGATGTGGTATGATGCTAGGTTTGGAATGTGTTTTAAGTGTTTGATTCATGGTTAGTATGATTAACCTAAGTTGGGCATGTCAAGTGATCTTGAAATGATAATTTGAGTAGAATTGATGTAAATGCCCTTGTTTCTAGGCGGAGTTCTTATAAGGGTTTGGTTATGGCTTATTTGACATCTAGAAGTTTAAATAGATACCTTAGCTTAGTTTGGGGTATAAATTGCCTAAATATGGACATTTAGGATTAGAAGTGGTTTCCTCAAACCTACCTTAGGAAAAGATTTGTATTTTCCCTTATGGGCTTAGTAACAGATGTTAGACCTAGCTGAGACTAATGAGCCTTTACAGTAAGTACATTTCGTGGCTTGATAAATTATGGTGAATTTCCCCAGATTATGATTAATGACTTATGGCATGATATTGGTCCCTTAGAGATCTTATTCCTCTTAAATATGATAATAAAACTATAGATAAGATATTCTTCATAGTCATGATACATGACCTATTGTTGCACCCAAGCGCACACACAAGTGTATGTGGTTTCACCAAGTAATATAGTGGCTTTTAAAGCAAAATATCGATCCCTCAGAGACTTGTTTTAACAACTATAAAATTCCAGTTCAACTATTGAGATTAATCAGTACAAAGTAACCAAAAGTGTTTTTATTTCTTATAACTTAAAGTAAATTAAGAAATGTGGTAAAGTAAAGAATGTGGACAATCAATCGATGAAAATCCAAGATTAAATCACTATGAACAATCAT
Organism: Capsicum baccatum var. pendulum; assembly: GCA_030864225.1. Lineage (NCBI taxonomy): Eukaryota > Viridiplantae > Streptophyta > Magnoliopsida > Solanales > Solanaceae > Capsicum > Capsicum baccatum. The sequence continues at coordinate 223,664,725 of CM061552.1, read as the reverse complement.
ACAACGCGATGGAACTTTATTTGTTAGAATACTTATCTTGGTTGTTGATTCGTATGTTTTATCGCATGATCATGTCTCCCGACCTCTAATTGTCTACCTAACTTATACATTACAACTAAATCATTGAGCGGGGATGCAAAAATTCAATTAGATGCGTGAAGCTATCATACTACATGTGACCCAAGCAAGGCTTCTAGGTATATCCCTATCCTAGTCGTTAATTCAAATTCCTTATTTTATAAAGGAATAAGAACCTTTGTCTATCTATCTCCACATTCTATCTTTCTATTCCCCCTCCTGAGATCACAAGGTCAACAATATATGTATTCTAAGGTTAGATACTAATTAAAATAGTTAAAAAAAATAAAAGGATAAATAAACAACCAAATATGATAATCAATCCAAACAAACTCAATTGAAGGCAAAAGTAAACATGTTCTTGGCCTTAAACCCGGAAAGAAGGAGTTTAGCCACTAATAAACATAACTGTAATCCAAATAAATGAATAATGATATAATCCATTAAAAATCTAAATTAAATAGAAATAAACCCTAATTAAAGTGTTGATAAGACCCTTCCCAAAGCCAAAGACGTCTAAAAGTAGTTTACAAAGTGTACAAATCATGTATTTATAGTAGAGGACTTTTGCCAACTCTGGAATTAAGGGCACGCTGCGACCCCTAATTCGTGGAAATGAGTGACACACTGTGGTGATAATTCCATTGGTCTGGGTATCATGTCACAGTCTTTATTCCATGGGAGAAAGTAGTGCATCGCGGTATCCATGCAAGGGCTCATTGGAATTCACCAATTTGACATCCAACCTTTGTCTTGCACTTTTTCATCCATCCCAAGATTAATAGAGTTGTTTTTACATGATTATCCACTTCTGTATCATCAGAATATCATAAAAATCAACTCACCAAGCATCCTACATCATCATATACCATGTATTAGATCTCACAACAACAACCAATCCATAATGATGAACTAGAAACTCAAGCTAAGAACTAGTTTCGTGCACTTTGATCTTTACTTCACTTTGACTCTTGACTTTACTTAATTGTCATTTGAACATTATAAACAAGTTTTTCCACACATAAATACATAATAAAAAGCCTTAGTAACTAATTAAACATATTATAATCGATCGAGATAGACTAGATTAACACCTAGCTCAAGCTAGTAACACTAATGATCAAATTAAGTACAAACTTGTTTTGAAAACACCTTAAACACTGCAATCACATACTTAAAAGTTTAGATGATTGTATGTATATTTGTTTACTCATTAAGAACACAAGTTGTCCTCAAAAGAAAGCTAAATAAGCTAGAATAACAAAACTAAGGTGTATAAATTAACCTCAGATCACCACTCCACACTTAAAGCATTATTCATCCTCAAACAACTCTTTACTCTAAGCATCATAATATGAGGTTACTCCACACTTATACTACAAGAAAGAAAGTCACACTAGTACTACAATGACTGCGCAAAATGCAAGTTTGTATGCTACGCATGTTATGTACACTATTGTCAATTCAAGAATACTACTCCAAAACATACTATCCTCAATATTTGACTTACCTATTAGGAAAATTCATGCATATAGTTAAATTACCAACATCATGTAATTCACCCAACTATCATCAAACATGTGCCCTCAAAACAAGAGAGTTTCCCATAATCACTCGCATAGATGCAATTTCTTACTAAATGGGTATAAAAATAAAATTACGCTCACTCTAGCAAAGAATTCACAAGTTGCACAAGATGAACCATAGGCTTTCCCTTAGTTTAGTACTCCACTAAACATCAACATGTTAAAGCTTAGAATCATGTAGATCTTTAAGGGTCGTAATGTAGGCTAAGGGATGGGCAGGAACTATTTAGCAAAGAATAGTGACTATTTTCCCTAAGCGCTTTAACTCATCAAATTATACAATCAAGACCAATCTCTAACAACCAACTTTACACTACTTTTGTTTACCTTTATCATTCATTTTGCCCCATATCATTAAGCTCATTCACTTGCACATGGAGGGAGTATTGTCCATTTATAACTTAGTCAATTTGATTTTTTTATTCTTTTCATTCTTAAACTCCCAACCACAAAACATAGCAATTTTACACACCAATAACTATCACTTTGGAGCTTCACTTTCACCTTTGTCCTACTTTAATTTCATACTCCTTAATTAGTTATACGCTAAAGCACTTAGGAGCTTTTGGATCAAATTAAGGTCAATCAAAGAATGGGATTTGACTACATGGGCTACAAAAGAAATGGAAATAGCTCAATGCGTATAACTAGGATTATGCACAACAGGTCAAAAGAAGGTATGAACATCTCTATCAAAGAAATGCCTATATCATCTCCTAATCTCACAATCTTTATTTAACTTTGCACACACACTAGGCAAGTTCTAGCATCAAATACAATAAGAAATATACAAACAAGCTCACACACACATGGCACATTATCAACTCAAGAAGGATCATAATAGACTCTCAACCAACCAATAGCATGAATTTAACCTTAAGCTAACAAGTACAAGAGTCATAATCCTAAGCCTAGGAGTCTCAAAAGTAGTAATTCACACAATCAACATGGTTTTTACAACCAAAACACTTGCACCATGTAGCCACATATAGCACCAACAAGAATATCTTTTTTATTCCTAACACCAAAAAATTTTAAATTACCCTAAAAATTGGAATTTCCCCACCCCACACGTAAAAATCTATTTTGTCCCCAAAGTGTACTTTAAAGGTAGAGATACAAATACTCCATGAGGTCTATAAGCCTAGTTGGTAGCATCCTTATATATCAAGAGGGTTCGAGGGACCCCACCCTTAGTCTTTGCCATGCTCCTTAGATCAGGTTTCCCGGTACTCAAACTTCCCATCAACCTGTGACTCAACAAAAATAAAAACTAGTGACATAGAAACTAAAATACTAAAAGTAAAACATACCTTAACTTGGATTTCCTCCAAATCAGCGTATGATTTAGTGTTGCGACATGACCCAATTTTTGAATCATCCATTTTTCTTCACCTTTTTTCTCACACACAGATGCCATCTTCTTATATGTTTATGACCTCTTGAGTGTGAACTCTTACGGTCAACAACTCTCCTACCAATACCCTTTTTAAGATCATTTTTGTGTTGGGGTAGTTTTGTTTTAGGTTGCTCAATGAGGAAGTCCAAAGAGGTCTTTGGTATATTTAACTCTACTACCTCATACTTATCCCTTTCAATCATAGTAATCATGCACAATCTATGTAATGGGATAGTGTGTTGAGGTTTTTGTACACTTTGAAAGCTGCCACTTTATCAACAAGACTCATTGTGAGCATGCCCTCTCTCACATCTATTAAAGCTCCTCCCATCTCCAAGAATGGATGTCCCAAGATGACTGACACTCTTTTATCTACCTAAAAATCTAAAATAATAAAATTAGAAAGAACAATAAACTTACCAACCTTGATGAGAACATCCTCTTTGATTTCTTTAGGATGGGATAAGGTATTGTTTGCCAATTAAAGATTCACAGTTCTAGATCTCATCTTTCCCAACCCAACTTATTAAACAAAGATAGGCACATCAAGTTAATACTCACCTTTAAATGACTCAGTACATGGATCACCTTACTAGTGCTGATTTGTATAGGGAGGGTGAATCTCCCTAGATCTTTGAGCTCTTGAGGCATCTTCTGCATCACCACAGAGATCCACTCTTTAGCGAGTGCTACTATCTTGACATTGTGCAACTTAAATTTTTTAGTTACCATATCCTTCAAGAACTTATTGTACTTGTGCATTCCCTATAGAACATCTAAAAGAGGAAGGTTAATATGAAGCTCTTTGAACGTGACAAAGAACTTTTTGAAGCATTCATCCTCTTTTTCCTTTATATGCTTCTGTGGGAAAGGTAGTGGTGGTCTCTCCTATACCTGTTCTATAAATTTTGTTTATGAGTACTCAGACTTCCTTAAATTTTTAACAACTCTATCATCTACTTGTTAAGGAACCAAATCATCTACCTTTTTCATTTTCCTTAGTGATTCTTTATTGATCTTCACACTACTCCTCAATTTTATTGACATTTCTTGTTTAGGATTTTCAGTATCACTTGGAAAACCCCCATGAGGCTTGGTATTCTATGATACTGCTATCTAACCTATTTGTAATACTAAGATCCTTATAGCCACTAGCTGGCTCTTCATATCTGCTTGCTGGCTCTATTATCTCTGCTGCCAATTGTGCTTGAGCAGCTATAATTTGTTTCAACATCGCTTACATATTTCTAGTGGCCTAATTTACTTGAGCATGTGGTTGCTGAAATTGTTGTTATTGGGCATTCCATTTCTAATTTGGTGGTTGAGTCTGTCATATTAGATTATAGGCATTCCCATAATTTGGCCTTTGAATATTACCCACGAACATCATCGACTGAAGATAGGCAGCATAGAGAGCCCCAGAATGACCACTACTACCACAAATCTTGCACAAAGAACTTGTCTTCTGAATTGCATTGAATGTTGTTGTGGGCTATGTAACCCCCAATTCTGTATTGCTGAATTGAGTGTTTAACTAATTTTTTAATGTAATAATCTGGTCAAATATAGAAGTAAACTAGTCCACCTCCAACACACCTGCCATATTCTTTGTAGCACTTCTTGAGTATGAATCCCACTTTAGATTTCCTTATACAATCTAGTTCAACAAGGTATACAACTCATCAAATGTCAATTCCAAAGCTTGACCACCTGCAGCTGAATGCAACAAAATATTTTCATTATGATCAAATGCGTCAACAAAAGTGTGAGCTAGTACCTCATTAGACTACTGATGATGTGAACAGTCCCAAAGAAGAGCCTTGAACTTCTCTTATACATGATATAGGTTCTTATCTAGCTTTTGTTTGTATCCCACTGCATAGTGTAGCATTCTTTCTAGAAGGAAAAAATCAGGCGAGGAATTTTTAGGATAAGTTATCCCATATTGTGATTGAATTTGCTGGCTTAATATTCAACCACTTCATAGCTTCTCCCAATGCTAAAAGGGGGAACGATGTTAGCCTAACATAATCTGTTAGTTTTTTATTTCCTTACTTTATCTTTTTAGCATATTTTATCATGTTTTTATTCATCTTGATTACGACTATGTTTATGAGTGGCTAAAAGCCTCATTTCCGAGGTTAAGGCTAAGAACATGTTTACTTTCGCTTTGAATTGAGTTTTTTTGAATTTATTATCATATATCATTGATTGGTTTATACTTTTATCAATATTTTAAGAATTCACAACCCTTAAAATACATATGTTGTTGACCTTATGAACTTGAGAGGGGGAATAGAAAAATAGAACGTTGGGATGAATAGAGTAAGGTTCTTATTATTTTATGTAATAAGGAATTTGAATTATTGATTAGGATAGGGTTATACCTAGAATCCTTTCTTGGTTCACATATAAGACGAAATCTTGATGCATCTAAATGGATTATTACATCCCCGCTCAACTATGTAGTTGTAATGTCCAGTTTGGTAGAAGGTTAGAGGTCGAGAGACCATGATCATATGATAAATCCTATTAATCATCAACCAAGATCAGTGATCTAACGAATGAAGTTCAATAGCATAGTTTGATTTTTCGTGGTTCTTTAACCTTGGGTTTTTATCCATTGCTTTTCCAAAATCTTTACTTTTCCACATTATATTAGTTTACTTTTAGTTTATAAACTTTCAAAATTCTTTTGGTTACATTGAACCACTATAATCTCAATAGGTGAACGGGAATTAGATATTTTTTGATAAAATTCTCTGAGGGATCGGTATTTGGCTTTATTTAAGGGTATTTTATTATATCGTGAGACCATGTACCCTTGATTTTGCACTTGGGCAAAATAGTAGTGGTCTATGCTTTCAAGAAGTTTATGCCTATTTTTTAGGCATGAAAGTGGTGGTGCACAAAGATTATGTTGCCCTTAAATACCTGTTGGTGAAGAAAAAAGCTAAGCCACGCTTAATTAGTTGGAATTTGGACCGAAAGGGTTGCAAAAACCAAGTGACCAACCAACTTTTGCACTTTGAAAATAATCATGATAAGCATGAGGAAAATAAGCTTGATGATACCCTTTCTGATGAACTAGTTATGTCAATCTTAGGGAATGTAACGTCGTGGTTTGCCGACTATGCTAATTATGTATGAGTTGAGTACTTCCCGAGGATCTTAGTTATCATCAAAGGAAGCATTTTTTGTTCAATGTAAGGAAATATTTTTTGGATGAACCCTTCCTATTTTGAGAATACGCTAATGGAATGATTCATCTTTGTGTTATGGAAGTGGAAATGAAAGACACCCTAGAATTATGCCATTTCTCCCCTTTTGGTGGTCACCTTGGGGGGATTTGAACTGCCACCAAAGTTCTTCAATATGGTTATTATTGGCCTACCATTCATAGATATGACATTATATGGGTCAAAGCATGTCATTAATGTCAAATGCAAGGTGTCATTTTGAGAAGACATGAAATGCCCCTTAAGCCCAATCTTGAAGTAAAACTTTTCGATGTATAGGGAATTGGTTTTATTGGCCCTTTTGTAGCTCCTTTGGCAATAAATATATATTGGTGGCGGTTGATTATGTCTCCAAATGGGTAGAAGTCGTTGCCCTTCCAAACAACGAGAGTAAAAATGTCACTTTCTTCTTGATGAAATACATTTTACATGGTTTAGAACATCATGTCCCATTACTAGTGATAGAGGCTCACACTTCTGCAATTGTATTTTTGGGGATCAACATAACAAATATAAGGTGATGCATAAGGTTGATACCCCATATCACTCCCAAACAAGTGGTCAGGTCGAAGTGTCCAATTGGGAAATCAAATTTATACTTAAGAAGACCATAAATGTAGGCCAAACTAATTGGGAAAGTAATCTTGATGAGCAACTTTGGGTGTATAGGACATCCTTAAAAACACCAATTGGTATGTCCCCTACTAATTTGTGTTCAAAAAGGCATGTCACTTGCCTATTAAGCTTAAACATAAAGCTTTGTAGGCATTAAAGAAGTAAAATATAAATTGGGAAGATGATTTTGAGTCAAGGATCACTAAACATCACGAGTTGGAGGATTTTCGACTAAAGGACTATGAAAGTTCCACTTTATATAAGGAAAAAAAATGAAGAAATGGCATGATGCTAAGATCCTAAAGCAACAATTTCAAGTAAGCGATAGTGTACTTTTCTACAACTCTCATTTTAAACTTCTTATAGGGAATTATCATTCTAAGTGGTAGGGTCCCTTTGTGATTTCGAGTGTTTACCCTAGTGGTGCTATCGGATTTTAAGACAATGAGAAAAAGTGATTTCTAGTAAACGGGAAAAGGTTATCATGCTAAATTAGGAGCTAGATGGGAGGCAACCCATAGGTTACGTACTTATTGAATTTTTGATTTTTTGTAGGAGTTTTGACACAAGTTGGAAGTACTAAAGGAAGAGGAAAAGCAGAGTTGGAAAGATGGCAGCTGTGCAGCAAAATATAGAAAAAATAGGGGAAAATCGGCCTTAGTTATCGCAATCTTAATATGTGGATCACGGTCTTGGTCTCGCGATAAAGACAAATCCTGATGCAATTGTTATCCAAAAAATCATGAGTTGCAACCTAAGGGTTCCCTTTCTAACCCTTATTATTTTTTTTATGCTAAAGTGAGGGCACTTCAATCATTTATGTTTTGGGTGTGCTATCATTTGTGTTTGGGTTTAGTAATATAAAGTATCCCCAAGAATAGAGATATTTGTGCTTTTTTTGATTGATTTTAAACAAGACTTTCCCTATGATGGACTAAGTGATGACATTCTTAAAGAAAAATCATCATGCTTGGGTTTTGAGCCACAGATGCATGAGAAATCTAAGTACCCAAAGTATCAGAGTTTGGGGATTGCCCTTACACCTATGGTAAAGTATGAACAACCATATGGTTTGCCCTTAGGAGAGATGAAATATGAGATGTAGTCTTGGTTTGGTGCCATCAATAGCAAATTTTGCATGGTGTAAATGCAAGGGAAACACCTTTCTCCATCCAAAAACTTTCTTATGAAAACCAAGGGCATGGATGTGAAAAATTTTGTAACAATGCTTTAACTATTTTTGTGTCTCCAAATTCCTTGGTTGGTAGTATATCACAAATAGTCCTTTTGTCTCTAATTAGGAAATAAAATTAAGCCTCTTTGAAAAGTTTGCATGTCATTTACAGTAAGCGTAGTTGTGTAACTCTCATGCTTACTTGAATCATCTAGAACTTGTTGTTTTAGTCTCTCAAAGATAATTGTGATAATGCTTGGCTGTTGAAATGATCTTAGGCCCTCTTTGTGAACATTAAAACCTACTTTATCCTAAAGAACCTACCCATACATAAAATAGTATCCCTAGTTATCTATTCTGAGCCTTTGAGCATTTCTTTGACAACCACATTACAAGCCTTGAACCACTTGAATATTGTTCCTCTTTTGAACCCAACCATTCTTGAACTTAAAAATGCAACTTTAGTCCAAAAGCTTAAGTTGGGGTGGTAAATCTTGGAAGAGGTGACCTTGGGTCATGGTATTTTTAGTGTATGCCTAAAATATAAGTAAAATGAGCAACAAAAAAGTGACAAATAAGGGAATCATCAAACTAAATAAGAACATAGATTGCACGAGAGATAAATGCTTTCAAAAAAATGGGTAAATCAAGGTAGTAAAAGTTGGCATGTGTGAAGCTAGAATCAAATGAAGTGACCCATGGTCCAAAGTTGTAATGAATAGTATGATGTACACATTCAAGGAGGGTGTAGTCACTTATTCCCAAACATATCATACCCTTTCCCCCAACCTACATTATAAGCTTGAAAAAAATCCTTTATGATCTCCAATAAACTGTATTCAATGTAGTGGTGATTGAAAATAAAGGCAAACAAATGGTATTATACTCATTCAGACTGAAGGATTCTTTGTGAGAGCGAGTGTTTACACTTAAATACCTTATTGAGTAATAGATATTTTGGTGTGTGGGATTTCCTTTCGTGAGGAGACATATAGACTAATTGAGGCAGGTGAAATTGTCATATTCCAAAGATGAGTCAAAAGAGTACAGCTGAGTCACTAAATAGAGAGTCACCTCTAGAGAGTTGGTGATTGTTGATTTTTTGTTCTTTAAAGTCTTTTGCATTCTTGAAGAGTGTGTTTTATGTTTAGGGGAGTTATGAGAATAGTTTTTCCCATGCTTGAGAGCTACTTGTTATTTTTAATCAAGTTTGAAATCATTGTGATCATTTCTTTGTATGAGGGGGATTATAAATTCATGGTATCAATGAGAAAAGAAAAATTAGGGTTGCTTAAGGACAAGCAAAGGTTTACGTTGGGGGTGTTGCTGAGAGGAAAATTTACGACTCATAGGCACCAAAGTTCATAGACTATAATGACTAAAATTGTGTATGTAAACCTAATTTCCTATCTAAATATGTTAATTTTGTGTGTTTGTGATAATGCAGGTCCTATGATGAAAATAAATGGAAATCAAGCTAAAATACAAGGAAACTAGGCAAAAAAGGGACAAAAGCTGGAAAATAGGAGGCCCTCAGTTACCGTGATCGAGATTCTTAGAGTTGTGATCACAGTCAATTAATAAGAGATCAGAATACCCTCAAGTGACGTGATCGTGATAAAATTCTACACGAAGGTGGAAGCACGATCGCAATAGAGCGACTAAATATCCTGAGGCAGATTTTCCATTTCACATAGATAAACCAATTTCCATAAAATGGCAAACCCTTGAACTTTTTTGAATCATCTTCCAACCTCTTTGATGTTCCCATATAGAGAAAATATCAACTTAGTGAGAAGTAATCTTTAAAAAGATATTTTTAGTTGTAACTTTGAGATTAAAATTTTTGGATTACTCTTACTTTATTTTCAGTGGAGGAAATAAATGTCAATTTGGGTAATTCTCTTTTCCTTACTTGTATGAGTTGCTAAACAATATCAACTTGGGGTTATGTTTGATTAGGGTGCAAATACGTGTGGGTTTTTGATTGTTAGTTTCAATTCTTGGTTGATGTTGTTGGGTTTCACTAATACCTGATTGTTAAATTAAATATTGTAGGTGAAAGCCCCAACTTCCCTAAATACCACATCATCATTGAATGAGGGATATGGGTAACAAGTATTTGTCAAAAATAATTTAAATACTGGCTTATTCCTTTACATTATCTTAGAAATAAAGATGGATTGGGAATTTGCTATGTCTTGGTAATCTTCCTAGAAATAGGGATGTCCAATAGAGGTTTTGGGTTGATTTATTTGCCTCGCCCATGAGGTATTTGAAAGAATCCATTGGTGATATTTTTGATGTTTTGTTGAAAGACTAACATCAAAACACCTAACCTAGCCTACCCATAGACTCATTAACTAGAATTTGAATGTGACTCTCATGTACCCTTACATTATTTACCACTAGAAAAACTTAATCCCAAGACTATTCTCCAACTGGAATTTTATATAAAAGTGTTTCTCTAAGTTGGCAGTACTAGTAGATTCTTTTAAACAATCTTTAAAACCATACCCCCCAAATTTTAATTTTTGTCTTGCTTTATTTTTACATTGTGGGTAAATAATTAGTAGCTTTCAACATACATAGGATTCAATAACTAGTGACACTCCTTGTGGATTCGACCTCAACTCAAGTTGGATTATTATATTGACAACGACTGCCCTACACTAAAAAAATGGTATAATTGAGTGTGATTAGTATTATAACTTAGATATGAAATATAGCTAGTGTTCCATCTCGCTATCTTACATCTCTCACTCCTATTATTAGCATCATGCATAATGTGTCTATCTTGTGAAAATCACAATTTATAATCACAGTTTATTATGGATGATGGAGCAATATAATCTGGAATGAAGAGAACTCAATGGATGGGCGTCATTGAAATATCTACCATAACCCCTCTCACACTAGTTTGTTAAAGCTTGGGCTTCTCAGTATATCTTGGAAGACCCCTACTCTTCAGCATAGTTGATGAAAATATAGCTTGCTATGATGCATAGAATTCCCTCACCAAAGTCAGGGTGTAATAAGCTAGGGTCGAGTTATCCACCCCAACTAATATCTGTCAAATGTAGCCCACAATAATGGTGCTCCAGCCGACCCTAAAAAATCAATTTGTCTCTCCCTATAAATAGCCCTCATTGTCCAACTGGACTTAGTAATATGGATTTCATGCTAAAAATTGTCCAAAGTCGGGGTGTAATAACCTAGGGTCTAGTCATCCACCACAACTAATATATGTAAAATGTATCCCATAATAATGGTGCTCCAGCCAACTCAGAAAAATCAATTTGTCTCTCCCTATTAATAGCCCTCATTTTCCAACTTGACTTATTAATATAAATTTTATGCTAAAAATATTCAAAATTCCATCCATGAACCATCTTGTGGTAACCTCATCAATAGGATCATTTGAGATATGCGTGGGGTTGGACGTCTAATCATGTTCATCTAGTACTTCTATATCTGATGGTGGTACCTGTTGTGTATCCTGGTCTATACCCATCTAAGACTAGGATACGAATGATGACTACTCCTCATCAACTGCATTAGACTTATCCTAGGACACCTCCTCAGACTGGGAGTCTTGTGTAACTACTAAAGGAGGTGACTCAGACTCTGCCTCCTCCTTCTCATCATCCTTGTCCTAATCATTATCATCATAACCACCACCCTTAAAAGGTTGAGGAGAGTGTGGTGGTGATCTCTGGTCCATCTTCATCCTCAACTTACCTAAGAACTAAATAACCTAAGCTCGGGTCTTTGGATAAGTAAAAGAAGTCTGATTTCCCCACTGTGATTTCTCTGCAAGTTGTACACATAATTTGGTCATAATAATGGCCTCAGTTGTAGCCTGCTTCTAGCCCCTAGTCACTAGTCCTATTTAATTGGCTAGGACTGCTTTAGATCAGGCAGGAAATTACTCCTCCTCCAAGATACTAATCTCAAAAGTGTAATCTGTCGCCTAGATGGTTCACTTTATTCTTTGATGAGTTGGGTGTCATAATGTAACACCCCGAAATTGGGTCTCGAGACGTGACATAGTGCTTAGGGTGACAAGTGACCCCAAGATAAACCTTCTACTAGTATAACTCATAAGCAACTGAATAAAATGCTTAAATCTGTATAAAATCAGTGAGAACATAAAACTTTTATTAAATTGATCAATACAAATTTGAACTTTACAAGATTACAACTCTGCTTTTACCAAAATTAAACTAAAACTGAATACATTAACTCTACTGACTTTCTATGAATCCTCTACTAGTATTGACTTTAGATAGCCAGGTCATGACTCCCAACTATCCCAACTCAATACGACTGAAATAGAAGAATAAAGAACTTCTCAAACTGTCTATCTAGCTCAAACCCTTGAATCAAAAGGATTCATCATCTGCTGACTGAATCTGAATGTGCATAGCAAGTCTTGTACCTTCATTATGAGACAATGTAGCACATAGACGTATATATGGATCAGCACCTTGGGAATGTATTGAGTATATAGAGGTGAAATGCAATAAGTAAACAATATCTCAATATCATCAAAGTTTATAAAATTATGCATGCTAACATAAATGACGCATATAGCTTGAATAATATCTAAAATATAAATCTCATAAATCATGAATAATAAAACATGTATAAATCTCGTGAGTCATTTAACTTGCTTCTAAAATCTGTATTCTCCACTTATTCTCAAAACTTGTAAGGTAGATGAAATATGAAACTCATTCTGTATAGTAAACTCTTTATCTCAATACTTTGAATCAATAAAACTATTTCAAGAGTGGGGGACATATTTAGGATTTTTTAATAATCGACATAAACCATGTGAGATACATAGAGTCCAATGTCTTACCCACATTGGGGAGAGCTGTTCCTTGCCATCAGATAGAACCTTTACTTTAGTGATCACTATCTTAACCCACTTGGGGTATATTACAAACCTATGGGGGCACGTAGTTCTGAGGCATGATACCTCAGAATCAAGACCAACTCGGTGCTAAATACTACTCCCTTACTTAGCTCAGAAATTTGGAAAATCCACCTTAAAACATTTTAATAATATGCAATGGGAGCTAAAAAGAATCATCCCCTTTATCTCAAAATCAAGAATGTGGATTTCTTTCTTAACTTAGGGTCAAAACTCACATCTTTCTTGAAATCTAGATAGACTTATCATTAAAGCTTTAAAGATCTCATAATAGTGGAAATATGAACATACTTCTTTCAATTCTTTAAAAGTTATCAACAACTCATTCTCAAAACTCATAATTTAACAATAAGGCTCAACTCATAACAACAAGTCTTGGGAATACTTGAAAATATGAAATCAATTTAGGAATGTGCAATTTATATCATAAACTCTCAATTTATATCATAATTAAACAAGATAATCATGTAATTCAAGACATGAACAATTTCATAATCTCATAAACTTGAAATATAGAAAAATAATATGAATTCATCTTGAAAATACGAAATTCTTTAAGAAAAACTAAAACTTTGGGCACAAGAATGAAAGGGTGTTCTTGTTCAAAACCTACATACCTTAATAGACTTGATTTGATGTAGAGAACTTGACCTTGAAACCCTAGGAGATGATCTTGAAAGCTTTATTGAGATTCTTGGATTGTGATGCTAAACTATTGGTTTCTTTCTTGAACAGGATGACCTTAATTTGAGGTTCTTGGGAACTTTCTGGAACTTTTTGGATTAGAAATCTTAGATTCTTGATTATCTTGAAGAAGGAGTAATGGAGTTTTGAATTTCTTGGGAGATGATTTAAAGAGGAAACCCTAATATTGTTCTTGTGAATAAAGGGGATTAAGGGTTGTTTAAACTGATTTATAATAATTAAGTACATGATTTTGATTATTTAGGTCATAGGGGGTGAAGGAAAAGTCCAAAATACCCTTACTAAACAGCTTATCAATTGCTGAAAATCTCGGCTGACGATATTTGTGATAAGCCGTCAGACTTGTCATAAGTCATCACAAATGCCGTCACTTGGGAGTTGGATTTTATGGGTTTCTGCCTAAGCCTGACGACATTTTGTGATAAGCCGTCAGACTTGTGATAAGTCATCACAAATGTCGTTATTTGGGACTGGAATTTATGTATTTCTGCCTAAGGCTGACGACATTTTGTGACAAGCCATCACAGACGTGATAAGTTAGCAGAAATGCCATCTCTCAATTTTCCAGGCTGACATGCTTGAGTAAAATGAGCATAACATTTTGCTCCGATATCAGATTTATGCATAAATCATATTTTTGGAAATATAATTTAGTATATATCGAAATTTAATCTTTAATTAATTATTGTAATTAACTTTTCCTAGTCACTACTCCTCTTGTAGAGTAAGTAGCAATAATCTAGGTGGGATCCTAAAGCTTACAACCGCTAGAAAATCTGTCAAATCAAAGATAATATAATGCATGAATAAGTACTGGTTTAGAAAAACTTTGCACTTCCCCTACTTCATCATTATGCTAGGGTTCCCACAACCCTAGCCAAGGGTTTCAGCCGCTCATGCTTTTGAAATGATCTCCGCAATTCACGATTGAAGACATTCACATGATATCACAAGAATAATTGAATAAAACTAAAAGTCTGAAACTGAATTAACAACCAATATCAATTCACAAGTAATACCATGATCAAAGTTGAATCTTGGAATAAAAATATATGTTTGTGAATTTTAAGAGTGTGTAACCTAACTAAAAAAACGTCCAAATGGTATATATAGGATACAAGGAAACCGTAAAAATCAACTCCAAAATCAGAAAGGAAAATATAGGTCAGTGGCCGCTTACTTAGGTCATATACAAACCATATGTACCACATACAGGTCGTATATTGACCTAGGGAAGTGCCGAAGCTTCTATGTAGATCCTACAACTCTCTAAACTTTTGATCTCTTTACCTACCTTTATTATATACAAACTATATGTTCTACTTATGGAATCTATGTGCCCTTAGTATGGGACAGAGTCTTCTTTTTCCTACTCTTGAGTCTCTGGATTTCATATTTTGGTTCATACTTTGATCACCTACATCTGGTAAGTGGAACATACACCCAAAATTACCTCGATAAGTAGTCATGAACTTCAATTTTCATCTTTTTCTTTAGTTCATCATCCAAACCCTAATTTCCTATAAAACATACATAAAACAAATCATATCTCATAAAAAAACCTATGAAACTTTCATATTTTCATAGTTTTATACATCAAAAGCGCTATAAATCCATAGCACATAAGTAGTAATTGAGGAAAACCCCTCAACAAACCACCTATACTAACTGGCTAAACCCAAAAAGCTCCCAATGTCAAATGGAGTAATGGGCCAAGGCTACTGCTTCACTGAATCTGTTCTTTGAGGATGTACATGAATACTAACACCCAAAATCATATGTCCCAAAAGGTAACCGACTCCTACCAAAATTCAGAATGCCTAAACTTTATACAACTAGCCATCCTTGAGGATTTGTAACACTATTCTCAAATAGTCTACATATTCCTCCCCACTCTTAGAATATTCAAGTATTTCATCTATTAAGCCAATGTAAAAAATGTCAAAATACTATTATTTGTATTTTACTATATTTTTCTTATTTGTATGTGTTCTCTTATTAGTAGATGTTTCTTAAATAGTCAGTTAGAGTTAATGTATGTAGTTTCAGTTCCTCATTCTTGTAGATTTTAGTGTTGTACACTTTGAATAGTAATGTTTTGAAATATAGTATGTCATGATTATGCTTCCACTCAGTAAATTTGGATTATATATATATTTTAAAAAATTTGCTCAAGTAGTATGCTAGTACATGGGTTAGCTTGGAATCAGTTATGGTACTAAGCATCTAGTATGACTAGGGGCAGTGTCGGATCATAAAAAACATGGTATCAAAATGCAAGGTTCAATTGTCCTGGGGTGTCATGAAGTTATGTCTAGTAGAGTCTTATGAAATAGTATAGTGACGTATGTACTTTTTTGTGACGTTACTGGGTATTTAAGAAATAATACCCTTATTTCAGATCTCAGATCGTGTTGTAGAGATATTCTCTAAGAAACTTATACAGATCTTGTCTTTCTCTATTCATGTTAACTCTGCATTATTTTTGAGGTAATAAAAATAGTCAAGCTTATATTCCTACTGATAGAGTTTTCTTAGAAAATCTCCATAGACAGTTTTGAGATTGCATATGGTCTCAAAAGGATTCCATCTGTTACTTTAAGTTCTAATGTTTGAAAGAGTTCATTCTTCTTTATGAAAATAGTTCACTAAGACAAAGTCAGATGTGCCCCAGATCCCTTCTTAGAATCCAATGATAGTATATGACCTAGAGTTAGAAGCATGAATCTAGAAGTTTAATAATAGTGAAGTGGGGGATATAATTTATCTGAATTTAGTAGATAAGGTACCCATAGAGCTAGAAAGATATTGTGTGGTTTGTTTAATAGCACTTTGAGAGAGATTTCTATGTTAAGGGAGAGTTAGAGTATATTAATGCTTTAGTGGGGATAGAGATTATACAGCGACCACAATGATAGAGCAGCTTTATAAGGTTGATTATATTTATTAAATTTTTTGTGGATTAGTGTTTCATGATTTCCATCCAATATTAATAAATGGGTGTTAGTTTATGAGAAGTTTAGGAATATTCATGTTAAGTATTAGAATCTAAGTTTTTATTATGGATGATTAAGATAATTAAAAGAAGAGTTTGAAAATCTAGATAGTGTGAACTCAGGGTATGGTGATACTCTTGAAGATTCTAAGTTAGTAAGTTTTTAAGTTATTATATAATGATTATTGGGGTGATAGAAAACTAAGACTCCTATCTCAAAAAGAAGTACTAGCAATGGGTTTTACACATTAAGATATAGTCTTTTAGGGTGAGTTTATTATTTATCTGTATTGTAATGTCTCAAACTCTAGAGTAGAGTTATTGCAGTTTAGTTTAGAGTTTATTAAATGAGTTTTTAGACTTATAACGATGAAAAAAATTTGACGGGAAGATAATCGAATAAGGAACCAAGTCAAGTTTCAGATTCAAGGAGTGATGCTAGTGAGTTCTAGAACAACAGAAGGGGAGGAAGGTTCCCACCCCATTCTTATCTCAGTTGAATTTTTTTTACTCTAGTCATCATAGCAACTACTCATGCCTTACAAGTTATCTCTATGATTATAGCTCATATTCATGTACTTTATATAGAATTATATATGCTTCTGGTTCCAAGTATAAAGAGTGACCCTCAGAAGTATGACTCATATTCCATGAATTTATGAACTCCATAATCAAGTCATGCCACTCATGACTTAAGTACTCATGTTTTACAGTATGCTTAGTTCCCTAAACTCATGGTACACCCTTAATAACCAGTGATAATTTTTATTATGTTATGTATGTCCTCAATTAAGATCTCTTTAATGAATACATATTGTTGATACACTATTTGTCAAGCCTTAGTTAAGGGTCAAAGTTTTGCATGGTATTCTTTCGTGCTTCAGGACCTCATGTTCTAACCTTTCAGTGACCTGTCATTATATAAAAATAGTGGTGATGAGCAATAGTTTAGATAGGAGAAAGTAAATGTTCCTTATTAGGGAAAGATTGTTGTATGCTTTCTTTTTCTAAGGATATAAGTGTGATGGATGATTGAGACAAAGATTTAGTATATGTCACAGTTAGTGAAAAATTCTAGGTGTGTCTTCTTGTTAATAGTGAAACAAAGTTGTTATTGATAGAGTTATTAGAGAATATGGAAATATTCCTAGGTGTGTTCGTTGTCTATAAGTCCATAGGCGGTTATAATGATAGGCTTTGATTTCATGTTTTTATATATTGATAAATGCATTGTGCATTAGTGAATTCCTAGTAAGATGTTAAAGTTAGTTGTTAAAGTGGTAAGGAGTATTATTCTTGAGATGAGAGCCCTGAAAACACATAGGGTATTGAATACATGGTTTATACTGGTATCATGGTGTTATGTGGGGTACCTTGTGACATTGAGTAGGCATGAACATGGTGGGAGAATTTAGTTCGGCTAAGACTAATTCCTTCTTTAATGAATCTTCAATGATGGTTGGTTATGAATACCTGATACATATATTGTTGTGCATGTTACAGATTTAATGTTAAAAGTCATTCAAATTATTTTTTTATCATTATATTCAGATTATAATAATATTGAGCACTAGTAAGTTTAAAACATGATTAAACTTTTATTAGTATCAGTGTCAGTTCAGTTGGGAATAAGAATTAGCACTGAATGAACCTAGGGATTAAGGTTCCCCTGCCAATTAAGGACTGAGACCAATAGTAGAAATCCCTAAGTTTCAGAACTAAGTAGACATCTTAGTTTATGAGAGGTCACCCACCAGTAGAGGACTGGCACTCTCTTAGGGTTCACCCACCAGTAGAGGAATTACACCATAATCCTCCGGGACATCTTATTAGTGGATCCACACATCAAGTGTCAGTACCTTTTGCAAGGTACTGATACCCTTTCGACTGGGTTTACAGGTTTGACCCCGATTAACTAAGAATGGGGCATGTTAGTTAAATATTAGATCCCATAGTTTTGATTTAGTATTTAGATTATATCAGTTCAGGTTTGTATGATCAAGTGTCCATATATCAGTTTTTTAGATCATTTCAATACATGTTTATGCTTGGTCTTACAATCGTTTTACATGTTTATGCATTCATGCTAAGTATTTATACATGATCCTCAGCATGGTTTTACAACCTATTTAGCTTTAACTTGAGATTTATATATAGTATTCATGTTTCTACTACTTCCTAGTTTATAGAGATATTTTATCTTATGATTTAGAGATTTCACGATACCTTACAATTTTTCACATATAAAGATGTTTTATATGCATACTTCAGAAAAGGGTTTATGTCCTCAGTTTTAAAGAAATGATTTAAGTATTTTCATGATTAGTTCTTGTCTCACATACTCATTATATTCAAAAATAATGACAACATATATATGCCTTTGGCTACATTTTTTGATAATGTAGGTACCAGATGTAGCCCACACACCACGATCAGACAGATTGTAGCTTCTGGATAGCAGGTGATCAGTTCTCTTATTTCGAGGACTCAAGTTAGTTGCAGTTCTTTTATTATATTTTTCTTATTCGTATGTAATTATTTGGGATAGTTGGAGTCACGTCCCATCTATCCATAGCCAATATTAGAAGCAGCTTCATAGATAGTTAGTTGGAGTCATTGTACAGTTCCTCATTCAACTTGATTTCTGTGTTGTAAACTTTTATAAAAAATGTTTAGAAATAGTTTATGTCATTATTATGATTTTACTTAGCAAATTTAGCTTTTATATAAATTTTAAATTAGTTGCTCAAACAGTATACTAGTACATGGGTTATCTTGGGATCACTTGGGTTTCTAAGCACCATGTTACGCCTAGGGGTAGTCTCGGATCGTGACATATTCAGTAGGGAAGAATGGAGATGGAATGAGTATTTGGAAGAAAATCATTCTCTAACTCTACTTCTCTATCAAGAGGTACCTCAGGTTGATCTTCTTGGAAGACTCTGGGAAATTCTTTGACTTTACGAACTGATCGAATGATTGGGGTTTTAGACTTAGTATCCTTAACCCAAACAAAGTGGTAAATACACTATTTTAAGATTAACTTCCTAGATTTAACATAAGAGATGAACTGACCCTTTGGAGATCTTGAGCTATCGTCAAACTCGAGGACTGACTCATTAGGGGACCAAAAATTCAGCACTAGGGTGCGACGATTAATTGATGCATAACATGAATAGAACTAATACATGCCATAAATGACATTAAAATCTATTATATCTAGCTAAATTAAATCTTCTAAGGTGACCCTATGGAGGTCAATAATAGCGTACTTTCTGTACACTCGTCAAGAGACAACTAATTCACCAACTGGACTAGAAACTTAAAATGGTTCAAAAAGACTCTCGAGACTTACAGCAAAATTAACAACAAATGGGCTTATAAAAAAAAGATTGTCCTCATGTCTAGCAAAATAAAAACATTAAAGTGAAGGACATAATGTATACCAGTGACTACATGAAGCTCTGCTCCTGATAGGATGAATGGGATAAAAATTATTCTAACACTGACCACTATTGGTACTGGATATTGTGTTGTGTTATGAGGATGGAAAGCTTGATTGAGTTGCTGAAGTAGTGGGCTGAGCCTTGGGGGAAAGCATTCTTGTTTCCCACTTTTGCAAAAGGAAAATCCCTTAATCTGTGTTTCATCTTCCCACATTCATAACACTTTGTTCTGCAATCTAAACACTCACCCTCATGATTTCTACCACATCTCTTGCAGGCTGGATATCGAGGTCCCCTTGCAACGCTATATTAGGATCTGGAAGTCAGTGCCCTGGATCACTGTTCTCACTTAGTCCTTAGTGCAGGGGCAGGGGCTTAAAATGGTCCAGGTGCTGATGAATGAATCTGAAAATTAGAACAATTTCCCACTCCTGACTTTTTCTGGTTGTACTAAAATTGTCTAGTCCTAGCCCTTTTTATTTTCTCTCTTTCTTTTCTTTAGTTTCTCTTCCTCAATCTATTAAGCATGAGTCATCATTCTTTCAAAATATCCATATCACAAATTAACATGGTAGTTCTACACTCTTGTACTACCAAATTTAACACTCTAACAAATAACTTAGTCATACGAATCCTAGAATTGGAAACAACTTTGATCCATACATAGCTAGCAAGGTGAAGTTTAGTAGATATTCCTTCACAAACATAGATCCCTGCCTCAGTTTCATGAACTCCTCTCCCGTAGAATCCCTCATATAATGAGGAAAGAACCAGTCCAAAAATGTCATATGAAATATATCCCAACTCCCAGGAGTTGTATTCTCACCTCTACCTTCCTTTTACATAGTAACCCAGTCATTAGCAAAATCTTTTAATTGATAAGAAGCCAATTACACACTTTCATCTTCTATAACATGAATAATCTAACTAATGTTCTTCACCTCAGAGATGAAAAATAGTCGATCCTCATTCATCTTTGACCCAAAGAACTCAAGTGGATTTATTCTTATGAAATATCAAACTCTAGCTATAGCTAAGTTACCTCTTTGCTGAATTAGGACTGTTGCTAGGTGATTACCCTGAGCATTTGTATTTGAGATAACACTTGGAAAATAGTCCAAAACTCAATGTAAAATAAATTCTCATTCAAAGGATCTGCAGGTAGTAGTGAGGCAGGTTGGTCCCTATTTCTGGAGGCGTAAGCTCTACGAGGAGGAATTTTTTGTCACATGAATGAACTATTGAGATCTTAAAAGAATGGATGGTTACTAGTACTTTTTAAAGCTTGTCGCTCGCATGTGTGACACGCTTCACACACATTATTAAGATACTACATAATGCAGCTTGTCAAACTCCCTATGACTCTTTAAACCTTACACTCTGATAGCAAGTTTGTCACGCTCTGAGACTACCTCCTAGATGTCACTTAGTTCTTACAACTACATGAAATGATCAGAACCAGAGCCTTATCGTAATGGGCATCTCAAGTCCAACAAGGATCGGAGACCATACTCGATAGCCAGTCCAACCAACCAATATACCCTGAGTCGGATGAATTCCAAACATATAGCAAGATAAAGTATTCAAAATGTAATGACTTTGGGATAGGTGTATAACCGAGACCAACCCAAACAAGTCAAATCAACCAAAGACAACCCAAACCCAACAATAACCAAAGCCATATACATTCCATACCCAAGTCCACAGTTGTCAATACAAAGCCTCTAAACAATGTCCAAGAATATCTAGTCAGGACATGCCCCCGTCCAGAGCCAAAAACAAATGTCAAAAGAATAGTAAAGGCACAAGCTAAATCATAATATGAAATGTGCCTTTCGAATAATGGAAGCACACAACTTCAGTCTGACTCGAATCTATCCCCAAATCCAAGTCACCGAGATGGAGGTGTGATGGTATAGTCGGTTCTTGTATCGCATGAGGATACAGTGACTGGAGATGTGTTTGCATGATGAATGCTATCATGCACTCAGGAATAAGGATAAAGTAATGCCATTATTCAAAACCAAAGTAAATAACCATACGAAATCACATACATATATACATATATACCATGTCGAGAATGGGAATCGGGTTTAGCATGCATTTAAAATCTTAACCTCAATTGAGTAGCTTTGTCATCAGAATCCACCCACGGGGGATATGGGTCAAGTGTTACCCCCTGAATAGGACCCAGTGCATGTAGCCACACGAACCGGAGATATCATAGGGGTCAAAGATCCCCATATACCCTTCACCCTCCATGATACATATATACAAGTATAACTTAGGGATTTCTGTGTACCCCATAAGTATAAGGTCCACATGTCCAACCCTCATGTCAGCAAACATGTGTTTCCAGTGTCTGTCCATCAGACTTACACCTTCATGGTAAGCTATTACAACCCGCTATTATTGGCCAATTAAAACCGTTATCGGATAACCAAACCACCAACTCCAGGTGTTAATTACCAAAGAATTATGTAGAGGTATCGAAATACCGACTATAGCTTGAAAGCAATGTCATTAGCCAACACTTAGGGGATACCCATGTAACCCACATCATTACCAATTAAACCAAAACCATAACCATCAAGGCCTTACCAAGTCCTTTAAAACCAACCAAACCAATTTAAGTTCCATCACCATATTATGCATTGCAATATTTTCAATAAATGCCAAACTCTGTGTCAAAACCATTCTTATTGGCATTTTATCAAACATGTTGAGGGCATATAGTTTCCAAAACAAAAACATAGAACCAATTGTGCATTCCCATGCAACCAAATTTTCAAACTACAATTATAATATGAAAAACCATAAGTAAAGCATGGGAAGACAATATCCAACCATTTACAAGCAAAACCGGCAACATACAATCCAAAACCAAACAATACCCATAATTAAATCATGAGAACTATTCATTACAAAATGAATTTAGTTGAACTAACAATAAGGGAGGATTAACATGCCTTATTTATGAAGATTTACCGAGAGAATTTGTTCTTTAAGCATGTAGATGAACACTTGAAGATAACCCTAGCCTAATTTTCATGAGAGAGTTTAAAGAGAGTTTTAGGAGTATTTTGATTTTTCAAAGTGTGTTATGAGAGGCTAAAATGTGATATAAGACATGGGGACTTAAGGGTTTGGAGTGGTAAATATCAGCAATACCCTCAGCTTAAAAGCCGAAAAATGGGTGCAGAAGGGTACGAATTGACCTACCAAACCGTACCCACAACAAACGAGTGGTACCTTGCACTCGTACCCTAGGAAGCAACTTAGACTCCAACACTGTACAACATACAACCACAGGGGCAAAAGAGTATCCATAACATACGATTAGTACCCTTAAATCATACCCTAGGCAGCCTACCAAGGGCTTGACAGAGTGAGAATTATACGAGTCCAAACCAATTTCGTTCCATCATCATATGACTAGTCAGATGTCCGCTCATACCTTGTCCAGAAAAGAACCAAATCCACACTAAATAACATATGATCAAGACCCCTACTCTTAACCCATATCATACGACTAGTAAGCATGAATCGTATAATATCCAGAGAGTTCAAATTCATAAAATTTCTATAGTTCAAAACTAGGGTGTTTTCGTCTCCCCCACTAGGATCATTCATTCTCAAATGACGGGTAAAGGTGAGAACAAGGACAATTACGACACAATACTCCCCATTTAACTCCTTTTTAATGAAGTTAGAAAACCAAGACATTAAGGAATCATTATTTTCTTTAACCAAGACAATAAACAAATATGTTAAGAATGCATACACACTTTAAGCACCATTATCCAAAATGGGGAACAATTGTGGAAACTTGGACTTCATGTACTCTCTTGCTTCCCACGTAGCCTTACTACACAACCCATACATCTAACATAATATCCCCTACACAAGACCACACCCTCTACCAAGATTGCAACATAAAGACAATATTCCTCAATTTCAACCTGCTAACACCCCTCATAATTTTACCACCAAGGACATCTACTCCCTCGTTCAAAACATTACTACGCCTCCACAACTATTACCACCGTAACATAATAAGGGTCATTGAGGAACTAATGTACAAGAATTACTCATGTTACTCAATGCGAGACCCGCTAAATGAGACACCGTACAATAGGCACAAAGTACTTTGTAGCAACCACCTAGGTTATAAATAGGGGGATCATTTTGACATAAATGTACCATAACACAAGTTCTTATGGATGAGCATCAGGAGAAACACAACTGCATATATCATGGTCAATATAACATAAAACCGAGAATTATATTAAGGGAACAAGGTGAGGGTTTTTGCTTAAAACAACCATTTCTTAGAACCAGGCATGATGTGAGACATAAATATATGGATCATGAGTGTAATGATATTGGAAAAATTGGAAGCTTTGATTTATGAGAACCATTATTGACTTTGATCCAAGGGATGGAGTATGGACATATTCACTACATAGAATGCGGTCCTTAGGCATAAGCACTATTAGAAAGCGTGCAACACTAGTACAATGCCTTCTTAATCAAAATAGGAGGGAATCTCTAAAATAGGAGTAAATTCACCCCGACTTCCCTTTGAAGTCTACTGAAAGAAGAAAATTTAAGATTAACCTTTCAATGTCCATCTTACTACACTTACAAGAACAACACTCCTCTCTAAGGGGTATCACTACGGACATGCACTAGGGATACTTGACTATTTTATACTTAAAATCTTATCTATCCTGATTCTATGTGGGGTCCATCATAGCATCACAATCCCCATGCCCTAACCCATTCAATGACTTATACCTAATCAAACAGTTCAACCTAGTCCTCCAGGCTATATATATCATAATTTCTCCCACCCCTGTATTCTCTATGTCATCAACCACATCTTTTCTGCACACCTTACATGCCTACTATTCTACCCCCTATGTCTCGCATTGCTATCCACAAGCTAACATACTTCCTTCATAAAAATCAACCTTTATGGTTCAAAGTTAGTGTCTATCAACTATCATGCACTACTAACCGAGTACCCCGCATAAAATTAATATATTTAGTCCACCCTACAAGGAGGTCACCATAGATTCCTTACTAACCTACTGATAACTTATACATAGCTAGAGAAAACCACCACCCATGCACAAACGAATGAAAGCACTCAATAAAGAAACACCGAGGCAGTCAAACCCTTATCAGAAGAATACTTCAACTTCTCCTTAAGCCCTTTCAACTCAACTGGAGTCATTATATAAAAAGGTATAGGTATAGAATGAGTGTTTGGAAAGAGATCAATCCAAAAATTAATTTCCCTATCGGGTGGGATACCAGGAAGGTCATCATGAAAGACCTCAAGAAATTCATTCACCAATGGTATAGAATGTAAGGATTGCCCCTCCGAGTTAGAATCTTTAACCCAGACCAGATAATAGAGACACCCCTTAGAAATAAATCTTCGAGCTCTAAGATATGATATAAACCTCACCTTAGAAAATAAGGAAACCACCCTACCACGCACTAACTGGCTTATTAGGGGATTTAAAGAAGACCTTATGGGTCCTACAGTCGAGATATGCATAGCATGAGTACAACTAATCCATCCTTAATATGATATTGAAATCTACCATATCTAATTTAAATAGATCCACCGTAATTTCCTTACTACCAACAGATACCACACCTCTTATAGACTCTTCTAGAAATCACAGAGTTACCTACTAGGGTAGAAATAGAAAAAGGGTTTGAAACACATTCATGACCAAAAGCAAAATACACAACCACAAAAGGGGTCACATAAGAGAGAGTGGACCCCAAATTAAGTAAATACCACACAACACAAGAAAAGTGTTTCAACATACTATAAACTACATTAGGAGTTGGCTCAGGCTCCTTTGGGATAGAGAGATTATCAAGACGGTCTAGGATAATGTCATGGATAGAAGTAGCACCCCTTGGTGCAGGATCTAGAGTTGTGGAAACCGATATCCTATTTGCCCATTGGAAATCCTCATGGGACACTCCCGCTATATGTGACGTCACTAACCACAACTAAAACATCAATTCCTCCCTTTATAGAAATAACCGTGGTGCAACATACCATGAAATTAGTAGAAAAGATAGAGTGGGGCTAACCAAACTCTACCAGCCCAAAAATGATATTCACCAGAAGACTGAGGATATAGTAAACTAACAACCATATAGAAACTCCCCAAATTCCCTTGCTTAGAACACTGTCAACCACATCTACCATTATTTCTCTGACTACTTCCAAGATCAGAATACTGGGACTTCTTGATCTACCTATTTCTTAACCTTGCTTTATTCTTTCTCACACCAGTAGGGTCATATTGGTATGGTAGATATTCTACTATCTAGGTCAACAAATAAATATATCCTCAAAACTTAGCATTGGTAACTTCTCCATGAGGTGACTGAGCATGAGTATCACCTTTCGGAGTAGGGTTAGTGGAGACCGGTGGAAATCCACATGGAAAATTAGAAGCAATGAACCTTGATCGAGTATGTGCCCCATGAGTTAGATGAGATCTATACGCATCATCCTTGGGTTGGATGGAGCAGTTTCCATGAGCTTTAGATCATCGGTAAGGAATGATCTAAAAGGCAAATAAAAGAAGATTTAGGGGAGAGTTCAAGACACCAGACCCTATAGCCTAAAAATAGAACATCAAAAAAGTGAAACATTCTTAGATGTCTTATAGACTCTCATAGGTGTGACACACTACACACCCATAAAAGAGACTCTACTTGACACGACTTTATGGATACCCTATGACAAAAAAAACCTAAGATCTGATAATAACTTGATATGACCCAAACTAGGTCTTTGTCTTAATGGGAATCTCTAGTCCAACAAGGAACGAAGACCACCCCCGATACCCAATCAAACCAACCAACATATACCCTTAGTTAGATAAATTTTGAACATATAGAAAGATTGAGTAATTCAAGATATAATGACTTTGGGATAGGTCTATAACCAGGACCAGCCCATACAAGTCAAATCAACCAATAGCAGCATAAATACAAAAATAACCAAAACCATATCCATTCCATGCCTAAGTCCACACTTGTTTATTCAAAGCCTCTAAAAAATATCCAAGATTATCTAGTCGGGCATGCCTCTGGCCATAGAAAAAAAATGTCAGAAGAATAGTAAAAGTATAAGATAAACCATAACATGAAATAGACCTTTCGAAGAATGAAAGCTCACCCTCGTATAACTTAGAGGATTACTATGTACCTACTAGTATAAGGTTTCCATAACCAACCCTCATGTCTGAAAATATGAATTTCTAATGTCAGTCCATCATACACACACATTCATGGTAAGCTATCACAACTTGGTATTATTGCCTAATTAAAACCATTAGCATACAACCAAACCACACACTCCATCTGTTAATTACCAAGGCATTATGTAGTGGTATCGTCATACCAACTATAGCATGCATGCAATGTCATTAGCCAACGCTTAGGGGATTCTCATGTACCCTACATAATTACCAATTAAACAAAAACCATGGCTAACAAGGACTTACAAAATGATTTAAAACCAACCAAAACTATTTAAGTTCAATCACCATACTATGCAATGTAATGGTTTTAATAGAAGTCAAACTATGTGATAAAACAATTCTTATAGGTATTTTATCAAACATGTTGAGGGCATATAGTTTCCAAAATCGAAACCAAAACCAAAACCAAGAACAAAGTAACCATTCCCATACAAGCACATGTTCAAACCACAATTATAATATGTAAAATTTTAAGTAAAGCATGGGAAAACAATATACAATCATTTGCAACCAAACTCCCCCAAAATATAATTCAAAAACAAACAATACCCATAATTAAATCATGAAAACCATTTATTAAAATAAGAATTTAGTTGAACTAACAACGAGGGAGGAGTAACATGCCTTATTTATAAGATTCACGAAGAGAATTTATTTTTTAATCCTCTTGATGAACACTTGAAGAAAACCCTAGCCCAAAATTTTTGAGAGATTTTTTAGAGAGTTTTAGGAGTACTTTGATCTTTGAAAGTGTGTTATGAAAGGCTAAAATCTGATATAAGACGTGGGGACTTAAGGGTTTTAGGGTGGGAAATTTTGAAATACCCTCATATTAAAAGCTAAAAAATAATCATAGAGGGTACGACTAGACCTACCAAGTTGTACCCACAACATATGAGTGGTACCCTCCACTCATACCCTAGGCAGTAAGTTGGAATCCAACACTATCCATATCATATGATTGGTAACCTTAAACCGTACCCTGGGCTGCCTTCCTAGGGCTTGATACATTAAGAATTATACTAGTCTATAACCTATTTCGTACCATCATCATACGACTAGTAAGATCCCACTTATACCTTGGACTGAAAAGAATAAATTCCATACTGAGTAACATACGACTAAGACCCCTAAATTGTACCTACATCATACTAGTAAGAATGAGTTTTATGATATCCGGAGAGTTCAAACTCAAGAAATTTTAAAGGATCAAAACCCCTGAAGTTTCACTACAAGTAGCCCAAATCTAAACCATGGTACACACTCAATGCCGAATAACAAATACTTAGCCTAGACATAATCAATAATATTAACATATAAGCTTAATTGTACTTGAAATATCAATCTCAATAAAAGTAGGATAAACCAAGCCACAACAAAAAGTTGAATAGTCAAGTGAAATAAATAATAGATAGGTTCTAACAAGTTATGTACCGACTTTTGATGGTACATTTTACATCTTTTATAAGGGATAATTGTTTGTTTTTTAGCAAATTTTAGTGTTATTTGATGTGTTTTGTGCTTATTCTCAGGAATAATACTTAGAAGTACGAAAATTTTAGTAAGTCAAGGACCAGAGGCCTTACGATAGGCTAACGGACTGTCAGAGTCTCGATGGATGGATAGACTGCCCATCTCGCTTGATTAGATTGTCATTAATCTTAAATACGGGTGACAACCCAAGTGATAAATCATCATGTTCATTTTTGATAGTAATCATGATCATCAGAATTAACCAAAATATATAAAAAAAATTAGAATTACTGATGAATAAGGTGACAAGCCAGTGATATACTAATGGACCATCGCCAATCACCACATAACTGTAAATAATTGATTCATTAGCGATGGTTCAGTTGACAAATCATCACCGACCCAATGAACCATCAAGAAAACATTTTCACTGATGTGGTAGCCCAAATTTAAATTTTAAATCCCAAATTTTTGGAAGCCTATAAATATCCCGTTTAGGTTAGAATAGAATTCTTTTGTCTATTGTTTAAATTTGTAACGTAAGTTTGGCTGAGATTCAAGTTAACAATATATTGTTTCCTTAGAATTTTGAATTAGGAATTCTAATTTCTTTTGGATTATAAGTTAAACTTTCAATTTTATGAAATTATTATTTTTATCTATCTTTATAAGTATGTGTGGATAAATCTACATAACTTGGTTTATGAGCACCTTGCTAAAATCTCAATTCTCAATTTTGGCATGCTGAATTTATATTGAAATTGTGATTATATCATAATCTCTTTATTTTAATGATTCATCATTATTGTAAACTTGAGATTATTCCCTAAAACATAACTTGCTTGAATAATGAAGTTATTCTTGGGAAAAGAAAATAGTGATGATAACATATTAGAGTTCTTATTCTCTAATTTATGAATTGATGCCTTAATTAGACTAATATTTTGGATAATTTATTACGATATATATTGACATCACTTTAAGTTCAAAGATATTAAAGTGAATCAAACTTTTAAGGTTGAGAAAAATTTATATGGAAATTTTATGTAACTTCTCTATGATCACAAGCATTGATATGAATTCATGTCTAACCTTGGCAGAGTTAATACAACTTGGCGACCATAACCTCAATTTTACTATTTCCCCATTGTCAAATCGTTATAAAGATATTGGTCATTACTAATATGGAATTACTAAATTAATATTTCATACAAAAACCCCTATCCAACAAAAATATATAATTAAAAGTCAATGAATCTGCATACAACTTAATCAACAATTTATTCTCTAGGGGATTTGACCCCCAAACTTTGTTTGTTTATATATTTCACAACAACCACTTTCACTCTTTTGGGGAGTTGTAGTTTGGGTGTATTAACAAGCCTCTAATTAAACTAAAGAATCACTTGGAAGGACCTCTGCTTAACCGAAAGAAATATAGAAAATAAATTTCTATTTATTAAATAAGCATAAAAAGTAACCATATTCTTGGACATCATAACATGAGGACTCAAGAGCTAAAAAATATAGGATATGGTGATAATGGCTAATTGTACAACTGAGGACGAACACCATAACCTACATTATGAAAAAATATTGCACACATGTACATATGTGGTCAGTACTTATTGAGTGTACTAAGTATATGAGGGTTAATATAATAAGTAAAACTTAAGCTGAACATACTCATAAAGCATGCATGCTAATTGTAAATAGACTCAACTTGATCATGATAAAAATTGGAGGATAAAATCTAATAACATGTATATCATAAAAACACATCTGAATGAACATATGAGTCAGTAAACTTAATTTTTAAAATCTTCTTTAGTTTTTTAATGGTATATTATTACAGCCGGTAGAAACTATGTGAGCTAGAATGGACTCCAACCATATTGAGGAGAGTAATTCTATCATTTCCATTAGTATAGGACCATAACTTAAACTGATCACTAAACCTACCCCCTTAGGGAAAGGAGAGACTCTTTGGTGAAGCCCTTTAAACCTACAGTGGCACATAATTTTGGGGAAATAGGATTTGGTGAATATATATTCTCCTATCAGTGCTAAATAATACTCCCTAAAATATATACTTATGCTCATACATTTGAGATTCACCTTAAAGTAGCATGTGGGTCAGTAAAACTGAAAACCAACTATGCTCCGCTTGCTTAAATCACACTCATAAAGAAACTTGTGAATTTAATATTTTATCTGAGATCATAAGGTCAAAATTAAAATTTTAATCATGTTGTAATACATTGTAACTTGATCTAGTAAACTTAAACATCATGTAAACTGAGTACTTTATGCTTAAATTATAATTATTCATTATCTCATAGAATTTTCTTGTCAAACTACAAATTCAATGCATAAAATCACTTTCATATGTAAAAACATATGTAAATACAAAAATACACGAATTAAGCCTTAAATCATGAGAAAATGCCATAATTATTCACATAAGAAAAGTAGGTATGAACCCTAGTAGATCGATTTCTTCAAACTTAATTTAAAATAAAAAATTTAGGGCATAAGGGTGGTAGATTATCCTTGTTCAAACTCCATATACCTGGACTTAGATAATTGTTTGAAGGGAACTTGAATTGAAACATTGAAATCTTTTGGTGAAAAAAATTCTTTTCTTGTGTTCTTCACGATTTGGGAGCATATAAATAGCGTACAATGATTTGTGAGAGTGGGGAAACAGGATTATTATGGACAGGGAATCATTTTACAAGTAAAAGATTAAAAATCCCTCAAATTTTTTTAAGAAAAAAACAAAATCTTACATTTTTGTGCCCTTGGGAGTAGCACGCCCTTATCGAATTACACTAAGGGCGTGGCATGCCGTTATTTCTCCAGGACACTAGTTTCCACATAAGGGTATGTCATACCTTAGTGGCATGCCCTAAACATGCACCCTTATTCTTTTGATGTCTTAAAATATCCCAAAATGCATTCTTGAAATGTTGAAACACTTGCTAAAGGTACTGTTATCGTTCTTTATCATTATCTAACTCAGTTATCAGAATAAAAAATAAAGAAGCTAATGAAATAAAATAGTTGAATCTTGGGGTCTAACAAAAGTCAATTGCATTTCCATAATTAGCTAGGTCAAGTAACAGGGGAGATTTTAATTAACAAATGAAAAAACTCCTCCAATAAAGAAGAGGTGATATTCCAATCAATCAACATTAATCGAAAAAATATGACACTGATGATAAAGAATATTTTCATCTAATTTGACATAACCCATTGGTCATGAAAATTTATGTCATGCATGATGTCACAATTGTTTGCTGAAAATATTATTGAGGGTGTTAATGTAACTTTAATATAACAACACTATAAAACTTTTTTTATATCAAATTTTAGGCTATAAATAGCCAACTTCTCTACTTATGTAGAACATATTACTTTATTTTTAAGAAACTCTCTCTCTCTTTCTTTAGAAGTCATGGTTAGAGTTGCACTCATTCTCTCTTATATCATTGATGTTTATTTGTGATGTTACTATCAAATTTAAAGTTTCCCATTTGTAACTTTTTCTTCTCTATTGACTTCATGTGTTAAGTATCGAGTGTGTTATGGTACCAGAGAGTATGGCATATTGATAGAGGGAAGAAATGATGGTGCACAATGACAGTAGGATGTAAATAAGTTCACAATGACAAGGTAATTAAATGAGTTGAGTTTTTGATACAAGTGAAAACAAGGGACAAAGTCCCTATATTGCATGATGATATAAGCATGGTGTTGAATGATAGGGTGAGCATTCATCTTCTATAGTAGTAATCACACAGATTAAATGTCATGAATTTGTACTAATGCTCAAAACTCTGTGGTTGGTTTGTCCTTACTAAAAGGGGAAATATTTTTGTATTTTTCTTTGATGATTAGCAGTTGACTATAAGGGACCAGGTCCCTAGATATTGAAGGCTACAGTACAGCTGGCACGTATCTACACAATTTTGTTCTCTTGTGTAACAAACTATGAAGGTTTTACTTGTACTATTTAGGACACCTGGTCTAATTGTATTTTAACCCTAATCATCACTCAACTATAAAAAAATAAGAATTCTTCTCTATCAAGCAGTTTTTACAAACAAAAAAGCTAAAGAGTGAAAGAAAGGCAAAAACTTAATTTCAACTTTGCTCAAGTTCTTATTTCTTGTGTTCTAAAATAACAAATGTTCTTGAGTCCTATTTGAATCTGTAACTAAATTACTCATTGTATAAGAGTAATGCTCTTTTGTTTTTGCTTTGAGAGTGCCTTAGGTAGAGTTGCCTAAGCTTGAAACTTGTTAGATTTAACTAGTATTGAGGAATCTTGGCAGAGTTTTCAAGTTGATATTGTAGTAGAGTTACTACAAGTAGGAGGATCCTAGAGTTAGTTTCAAGTCTGAGTCTGTAATCAAGAGGTTGATTATAGTGAACTTTAGAGATCTTGTAAGGGCAGGCCATGGTTTTTCCTCCCTTAAGAAAAGAGTTTTCCTTATTATATCCGGTGTATTTTACATTTTCTTCACTATGTTATGTTCCTAATTGGTTTACTGTGTTTTTGTCTATGACTGATTTCGAGGGACCTGGTCCCTAACTAAGTGGTGCAACTCCAAGGGTACCAACAATTTATATTAGAGCCAGAATACTCTAAAAGGTTCAACCCTAGAATGATTTGGTTAGCATGGTCGCTTATCCTAACCTAGAATAAGGTCAATCTATCACTAGACCACCTAGATTTAATAGGCAGTATTATGGGTGGTGGAAAACTAAGAAGTTTGACTTTATTATGGCTTAGGATAGTGAACTTATGACCATTATTCTTTATGGTCCTTATGTTCTAATTAAATAAGTCAAATAAAGGAGAAATAACATGAATGGTAGTAAAAAGAAGAAAAGAGTTCAATGATGAAGATAGACATAAAATTAAAAGAACTGCATGAAATAAAAACTGCTAGTGGGTGGTATTTGACCTGATGAATATAACAGGATCTTAGTCTATGAAAATGCCAAGGAGATCTAGGATTTCTTGAGGAGTTCCTATTAAGGTACCACTGATATGAAGGATTCAAAAGTAGACATATTGACTATGCAATATGAATCCATCACCATAAAAGGAGAAACCACAAAGAAATGCATAAAAGACCATTTCTATCACAAATGAGCTTCACTGCTTAGTAGAAGTGATTCCATTATATAAGCAAGTAAGAAATATTCTCGTTGTTTTTCCTAAGTTCTGGGGAAAAAATGTGGATGCCATAAATAAAGCAAAAAACCTGAAGACCCTCACTATGGATGAACTGGTTGGAAATCTAAAAACCCATGAACTCAAAAAACAATGATGACTGGAGAAGAATTATGTAAGAAGGGAAAAATACCTTACATTAAAGGCTTCAAAACATGTTTCAACATAAGATGGCACTGATGTTGTTTATTTGGAAAAAATGATTATCAAATCCATGAGAAAGAGTGGTCGTTCAAAATAAGAGAAAGCATCAACAAAGGAGAAAGCAATGTTAAGGTGTGTCACATATGGGGAAGTCCTGAACATTTTATTAAGGACTCGGTAATGCAAAAATTAGATTACTAGGAGTATCTTGAGAATAGAGGTGAAAAGGGAAAAACTAGGGACCAGGTCCTATAAAATTCAAGAACAAAAGTTGTAGCTGATTATGTAGTAAAGCAAGCTCTGGCAGTATAGGGAGATTCTAAATCTGATGAAGATGAAAAGTCTTAAGATATGTCAATACTAGCTATGAAAGATAATCCTGGTATCCATGATTCCTTGTTTGCATTCATTTCAAACACAGAAGATGAAGAAGAATTGAGGTAAGTCTTTCTAACATTATAGAGAACCTAGATAACTACTCTACTAGAAAGATAAAGAGGCTTGCAAGTGTGATACAAGCCAAATTTACTCCACTCTTTTGGGATCTATTCTTTAAGGATGAAACTTGAGGATCCACGACTTGATCATTCTAGGGAGGAAAGTATGTGATTAAAGAATAGCTTGGAGTGGGGGAAAGTTACATTTAATGATATGCTCCGAGGGAATATTGAGAAACACTATGTTTGGATGATAGCTTGGGCTTCGAGTGAGAATAGGCACCAATTTACAATGTGTTTAGCTCTTGGGTACTTTTGGGACTAAGTTTAATTTAGGGTCACTTTTGGGCCCAAGTTGAAATAAAGGCCTTTGGCCAATAAATAGCTTGGACCCTTTTCATTTTTAGGCAGTTGATGAACGATGTTTTGAGATACACTTGCGACTAGTTATATTAAGCTTGTTGAGAGATTATTGGTTGTTTATAAATGTGGGTTGTTTGGGATTCCATTCTCCTGAGGTCCTCGTAAGTGGTTGCTTTTTATTGGTAATCGATAGAAAGGTCTTAGGGTTTAATATGCCCTTTAGTTGTCCTCTCTTTACCAATTTGTGTCGATCTAACTATCTTTTATCTTTCTTTACACTTTACTTGTGTTTTTTTGTTTTCCAATATTTCGTTTTTATTTTTTTTAAGTTTTCGTATTTTTATCTTGTATCATTTGGTATTAGAGTCTAGATTTATTTCATTCCCACGAAGTCAATCTTGGGATTATTTGTGTCGAAAAATTGAAAATCCCAAAAATATTTCACTATTCATATTTTTGACCCTAGGTCAAATTTTGAGTCTTTGATTTTATTGTTTTCTTGTGTTTTAGAGTTATATTCTTGTTCCCTAACACTATTAGAGCCTAAACTTTGAATTTGAGCTTAATAAAAGTTAAATCGGAGGATCTACCATTGTTGAGAAGCTCAAGTTTGAAGGTTGAAAGTGGGTGTTAAAATCTAAAAATTTTTGTTGTGAATTTAAGAAAATTGATGCTTGGAATGTTATTATAAGATTGAAAATAGATTTTGTTCAAAATTTCATCGCATTACGAACAACGGTATAAGATTTAGAGATTTTTGAAGTTGTCGGTGTTCTTGAGGAAGATGAAAATCTTCATCTTGAATTTTCTTCAAAAGGTGGGGTTTTATCCTCAAAAGTGATGAAAAAGGTGTACAAAAGTGTTTGTACAAGCACCTTTTTGAAGATCCAAGAGAATATTCCAAACAAGAGGACAAAGGGGGACCACAAAAGGACAAAATAGTACTTTAAGTGAGCTGATGGCTGACCTGTGTTTGGACTGCCTTGGACCTGTAGTTGGGATGCTTGGTCATGTATCCAAAACAGGTCTGTAACGCCCCAAAAATAGGTCTCGATATGTCACGTGGTGCTCAAGACTACGAGTATACTCAAGCTAACCCTGCAAGCCTTCCACTTAACGTGAAGCTTATAATATAGATATATAATCAAAGGTAAAGTGTGGAATTCTATCTGAGCTAAGCTAAAATTATCTGAACATAGTATCTCAAAATACTAGACATAAAAGTCTAGACATTGAACGCTGGAAATCTGAATCATAACTAGCAGTCTGACAAGCCTCTAGTACTAATAACTAGAGAGACATTGGGATAAGTCCCCAGATGAAATAGGAATAACCTTATAATCTGAACCTACGTTGGCTCATAGTTCTGGGGCATTGGAACATACCCAACTCGGTGCTAAATACTACTCTCTTTTATCTGTATGCTCTTTCTATGGGAAAACAACTTTTCAAACAAGCATAAGGGTTCATAATGAAAACCCATTTATGCATCTATCCATTTCAAACTATAAGAAAAATTAAATATGTTTTTTTGTAAACTGTAATAAAACTGTAAAGTGGATCTATAACTTAACTGAGGATAGAAAGATAAAATCTTTATAAAAATCTAAAAATACCTAATTATTGGATGCTTAAAGTATTTTCATTCTTGAAATATCAATGTTCGACTTGGGCTTAACAACACATGCATCAAATTTATGTCAAATCACCATAAAGTTCATTCTTGATAATGAAAATACTGATAACTAAATTCTAAATCAGGAAATTACTGCAATACTCATAAAAATACAAAAGTAGACATGCAATTCAATATTTAAATCTCTCAAAATCTCATAAAATTCAAACAGTAATAAGTGGGTATAACCCCTAAACTAAAATTCATATAATTCATATAAAATTCAACTTTAAAACTAATTTTGGGCACATGGACGAAAAAATTATTCATTTTGAAAACTCTACATACCTTAATAGATGAATAGATGAAGAAACTTTAACTTTGAGTTCCTTTCTGTGCTTTTGAAGATTGTTTCTTGAATATCTTTAATTGGAAATCTTGTATTTTGGGTTATCTTGGAAAAAAAATAGAGGAATTTGGATTTTTTGAGGTTTAAGTTTTGGGGTTCTAGGGTTTCTTGAAGAGTAATTTGATGAAAAGTGAGCATATAATGTTAGAGTAGGTTAAATCTTGTGTTTTACACGATTTGAGGGCTTGAGAAATGACTAGGTTGCCCTTTGAAAAATTTAAATCAGAATTGGAATTGTGATTTTGTGCCTCAGTGAGACATGCCACAATCTTGGTGGTTTACTGGAAAAAGGACTATTGCAATTTTGGGCTCTAGCGCGACGCGACGTAATCGTGTTGCGTCACTGGAAAAGGATGTATGCTTTTTTCAACTCCACCTCGATGTAGTGTTTGTCCTGTCGAGAATTTCGACGTGATACTAGATAATCGTGGTGATCTATTGGAAAAGGACACGGTCCCTACTATTTTCACTAAAATCGCCATAACTTTTAAACCGAGTATCGGATTAAGACAAAATTGGTATCATTGGAAAGATGGTTAAATTATCTACAATTTAGTGGGTATATAGCTGGAAAACATTACACATATCAAGATTTATATATTTTTAAAGTTTACCCTTGATGTTCTAGGAGCTAAACTGATCTAGGAAAAGTACGAGGTACTACAGTATCTCCCCCTTCGAAACATTTGTCCTCGAATGAGACTAGTTAAACTAAAGATACTGATGGATTGAGTCTATATTCTGGCATACACAACTGAAACATACTACATGAATGAATCTAATCTAACTCATAATGACTAATTGAACAAATCTGAGAATGCATGAATTTACATGAAGATAACTATATGGATGAATCAGAGACTGGAATAAAACTGGATTAAGGAAGACTGTTACTTCAAGTTGAATCTGAGTTTGTGGAGAAGTGATGAGGATATTGGTTTGCATGTATTCTTATACTTCCCAAGTATAACCTTCAATAGACTTATTTTTTCCAAGAACTTTGACCAAGGGAACTTTTGTGTTTCTTAGTCTATGGATCTGATGAATAAGAATCTCTATCGGAAGCTCTTCGAATGAAAGACTATTCTGAATATTTGTGCTTTCTAGAGGGACTACAATAGCTGAATCGTCCATGCACTTATTCAGTAAGGATACATGGAACACTGGGTGAACTAATGACAAGTCTGTATGTAGCTCAAGCCCATATGCTACTTTCCCCACATGACTCAAAATCCTGTAGGGACCCACATATTGGGGACTAACATTCCCCTTTTTTCCAAATCTTTTACCCCCTTCATGGGTGAAACCTTCAACTAAACAAGATTATCTACTTCAAACTTAAGATCTCTTTTTCTTACATCTGCATAATATTTTTGACGACTTTGAGCTACCTTCAATCTCTCTTGAATCAACTAAAGTTTCTCTATTGCTTCGGACACTATATCTGGCCTAATCAAAGCGGCCTCACCCACTTCAAACCAACTGATGGATGATCTACATCTCCTTCCATAAAGAGCCTCAAATGAGGCTATCTGAATTCTAGAATGGTAACTTTTATTATAGGCAAACTCAATCAACGACAAGTGCTCATCTCACCTGCCTTTAAAATCAAGAACATATGCCCTCAACATATCATCTAAGGTCTAAATGGTCCTCTCTACTTGACTATCTATCTGCAGATGAAAAGGTGAACTAAGATGAAGTACCAAGACCCTTCTAAAAGGCTTTCCAAAATTGAGAGGTAAACTGAGTACCCCCTATTTGAGATGATGGACAAAGGAACTACATGCAATCTTACTAATTCTCTGATATACAACTTATCATAATCTTCAACTGTGTAGGATGTGTGAACTGGCAAGAAATGGGCTGATTTTGTCAATCTCTCTACAATAACCCATATCGAATCATGCTGGAGACGTGAATAGGGTAACCCTGTCACAAAGTCTATGTTTAACTATTCTCTCTTCCAAGTAGGAATACCAAACTTCTGCAAAGTGTCACTAGGTCTTCAGTGATCTACCTTAACATGTTGACAAGTCAACACTTGGCTACAAATTCTATGATATCTTTCTTCATACCACTCCACCAATAGACATCTCGCAGATCACAGTACATCTTGATGGCTCCTAAATGAATAGAGTAGCGTGCATCATGCTCTTCTTCCATATTCTGCTGCCTCAAATCGTTATCACATGGAACACACAATCTACTTTGGTATCTCAAATAACCATCTCCCCCTTAGGAGAAAACCTCTACCTTTTTTATCTTGAATTGACCCCTTCAATTTGAGCAAAACTAGGATCCTTATCTTGCTTCTCTTTTACTTCAGAAACTAGAGAAGATTCTGAACTACTCTGAACACAAACATTTTCTTCAGTTGAGTCAACCAATCTCACACCTAATCTAGCTAACTGGTGAACTTCCCAAACTAACTCTCTCTTATCATTCTTCATATTAGCAAAATTGCCCATAAATATCTACTAAGGTGTCTCCCACTACATTAGCCTTTTCCGGATAATACAACACACTCATGTCATAATACTTCAACAATTCTAACCACCTTCTCCGACAAAGATTTAACTCCCTCTAAGTAAATACATACTGCAAACTTTTGTGATCCATGAAGACATCAACATGCATCCCATAGTGATAGTGCCTCCAGATTTTCAATGCAAATACCACAATATCTAGCTCAAGGTCATGGGTAGGGTAGTTCTTTGTGTGAGTCTTAAGCTTTCTAGAAGCATAGTATATAGCCATACCTCTCTACAGCAAAACACAACCCAGACCAATTCTATAGGCATCATAATATACAACTAATCAATTTGTACCATTAGGTAGCACTAAAATTGGGGCTAAAGTTAGTCGCATCTTCAACTCCTAAAAACTATTCTCACAGGAATCTGACAACTAGAACTTAACTTTCTTTTCTAGACATAGGGGATACAATAGAAGAAAACCCTTCAACAAAATTCCTATAGTTTCCAACTAAACCTGAGAAACTTCTGATGTCTAATGGAGGGATAGGTCTAGGCCAGTTTCATACTGCTTCTGTCTTTTAGGTATCAACTCTAGTGCCATCACTAGAAATGATATGACTGAGGAAAGCTATTGATCTTAGAAAAAATTGATATTTTCCAAATTTGGTGAAAAACTGGTGATCCCTAAAAGTTTGTAACACAATTCTATGGTGGTCTACATTATCATCCTCACTACAAGAATAGAAAAGAATATCATCCATAAAGACTATGAAAAACATGTCCAAGTACTGTTTGAACACTTTATTCATCAAGTACATAAAGGCTTCTGGGGCATTTGTCAACCGAAGGACATGAGTAGAAACTCAAAATAAACATAACGAGTTATCAAAGATGTTATTAGAATATCACATTCCCGTACTCTAAGCTAATGATAGATGAATCTAAGGTCTATTTTTGAGAAATAACATGCACCTTGGAGTTGGATGAATAATTCATCAATCCTAGGAAGAGGATTTTTTTTATTGTGTCTTTATTCGGCTAA
This sequence comes from Capsicum baccatum var. pendulum, assembly GCA_030864225.1. NCBI lineage: Eukaryota > Viridiplantae > Streptophyta > Magnoliopsida > Solanales > Solanaceae > Capsicum > Capsicum baccatum. The sequence goes on along the minus strand of CM061552.1, from coordinate 223,624,025 downwards.
CGACAGTCAATGAAAATTCGCAAAGAACCATCTTTCTTTCGCACGAATAGGATAGGAGTTCCCCATAGAGAGACATTAGGTCTTATGAATCCTTTATCTAAGAGGTATTTAAGCGGATCTTTTAACTTCTTAAGCTCGGCTGGAGCCATACGATATGGAGGAATAGAGATAGGCTGAGTATCTGGAAGAAGGTTAATACCGAATTCTATTTCCCTATTGGGAGGTACCTCTGGAAAATCTTTGGGAAAGACATCAGGAAACTTATTAACTACACGGACTGATTGAACTGTTGGAGCCTCAGACTTAGTGTCTTTGACTCGAACTAAATGATAGATACACCGTTTTGAGATCAACTTTTTGGCTTTAATATAGGCTATGAAATGACTCCTGGGAGACATTGAATTACCTTCCTACTCAAAGACTGGCTCATCTGGAACCATAAACTTCACTGCTTGGGTGTGATAATCTATAGATGCATAATAGGTATGGAGCTAATCCATACTAAGAATAAGGTCAAAGTCAACCATATCTAACTCTATTAAGTCTGCTAACATAATTTTATGACGGACAGTGATAGGACACTTTTTATAGATTTGTTTGGCAATAACTGACTCACCCACTGGGGTAGAAACCAAGATGTGCTTAGGGATCTTTTCAGGACCTGCTTCAAAATTTTCTGTAACTATTGGGTTCACATAAGAGAAGTTTGACCCTAGATCTAACAATATATTAATATCAACATAAAAGAAACAAAGCATGCTAGTAAAAACATCGAGTAAACTATCGTAATCCTAATGGGATGTTAAAGCATAAAACTGATTCTGGTGCTGACCGCCACTGGTACTGGATGATGCACTCTAAGGAGGGAATGGGCGACCTAAAGAAGTTGGTGTGCTAGTAGCCTGAGTCTGGAGATGAACATCTGTGTTTCCCTGTTTAGCATGTAGACACTCTTTGATTCCATGTCCTAACTTACCACAACAATAACAACCTTCCTTTCCTAATAAACACTTACAAAGATGATTCTTACCACACTTAGCACATGAAGGATAACTGGGTTTTCCGCTCATGCTATTCTTAGATCAGGACATAGAAGTCTTACCCTACTTCTCCTATCTACCTCTGGGGGCGGGAGCACTGGCATAGATGAATAATTCTAAAACTGTGAATGATTTCTCCCTCTAAACTTTGTCTTTCCATAATCAAACTTCAAAGTTCTATCCTTCTTATTTCCCCCATCCTTTCCCTTCAACTTTTCTGCCTCAGTCTGTTGAGAATGGATCATTAGCCTACTAGATCCATGTCCCTTATAAGCATGGTAGTCCTACACTCCTTGACTACCAAACCAGATACTCCAGTAAAAAACTTACTCATACTCGCCCTAGGGTCAGCCATCGTATCAGGGGTATACTTAGACAACTGATTGAACTTAAGACAATACTCCTTCACTATTTTCGAGCCTTGCCTTAGGTTCACAAACTCCTCTGTCTTAGATTCTTTTATTTCATGCAGAAATAACCTATTTAGAAATATATCCTAAAATATCTGCCAACTTGTAGGAGCTATATTCTCACCTCTACCACTCTACACTTAACCACCCAATAATATACCACATCCTTCAGCCTATAAGATGCCAACTCTACATCTTTTCTATAGTAACATACATAATCTGGATGATCTTTCTTATCTTATCTAACTAAATTTATGGTTCCTAACATACTTTTGACCCAAAAACCTCAGGCGAATTCATTCTAATAAAGTCACAAATTCTGCCTGCTACTAAATCCCTATTCTACTGAAGTGGGACTGCTGCCTAATGGTTGCCATGAATATTAGCAATCACATTTTAGTCTACCCTAACCCTTTAAAGGTAGCCTAAAATTTAGCATAGGATACATTCTTATTCAGAGGGTCAGTAGGCTGTGGTGGTTGGTTATCATTTATGCGTGAATTAGCTCAATGATGAGGCATATTCAATCGTCACATAAGAGCACAAGTTAAGAGTATATATAGACACTGTAATCATGATAGATCATGAAATAAAGAGGTGATTTCCCAAAAAAAATATTGTATCCTCTTTCTTATAAATGTGGTGCGCTTCACACCCTTGATCAAGACTTTATGTAATGTGACTTGTATGACTCCTTAGGACTCTTATAACCTTACAATCTGATACCAAGTTTGTAATCACCCAAAAATGGGCCCCAAGATATCACATGATGCTCAAGACTAAGAGTAGCCTCAAGCTAATCCTGCAAGCCTTCTACTAAATCTGAAGCTTATAATAAAGAAATAAAGATACTTAATTAAAGCTAAAATGTAAAATTCAGTCTAAGCTAAGCTAAAATTATCTGAACATGATATCTAAAAATACTAGATATAAAATTCTGAAAATTCAATGCTGGAAATCTGAATCATAACTAGCAGTCTGACAACCCTCTACTGCTAACAATTAGAGAGCCATTGGGACAAGTCCCCAGCTAACTTAAACTGATTGAAAATACTGAACCAATTACTATAATAAGCTGAAAAAAATTAATAAATAGGTCACCAATCTATGAGGACTCACCAACTATCGGGATGTAGATAGAGATGCTTGAAATCACTCCGGCTACTAAAACTGAGCACCTGAACCTAAATTATGAGACAATATAGCACATAGACATTTATGTGGATTAGTACTTATGGAATGTATTGAGTATATGCGGGTGAACTCATATGTAAAACAATATCTCAACACTAGTCTAGGTTTGCATGCTAAGTGTAGATGACTCACAGTAGCTTGAATAACTGAAAACGGAGAATCATGATTATGAATAATAAAGCACTCTATGTAAACCTAATGCATCACAACACTTTGTTCTAAAAGTTGTACTTGTATTCTATCTTTAAATCATAGTGTGTAAGTGTGGAAAGGACTCACTTTTATAACTATAAACTGAAACCCGAAGTCTTATAGCCAATGTCTTATATAAAGAAATATCTTATTAAAACATTGAGCCTTTACACTTAGTTTCTAAAAGTTGTTATGTTATTATTTTCTATAGTCTTTTTTATCAGGGAGGTTATTCTAACTGACATACACTATGTGAGCTATCATAGTATCCAATGTCTAGTTCCCTTGTGGGAAAACCTCACATTGGTGAGAGGTGTCATACTCTTGCCAAGGAGTATAACCTAATCTAAGTGATCAAATCTGTATCTGTCTTTTATATAGAAATGGGAATAATCTGATAATCTGAACCTATATTGGATCGTAGTTCTGGGGAATGAGAATATATAAAACTCAGTTCTAAATACTGCTCCCTTTAATCTATATGTTCATTCTCTTGGAAATCCACTTTTAAAACTAGAATAAGGGTTCATAATGAAAACCCATTTATGCATTTATCCATTTTAATTTATATGCAAAGATAAATCTATTTTCTGTAAACTATAATAAAACTGTAAAGTGGATTACATATCTTAACTAAGGATCAAAAGATCAAATCTTTATAAAAAATTGAAAAAAACTAATTATAGGATGCTTAAAGCATTTTCATTCTTAAAATATCAATGTTAAACTAGGTATTAACAACCCATGCATCAAATTTGTGTCAAATCACCATAAAGTTCATGCTTGATAATGAAAATATTGATAATTCAATTCAAAATCTAGAACTTGCTGCAATTCGCATAAAAATATGAAAGTAAATATGTAATTCAACATCTAAATCTCTCAAAATCTTATAATCTTCAAATATTAATAAGTGGGTGTAAATCTTAAACAAAAATCATATAATTTCAAATAAAATTAAACTTCAAAACTAATTTTGGGAACAAGGACGAATGAATTATCCTTGTTGAAAATCCATCATACCTTAATAGATAAATAGATGAAGAAGCTTTAACTTTGAGTTCTTATTTGTGCTCTTGAAGATTGTTCCTTGAATATTTTGAATTGGAAATCATGAATTTTGGGTTATCTTGGAAAATGAATGGTGGAATTTGTATTTCTTGAGGTTTAAGTTTTGAGGTTCTAGGGTTTCTTGGAGAGTAATTTGATGAAAAGTGAGCATATAATGCTTAGAATAGGTTAAATCTTGTGTTCTACATGATTTGGAGGCTTAGGAAATGACTAGGTTGCCCTTTGGAAAAATTAACTCAGAACTGGAATCCCGATTTTGGGCCTCAGCGTGACGCTCCACAAGCACAATGGCTTATTGGAAAAAGGACAATTGCCATTTTGGGCTCTGGCATGATGAAACATAATCGCATTGCGTCACTAGAAAAGGACGAGTGCTATTTTACACTCTACCGTGATGCGGTGTCTGTCCTATCAAGAATTTTGATGCGATACTAGCTAATCACGGTTATTTACTAGAATGGGAAGAGTGGAAATTTAGAATTCATCGCGATGTGGGATAATCACAGTGCCTCACTGGAAATTGGACAATTGCAATTCTGCACCTTACCGTGATATGGTTCTTTCGCGGTGCTCTACTATTTTTCACTAATATTTTCATAACTTCTCAATCGAGTATAGAATTAAGGTCAAATTGATATTTTTGGAAATTTTATTCAATTATCTACATTTTGGTGGGTCTATAGCTAGAAATTTTACACATATTAGGAGTTATACATCTTTAAAGTTGACCCTTGATATTCTAGGAGCTAAACTAAGCTAGGAAAAATATGAGGTATTACAAGGTCCAACTTATAAAGGAACACCCTCCTGTATCCAACCTACTCCCACACCTCAAAATAGTCCACCACGCGTTTGGTATGCACCCAAGGTATGCCTAGGCAGCCCTAACACTTCTCGAATGCATGTCCAACTCTTGTGAAAATATATCAACTTCAAAAACTCCATTTGTTAAGAATTAATTCCATAAAATTCAGCTCTTAATTTCTACTTTCACTTCTAACATTACTAACTGAGACAAAATACTCAAGCTAGAACCATAATGACTAATATAAATAGAAGGTTCTACAACAAGAATGTTACTTTACAACTTCAAACACATGATTTACTACTCAAAACCTCCTAGCATGAAGAATCAACTCCTTAAAACTAGAAATATTTTGCAGATTAGACAATAAAAAATCATCTAAGTCAATTTTACTACTTCAAATATGTTTTCTCACAACAAGTGAGTCAACCATAATTGATCACTAATATGCCTTTTATCATAAAAATGGATATAAATATAAGATGAATCGTTAGATTTCCCTTAGTGTAGTACGCCAGTAACGTAAGAATATCAAACCTCAAAATCAAGTAGGAATTTAAGGCTCGTAGTATAGGCTAAGGGACGGATAGGAACTATTTTGGATAAGAATGGTGATTGACTTTCCCAAGAACTTTAATACATCAAACTTTTCATGTAGCTCATTATTCAACCACCTATTTTCCACCTCTTTTATCTTCTATGACTTTCTTTTGTTTTTCCCCTCTCATTAAGTTAGCTTGCACATCATTAGTAGGGTGATTTTTATTATGTTTTCAAAACACTTTAACTCTTTTTACTATAATCCATGCCACCAAAACATAAAATTTTTCAATACACCAATAGATTTTATCTTGGTGATTTAACTTCACTTTCTTTTTTTCTTTCTTCTACTTAAATTATTTCTTATAGTCAAATTTATTTATAAAGTAGAATGTTGGAGTTTTGAATAAAATTAATGTTATATTGAAAGAAGAGGAATATGTTACATAAGAGGCTACCAAAGAATAGGTTAAAGCCCAATAGGGAAAACTAAGATCATGCAGTATGTGTAGATATAGCAAGGTATAAAACATGTCTATAAAACAAATGCCTATATCATCTCCTAATCCCCATATTCTTAATTGCCAGCATTCTGAGAAAGTTCTACACATCAATACAAATGGCCGATGATCAAACCTCACAGACAAATGGTCGATGATCAAATACAAAATATTCTCTATAGACTCTTAATGAAGTAGTTGAAAGAACTTAATTTTAAGGTAAAATTTAAAAAGAGTCACATCAATGAGTGTAGGTGTTTAAACATAGTCATTCAACTCATTCAACATAATTCACTTTAAACCAACTCGCATCATATAGTCATGTATCCTATCAGGAGCACCTATATCAAGTAATTTAAAGGGTTCTATTTCCTAATCACAACCTATGACTAATTTTCTATTAAGAGGATTTTCATCCATCTATCATAGGAAAAAAGACTTAAATAGGATTATTATGAGAACTTATTCCTAAAAATATTATTTCTGAAAATTCCATTTAATACTACTCTGTTCAAAGGGATTATCAAATGGAAATGATCTAAAAACAAAATCCTCGGAACCTAAAAATAAAACACTTATACTAAACATAAATACCACCAAATCATAGAATTAAACAAAGAAAGGATTACTAACTATTGTACACTACCAATAGCCAAATGTCATCAAATCTACATAATATCCATGAAAATAAAGTAAATGGCCCTAAGATATTCTTAACCCCATAACACACTTAAGAATAAGAATTGTCGCCTATGATAACACAAATGCAAGATAATCAAAATATTGCGGTAAAATAACTACCTGGTATCTACTCATCATATTTATCCTTATTTTATCGCCACCATCATTTTCACCAAAATCCAACTCTAAGTAAACATCAGAATCCACTTTCTTCTTGTCCACATTAGTGGGAACATTATCGTCTTGTGTCTCCTAAAATCAGGTTCAATGCAGCATACAATCCTAACAAGCTCGCTCAGTGGGTATTCTTCCTTAAGTCTCCTCAAATCATCAACTCCTCAACTATAAAGGGTTGACCTTCATATATCATAATTACGCATTCCGTGACAAAGATCTGGCTTGTAACACTATCATCACAAGTATTCCTTTCAACTTGAGTCAATGCAGGCATAAGAAAATATTCAAGATCTATCACTTATGAAACATCGATATCCCTCAATCTCACAGGAGGTGTGTAATCTACACAATCTTTTTCCATCCCATGATACTTAAGGAATTGTGTTATTAGGCAACAAAAATATACTTGCAACAACTTTTCACCCTTGCCTTCCTCAAGAAGGATCTCAAAATATAACCAACATTAATAGCTTCATTATTCAGAAGAGCTTAAACTAAAATTATCTAGTAATGTTTGATTATGGACAAGTGGGAGATTGAAATCAAGAAAACACAAAAAAATCCTTAACCAAACTCGTGATTCCTTGTTCAAGTAGGCATAAGGGAATATGTTGTGATATTACTTATCCATGTGGTGCCCACCTTGATACAGACCTCAATTTTCATAATGTATGATGAATTGCAAAGTAGGATGGCTGAATAAATAATTCCCTTAGTCCTCCACCATCAATATTTATTGTTCCAAGGAAAGTGTTCAATGAGACTGTATCAAAATGCAAGGTTTTTCCAAAAATAAGAACCATATTTCCCTCTTCTTGGGAACTAATTTGCAATGAATTAATGAAGCATACCCAAGTTATATTCACTCAAATCATTAAATATAAAGTCCATCCCAATCTGATGAATTTGTGTGACAATATTAATGTACTAGGCATGCAACCGCTCCCTATCGATCCTCTCCACAAACATATATTTGTCATCATTGTGCTCCCTGTACTATTTATGTCCTTCCTTGTTAATAGATTTCAATCCAAAACAACATTGGGGCAAATAAGAGGCTGTGTGTGGTATGAATTGGCTAGTGCGTGTCCTCTTTTGTCTATGGCTTAAAGTAAATGCTACTTTTCATTGCTTGTTTTTGGTGCCATAATACTTGTTAAACAATTAAATTTAGAGTATTAGTACAGACCCAAATATCTAACCACAATCAAGATTAGGGGTATTGGAAGCCATCCCAGACTTAATTTGTTAGCCTATTCCAAGTAGTCTTTTTTTTTTTGGCACTCAAACTTCCCTTACTAACCGTCATTGACTAGTGCAAATGGTTCATATTTCCATAACATTCCAACCACATTTAAATTCCAATTTTTAGGATATATAATGGCTATTCATCTTTATTTCATTACAATCAACTCCACGAGATTAAACTTATAACTCACCCACCACACTTTCAAGAACCAAAAAAGACAATTATTATACCAATAGACCCTTACATTAACTTCCATGCTCATTCATACAATTCAAACATAATTTAATCTAATTCAATCACCAATTCATGCTCTTTTAATCAACAATGAATTGGTGATTGAATTAAGGCACTCGACGTTGGGTGCAATGCATCGGCCAGTGCAGAAGCTGGCTCTATAGCATAAAACCTAGCATGTGACCCAACTATTGACTCATTTCAACTTGTCCAATAGTGCGAGTCTCAAAGTGGGGATTGGGTTCCATTCCACCGAATTCCAAATAACTATAATAAATTTACCTTTAGATTAATTCCACTTCATATATTTCTTTTCTAATGCTCCCCAACCCTTTACTACAAGAAAATCACTATAAAAAGAAAAAATAATTAGAAATAAGGGTTACCTCCCACCAAGCCCCATAGTTTTGTTCGGGACACGACTAATATTTTAGTGTTTTCATTGTTCTTTTTTTAATTTTTTTCTCTCATTCCAGAATAAAAGTCATATGTTATTATATTGCATTCATGAGTGGTCCACCATGTAGCACTTTATTTAATGTTGCTAGATGATCCAACTCTCAATTACTTATTCGATAATGCTATGAATATCTTCTACCAAAATTCTTCTTTGGCCAAATAGTGTTTAAATCTTTTGAATTTGACAAGAATATCTTGTGTTTTTCTTCATCTAATAGTTCCATAACTCCATGTGTACTCATCTTCACCATTTAAGGAAGGTTATACCACTTCGACTTGAGTTTCTAATAAACAGCATCAATCTAAAATTGAACACCAATACTCTCAGTTTAGGCTCAAACGTGTAAGCACAATATGATTTTCAAGCTGCCTTTTTGTTTCTCCTTGTAAATCTTTATATTATTATCAGCATGGAATATGAATTTCTCTAGTTCATGTAACTGTAGCACTCATTTCTTGTTAGTAAACTCAGCATCAAGGTTCAACGTCTTTACAACCTAATAAGGCTTATGTTCTAACTAAACAGGCAATTATCATTCTTTCCTAAAGACCGACCAATAAGGTGATGTCTAAATAGGTATATTATATGTTTTTCTGTAGGCCCACAATGCACCATCAAGTTTTATCGACCAGTCTTTACATTGTGAATTAATGGTCTTTTGAAAAATCTACTTCACTTTGTTATTTAAGACATCAACTGGGGGATGAAAAGTTGTGGAAGAATGTCAAATCTTGATACGTTTCTTTTATTTGTATTTTGGAATACAGCTTCTAATCAGTTGATCTAGGGCATTTTTTGAACAATTAGGGCTCATACCAAGTGTAGAATGATTCATAGTAAAGCCCGTTCCTTAATGTTGACTAGTAGCTTTAGGTGGATACACTCCATTCTATATCAAGATCATGATATATGTATACTGAGGTGGCTTTGTAATGTTTAATGCTAAGAGTTGTTCATCAAGAAACTCTTACTGAATTTTATCATCTTCTAGAACATGTGACCAACTCTCTAGCCTGGATAAATGGACAGCTACTTAGTTTTATGAGGAGTTATGGTCTTTAATTTATAAATCAAATTCTCACAACAAAAGAATCCATCTAATGTTATATAATTTAGCATCATTCATATTTAATAAGTTCTTAATAGCTGTATGATCCATGCAAACAACCACTTTGGACCCTCCAAATATGACTAGATCTTATCAAATACATACACTAAGGACAATATCCCCTTCTCCGTAACAATGTAGTTAGATTGGGTTGAATCAAGAGTTTTTCTTGAATATTATATAAAATTCATAATTTTCTCTTTCTGCTAGCCTAACACTACTCACACACCCATATCACAAGTGTCACACATCAAGTCGAATGGCAACTCCCATTTATAAGCAATCAATATTAGAGCTTCAATCAGATTTCTTTTAATTTCCGTAAAGTCTTTACTCAATTATCAAAAAATTGAAACTTCACATTTATCTCAAGTATCTTGCACATTGGTCTTGATGTTTTTGATAAGTCTTTCATAAATTTCCTATAAAACCCCACATGCCCAAGTAAACTACACATATCCTTCATGTATACTAGTAGTGGTTTCTATAATATCACCTAGAATTTGGAATAATCAACTTCCAAACCTTTTTGTGACACTTTGTATCTAAAAATTATGGATTTAGAGCACTAGTTCATGAATGTTGTAAATTTCTTGATATTCTAGTTCTTTGATCTAATTTAGTTCTTTGAGTAACTAGTGAAGTTGCTGCCATATGACCAGGAGGTCATGGGTTCAAGCCTTGAAAATAGCCTCTAGCAGAAATGCAAGGTAAGGCTGCATACGATACACCCTTGTGATGGGGCCCTTCCCCGGACATCGCGCATAGCATAGCTTTAGTGCACTGGGCTGCCTTTTTTACGTGATATAATCATAAAACCTAATTATATTTTGAAGTCTATGGTAGTTGGACTTGAGTTACTAAATTTTTTACACTACTCAGTTTACGAAATTGGCATAATAGTTGCATTCTTCAGAGATAGTGGTTATCAACACCCACAGACCTAGGATTTCATACAAATAATTATGATTATTACATCCTAAAGTTTTCATGCTTTGAATGCATTCATCTAAGACATTTACTTTCAGTGTTTAAATTATTACCATTATAGAGAATTTCAGTTATCAGTGACATTCATTTAAGGTATGTCAGTTATTGGTAGCTCCCATATTCCATAACCCACAGTTCATATTTAGATATATTCATAACCATGTACTCAGTTGTTTAGTTTATCATACAATTATACTTGGTCTTGCTTCAGTTTACCATGTTACATGTATCATGTTCAACATATATTATCTATTTATTACCTCACATAGTCAGTAAATTTAAAGTACTAATTGCATACTATCTTTTGAGTTATATTATCTCATAATATAGGTTATGAGGTTTGTGCATGGGAATTTTTCGGTGATGTTGTATATAGGAGAGAGTAGTTTCTTGAATCAATTTTTTTTTGCATTTTAAACTTGGGCTTGTTATGTTACTGGGTAATAGGTAAAAAGGGAAATTAGGAATAAAGGATGTGAGTGAGTCATGTCGAGTTGGATTCATTAATTAAAATCTACATGCTGACCACAACTCGTCTTATGATCCATTATATTCCTACAAAGACCATATGAAATGCTCGTTCCCTACAAACTTATAAAAATTACCTTAGAACCCATGGGGGCTTAAGAGGGGTCATGTTATGATGCCACAATTCATTTTTCAGACTCATAGGTTCAAATTCCTGAATATTGGTGTTCAAGAGGTTTTCATGACGGTCAATGCCACGACCCATGAAACTAAGGCATAATTTGCGATGCTCAACTGTCAAAAACATATGAAAGATGTTTATTGATTTTAGTTATATGAATGGTCCCGTGAGCCATTGTATCATGGTACTACTTGTCCCAATACTTATTGCTCCTATTTGTGAAAAGTTTTCAATTCTTATCTAAGTCATCCCTGCACACTTAAAAAACATTATTCATAATTCCAAATCTTAAAAATTCTATGTGAAAAAAAAAAAGAAAATACAAAAGCTTTGGTTGCCTCCCAAGTAGGAGTTGATTTAATGTCACAACACAATGTAGGTATCTTGAATAATTAGACTTCTACAAGATACCTATATTGGCTACCTCCTATGAAACACTTAATTTAACATCCATTCAGGACTCGGGTCTCTTGGATACTTAGACTTCATTAAGGATCCATGCATCAACTTCTTTTATCTCCTACACAGTTCCTAAGTATGCTTTCATATGCTACCACTTACCTTAGCTCAATTGCACCATACAATAACACATGTATCACTCATAATGGCCCCTCCATAGAGACCTCAACTTTCCATGAATCAATCAAAGTTTTAAATTAAAAGCAAGATTAAATCACCTGAATAAAATTCTCTATTTTCTATCTTCTGATAGTGATATATCTTTATCTTCTCTTTGTAAAGAGTTAGACGCTCATAATCTTGTAGTCAAAAATCATCCAACTCATTTAGTTGATCAAGCCTTAAGTTACAAGTATCTCAAATTCAAATTTAGGTTATTTAGTGAACACAAGTCTTGTGCTCAAGCTCAATAGGAAGATCACATGATTTTCCATAGTTAAGATGATGGAGAAATATATCTACACAAGTCTAAAAGGTATTTTGGTATTCCTACAAAGGATCATCAAACATCACAGACCAATTCATCCTATTTTCTTTAATAGTCTTCTAAACCATTGTCTTTGTCTCCCCATTGGAGACCTCAACCGACCCACTAGTCTACGAAGAATAACGTGTTGCAACTCTATGATTAAAACTATACTTTTCAAGTAGTGAAAAAAAAACCTATGACAAATATAAGATCCCCCTTCACTAATGATTTCTATTGGCATAACAAAATGTTTCACTTTAAGAACGTTGTGACACTTGATAACGCTCAATCTACAGCTCTCGTTTGAGTGTAAAGCGGTCGTTAGCAAATATAGAACCCAACCTGGGTTGGCTGTCGATCCCACAGGGAATAGCTTGGCCAACAAGTAAGCAAAATTAATAGACTTTTGGTGCAAGTCTCGTAAGAAGGGGGGATTGTAATAAGTAACCAAAGTAATGAAATAAAAGCTGAAAATAGCAAAGTAAAAAGAGAGTATTTCATAGGTTGTGAAACAATGAGAATTGAAGCGTTGGGGTTATGTCCACCTTCTGAGGTATACGTCTCTATTGGCTATGAGTGTGTAGAGTCTTGACATGCAATTGCTTATAGAGAATTGTAGTCGATGGTAAATCCAAGCGTCTCTCGACCTGAACAAGGACTATTTCACTTTAACTCTCTCGAGCTTAAAGCGTGTCTAACGGTACGAATTCTCCAAGAGATTAGTCCAGTTACAGCACTAGCTTTTTAATAGGAAAGGGTGTCCTACTACCTTGACATTATCTCTTTTCCAGACAAATAACCTTTCTCTCGAACAAGTTAAATGTTAGACTGGCATATTCTTGCGTTTGCAACCGCAAAGAATGTAGATTAAGATGAAGAGCGTAATGATATAAGCAATATACGTGTCTTGAACTCACAAACTCACAGCTATAGTTAGTAACTCATTCGGCTTTCATAACCCCAACTAAGAGGTTTAGTTACCCATGAATGCGAAGGACATCACGATTTGCATGGTTGATGGCGTGAGAAATAGGTGATAGGCGTGTGGTTTTGGTGATTCCGTAGCAAGTAACAATTCTCTTGTTGTGGAATAGATGAATAGAAGAATAGATTAGAAGTGTTTGTAGATGAGGAAGATGAGAAGAATGGAGGAAAATTAATAGTTGAATTGATAGTTGAAGAAGTAATAAAAATCTCTAACATGATAGGGTATTTATAATACTCCTATCCTACTCCTACTAAGCTAATGAAATAAATAACCAAATCCTAATATACTAATGAAATCCTTGACCCAAATGTACTAGGGTAAGGTTACAATATCATAATCCAAATAGAATAGTAAAACACATAACCTAATTATACTAGGTTAATGTATCTTTGTAAAAATCCAGCTTTGTGTCTGTAAGTCCCCAAAGTCTTCAGAAATGTTGTTTTAGCCCGGGACAGATTTTCCATGCACCAGATTTGGTCCTTTAGGCGTCCAGCTCCTTTCCACTTCGTTCGTGAGCTTTCTTTTGCGTCAAGTAAGCCATAAAATGCTGTATTTTGCATCATTTATACCTGAAACTTTACTAATCATATTTGTTAGCTCATTTACAGGAAAAAGGACTAAAAGTGCATGAAATATATAATTAGTTCTCAAAACTAGGCTAAAATATGGGCAAAATATATTGATATAGGCACGTAAATTCGCCTATCATCAACACCCCACACTTGAAGCTTTGTTCATCCTCGAACAACATATCATGTCCTTCTAAACATCGACTTAAGGTTTTTACAGCAACAACACAAAACATTCTTCAAGACAGGCACAACAATTATCAACAAAGGGTAGCTTTCCGATTATAAGTAGAAACAATTTAACCACAAGCATAGACTCATGATGGTCATCAACTCGCATGCAAACGTTAAGGTACATAGAATCATATACAACTATCCAAAACTCATCAACCATGTGTGTCTCACAATATAGTACCCATAATCACTCACAAATATAGCATATTTTTCAAACATGGGTGTCAAAATATCCTTGCACTCACTCTCACAAAGAATTCATATGTAGCAACTAATGACCATAAGCTTGCCTTTAATGTAGTACTCTACTAAATGTCAGAATGTTAAGATTAGGATCAAGTAGGTCTTTAGATAGTTGTAATGTAGGCTAAGGGACGGGTAGGATCAGCTATTTTGGCCAGAAATAGTGACTAAGTTCCTAAGCACTTTAATACATCACATTGTATCATTGACACTTTTTTCTTTCAACCTTTCTTTATTTTATTCTTCCACCCTTGTTCTCATCTTTTGTTTTTCAATTTTAATCACAACTCACTTTTCAGCTCTCTTTTCCTTTTTCTTTTCACAACATACCTCTTATGATAGCACTTTTTTTTCATAGCACATTCAAGCACCATTACAATTTATAGCATCATACTCACCCAATTTCCTCTTATGTTGTCACATGACTTTTTCACTTTAAAGCACTTAGGAATTTGGATCAAATTATGGTCTTGAAAGAAATGGATTAGGCTTACATACAAGGTTGTCAAAGAAATAGGCTAAAGGCTCAAAAAGGTTTAACTAGGATGATGTCCATGGGTAGGTAAAACTGAAGGTAAACATGTATAGGTTGCCAAAGAAATGCCTAAATCATATCCTAAACTTACACTCCTTATTTTCGCTTTGCATACATACCAGGCAAGTTCTAGCATTAGCCACATACATAGAATATACTATTATCTCACACACACAAGGCACATGGTCGACTTGATTGGAAGTAATATAGACTCTCAACCCAACAAGTGAAGGAATTGAATCGCACAATATCACATAATAAGTCACAACTAGAGCCTAAATGTCTCAATAGTCACAATTGTAACACATACTCTTGTTCTAATCTCATGCTGCCTATCAAAATAATTTCATGCGAAGCTAGAAAAAATTTGACTCCTAAAAAAAACTAAAAAACGTCAAACGAAAAAAAAAAAATGGACTCAAAAAAAACAAAGTAAAAAAGCAAACATACAAATATAGGTGCAAACAAAGAAGTATAGCATGCAATTTTGCTACCCCACACTTAGACTGGACACTGCCCTCAGTGGAAAATAAAGTCGAAGAACCTGATTAGTCGGACTCCTCATCAATGTCGGGGGTCATACCCCCTTCGTCGGAATCATCATAAGAGTCGTCGTCAGAGTTCTCCTCATCATCAGAATCAGGCAAGCATCTATCATCATCAGTTGGCACGTCATCGTCTAGAGGTTCCTCAAAATATACGCCCACTCCATACATCTCCCGTGCATGCCTGTTCATTGGGTAGTCGTGGTCCAGCTGTTGGAGCTCTTCAGCAGTTGGAATACGTCCACCACTCATCATAGTGAATCGTGTCATGCCATAGAGATGACGGAAGAAACTCTCATCACGAGCATGTCTCTCCGCAGTGGTAAGGTTGACTCCATGAGTTGTTTCAGCATCTTTGACCTTGGTGAGGTCAACCTTCTTTGGGTTATGTGGGAGTTTGTGGTCAGCTGGTTCCTCTTCTATATCCTCCTTCCGCAACATTGCTGTCAACAAATTTCCGAATGTGAAATGGGACCTTCTGTGGAGTCTGGCCTTCCTCATGGTAGATCGAATGATTGCCCCAAAGTTGATAGGGACATTTGTCATCAACGCATAAACCAAACACACTCTATCTCTCGATATCTTGGTGTATTGAGTCCCAGGAATAAGGCATGAGTTGACAATGCGCATCCAGATTCGTGCTTCCATATTTAGTGGAGCATAGGGGAAGGTGTTGTGACGACCTGTTTCCTTATGTCTGCCCCATCTTGACATCGATCTGCTTCCACAAAGCGTGTGTCTTATTGCTCTATAAGGAGGCCTGCTGTACAGCTCTTTGAATGGTGCAGTGTCGACCGAAGGTAAGCCAAGAAAAGAGTTGATCCAATCCGCTGTAAGCTGTAACACTTGGCCCCGAATTTTGACTTCGTTGCCTGTTGTGTTCGGCGACCAGTTGGCATAAAACTCTCTTGTTAAGTCAAGATTGCACTCTCCTATTTCGCGGAAGATAAAATCCAGCTTCAAAGCCATTATTTTTGCCAACATTCGCGGCTCCTTCTTTGCTAAGGTCTCCTTGTTGATCAAGTCGACGTGCACATAGTTTCTTTCTTTGTTGCTGCTATACCATGCTTTGGCTTCTTCCTCAAGAACCCATTTTATTCCGAACATTCTGCGTGGTAGGTGCGCTGAGGATGATTCTCCTTGGTCTTTTCGACTTCTCTTTTTGCCCTTTCGGGACGTGGTAGCCATTTCCTTGCCTTGCCTTGCCTTAGGTGCCATTGTACCTGAGACTAGAAATAACGTAAGTTGCATCACAATATCACTTTATACAATCTATATGCAAGCACTAGGGGTACCACCCCACACTTAATCTTGTTGGCACAAATCAGTGAAGTGAAAGTGGTCGAGTACTCAGATTTCGTCGACATTGTATTCCGACAAGAAAATCAGCATTACATCACTTATTTGCAGCCATTGGCCTACTTTCATGGTAGATATAGCAACACTACAACATAGGGGTTACCACATGGAATCGTAATTCTTACAACAAGCACAACTTTCTAAGTCGATAGGTACTATAACCTTATCCCGATGACTGGGATATTTTATCATGTAAGTATCCAAACAACCATCTTAAGCAATATTCATAGCCATATCAATTCAGCAATTATCATAATCAATGCTATTGAAACAAAATTCAAGTCGGAAACAAGTCAAGAATTCCCTACGTATATTCAATCACACGATATTGCAACAACTATCCAAACACATGAACATTACCACCAATCTCACATGATTTAGCAAAATATAATAAGCATAGCAACGTAGTACTTACGATAAATAGATGAAGAATAAGAGAGTACGTACTTGCTTGAAGATTGTGGAGAAGTTGTTATGAATTGGAAGAACAAAGGAAGAAAATTTTGAGAAGATTTGGAGTGATATGCGGCACCTTTAGGGTTGTTTCTAATGTGGTTGTGTTATAAAACCAAGTCCCCTTTATATAGGAAGAGTATGGGTCGGGTTATGACCCATTTACAATTGGATTTGGGGACAAAATCACCACATATGCGGCGCATATCTCTCGGCATATCAATGACATATGCGGTGCATTGTCCATGGAATAATGGGACATATGCGCCGCATAGTCTATGGCATTTCTAGACATATGCGCCGCATAGTCTATGGCATTTGGTCTCAGTATCTCAAATGCCATAGAATAGGCGGCGCATAGTCAAAAGCATACCTAGGAATAGGCAGCGCATAGTGTATAGCACACTAGATTTTGAGTCCTTAGGCTATAGAATAGGTTGTGCATCGTTCGTGGCCTATTTTTACCAAGGCCTAGCCTTCCTCGAAGCCTATTATGACGTGAGAAAGGCTCAATTCATAGCCTTATGCATCACCATTCCTAACTTACCGACTTTACCATACAATGCGACCAAATCGTCAATTGAAATCAATCTCCTCGTTGCATACTTCTTGCACCTATATTAGCTCAAAACAAATGAACACGATTAGTACGATGGGTTGCCTCCCACCAAGCGCCTTAGTTTTGGTCGTGGCATGACTCTTATTTTTGGATTTTCATTTATCAAAAAGAAAAAATACTAAAACAACGAAATGATAAAACGATAAAACGATGAAATGATGAAATGATAAAACGATGGGTTGCCTCCCATCTAGCGCCTTATTTATTGTCGTGGCTCGACATAGTTACCTCGAGTACTTAGACTTCGTCGAGGTAAGTGATGGATCGTTTTCTGAAAGGATTTAGACGATAATGAGGCTTACCTGTGGGCATGCGATCTTCTTCAAGATGGCTCTTACATTTTCCCGGAGAATCTCCAATTATATCATCAATAGTCCAACCCATAGCTCTCTTGTATCTCTTCAGAGCAGAGATGAGAGCTTCTACATGCTGTTCACTTAAATCATCTATACTCTCCGGAAGTATATTTCTACTTTCCAAGAACACATACCTTAGATAATCGGGAAGCTCTTGCGATTCTAGCATTGGTGGCTCGTCAAAGGGAGTCTTCGCTTTTGGTTGATTCTTAAAATCACAATCTGGTTGCTTAGGAGTATAAGGCTCTATTTCTGTTAGAGCACTCATAAGTTCTTCATAACCTTCATTATCTTCATGCTTAACTTTCAGTGGCACAACAGACAATGGCTCAACAGTAGGCTGTTTCTCTATAGATAATGCTTTCGTATCCTCATCAGCTACAAATAACTCATTCATATCGCTGGGATGCTTCATTTTTTTGCATATATCAAACCGTACTACTTCATCATTAATTCAAAACAAAAGCTCATTATCTTTCATGTCAATAAGCACACTTCCAGTTGCAAGGAAAGGACGTCCCAAGATTATGGGAACTTCAGAATCCTCCTTACAATCCAGAATAACGAAGTCGGCAGGAAATATGAATGAAGAAACTTTCACCAACACATCATTCAAGATACCCACAGGTCGTTTTACCGACCTATCAGCCATCACGAGCCTCATATTGGTTGGTGTCGGATCGCCTAGCCCCAACTTCTTGTAGATGGATAGTGGCATCAAATTGATGCTAGCACCTAGATCGCACAATGCTTTGGCAAAGTTCAAAGATCTGACGGTGCAAGGAATAGTGAAAGCTCCGGGGTCGGCCTTCTTCTGAACTATCGATCGGGTAGCAATTGCACTACAATGATGCACATCATCTTTCAGCTCATAACTTGCTGCCCTCTTCTTAGTCAAAAGATCTTTCATAAACTTCGCATACCCAGGAATTTGTTCCAGTGCCTCTACCAATGGGACATTAATGGTCAGCTGCTTCAACATAGTCATAAATTTGCTAAACTTAGTGTCATCGGCCACCTTCTTCAATCTTTGTGGAAAAGGTGGTGGTGGGTATGGAAGTGTTCTCTCCATGGCTTTCTTCCCCTCTTGCTTCCGTTTATTATTTTTTTCAGGCTGCACGTCACTAGGTAAAACATCCTTGACGTTTGAAGTAGTTGTTGCGGCTTCTTCTCTTGTAACGTCACTAGGTGTGGCATCAATGTCTGCTGCTACGTCAACCACTTTCTTGCCTTTTGCTGAAGTTTCCAGCACCTTACCACTCCTGGTAGTGATGGCCATGCATGACCCATCATTCCTTGGGTTTTGGACTGTATCGCTCGGTAAGGTGCCAGCCTTTCTTTGATTGAATGCTGCTGAAAGTTGGCTTAATTGCTGCTCTATTTGCTTGATAAAAGTGGAATGAGAATCAACTAGTTGCTTCATGGAGGCTAAATCGTCAATTACCTCCTTAACTCCTGCGCTCGTTGCTTCCACTCCTTTCAATAACTTAGCCATCATGTCTTCCATAGAATTAGATGTGGTGGTATCACGTCTACCAGGGGGAACGTACAAACCACTATTTTCATTATTTTTCTTCCAACTACCTTGGTCTTTACCTCCAGATTTATCATAATAGTTCCGACCTTGGTTTCCTTGGGCATTCCCTCGGAAACCCCCCTGATTGTTCAAGTAGTTGGCCTCCTCTTCCGAATCAGATTCGTCTCTTCCTTTCAGCGCCACAGCTTTCACTTTTTTGGTCTTCCCTGATAATAAGTGCTTTGTCAGAAGATCCAATTGTGTTTTCATGTGCGCCATGTCTTGCTCACATTCTTCTTCTCTTCTTCTTTGGTCTGCAGACATGCCAATAGATAAAGTGGGGCTTGCTACCTCAGAATCCCTGGTATGCCAAGCTCTACTTTGCTTTGTCATGCGATCTAGCATATTGCTTGCTTGACCAAAGGTAAGGTACATAAAAGAACCTCCAGCTGCGTTGTCCACCACTGGTTTAGTTACTGAATTCAAGGCTCTATACAAGATCTCCATGAGGTGAACATTAGTTATGTGATGGTTTGGGCATCTCGTTAGCTTTGTTTTGAACCTCTCCCATGTTTCGTGAAGAGCTTCAGAGGGAAGCTGATGAAAGTTGCTGATTTCATCTCTCAATTGAGCCCTCTTGGATGGCGGAAATAATCTTTCTAGGAAAGCGTCTCTCAATTGCCTCCAATTTGTAATTGAATCAGGAGTCAGCCCATTCAACCATAGTGTTGCCTCCCCAGACAGAGACAATGGGAATAGACGTAATCGAATAGCATTCTGACCAACACCAGGATTGTCAAAAGACTTGCATGTAGAAATAAATTTGATGAGATGCATATTCGGATCATCGCCTGCTAGTCCACCAAATAATCCCTTGAGTTGCAATAACTGAATCATGGTGCTTGTGATGTTGAACTTGGCTCCGGGCGTTAATGGTGGTGGAATTATAGCTCCAGTGGCTCCGGCACCATCAAGATCATCATCATTATCGTCGAAAGCTGGTTGCAAAGGTTGGCGATCATACCTATACCGAGCTTGTCGACCTCTTCGATTGGCAGGTATTATAATTTCAGCATCACGCCTAGGGTTCAGTAAATCGTCATCACCTAAATCTTCATCGTCAGGATTTGTTGCTCGTCCAGGATTATCAATGTTTTGTTGTTGGACTTGAGCAGCGGCAAGAGCAGCTAATCTTGCTTGCTCGTGTTGAGCAGCCATCCTGTCGATTTCAGCTTGTGCTTCCATTCTTCGAATTCGTTGTGGTTCAGGATTGATAGGTAATAACGGTTGACCAGAACTTCTAGTATGGGGCATGCACTAAAAGAAAAACCTGCAATAAACAAAAACAAAAACTAAAAGTAAAAGTACGAGAATCTTTGACCAAAGGGTCTAGTAATTATCACAAACTTGACTGACACTCGTATTCCCCGGCAACGGCGCCAATTTTTGATAACGCTCAATCTACAGCTCTCGTTTGAGTGTAAAGCGGTCGTTAGCAAATACAGAACCCAACCTGGGTTGGGTGTCGATCCCACAGGGAATAGCTTGGCCAACAAGTAAGCAAAATTAATAGACTTTTGGTGCAAGTCTCGTAAGAAGGGGGGATTGTAATAAGTAACCAAAGTAATGAAATAAAAGCTGAAAATAGCAAAGTAAAAAGAGAGTATTTCGTAGGTTGTGAAACAATGAGAATTGAAGCGTTGGGGTTATGTCCACCTTCTGAGGTATACGTCTCTATTGGCTATGAGTGTGTAGAGTCTTGACATGCAATTGCTTATAGAGAATTGTAGTCGATGGTAAATCCAAGCGTCTCTCGACCTGAACAAGGACTATTTCACTTTAACTCTCTCGAGCTTAAAGCATGTCTAACGGTACGAATTCTCCAAGAGGTTAGTCCAGTTACGGCACTAGCTTTTTAATAGGAAAGGGTGTCCTACTACCTTGACATTATCTCTTTTCCAGACAAATAACCTTTCTCTCGAACAAGTTAAATGTTAGACTGGCATATTCTTGCGTTTGCAACCGCAAAGAATGTAGATTAAGATGAAGAGCGTAATGATATAAGCAATATACGTGTCTTGAACTCACAAACTCACAGCTATAGTTAGTAACTCATTCGGCTTTCATAACCCCAACTAAGAGGTTTAGTTACCCATGAATGCGAAGGACATCACGATTTGAATGGTTGATGGCGTGAGAAATAGGTGATAGGCGTGTGGTTTTGGTGATTCCGTAGCAAGTAACGATTCTCTTATTGTGGAATAGATGAATAGAAGAATAGATTAGAAGTGTTTGTAGATGAGGAAGCTGAGAAGAATGGAGGAAAATTAATAGTTGAATTGATAGTTGAAGAAGTAATAAAAATCTCTAACATGATAGGGTATTTATAATACTCCTATCCTACTCCTACTAAGCTAATGAAATAAATAACCAAATCCTAATATACTAATGAAATCCTTGACCCAAATGTACTAGGGTAAGGTTACAATATCATAATCCAAATAGAATAGTAAAACACATAACCTAATTATACTAGGTTAATGTATCTTTGTAAAAATCCAGCTTTGTGTCTATAAGTCCCCAAAGTCTTCAGAAATGCTGTTTTAGCCCGGGACAGATTTTCCATGCAGCAGATTTGGTCCTTTAGGCGTCCAGCTCCTTTCCACTTCGTTCGTGAGCTTTCTTTTGCATCAAGTAAGCCATAAAATGCTGTATTTTGCATCATTTATACCTGAAACTTTACTAATCATATTTGTTAGCTCATTTACAGGAAAAAGGACTAAAAGTGCATGAAATATATAATTAGTTCTCAAAACTAGGCTAAAATATGGGCAAAATATATTGATATAGGCACGTAAATTCGCCTATCATCAACACTCTTGCCTTTATTATAGGGAAATATAGCCACCTCTAACTATTTGGACACATAGCCAAGAAGTATAAGTAAATACTTTATTCCATTTGAGCTTATGAATGGACCCATAAAGTAAATGCTCCATATATCAAAAATCTCAATTTCAATAATGGGAGACAGCGAAAATTCTTGCTTTGTTGATATACCCCTTTTCCTTTGGTATTGGTCATATTCCCTTGCATAATTATTGGAATATTGATGGATGGTTGGACAATAGTATCCACATCAGAGAATCTTTTAGGTTATTCAAATATTGCTATGATGACCCTAGCAGGGGATAGTTATATTCCTCAAATATGCTCATCATCTCAACCTCAGGAACACATCTTAAAATAATCCTATCTACGCAAATATAGAAAATATATGGATCATTGTAAAAATTTTGTCACATCAAACATATACTTTTTCCACTACTGGAATGACAAGTCCAAAGGCAACAAAACACTCACTAAGTAATTAGCAAAATCTGCGAACCATAGAATCATGTCTTGCGATACATCCAATACTTGATCATCTTGAATTTTCATTAATATCAAACTAATTTTCATTTTAAACATTGCCTCTTCCTAAATACGTGACAATTGGTCAGCCTCTTGAATTTTCGTCCCTTTCAATCATTGCTCTCCAAGTTAAGTAGAAGTATCTATAAAATCAGTCAAGGATTTGTACGTTTCTTAGCTATAACATACCTAAGAACTGTGTGGCCAATGTACAAAATCACGTACATTCCAAGCAAGTAGGATCTTAACTTCTCAAAATAAAAAAACATAGCATGGAAACTTTTATTCCATTGTAATATAATCATTCTAAGCTAGATTAAGTTCCTTGCTAGGATGGTAGATATGATGGAGTATATTTTATTGTCTTTGTCCTAGAATTGATCCTATGTCACTCGACTAGCATCCACATGACCTTAAATGACGTGGACTAATCAAATGAAACAATATAGTGGTCGAAATTAATTTTTCCTTGAGGCACTTAAATTCCTTTAGACATGTATCATAGAAAACAAAATTCACCTCCTTCTCAAAAAAATTACACAAATGGTGTGCAACATTAGAGAAGTCCTTCATAAACCTATGATAAAATCCAGCATGCCCCAAAAATCATCTATTACCTTTTATGGGAACTAGTGGAGGCAACTCTTTGATCACCTCAATCCTTGCCTTATCAACCTCAATCCCTTTTGTTTAAATCTTATGGTTGAGAACTATCACTTCATTTTGTCAAAACATAATCTCTCTCGTTATAATGACACCTACTATAACCAATAGTAGTTAAACCAAACTATAGCCTGGATCAACAAGTAATTGGATAACCGACAGAAGATACAAAAATAAATGATAAAGACATGCAATGAAAATACAAAGTAACTAAAACCAATGGTAATAGGTTTCCATCAAACTACACAACAGGTGGAGGAGGAAAAAATACACACATTAGATCCCTTATGTCTTTGTAAGTCTAGTACAAGAGCCATTAAACTAAACTAGAGTGTCAGACAGAGTCAAATATACAACATAGTCTTATAATGTACAAAAAATTATAAAAATAACAGGAGGAGGATCAATTTTGAACTGTAAAAGCTCACAATAACTCTGAAGCAACACCAAGCTATAGTTTAATTTAATAGTAGTGACTCTTACTCAAATTTGTATTAGGAAAAAGATGTTGAAGTGTAGTATGAATACCAAAACAATGGTTACTCAGTAGACATCATAGTCCATCTAACCTAAATTATAATGAAAGTACAATCAAATTTAAGAACGTAAATAAAGTTGGGAATAAAGAATATAAATAGGTGATAGTTGATAATACCAAATAATGTGATTCATGTGAGATAAATAACTCAAAAATGGAAAAAAGTCTAACTATAACCTAATGGGCCCTAATAATCCCAAAAGGCAAGAAAAAAAGAAAATAACCCAACTGTGCTTGTATAAACCTGGTGGGTAAAAGCAAAGAGTAACACAAATATGACGATAAAATAAAAACAATAGTAAGTGTAATACAAGACAATGTGTAGTAAGAATACATGATGCTCCTTCCAAGTCATAACAAAAATATATCATAAATGTCCTTATCGTGTTTTTAGTGCCAGATCAGCACCCAAATAGATCGTAAATGTTGAACACAAATAAGAACTAGGCGATAATATCTTAATAGTAATATGAAATGTATAGATCACCAAAGTGACATGAAATAGAGATGGAGAATAGTACCATAATAGTAAAATACCGAGACTAAACCTAATCTCATAAGCAATAAGATAACATCTATGTATCGAACTTGAAACAAAATTGATAAATAATCTAAGGGTAATAATGATTTAAGATTATAGTTTCCCTTGAGTCAAACAGTCATACAATTATATGTCAGAACGTAAAGCCTATCACTTAGCCAAAGGATAATGTTTAAAGTTAAATAATACTCAAATCACAGTCAAAAGGCTAGTCAGGGCTTAGTAAAAAGTCTAAGACATCCTAAAACTCAACAATCAACTTCAGGTATCAAAAAATGTAATTTAGGCAAGAAAAAGGCTATCCTAGGCATTCAACCTAAAAGAAAAGATAGTGGGACTCATTATGTCATGACTTAAACCAGGGCCTAGCCATGACGGGTATATCAAGTCCCATCTGGATAAGAGATGACCCCATAAACCTAAGAATAACAAACACATCATAACCCAAGGTCGGATAAATTTTGAGATGTAATAAGATAGTGTGCAATAGCTTAGGGAAATTGAAATACATGTCTGTAACCGACGACTGTTGACTAGCCAACCAATCAACCAACACCGCCCAAAAACAAAGGTAATCTAACAAAGCCTCTACAAAAGTTAATATCAATTGTAGGTCGGGAAATGCGCCCAACAATAGACAAAAACCAAATCCAAAGGGATAATAAAAATGTAAAGGAAACCATATTCTTGAAATGGTGTCTTCCAAAGTATGGAAGCTCACCACTTAAATCTGACTCACTAGATGATCCCGAATCCAAGTCACTCTATAAGATATGTGAAAGTATGGTCAGTTCCTGCATCGCATGGGGATACAACATTTGAAAATGGTTATCGGTTAGAGTGCTAGCATTTAACTCAGGGATAGATGAAAAAACTAATGTCATGATGACAGTTCAAACTAATACAAAATCTAATGCATAATATCATATGAAGTACACATACATATACATATACATATACATATACACGTATTGGATGAGGAGTAGGGTTTATCATGAATTTTCAAAAAAAAAAATATTAATTAGGATTGTGAAGTGTTACCATCATAATCCACCCACAGGCTATATGGGTCCAGTGTTACCCCCTGAAAGGGCCCCAATGTATGTTAGCCACATAAACCAGAGATATAATAGATGGTCGAGGATTACCTTGTACTCTTAACCCTCCATGATACATATATATATGTATGTGCACTTGGGGGATAGCCTTGTACCCCACAAGAACTTGGTCATCAAGATCAATCCTTATGTTGGCACACAAAAGTTTCCAATATTATTCCTTTGGTCACACACCTGCACGACTAGCTAGCACAACCTCCGTTATTGCCCAATTAAAATATTTAACACATAACTCAACCATCAATTCAAGGAGTCAATTATTAAGGCCTTATTAAGTGGTATCGTCCTACCAAATGTAGCTTGCAAACAATGACATTAATCCAACAATTAGGCATTCTCGTGTACCCTATAAATTCCATTATGAAATTACTTGGGGGATTCCCATGTACCCCGTAAGGTTGTCAAGACCATTATCACCCATTAACAATTATGCCATGCATCCGTGTGTCAATAAATAAATCAAACCAAGTGATAATAAATATTCTAAAACCAATTATGCAAGTGGGTTAAGGTTGTTACCAATTCCTATACCAAACCAATTGATTTGGGGATTCCTTTGTACCCCATATTTTCATGATTTATCGATTTAGGTATTCCATTGTACCCATTCACCTTCACCATTCCCATGCACACAAAGCATTTACCAACCATAAATTTAAGCAACACAATTTCATAAATATCATAGAAGAAGCATTTAAATAATTTATATTCAAAACCCTTAACCCATAGTTCAAAACACAATATCTAAACCATATAAACCTTATCCAAATCATTTAATTAAAAAAATATAAGTATAGGGGAAGATTTACATGCCTCAAATACCAAGAAATTCGGAGAACAAAGCACTCTTGGAACCCTAGATAGCCATCTCTTTTGGAACCTTAGCTTGTACTTGAATGGAGAAATTTAGAGTGTATTTGAGAGTGTTTGATAGAGAATAGTAGGCTAATAAAGTCTCACAGATGGTTTTTAGTCATGGGATCTAAGGGATTAAAGTGGGAAAATGTCTAAAGTGACCTCAACTCAAAAATTGAAAAAGTGTCGTCTTTGGCTATATGTCACCCATTGACTCGTAACCACACCTTACGACTCATTACCACGAGTCATAATAAAATAATCTCTAGGACCCCCACCTATTATTATCCTTATGACTCAGCCAACCGACTCATTATATGACCCTACGACTCATAGGGTCCAAGTCATAGTCATCTAAAAAAATTAGGTGAACACTGAACTTCCTACGATTTGATTATTACTACTCGTATTGAATCTTTACGACTTATGTCCTCATTGTAATAAAGACAGTGTCTTAGGCCAAACTTACTAGAAACATTACGACTTGGTCCTTATGAACCATAACATGTCCTTTTGGATCATACGGTGAGTTGTAATTGAGGTAGTGAGATCAAAGCTTATCAAATTTTCAAGGGCCAAAATTCTGAGTGTTTCAATTATTCCCTACTTAGATCATTCATCCTCGAATAGTGAGACAAGGATTCTAGCATGATTTGACTCCAAATTCCTCTACCCTTACCTTTAACAAACTGAGAAAGTAAATACGCCAAGGAAATCACTCTTTTCTTTAACAAAGTCAGAAAACAACGATATTAAGAATGATAGATACTTTAAGCATGACTATCTAAAGAGGAAAACAAGAATGGATACTTAGACTTCATGTCCTCTTCGTATTCCCAAGTAGCCTCTTATACCTTTTGGTTCCTCCATAGAACCTTTACCAAAGATACATCCTTCCCCCACAACCAATGAACTTTCTGATGTAGAATTTTAACTTTGACTTTCTTATACGACAAGGAATCCAAAATATCCAACTTCTTCAATGGTAGAACTATCAACGGAACACTGACGCACTTTCTTAACATCAAAACATGAAACACCAGATGAATGGAGCTTAAACTATGTGGCAACTACAACTCATATGTAGCACTACCATCCCATTTTAAGACCATGTACGGGCCGACATACCGCAGACTAAGCTTTCCCTTCTTCTAAAACCATATTACTCCCTTTAAGAGAGATACCTTCAAGAATACCCAATCGCCAACCTCAAACTCTAACTCCCTATTCCTTACATCTGCATTGGACTTTTGGCGTATTTGGGAAGCTTTAAATCTATCCTGAAAAACCTTCACCTTGCCAAATACCTGGTGAACCAAATCCAAGCAAAACATCTCAACCTCCCTAATTTCAAACCATCCAATAAGTGATCTACACCTCATACCATACATCGCCTCAAATAGAGACATCCTAATACTAGAGTTATAGCTGTTATTATATGCAGACTCTATAAAAGGCAAATGACTAACCCAACTACCACCATAGTCAGTAACGCAAGCTCTAAGTATATCTTCCAATATCTAAATAGTACTTTTCGCTTTCGACCCAATTACGGGTGGAAAGAAGTACTAAGTCTCACCTTAGTTCTTAAATGGGCACCCCATGCAACTTTATAATAACTTGGAGGAATAACTTCGCATTATCCTCTTCAAAATAATTAGTGCTCACTAGTAAGAATTGAGTAGACTTAGTCATCCTATCCATGAAGACCCTATCTATGATGACCCAAATCTAATCAAACTAATTTTGAGGGTGAGGAATACTGATAATGAAATCCATATTAATTAGTTCCCATTTTCATATGGGCAATTTAATCTCTTGAGTCAACCAATCGAGCCTTAAGTGCTCTATGGTCACTTGTTGAAACACCATGCATTTAGCCATAACACTGGTCAAATTTTACTTCATATTGTTCCACCAATAAATCTCCTTAAGATCATGATACATCTTTGTTGAAAGAGGGTGAATGGCATAATGCGACTCATGAGCCTCAGCCAAGATACTCTCTCTCAACCTCTCTACATCGGTAACACATAATTTGCCTTGGTACTCTCTTTCCTCCCTTTTCAAGATCAAACAAGAAATTTTTCATATTCTTCACCAACAAGATATGAAGATTGAGGAAGAACACTATGAATATTCAAGAGTTGACCAAGGTTTGACCACTAGGCAAATGAACCCCAAATTCAATTTTTATTCTAGATCTAGGTTCCTTTTGCCCAACACAAAATCAGCCACAAATCACGTCACCAACACAAACCCAAAATAGATCTCCCCTCCAAAAGCTTCAAACAAGTCACAATAATGGTGGATCTAGCTCAAAAACAATCAAATCTTGTTCCAAATGTAGATTTAGACTCCCTAGGTTCTAGGGAACAAGAATCTAGAACTTTAAACCAAAAAAGCAACTCAAAATTATGTAGATCTAAGATTTAAAAATCAAGCAAAACACAAAAATGGGCTTACAATTTTTTTTGTGAGATTTTCGATTTTCTACACTCTTTTATGTTGAGATTTTCTTAGATCCAAGTATTAGAGTTGTGGGAACAACTCTAATACATGGATTTGATACTAAATGATACATGAATAAACTACTTAAACCAAAAATGGACTCTAAAGACACAAAAATCAGCAACCATAAGTAAAGAAAAATAACACATAGAAAGGAGATGAAGAAGAAGATTTCATAAATGTTAAGATAGGTAATGAGACCCTTACTATCACCAATGACTAGCACAAGAATGTGTCTCAAACATTCAAACACACCGCACCAATGGTATTTCAAGCCTAACTCTTAGGTGGACCAAAGGAATTCACACTCCTCAATCACACCTTTCTTGCCAATTGATCAACACAAGTGAAATCCATCAAATGTATTAATCTCTCAAGTTTGGATTTCTTTTCCAAGACCTACACTAAGATGGATTTTCCAATTCCTACACTAATGAAAGAAACAACACTAAGAGTAATACTTAATTTAAATTCATCAAAGTCTAATGAAAAGTGAAGCTAAAATGTCTATTTATACTTCTTACAAAACAATGACTAAAATGCCCTTAATGAGGGCTTATAAAAGTCAGCTCTTGAGTGTGGACTTTTTTAGTGTAAATACCTCCATGCCCTTAGTAATTAGGGGCCTCTTGAGTGTAAGCTTTCCTTCTCCTCTTTTATTTTGGTCATGGCTTGAGAAGGATTCCAAAAGGGTCTTAAATGTCTTGCCAATTCCTATCTTGGTCCTTTGAGAATCATTGCAATCCTTATGAACTTTAGGATTCTATCATAAATGCAACTCTTGGGCTTATAGGGGACAAATTTGAGACTAAGAACAATTAGAGTGTAATCAATTAAAATGGATCTTGGATCTATGCTTTCCTAGGGACAAGATGTGCATGAGAACATGATAATTTAGTATAAATTCTAATCATTGATGATATGGTAGGCTAGTTCTAAAGTAATTGAGGCTAGTTTTTCAATAAAACCACAAATATTTCACCCATTGGCTCATTCGAGCACCTAATAAGTGTGTCAATCAAAATCACCCATTAACTCAATTAGGCACCCCTATTTCTAGGATGATACCCTAGGGATAGTCAACCTCATATTCACCCTTATTTCTAAGATAGTGAAAATTAGTAAACTATGCTCATAAGTTGTCTATGATTGCCTTGGTTCCCACATCCTTCTTTCAAGGATGATATGGGTTCCTAAAGTGCACCCAAAACCCTTCTTTTGAAGATGGCTTAGAGCTTTCTAGAGTTTAGAGTTTTCACCCCTCAAACCCATGTGGGTATTTAGGGATTTAACCCACAAATACCAACCAATTTAATCAAGCAATAAAAGAACTGATCATTAACAAACTAGAATCTACACAAATACATCACAACTTACACATATTTGCACCCTAGTTAAGCATAATCCAAGAGGTAGATCTAGCAAATCACAATGATAATAAACACAAATAAACCAATATTTCCATCAAAATTATCTATAAAAAAAATAGATGGAAAAACACACCTTACAATCCATTGAACCTTCAATGGGTGATGCCAAATCTACACATAAAAGTCACTCTAATGTCTCTTAGCTCAAGATTAGTACAAGATTAGCTCAAAGCTCCAAGAAATTGAAAGAACCCTCAACTAATGATGGGAAGTAGGGTTGTGTATTGATAGATTTAGAATGAATGGGTTTAGAGCCTTAGATGGGATTTGGGGTTGGCTTGTCAAAATGACATCTCCGCCCTTGGGCCATTTTCTGCTCTCACACAATTGTGAAATATTGATCGCAATCGCACTCGTTGCAATCATGATTAGTCCATCACAATCACAGTAGGCTAGATCCTGATCCTGCTTCATCATGTCCAGCTCTTGCACTTCAATTCCCGTTTAGATCCTTTTTAGCTCAAATTTGCTTCTTTTCTTCTCAGCTCTTGTAAACCTATAAAATATGGAAATTAGTACATTTAACTCCAAATATGTCTTATTTTTACATTCAAATCATAGTAGCGTGCATGAATGTTGAGAGTAAATGAGTGGTAACTTCACCACTCATCAACACCCTCTACGTAAACCTTTGTTTGTCCTCAAGTAGCACTACCTTTTACCATGAGACAATGCACTGTCATGCTAAAATTAGATCACCCAAATGATCATGTTGACTTCAAATTGATTACTACCACAAATATCTCTTCAAACATGAGGGAGACTATTTTCCCGACACCTCTCAACATAATACGCAATTTTCAAGGATGCAAGAGACTTCAAAGAGCAATTATGAAACAATCACTAATACTCTATAAATAACTCACTCTTGACCAACACCAAGCTATACTCCTTTTGCCTAATTTCTTGGAAGATAACAAAATCACCCAACTCGAGTTGTTCACATGAACATACGAGTTGTTCACATCCATGCCCTTGATTTTTGAAAAATTTTGGACAGAGGGGGTTGTTTATTTAGCATTTTCACGATGCTCAATTTGCTAGGTTATGGCTACAACCAAGGCCTTAGTCTCATATTCATGCTTGAGTTGGGCAAACCAACTATATGGCTACTCAGACTTTACCAAAGGTATAAGTGCAATCCCACATCCACAATGCTATGGGTACTCAGACTTCCCCTACATCTGTGGCTTAAGACCCAATAACGATGAGTTTCCCTTAAGAATATCATCACTCAATACACATAATAGGGAAAGGCTCGTCCAACATTATCATAAAAAATACTGAAAATCTAATAATTTAAACAATTGATTTCACAAAATTTCCATGCTTCATCAACTAAGTTCAACTCTTGCATGACAAGTGTGAACTCACACAATGACAAGGGCACACACTCCCAATAAAAAGTCTTGTAGTGACCTCATTATATAAAAAAATCATAATAAGGGTAAAAGGGCTCCCTAAAACTGAATTGATACCAATGTGGAAGGTTGGACATACAGGTGCGATCACTGCAAGATTGGTGCGACTGTTATACCACAATCGCGGCCCTCAACCTGCGATCACGATAATTGAGACCATCCGCACCTCTATTTTGCCCTGTATTTTACATGGTACCACACGTCTAAACATGGTTATCCCCTATTTTTAGCTTCCATCCTGTCCAAAGCACCTACAAAACATGAAAATTAGGTGAATTATTCCAAAAACATATAAATAAAAATATAAAAATGATGGGTTGCCTCCCATTAAGAAATTGGTTTAACGTTGCGGCATGATGCCTTTTATAATTCTCATCTGTGCCTTCACTTAGAGGGTTTGAACCCTTTCTCCCACTTTTGATCATTACATCTTTAAGGCTCATTAGGAAAATGTATTGGGTATGACGATGCATGGTCTATCACGCCACTTCATCGAATTCAAGTTTTACCCAATTTGATATCTAACTTTGATTTGCCTTCTTGAGTAAAGGTGAACACATTAATAGTCCACTCGTTGTACATAGGAAGTTGTGTTCTTTTGCCTTTGATGGATGGGGTTCCAATTGCTCTTTTGGAATTTCAAATTCTAAAATATAATAATTGGACTTCATCTCTCCACAATCCATCAATTGTCAAGGTGGATGGATTCTCATCACATTCTCTAGTAATAATGTTGAAAAGTGGGTTAAATGAGGTCCAACCCTTAATTTCATAATTTCCTCCTCCGTAGGACCTTCACCTCTAAATGAACTAGAGTCATCATAAGAGAAGTGCTTTGATTCTTCTTTTGATTCTAGTACTATTTCTTTTATTTTTGCATCTTCGTCATCATTTCTTTTGGTTGGTTGGGAAGTCGAGGGTTCTTTGTTTCCAAGCTCATCATCGTAGCTTTATTTCTCTTATTGATTAAACTCATCGTGGGAAGTGGGAAGGTCAATGTCATTTATAATATTTGCTTCCTTGCCCATTTTCTTTACCTTGACAATCTCCCTTCCAAATGCTTCATTGTACTGATATATGTCTTGCATGTTCTCCCCTATTGTAGTTACCCGATCCAAGATAGTTTGAAGCATCTCTTCAAATATATTGTTCCCAGTATATTGCTCTTCCTTCTTCTTATTATAATGCCTATCAAACTCATAAGAAGAACTAGTATTTGGGTTACCATCACGAGGGGGGAGGGGTTATTTGAACAATTACTCCAATGTTCTAATTCATCCTCTATTGACTTCACCCGTTCTAATATACATTGAAGCATTGATTCAACACTAATACATTTCGTGCTTTATTCTTCCCTTTCTTTCTCATAATACCTATCAAAATCATGAGAAGAACTAGCAACTGGTTACTAAAACGAGGAGAAAGGGAATTTGTACAATCGCTCCCATATCTATTTCGACCACCATATAGAAAACAAACATACTCAATATAAGATCAAGATGATGGACACATCTCTCTCCAAGGAAAATATCTACATTCTTGACAAAATTAGGGTCCACCACAATATGGACATGGATTATCAAGCTATGCTTTCAAACCACCAAACCCTCATTCATTCCTTGATGTCATAGTGTAAAATAAACAAAAATAAAGAAAATCTATCAAACACATGAAAGAATGAAAATCACAAACAAATATTTACAAGTTTGAATTAAAGCAAGTAAGCTAAAATTTCAAACTAACTCAATACACCAAATTTTTCCCTAGAAACGGCTCCGTTTTTTATAACCCTAAACTTACACATCCAATTTAGTGCAAGGTGGTCGTTGTCAATATATTTACCCAACTATGAGTCAGAGTTGAATCCACGAGGAACAATGTGAGTGGCGATTGGGTAAGTTCAGAATGATAGTTGCTTGCTAAGTTCAAACCTATGATACAAGATATTTTGGGGGTTTTCAAATGTGTTGAATATGAATACAACTCTTGTTCTTCTAGGGGACTAATTAGAGACTAAGAACAATTAGAGTCCAATCTATTAAAATAGATCTTGGGACTATGCTTTCCTAAGTACAACATGTGCATGGGAACATGATAATTCAATACAATTTCTAACTATTGATAATGTGTTAGGCTAGGTATAAAGTCCTTGAGGCTATTTTTTAAACAAAACCACAAAGATTTCACCCATTGGCTCTTTCGAGCACCTAACAAGTGTGTCAATCAAAATGACCCATTACCTCAATTAGGAACCCCTATTTCTTGGATGGTACCTAAGGGATAGTCAACCTTATATTCACCCTTATTTATAAGATAGTAAAATTAGTAAACTGTGCCCATATATTGTCTACATTTGCATTGGTTCCCACATCCCTCTTTTAGGGATGATATGGGTTTCTAAAGTTTGCCAAAAATCCTTCTTTCGAAGATAGCTTAGAGCTTTTTAGATTTTGAAGTTTAACCCATCACACCCATATGGGTATTTGGGGATTCCACCCACAAATCTCAACTAATTTAATCAAGTAATATAAGAATCAATCATCAACAAACTAGAATCTACACAAATACATTACAACCCACACACATTTGCGCCCTAATCAAGCATAATACCAAGAGGTAGATCTAGCAAATCCTAATGATAATAAACATAAATAAACCAATATTTCCATCAAAATTATCTATAAGAAAATAAAGAGATGGTCAAAAACACTTTAGAATCCAATGAACCTTCAATGAGTGATGCCAAATCTACATTTAAAAATCACTCTAATGTTTTCTTAGCTCAAGATTAGTACAAGATTAGATCCAATCTCTAATAAATTGCAAGAACTCTCAACTAAGGATGGGAAGTAGGGTTGTGTATTGATTGATTTAGAATGAATGGGTTTTGAGCCTTAGATGGGATTTGGGGTTGGATGGTCAAAATGACGTCTCTTCCTTTAGCGATCGCGGAATATTTATCATGATCGCACTCACTATGATCATTATTAGTACATCATGATCATAGTAGTTCTACTAGATTGACTCACCATGATCACGGGATGATGCCTGCGATCATGATAACTGAGTGCTAGATCTTGTTCCTGCTTCAGCTTGTCTAGCTCAGGCACTTTAATTCCCTTTTTGATCCTTTTTATCTCACGTTTGCTTTTTTTCTTCTCAGCTTTTGTACACCTGCAAAATATGATAATTAGTACATTTAACTCAAAATATGACTCACTTTTACATTCAAATCATAGTAGAGTGCATTAATATTGAGTGTAAATGAGTGGTAAATTCACCACTCATCACATTTCACCCAACTATCATCAAATGTATGCCCTCACAACAATAGAGTTACCCAAAATCACTCACTTAAATGCAATTTATCACAAAATAGGTAAAAGAATCAAATTGTGCTCACTGTCACTAGAAAAACACAAGTTACACAAGATGAACCATATGATTTTCCTTAGTGTAGTACTCCACTAATATCAGAATGAGGAAGCCTGGGATCAAATAGGTCTTTAATGGTTATAATGTAGGATAATAGACGGGTAGGAACTATTTTTGCCAAAAATAGTGATTATTTTCCCTAAGCACTTTAATGCATTACATTATACAATCAACAACCAAATTACACCACTTTTGTCTACCCCATTCTTTTATTTTGCCCCATCCTATTTAGCTTAATCATATAAACTATAGTGGAAGTATTATGTGCACAACTTATTCAATTTGAAAAACCCTTTTTTTCATTACATTACTCCACTCCTAACCATACACTTCAATTATTACAAACCAACAACTATCACTTTGGGGCTTTAATTTTACCTTTACATATGAGGCTACCAAATAAAAGCTAAAGACTCAACATGGAAAACTAAGATTATCCATAAGGGTAGGTCAAAAAAAAAGATTATGAACATAGCTATCAAAGAAAGGCCTATATCATCTCCTAAACCCATACTATTTTTTTTGCTTTCCACACACATCAGGCAAGTTCTATACATCACATAAAATAACGAATATACAAACATCGCATACACATATGGAACATGCTCAACTCAAGCAGGATCATTATTGATTTTCAATCAAATAACCACATGAATTCAACATTAAACCAACAAGTACAAGAGTCATAAACTAGAGCCTACTTGTCTAAAAACTAGTAATACACACAATCAACATATTTTTTACACACATAACTCTTTCATAATCCAATGACATATAGCACCAACAAGAATATCCCACTTACCTAAAATATTTTTTTAAAATTACTTCTAAAAATGTGAACTTCCCCATCCTACACTTAAAAATCTAATTTTTCCCCAAATTACACTTAAAAGTAGAGATTGAAATACTCTCTGAGGTTTCTAGGCCTAGCTAGTAGCATTTTTACACATCAAGGGGTTCTGGGACACTACACTCAGTCTTCACCATGTTTCTTAGATCAGGTTTTCTGGTACTAAGACTTCCCGTCAATCTATGACTCAACAAAACCAAAAACTAGTGTATTAAAAACTAAAGTACTAAAAATAAAATATACCTTAACTTGAGTTGCCTCCCAAGCAGCACCTGATTTAGTGTTGCAGCATGACCCAATCAACTCTTTTCCCCACCTTGAGGATATGAATTTCACCCCCAACTTCACCACTATTTGTTTTACTTCACTCATAGGTTGGTGGTACAAAGATTAAGAAACTGAGTAATGGATGGTGCATGGTAAACTACTCTGCCTTGAAGTGAGGTATGTTTTTATGTTGCTTATCTGGTGCAAAATTAAGAATATTGGATTCTTGTTCCTCATCTTCACACTCTTCCACTATTTTAGATGATTCAATAGACAAGTCATCATCTAAACATAATGTACAAAAGTGCTTTGAATGATCTCCAACCAATCCTAATTTACAATTTATATAGTTCATAACACACTCTCTCTTATTTACCTTGTTAATTTCAATCTCAAGAGAATGATGATAACTGAATGGCTGGAATTCTTGTGTTTTTATCTACCTCTATGGAGATGGTGGGGGGGTGTCTCCTGAACCTATTCAGCAACTTTCTTTTTTGAGTACTCAGACTTTCTCAAACTATTAACAACTTTGTCTGTAACCGTTTGGGGAGTCAACTCTGCATCTACCTCCTTATTTTATTTGGAGGCTCTTCATTGATCTCTTTACCATTTCTCAAAGTAATTTCCTTTACTTGTTTAGAAGGTTCAATTCATTTAACAAATTACCTTAAGACTTGGCATTTTATGCCTTCTGCATTTTCCCAAGCTGCATCTCTAAATTCTTTGTGGCCACTTATTGTCTCTTCAATGCAACATATTAGCTCTTTATGTCTACCGCCAACTATACCTGAGATGATAAAAGTTGTTTCAACATCTCTTCCATATTTCTAGTTTGAGTTAAGGCCTGATTATTCTGAAATTGTTGTAGAAACTGTTGTTATTGGTTGTTCCATGATTAAATTGGTGGCTGAGTCTGCCACTTGTTATTACAGGTGTTCACATAATATTCCCTTTGAGAATAGCCCACAAACATTACTGAATTGGGATTGACAGCATGCATAGCTGCAAAATAACCACTATTGCCACAAAACATACACCAACTTGTGGTCTGCTCCATAGATTGGGTAGTATCTAACTCATATTGTGAAGGTCTCATCCATGTGCTTCCATTTAAAATGTAGACAAAAGTTTTCATGATAGGTTCCCTTACAAAAACATCAAGATTGTCATCACTCGAAAGCCATTTATCCCATGTTGATATATCAAGAGTATGATAAATAAAAAAGAAAATAAACTAAAAAGAAAAATTACTGAACTATGTACAAATGAATAAGGGTAGACTAAAAATAATATAGCTTCATATTTTTATGTTCCCCACAACAGCGCTAAAAACTAATTGCGCCCAAGCACCCACATAAGCGTACGTGGTTTCACAAAGTAATATAGTGGCCTTAAATATAGCCGAATTTTGATCCCTCAGATAATTGTACACTTATCTGAGTCTGGTTGTTCCATGATTGAATTGGTGGCTGAGTTTGCCACTTCTTAGTACAGGTGTTCACATAATATTTCCTTTGAGAATATCCCACAAACATTAATGAATTGGGATTGACAGCACACATAGCTGCTATATACCCACTATTGCCATAAACCATACACCAACTTGTGGTCTGCTCCATAGATTGGGTAGTATCCAACTCATATTGTGAAGGTCCTATCCATGTGCTTCCATCGAAATCTAGACAAAAAATTTTATGATGGGTTCTCCTACAAAAATATCAAGATTGTCATCACTCGAAAGCCATCTATCCCATGTTGACAAATCAAGAGTATGATAAATAAAAAAGAAAATAAACTAAAGAGAAAAATTACTGAACTATGTACAACTCAATAAAGGTAGACTAAAAATAATATATCTTTATATTTTTAAGTCCCCCACAACGGCACTAAAAACTTGTTGCGCCCAAGCACACACATAAGTGTATGTCGTCTCACCAAGTAATATAGTGGCCTTAAATATAGCTGAATTTCTATCCCTCAGATAATTGTATCAACAACTATCTATTCCAGTTCAACTATTGAGATTAAAGTGATGCAATGTAACCAAAAGAGATTTGAAAGTTTGTAAACCAAAAGTAAACTAAAATAATGCAGAAAAGCAAATACTTTGGACAATTAATAGATGAAAACCCAAGATTAAAGAACTATGAACAGTCATGCTATGCTATTGAACTTCATTCATTAGATTATTTATCTTGGTTGATGATTCGTAGGGTTTATCATAGGATTATGGTCTCCCGACCTCTAACCTTCTACCTAACTGGACTCTACAACTATATCATTGAGTTGGGTTGTAATGATCCATTTAGATGCATTAAGATATCATCCTATATATGAACCAAGAAAGTCTTCTAGGTATATCTATATCCTAGTCGCTAACTCAAATTCCTTATTTCATATAAGAATAAGAACCTTACTTTATTCAGCCCCACGTCCTATCTTTCTATTCCCCCTTCCAAGTTCATAAGGCCGAAAATAAATGTATTCTAAGGGTCAAAAATCCTTAAAATAGAGATAAAAAAGATTAAAAAAAAACAATCAATTATGATAATAAATTCAAAAAAACTCAATTCAAAGAGAAAGTAAACATGTTCTTGGCCTTAACCCCGGAAAGGGCTTTTAGCCACTCATGGATATAGTCGTAATCAAGATGAATAAAACCATGATAAAATATATTAAAAAGATAAATTAAAGTATTAAAACCCTAATATAATTTTTTTAATCTCCTCTCTAAGTTTCAAAGCCGTTCAAAGTTTCTAACATCAAGTGCAATTGTCCTATTTATAGGAGAACACAATTGCCGATTTTTGCACTAGGCCGCGTTGCGGGGATACTTTTATGCTTATAGCTATGTGACATGCAATTATAAAGGATAAACACTGTTTGGGGTCCCTTATGAATCTACTGGTTTATGTAATGCACCATGGTTCGCTATCTTTGGTCTGCGACGCACCATGGACTTCCAAGAGGTCCATTTAACGTCAAATTATGTCTTGTGCTTTCGTTGATCCATTCCAAGAATTTTTTGTTGTTTACATGTTATTTGAAGCGTATATATCCTTTATATATCATAATAATCAACTCAAAAAGTATAATATATCATTAAACAAAAAAATTAGAGATCAAAATATGACAACATCCAAGACGATGAATTAAGAACTTAAGCTAAGAATACTAGTTTTGCCCATTTTGATCTTTCACTTAGTTTTTGACTCTTGGCTTGATTCAGTTGCACTTTAAACACTATAAGAAAGTTTTTCCTCACATAATTACATAGTCATAAAATTAGTAACTCATTATACACATTATAATCAATCTCTATCAACTAGAACAACATCTAGCTCAAGCTAGTAACACTAGTTTTCTCGTTTTAATTCCAAGAGACAAATTAAGTACAAACTTGTTTGAAATACATATTAAAAATTGTAATAAATTTCTTGACACTTATATTATCAATTATATCATCATTAAAACATTAATAACATAATTTTTCCTCAAAACAAGGCTAAATAAGCCTAAATTACAATACTAAAGTGCATAAATGCACCTCAGATCAACCGCCAACAATTCTTGATTTGTAACCATGTAGTTACATTAAGAATCATTCAAGGTCTTGATTGTATACTATTATAGATGAAATAAACTTTCCTTATGTTGATCCAAAATTACCCCTAATGCAATTCTTCTTGCATCACACATCACTTCAAATGGAGACAACCAATCTAGAGCAACAATAATGGGAGCGGTAATAAGGAACTCCTTGAGACAATTAAATAACTTCAAGCATGCATCATAAAAATTATATTTTCCTCCTATTCAAGGAGTCTTCACATTAGATCTTCTATTTTGGAGAAATCCCTAATATATCACTGATAGAATCTGACATTCCCAAGGAAACTCCAGACACCCTTAACGAAAGTAGGAGGGGGTAATTTGGAATTTACCTTTACCTTAGGTTGATCAACTAGTATAACCTTTCTTGATATCTTTTATCCTAAAATGATACCCTCCTTAACCATTAAATTATATATCTCCCAATTGAGGATAAGGTTGGTTCCACACATCTCTCAAGTACCTTGCTTAGATGCTCAAGGCATGACTCAAATGAGTTTTCCACTATCGAGAAATCATCCATGAAAATTTTAATTGAATACTCAACCATATCCATAAAAATTAATAACATACACCATTGGAATGTTGCCTGTGCATTGCACAAACCAAAGGGTATCCACTTGAATGCGAATGTGCCATAGGGGCAAGTGAATGTTGTCTTCTCTTGGTATTTTGGGGAAATACAAATTTTGTTATACCTCGAATAACTATATAGAAATAAATACCACCCACGCCCGACCAACCTATTGGTCCTTCTCCATCCAAGAATTCAACTTATGGTAGTCCATACATACCCTCCACTCGGTGAACGTTCAGATAAGAACAAGGTTATTTTTTTAATTCATAACCATCGTAATTGTACCTTTATTTAGAACACATTGCACTGGGCTTACCCATGTTCTATTAGATATTGGATAAATGACTCATGTGTCAAGATGTTTTATAATTTCTTTCTTCACTCCCTCTTGTACGGGTTGATCGAGCGTCCTTTGATGTTTCACACTTGGTACATGATATAGTTATAGCCTAATCTTATGGGAATATATGCTGGGAGCTATGTCTACGATATATGCTATTGTTCATCCGATGGCTCAATTTAACTTTTTCAGTACCAACTTCAAAGCCTCCAATTTGTAGGACTCGAGATCACTTGCAATAATTATAGGAAATTGTCACCATTGCCAAAAAATACATATTGAAGGTAGGGTGGCACCAAATTCAATCAATTTTATGTAGCTCAAGGATGGATGTCTTTGTGGATGAACTTTTATGGTTTTTTAGATCAAGGTCCAACTTTATCGGGTTCTTGGTATGATATCCAAGTCCTATTAAAAATGAAACCACTTCATCAAACTCTTCAACCCTATCACTTTCACAATTCCACGACATACCCACTAAGGTTATTCACCAA
The DNA here is from genome assembly GCA_030864225.1 of Capsicum baccatum var. pendulum. Lineage (NCBI taxonomy): Eukaryota > Viridiplantae > Streptophyta > Magnoliopsida > Solanales > Solanaceae > Capsicum > Capsicum baccatum. The sequence goes on along the minus strand of CM061552.1, from coordinate 223,582,308 downwards.
ACTTACATAGGCATAATTCAACACCTCATCTCAATGGAATCGATCACCAAAATTACTTGCAAGTCCATTAGTTGTATCATGGACTTTCATACATTGAAACAAACCTCTTAATCATTAAGGAAGAAATTTATTTTTCTGCACTCCACATCTACCAATGCTCTTCCAATCACTAAAAATAGCCTTTCAAGGATAATAGGGATTTTATGGTCTAATGCATAATCAAGGATAATGAAGTCAGCGGAAAATATGTATCAATCTATTATAAATAGTACATCATGAAGTTTCCCAATAGGTTTATTGATGGTTCGATCGGCCATTAGTAATATGAATATGGTAGGTTTTGATTTCCCCAACCCTAGCTTGTGAAATATAGCATATGGCATTAAATTTACACTCGCCCCAAGGTCACACATATCCTTTGCAAACTTGAACATTTCAATGGTGCATGGGAATATGAAAGATTCAGGGTATTTCTTCTTTTTTCACTGTCATGCTTGATATAGTTTCACTACAATGATGAGTGACTTCTATAGTCTCATCCTTCACAAGCTGTGTTTTGGAGATTAATTCCTTCATAAAGTTTGCATACCCTAGCATTTCCTTCACGGCTTTTATTAAATGAATATTGATGGAGAGGTTGCGAAATTTATCAAGAAATCTTTTAAACTTAGAATTTTCCCCCTTTTTATTGAGTCGTTGAGGAAAAGGAGGTGGAATTGTAATTGGTGGCATGGAGACAATTTGGGATTCATTTACCATTGAATTTTCAATGATACCTTCATTTGGCTTTAACTCATCATCATTCAGTCTCTTTCTCTTCATATGTTTTTGCTCTTCATTTTCTCTTTTGTCGGGGTCATCATCAAACTCTATGCCTTTGTAAAGAGTTTTCCCTCTTTGAGTGACATGGCATTTGTTACCATACTACTTGAACTTTCTTTATTTTATCTTTCCATGAGGTACACTGACATTTGATTCAATTTTTCCTCTAATTGTTGAATGGTAGTCGAATAAGACTCTATCATTTGGTGTAACTTGGAAACCTTAATCCTTATCAAAATTCAAGAAAAAAAATTTCATTAACGTACCTCTCCATTTCACATGGATACATATCCCGATTCTCATTGGTCCTATCTTGATTCCCACCTTGCCTTTGTGTAACGCCCTGAGTATGTACCCTAGACGCTACACAATGCTCATAATATTGAAGGACAACAAGCTAACCCATGACTAGTACCTGTTGCAAGAACTGAATAACAATAAGACTGAAATATGTAGAAATTTGGCAAAAAACTAGCCATAAGGTTTAATACTAAAAATAACATTGAATATGGTATCACAATACCAAAACTGAACATCAATACTAAAAATTGAACAATTGTCCAAAAATACTCTAGTCTGAAAAGCCTTTAAACTGTCTGAACTATGGTGTTGATGGGATAAGTCCCCAACTAACTCTGACTACTAAAAATAAACTAAAATGCTGAGATAAATAATCACATCCTCAAACTATGAGGACTCACCACTAAGGGTGCTCAGGAGCCCGTGCATTTGAACCTATTATATAAGACATCATAACACAAAAAAAGCATGCGTCAATACTTTGAATGTACTAGGTATGCTCAATGAGTTAGGAAGAAATGCATGGGTTAATAATCATGAACAATACTAACTGGATATCATGAGTATGAATGAATGAGAGTACATGTATGAATATGTAACCTGTACTTAAATCATAATAACACTAAATACTGGATTACTGGTAACTGAATGACTGCATCCGACAGTCTTGATTCTATGAAACTATACTGAGTCCTGTACTGAGTTGAGTGACTGTGTCTGACAGTCCTAAATCTACAGAACTGAACTGAGTTCCATACTAAGACTAAATATGAAACTAAGACTGTGGGAAGAAATAATCTAACCGACATGCCCTTTCTCTAACTGATTTGGGGTCCAACCTATAATCTAGTTGGAAAGGTGTCAATACCATGACACAGGTAAGGACAAGTGTTGATTCACCCTCATCTGAGAGGTACTCTGAATGAGAATTGTGGTACCCTCAACTGGCAGGTAGATCATCTCATCAACCCTCAACTGGAAGGTTGATGTCTCAACCTACGCTAGCTACGCAGTTCTAGAATGCAAAGACTGCTTCTAAGGGTTTCAGCCTCTACTGACAGGTGGGTCCCCATCCATGGGTTCACTCGGTACTCAATTTTACTCCCAACTGAATAGAGAATAGACTGAATTCTAAACTGTACTAGGCTAGACTAAACTATTACTAATCGTACTATATAAATGAACTTAAATGATTTTACTGAACTACGCTAGACTGATTCTAAGTTCACTGAGTTTTTCTATGTTCTGTAATTGACTGAATTCTACTGATCGAGACATGACTGATTCTACTTTGTGACTGACCATGGGTCTAGACAAGCCGCTAAATTGTCGGGTATTAAATACCCCCAAGACTCAATAACATAAACTTAAAAGGCATCGCATAATCTTGAGACATGGTAATTAACTACTTAGTCTTCATTCATTCATTTGGGTATTTAAGCAAACACTTGCATGACATGAACTTGCATACATGCTAACATGATATAATTTCATAATTCAACTCACATGAACAATTCATCAAACACTTGTGGGGCATAATATATGCATCTAATTCTAACACAATATGTAGGCATCATGATTTAATTCTAATTACACAATTCCAAGAGTTTTAACATGGATTCATATGATAAAGCACACTTATCAATTAACTCTACATAAATCTTGAAATAAATCAAGAATACACTTTAATTGAAATTATGGAAATCATGAAATCACTCTACATGAACTATAAAAGAGTTTCTTGGACTCCAAGGGTGGAAGGATCCCTTGAATGAACACTTAAGATACCTCAGTTGTCGAATTCTTGAAATTAACGGTGGAATCTTGAGCCTTTAGTTTGAATTTAATTCACCTAGGGTTTTTGTTCTTGAGTAATTTGTGAAAGGATAATTATATTTTGCTAAAAGAGGGCTAAGATTAAGGGCATGGGAAAAAGACTTAATTAGCCCTGAGGATTTAGCCTTGTAAATGACTATAAACTGAACCATCGACACACAGGCCGATGCACTGCGTCATTGACATCAATGCGATAGCCAACGTGCTGCATCGATTCCGCATGTATTCACTAGAAATTGCACTGAGCTGAGAAAAAAATTGTTTGTTGACATAATGGACTACACGATGGGTTAAGATCATGTCGACTCACTATTTTGGTCATTCGAACATGAGCTAAACAAGGTCCAAAAAATTTAAAACTTGTCTGAAAACACCTATTGACATTCCTGATCATGAATTAACTCAAATATCAATATTTAATGGATGTAAAGGTCGCGAAATAACATTTCCAACTTTTGAAGGCCAAAATGACACTAATTTTGAATACTTAGCTAGAATTTTCTAAGTCTGCGACCCCTTAGTAGGCTTATAAGACTGAATTAAGCTAAGAATTTTTTGTGATTTTACAATATCCCCCCTTGGGAACATTCGTCCTTTAATGAGACTAACTAAACTTAAAGGACTGATAGATTGAACTTACTTATTGACCATGAACACCTGAAACATGATTATCAGACTGGTATTACTGGCTTACTAAATTTCATAGTGAACATACATATCTGATGCATGAATACATGACTGATCTAACTTATGAACATATGACTGAATATGCAATTGTAACTGATACCAAGTTCATAATGGAAAATCTGAACATGAAACTGAATAAGCTTAAGAAAGACTATTACCTTGAGCTAAATCTAAGTTTGCAGAGAAGAGGTGAGGATACTTGGTCTGCATATTTGCTTCTTCTTGCTAAGTAGCTCCCCCAACGGACTGATTTCGTCAAATAACTTTGACTAGAGGGACTTTTTTATTCCTCAGTTTGTGAATTTGAAATCAAGGATTTTAATTGGAATCTCTTTGTAAGAGAGGTTTTTCTGAACATATATGCCCTCTATGGGGACTACAACTGATGGGTCACCTATGCATTTCTTTAGCAATAAGACATAAAACATTGGATGAACTGAAGATAGATCTAAGGGCAACTCAAGCTCGTAAGCTACCTTTCTAAAATGGCTGAGAATTCGGTAAGGACCGACATATTGGGGACTAAGCTTTTTGTAATGACCCATAATCACCTCTCGGGATGTCATATGGTGCTTAGGGATACAAGTAGCCCCAAGCTAACCCTTTGAGCCTATCACCTCTCATAATAACTCATTCAAGAAGGAATATACAAAACATTGGCATTGTCATATCAAATAAAAGAAAATACAAAGATAATACTCAGTCTAAACGACCACAATACTGGAAATGTCAACACAACCATAGTCTGATAACTAGTCTGACGAAAACTCTACTACTCTATGAACTCGAGAGCCTTTAATACAAGTCCCCAACTGACTCAAACTGAACTGAAAGTAATAACATAAACACTCGAATGCTGAAATGTCTAAAGATAGGTCCTCAAACCATGAGGACTCGCCACTATAGAAATATAGACAAAGGTACTCGAGAATTACTGACGAGACTGGGACTGAGCACCTAAACCTACATTATAAGAAAATGTAGCACATAGATGTATATGTGGATATGCACTTGGGAATGCACTGAGTATATGGGGGTGTATGCATTTACATAAAACAATATCAATACTTTTTAATCAATTCATAGATGCAAATAGGAATAACTCACATGGATTGAATAACTCTAAAATGTAAAGATCGTAAATCAGGTAGAATAAAGCATGTAACACAAATCTCGTGAGTCATTATACTTTGGCTTTAAAATCTATGCTCTCCTCTTATTCTCATTACTCATAGGATGAAGAAAGACTTAAACAATACTTTCAACTCATGCATATATCTCATAGAGAGTAAAACTTCTTTATTACTCAAGGACTTATAACTCTTTTGAACTCAAACACTTGGAACTTGAAATCATATGACTTTGGTTTAAAAACTGATGATCAACTCTTCTTAGTAGAGAAAACTACTTGTTTCTTTGTAAAATACACAAGAGAAATTCGTCACTTTAGAAAATATCTCATCTCAAAGATTTAGGGAAAATATTCTATCTCAATGGAAAATACTTTAGTTTTGGGAGGTTCTCTTAACCGACATAAACCATATGAGCTACATGGAATCCAACGTCTTTTCCTCCTAAGCAAAGAAATCTCACATTGGGGAGAGGCATCATACTCTTGCCAAGGATTATAACCTTAATTCAATGATCACTTATCTCGACCTCGGGCCTAATCATCTCAGCCTCAGGCCCAAAATCTCAAATCTACAATAGCACATAGTTTTGGGGTAAGAAACTGTGGTAACTCACCCAACTCGATGCTAAATAATCCTCCCTTTAGTTTATCTCACTCATCTCATGGAAATCCACTTTCAAAGTAATCTCATGGTTCATAAGAACCCAACAATCAAATATGTAATCACATATGGTAGAGTGGATTTCAAAACACTATGACCATTAGGTCAAAACATTTCTCAATAATCTCAAAATACTCAAATCATGGGTGCTTATAGCACAATAGTTCATAAAATTACAAGTCCCAGGTAAGGCTTAATGACCCATAATTTAATCTCAAGTTAAAACTCATCATAATGCATAATAGATAGCATATATATTCATAATTCATGTAGAAATCTAGAATTTACAGAAATTTATCTCAAAATCTCAATATACTCATATACTTCAATATCTCAAACATAGCAACTATTAAATTCTCAAGAATTAAAATCATGAGGTATAAACCCAGCTTTAATTTCTTAAGAAAACATGTAAAAATCATGCCATTAGACTCACAATTCATGGGAAACATCAAAAGCTTGCAACGAATAACAATGGGTGAAAAATCCTAATTCAATTTCATGTAAAATCTCATAAGTTGCAGAAAATTATAGTTTAAATAATCCTGTGGGCACAAGGGTGAAAGGATTACCCATGTTCAAAAGCCCACATACCTTAGATTATGAATTTGGATGAACAAACTTGCTTTAAACTCTTCTTATTACTCTTGAGAGAGGGTTCTTGCAACCCTTGGACTTGGGGAACTCAAATCTCAACTAAATTTGTAGAATCTATGGTGAGTTCTTGGATTTCTTGGAGAAGGATTTTAGATTTGATCTTAAGGGAGAAACCATATCTCTCTTATGGTTTGGATGATGAATGAATCCATTTTCTTTGTTTGGAATATATCTGATTGATAAAAGAGCAAAAACACCAAAAAGTCCCTTAAAAATGACTTAAAATACTGATTGGGGGCTGCAATAGTTGGAGCGATGGTCTGTCACTAGTCTGACGGTCTGTCAAATAGTCTGTCTCATATCGGTTAGAAAAAAAAGATACTTCTTTGGTGTGACGGTCTAAGCAACGGTCCATTGCAGTCTTGACGGTCCGTCGGCTCGTCTGCCATACGTTGGCCAGGATAAGACCACACTGCCTCAATGGTGATGATTACAGCGATGGTTCATCACAGCCTTGATGGTTCGTCATCCTGGCCTTCGCACTTAGGCGAGGAGAGAAATTTACTCCTTGGTTGCGATGGTCTGACCGTCGGATCGTCCGTTGCACCTGGGTGGTTTTGATAACTCTCAGTATAACGACCATAACTTCTCACCCCGATACCGGATTTGGACAAAATTGGTATTATTGGAAGGATAATTCAATTCTCTACATGAAAAAACATCAACTTTAAGAAAATTCTATATGGTTTAAACACCAATCACTTAGGAATTCACTTCTCAATCTTTTAGGACCAGAATTACAGTTTACTTGACACGCTCTAAGGCTTGAATTACGAGGAAACTTTGTAGGGTCTTACAATATATCCCCCTTGTAAACATTTATCCTCAAATGTATCTAGTTAGACTAGGAAAATAGGAAAATAGAGTAAACATAGCTAAAGCAATTCGCTAAACGGTTCAAAATCTCTCAAACTCTTGAATACCTTAGAAATTGCAAGAACGCATGCAAGAATAGATATATAGCTGAACTTTAGATTAAAAGTACTGAATTAAGGAAGAATAATATCTTCAGATCAATATAAACTCGCGGAAAAGAGGCGCAGGTACTTGGCTTGCATGTCTTCTTCTACCTCCGAAGTAGCGGCCTCAACTGACTGGATTTACCAAAATATTTTGACCAAGAGAACCTCTTTGTTCCTCAGTCTACAAATCTAAAAATTTGGGATCTCAACAGGAATCTCATAGAATGAAAGACAGTTCTGAATATCAGCACTCTCTGAAGGATCTACCACAATGGAATCACCAATATGCTTCTTAAGTATGGAGACATGAAAAATAGGATGAACGGCTAACAACTCCGCAGGAAACTTAACCTCATAGGATACTTTCCCAACACGGCTCAAAACTCTATACGGGCCAACATAACTGGGACTAAGTTATAATAGATCTATTTATTACCCAAGTTATCTGCACCCCCTACAATTGGTATCAAAGCCTATGCTATTTAAAGTTACGGAAGTAGTATATATTTGAATTTATTTGATTAATTTATTAATTATGAAATAATTAAATTTCGATATTCACCAAAACAATATTTATAATATTTGTTTAGATGAATAACGTACAAAGACCACAACAATATAAAGAATTAAAACAAATAATATTTGAAAAACGTAAAGAATTAAAAATAAGGATAGAAAGACTACAGTATAACATAATTGTCGGAGTTAGTAAAAACTCAATAAATGCACAAAAAGAAGAAATATCAAATTTAGAATCAACAATAGATAGTCTTGAATATATATATCAACATAACCTATATACATTAAAATAAAATGAACAAAGAAGAATTTATAATAGATGAAAAAACATATGAAAATCACGAAGGATTAAAAATAAAAATAGTATTATCTAATTTAGGAAGGAGATATAAGAAAATAGGTGAACATTTATATTTAATGTTAGAAAAAGAAGAATTAAAATTAGAAGATAAGTTGACAGTGATGGTAAGAATACAGAGAGAAAACGAAGAGATAGACATAAAAAAGGAAATAAATAAAACAAAACAACAAACCACAGAAGAAATACAAAAGATAGAAGAAACTAAAAATAGTTGGATTGCTGAATTAGAAAAAGAACTACAAATGCTAAAAGATTTATATGAAAAGAGACAGAAAGAAAAAGAAGAAAAAGATAAAGAACAAAAATTATTAATTGAGATAAATCAATCTAAAGAAAAAAATAGAAATAAAAAATAAAGAACCAAAAACCAGTGAATTAGAAATAAATACAATAGATGTTGAAGAAATAGATAATTATGATTCGGAAGATAGTGAAACATATACAGAAATTCTAGAAAACATAGGAAAACTAGAAATTAATGAAAAACAAGAAGTAATTAATAAAGAAAATATAGAACTAATAAATACAGAATTAAATACTCTAGATAAAAATACAATACCTTGTACATCAGAAATAAGAAAACAAACCTATAATTACAAAAATAAGTTTAAAAGATATAATCCACAGGATGAATATAATAAATGGACACCAAAACAAATAATTAATTACAACTTTTTAGATTTAGATTGTGTAATAGACACAAATAAAACAATACAACTATGGGTAGGATACATGTCAAAACAATTATTAGATAATAAAATAGATACAACAAATACACCAGAATATATAGAAAAGACATTAGTAGGAACAGTAAAATTATGGTTTTTAAACCTAGCCGAAGCAAGTAAACAAGTATTAAGATCTAATAATAAAACAGAAGGAACATCAATACCTACTAAAATACTACCAATAGAAATATTGAAAAAATATAAAATAGCTATAAGAGAAGAATTTAGTAGTATAACAACAGAAGAAGAAGAGCAAAATAAAGAGAAAGATACGAATAGGAATTTAATGTTAAAATTAGCAATATGTAATATGTGCTATATAGATGAGTATACGTGCGCATTTAAAGAATATTATTATAAAGGATTATATAATATAGAAGAAAGTAAAGAAATAAGAAAATTATATTTTAGTAAATTACCTGAACCATTTAGTTCAAAAATAATAAAGAGTTGGGATAAAGCAAAAATAGTAGATACCCTAAGAGCAAGAATAAAATTTTCACAACAATGGTATAAAATCTATGTGAAAAATATAGAGAAGAAATAAAAATGGAAAAAACATTAATAAGAAATTTAGCATGTTGCAAAGATAAAATAGCACCTCAATTTGGATGTGAAGAAAGATATTATAAGAAAAGAAAAAGACATAAGAAATATAAGAAATACAAAAAATTAAAATATAAATATAAGAAACCAAGAAAAAGATATTATGTAAAAAATTATAAACATAAAATACCATATAGGAAAAAGAAATCTATAAAAGAATGTACTTGTTATAATTGTGGAAAACTAGGACATTTAGCTAGAGATTGTAAATTACCAAAAAACCAAAAAAAATAAACAAATATCATAAATAAAAATAGAAAATACAGAATATATACAGATAGATTGTATAGATTATGAATTAGAAAGTGAAGATAGTATATATGAAATTTTGGGAGAATGAAACAAATAATGAAATAGATAGTGAATTAGATGAATCAAATGATTGAAGAAGATATAAAAATGAACCAAAGAACTGAAAAAAATATAAAAATAATAACAAAGAAAGAATATTTAAATGAAGATGGAACATATCAAAAAATAATATTTAACAGTAATATATTTGACAAAATAAAAGGAAAAGAGTTAGACTTAAGTGTAGAAAAAATATTTAAAATACCAACAATAAAAAATATATTTAGTAGAAAAAGGGAAGAATACTACATAGTAAGTCAAAAAAAAACATATAATAGATTGTAGATATGCAAAAGGAAGAGCTAGTATACCACTAGTAACAAAAGAATAGTTAATAAAGAAATAAACGATATAAAAAGTAAAGACCCAATAAAATATGTACACCTTGGAGGAACAGAGATATTGATAAAATCATGTTTTAGAGAAGGAATAGATACATCAATAGAATTATATTTAGCAGATGTTAGAATTATAAAACCTATAGAAAAAAGTATAATAACTACTATAAAAGGAAATTTAATATACCAAAAATTTAAATTTATAATAAGTGTAAATTATTCAGTAGCAATAAAAGATAAAAATATAGATAAATCATTAGTATTATTTTGGAAAATATTAGGAATAGAACTAACCCCAGGAAGTAAACTATTTACAACAAGATGTAAAAATCTATATGTATTAACAACAAAACATAAAATAACAAGAAAAAATAAAATTAATAAAATACAAATAGAAAGTTCTTTTGAACAATTTGTAAAAACAATTGATAATAATGATTATAGTTACAAAGACATAGATATAGAAGAAGATTTAGAAATAATAAATGATAGAATAAGCACAACAAAAAGAATAGCTCATGAAAAACCAGAATCATCAAGCTCATAAAAAAGAACAAGTTATGAAACAACTTCAACGGTTAATTTAAATCAATATTACATAACAGGAACAATAAATGAAAAAGAATATTTAATACTCTTAAACACAGGACAAGAAGAAAATTATATAGCAAAATATCTAGTAAAAAGCGAAGAAATAAAATCTAATAGTGATATATGTCCAGGTCTACCAAGGAGTCTAATTAACATTAAAGATATAGCAGAAAAAAATAATAGGAGTCAGAAAAATAAAAATAGAATTTGAAATAAAGGAAGAAATGCAAAAAGCAGACGTAATATTAGGAATAAAATGGTTAGAAAAAGTAAAACCATACAATATAGAACATACACAATTATCTATAACATATAATAAAGAAAAATTATTCATGAAAAGAACTTTAACTTGATATGAAAATATATGTACTTATAAAAATAATAGTAGAAGGATATTATAATAGGTATTATACACCTATGATAGATACAGGAGCAGAAACAAATTTATGCAGATACAACTGTTTACCAGAAAGTAAATGGAAAAAATTAAAAACACCAATAGTAGTCAAAGGATTTAATAATGAAGGAAGCTTAATTACATATAAAGCTAAAAATGTAAAAATACAGATATAGGATAAAATAATAACAATAGAAGAAATCTATAATTATGAACTAACATAAAAGATATGCTATTAGGAAGGCCATTTTTAGATAAATTATACCCAAATATAATAACTAAAACAGATTGGTGGTTTACAACACCATGTAAACAAAAAGTAAGAGCAAAAAGAGTTATTAATAAAATAAGAAAGAAAACTGATTGGATAGAAGGAAGTGAAAAAATTACACAAAATTAAGGTAGGGTAGAAATAATAAAGAAAAACTTAAGACAATTATATAGTGAAGATCCATTAAAAGGATGGGAAAAACATAAAACTACTATAAAAGTTGAATTAATAGTTAAAAATAGCATAATAACTCAAAAACCATTAACATATAATTTTGACGATTTAAAAGAATTTAAAATGCATATAGATGAATTATTAGAAAAATAGAATATACAAAAAAGTAATAGTAAACACAATAGTTCAGCATTTATAGTAAATAAACATAGTGAACAAAAAAGAGGTAAAATTAGAATGGTTACTGATTATAGAAATTTAAATGCAAAAACTAAGACATAATTATCCAATATCAAATAAGATATTAAAAATAAGACAAATACAAGGATACAACTATTTTAGTAAATTTGACTGTAAATCAGGATTTTATGATTTAAAGTTAGAAGAAGAATCTAAGGAATTAACCGCATTTACAGTACCACAAGGATTTTATGAATGGAATGTATTACCATTTGGATATAAAAATGCACCAGGTAGATATCAACATTTTATGGATAGTTATTTTAAGCAATTACCTAATTATATAGTATACATAGATGATATATTATTATATACAAAAATTAAAAAAAAATATTTAAAATTATTAGAACAATTTACAGATATAATAGAAAAATCGAGAATAATTTTAAGTGAAAAGAAAGCCGAAATTATGAAAAACTAGATAGAGTTTTTAGGAATACAAATAGATAAAAGTGGATTTAAGATGCAACAATATATAGTACAAAAAAATAATAAATTCAAAAGAAGAATTAGATACAAAAAAGAAATTACAATCATTTTTATGATTAGTAAACCAAGTAAGAGAATATATACCAAAAAAGGATGTAGAATATAATTACAAAGAAGAAGATAAAAAACAAGTTCAAAAAATAAAAATACTTTGTAAAAAGTTACCAAAATTACAATTCCCAAATGAAAATAAAAAATTTACATATATAGTAGAAGCAGATGCAAGTGAATATAGTTATGGAGGAGTACTTAAATATAGATACGAAAATGAAAAATTAGAACATCATTGCAGATACTACTCAGTAAGTTTAATGAAATAGAAATAAAGTAGGAAATAAATAGAAAAGAATTATGTTCATTATATAAATATTTATTAGAATTTGAACCATATATTGTATAACAAATTTATAGTGAGAACATATAATACCCAGGTTCGGTGGTGGCTTACAAAGAAAATACAAAATTCAGTTACAAGAAAAGAGATTCGGAGACTAGTATTGAATATATTAAATTTTACATTTACAATTGAAGTAGTTAGTACTAACAAAAATGTTATTGCAGATTACATATCAAGACAAAGCTACACAGACTGTTATAATAGAAGATGATGCTTTAGAAAAGATACTCAAAACCCTAACTACGCTTTGAATGAAAGTGGACAGTATGGGTGATGAAATAGAAAGCTAAAGACTAATGAAGTTAAACTGAAGTTTAAAGGTACAAATCAGCTAACTCAACAGTTTGTAGAGCTATGTCGATCGGAAGACATTAAAATTCCAGAGCTAAAAGGAGACGTTGGGAAACTCTATAAAACCCATAACATTTATCAATCAACAATTGCAGGTACAAGCAAAGGAGTTAGTGGATAAAGATACCAGAACATGAACATGAATAAGATATTTAAGAAACCATTGATACCAAAAACACAAAAAGACCCTTTGTACATACCCCCACAAATTACCACATATCTAGATAGTTTGAACCAAGATAAAAAAACTTATAACCATCTAGCCCGAGGATACATTGAAAATATCTAAAAGTACAAACTTTTCTAAACCTTAACCCCAGAGCTACAGATATCTAAGAACCAAACACAAACTATATAACCCAAAGATTGTAAAGTCATAACAAGCTAATCGCACTACCCAAAACTAACCCAAACTTAATAAAAATTTATTTTGACTATGGATTAATAAATAACATATATACCCAAGATTTTGTCAAGCCATCCATAACTATATTAGTCAAAACAAGAATTCATTTTGGTCAAACACGAGAAGAACTATCAACTATGGAAGAACTATATAAAATATTCACCACTTATAAAAGAGTAACCAAAGGAAATCTTTTTGTATAAAGTTTTATACTGCACCAGCAGAGATATTATACAATGAGATCAAACTAGTTTTACAAGTTGTAAAAATAGGATTAACCAGAGATATGATTATACCGAAAGATATTGTACAGCAGCCAGAGATACCCAAAATTGAGATACCTGATTTCTACGCAAATAAACGACTTATTGGACTAGCTACAATTATTCAAGAATTAGCAAATAATTATATCAATGGAAATCCAATATGGAGCTATTATTCAAGATACCATAGATTTTTTTCAAATTCAATAGATAGATATGGAAGATGTCAGACAATGGGTAATGACGTTACTTAACCCAGAAAAACAATCTACTGCAAGAGCAATTAAGAAAGGATCTATTTCATATGGATTATTAACAAGATATTGCAAGATAATTGAACACAAATATCCAGACCATCAATGTTCGAGATGTAAATGAGAAGATAACGTTATACCAGACGTACAGCTAGAATGAAGATAAGCATGCCAGCTGGAAAAAAGATGGAAAAGCAGCAAATACAACAAGAAGAAGATAACAACAGAGCAATAATAGAGAGACAAGTTAATTAAAGTTGAAAGTGACATATGGAAGAATAGATACTTTTTCTTGAAAACTTTACGTAAATTATTTATTAGATACTATTTACTTTTAAGACTTTTGAAAAACGTGTGCCATTATTAGTCTTTGATATTTTAGTCTTCATAGACTTTTTGTAAAGCTATTCATAGCTTAGTCTTAAATTGTATAGACATTAATAGGATTTAAATAGTTTTTGTCTTTTAGAAGACTTTTTGAAGTTGGTAGGTTACGTGTAAAGTTATAGGTGCAAAGATGTAAGAAGTTTAAATTATAAATAATAGGCAACGAAGGCAGAATGAAGGCAAGCCTTCATGCGTTGAAGGAAACACTCTTCTTTCATAACAAACTTTTGAATATTTAAAGCAGATATATTTCTAAGCAAAATCTATAGATGAACAAAGCCCAGAATTATCAAACCTACCAGAACATGTATATTTATTTATAATTATGAATAGCTAAATTCATAAATTCATGTTAGTTGCTTTATAGTAGAATTATTTGAAAAATAGCATGTTAAGAAGTTTATTAGAAAAGTGAAAAAAGAGAAAAATCCCTAAGAATTATGCCATCCTAAAGGTGAAACCGGTGAGGCAAGAAAGCCGTGATAGGGGAGTAGCCAAAGTAGAGGAGTTGTTTAAGGGAAAAGTATCCAGATTGTCATGCTAATAGTGACCAAAGAATATGTTATTTAAGAATAATCTAGTATATAGTAATCTAAAATGATCCTATTTTGTTATGTGTATGATTGAAGGGAATATTTTTAGAAAGAATTATATGTAAAATGAATACTTATTTATCTGATGAAATGGTAGATAAATTTAAAATACTTATTTTGTATGTACTTAGGGATATAGAAATTGTAGATATAAGAAAAATCATATTGAAAAAAATATTTGATAAATATTTTATGACTAGAATAAATTACATACCTCACCTACCTAACTACTCTTATAAATACATATATACCAAACCTACACATCAACCATGATAAATTACATATATTTAGAATATTGGAAAATGGATATGAAAAAAATACAATTAATAGAAAAACTAATGGAAACAAATTTAGAAGAATATATGAGAAAAAAAGATATAAAATATATAGAATACCTTAATGAAAATATAGAAGAATTAATAAGATTAAAACGAACAACTAAAGAAAATTATGAAAAAGCATTTAATTAACCCACCTAAATGACAGATAATTTTGAAGTATTAGTTTTATACGTACTTAGAGATATAGAAATTATAGACGTAAAGAAAATAATATGGGAAAAAATATTTAACATTGAAGATGAAGAGTTAGATATAAATTAGATAGAAGACGAGTTAGGAGAAATATACTTAAGTGATGACAGTCACTATTACTACCTAGATAATTATTCAGATAGATATTATACAGATTGAGAAATGCCAGAATATATTCAAAGAGTTAGAGAAAAATAAAGTTGGCTATATGAAGAAATTAATTATAGAAACCAGCTTAGAAAAGAAAGAGAACAATTAAAAGAAATATTTATTTGGATAAATAAACCATGAAACAACTAGAATCAAAAGATAGTTTAGAATATGATTTAGACAGAATTATTCATAGACAAAAAAGATAGGATAATTAACGAAATAGATAACCTAGAATTTAATATCAGATATAGTACAATTAGAATAAATTATTATAAAGAAATTTCCAGTATCACAACTACTTTAGGATAAAATGATAAACTATGAGTATTGAAAATATTGGAGACAAGATATGGAAGAAATAAGAGCAACAGAGATACTTATGAAAGAAAATTTAATTGAATATTTTAGAACAAAAGATTTAGAATATTTAGAATACCTCCAAAATAATATAGAAGAATTACAAAGACTAAGAGAAAAACTAAAGAATGCTACAGTAAAGGCTAAGAGAAAAAACTAAAGAAAAAACTCATAGATTTTGTTGAGTTCACCTAGATCTCCATATTTCTATGTTGCAATGTTATATCCCTGATGAGTCACATGAATTTGGTAGGACTTAATTCAGTTTGATAAAAGATTTACGTTCATAGAGGAGCCAGTGTTCAATTGGGCGGGATGTCAGGCTATTACTCTCTAGGGAGATTCAATTAGTTAATGTTCAGTGAAGGCACCACCCAGTTGATGAGCCTATTTGGAATATTGAGAGCGAAATGTGGGCCTAGTATATCTACCAATTCGAGCCTTCACCTACATCCTAATCATTTACATTCACATATGAAAGTTCTTTCAGTAGTGGATATTATAATGACTTTCTAGGTTAGTTTCTTATTTTACACATATTTTCACCATCTAGAGCTTTCCTATAGCTTTTTCAAGTCATTTGTGACTTGTTAGAGATGCCAATTCAGTTACTAGGAAGTTCATTTGATTTTTAGAGTTAATTCCCTGTTTTGAAGTCTTTGATGTTAAGGATTTGCTATAAGGCTTAAACATTAGTTTAATGATCTCGTAAGCCAATTCAGATATTTCCATCAGCTCTAGAACATTGATTCTAAGCTAGGGGGACCTTTGGTTTGAGTCATAGCACCTCTAGACTTATTTTGAGCTATTAGTCAGAATTTGGTAAAAGTGGCCCTTAAGTGTTGGCCCCATATTTCATTGAAACAACCTCAAATAGAAATTTTGATAGTGACATTGAGTCCAAAATGTCAAATTTCATAGGGTAGCATATTTTATTTGCGTTCACAAGATTTTGAATGAATCTCGAGAGGTCGATGGAAACTTGAAATTTTCCCAAGTTTTAGCTTGTGCAATTCAGCTACTGCATCCGCTAAAGTTGACCATTGGTCACTTTAATGGAGGTTGCTTAAGCAGCATGTCAGTCAATTAAGTAACCGAGGCTTGCCCAGATGGATCTCTTAAACAAAAGCCCAACTGCTAAAGCAGAGGCTATTCTAGCGGTAGCTTGTCCACTTTAGCAAAATGCAAGACTTAGAACATATCAGCTAAGTTGTGCTATGATTCTTTAGCGGTGACTGCTTGAGTGGTCAAGAAGCCGGTTAATTAACACTTGGAAGGCATCAAATTCAACCCTTTTGACTAATTTCTCCTTATTTTTCAAAAGTCTCAAGATCCTCAAAGCCCTAAGATTGTGAAAAATTAGGAGAGTGACCATTGGAACATCATGGGGTGTTCGTGATCTTGGGATAACCATTTTCTTATCGTAAACCTTCTAACATATCATTTAGTTCTTTGTTTAATTCTTCTATTTAGACCCAATCCCTAGATTCTTTTTAGGTTGATTTAGTATTATTTAAGCTCAGAATTTAACCATTCTTGAGGATAAATAATCCTAGAGCATGGAGAGACATGTTGATAGTTTTGAAAGTGTAATTCTGCAAGTGCGCCACACATGGAAAGATTTGATTTTGGACCCCAATAATAAAAATACAATATGGGTACCGTTGTTCTCATAGTAATAAGTAGGTTACAATTTTTATAGTGTAGAATCATGAGAAAGCATCTTGAAAGGGGAAATAGCTAATTTAGCAGACTTTCTCAAGCTTTCTTTGGCATATGGGTAGGCTAGGCTTACTTTTCTCTTTGATTGGGATTAATTATAGTATCAAAATAATATTGTGCTTGTTTTGTATTAGGAATTAGGACTTGGAGGTATACTTAGTGTGAATTGAATTATTACCTAATTAAGATAACGTAATTAAGTGTAATGACTTAACTACCCATTCTTTAGGAGAATCTACTATCTTAGGTCGTAATGAGGCTTATTTAGTACCTTGTAGTGGAATTTTACACCTTAGTCTAGTTCACAGTAGTATTTACCTTAGAATGGATTTTCGTGGTGAGAAATGGGCCCCTCTAAACCAACTTAGGCCAAGATCGCTATTAGCTCTTTATAGACTCAATAGGCCTTTAAGAATTAATTTTATTATATTTTTGAGCCCGAGGAGGTTTTATACATATGATGCTTTATTTTAGATTGGTGCTTGGGAAATATATGAGTTTTGATTCAAGTCCAATATATGAGATACTAGTTTTGGTTCAAGTCTGGAATTGAGAGGTTATTTATGATGGTTATGAAATTGGTTCAAGTCTGGTGTTTATAGTATGGAATTATCCATGGTTATAGTTTTAAGATATGTATAGTTGGTTTAATTAGCGTCATTACATCATCTTGATTGCATCCACCGAGCTCATGAGGGCCTGCATTAGGTTATGTTCTTTATTTGTGTCTTATGAGCTTATGGGGACCCAGTTATGTTAGAAGTAGCTATGTTATATTTACTATTATTATTAGGGTCATTTAATTTTAGTATTTGGAGTTTTATTCCACGTTTGTCCTCTTCTCTTGACTTAGCTAATTTATCTTACATTTTTTTGTATTTATATTATAATTTACCTAAGTCAAACAAAGATGTCTACTGAGTACCCATGACTTTGGTACTCATACAACACTTCTATATCTTTTTGGTGCAAATCCAATTCCTAGATACTGCCATAGATTCTATGATTATGCTGGACAGAGCTCGAAGATAGGATGAGCTCTTAGAGATAGAGGTGACATTTTATCTCTTTTTTTTAATCTTTCTATTTTGGAGACTGTTGTCTATTGACTTTGATAATACACGTGTGCTTTTGGATTAGAGGCTCTTATAGCAACTTTACTAGGTCATGGAATGATACTACTCTTCTTTTTATTTCTTTTTAGTTATGCTTTTGTCCTTCTAATTTATGTCTTGTAATTAATTTACTTGCCAAATTCTGGAATTTATGCCATTTTCCACAAATTAACCCACTACTTATAGTTTTGGGAAACAATTGAGCTTACCTACTGGTAGGATAAAGTAGGTGCTATCACGACTTGTGAAAATGGGTCATAAAAGGTTAAGAATGGTCTAATTGCTTTAGTAATAAACCAAATTGCTTCAAGAAGTGGCGAAAAGTAAATCAACCAAAGTAAAATTGTATCAATCAATCTAAGACAAAATAAATTACAAACTAATTTATGAGCTTCAAATCTCCACAACTAAAAATAATTTTTTAATAAATAATAATTATTTCATTTAACATCGAGAAACTAATACAATTTCGAATTCAAAGTTTTTTAGGACAAACAAAGCATTCTTAAATTAAAAACATGATTTTTGCTCAAGAATAATTTTCAAAGCTATTTTCTTATTAAAATTATATATTTCTATATAATTAAATCTAGAACTATATATGTTCACTCAAAGAGGCAATATTATCTTGGAATTAATTTTTAAAAAGCCTAAACTTTCATAAAATAATTATTTCAAAATTGTTCAAAATATAAGAAGCTCAAAATTATTTTGAATGTGAAGGATACAAATTGGGTGTCAACACTCATATGAAATATAAGGAAAAATGCTTCAAATCCAGGAGAATAAATAGCACAAAGTCCAATGTAAGAATGTAGTAAAATCACCATTTTCCCCTAAAAATAGAACCCATACATCTTGTCTATCCGCAAATCACACTACTAAGCAGCAATGAATCAATTAATTAACTTGCTCTCAGAATATATAAAGGTCATAATTGAGAGACAATTATTAATTATGCACATTATGCTAGAACAGATAGACTATCTCTAAGGAATCATTCTAGTCAAGAAATTTATTTCTTTGGCTTTTCACAATCATATTGAAACACCTAACTTTGAACAATTGAAAAAAATTCCCTCTTTTGGTGTCTCTAATCAAGGTACGACTAGTGGTATGAGTTGTACCCCTTGAATACGAGTCATTTCCTCCTCTCCCCCCTTATACCTTAGGTTGTGTGGTGAGGGTCACTCACTGTACTAGGTATGAGTGAGATTCCAACTAATAGTCCTTAAGGCTCGAGTCGTACCAAAACCAATCGTATAAAGTGAAGTCTTAGCTTGGAGTGGACTATTTTTGGTACGGTTGATAGATACGTATAAGGGAATGAGTCGTACCTTTTAGACTAATTTAGGGGTATTATTACCCTAACCAGTATGAATGACCTAGGAGAATCCTAGGGTATAAGTTAGGTTATCACTCGTACCCTAGGGTACGGTTCCTTAAGTGAGTTGTACCCAAGGACGGGTTTCTTTTTCCTCTTTTAACTAAGGGCCTTGTGGTTATTTCCTAAACCCAAAACCCTAAGTCCCCTCACTATATAAGTTCTTGTATCCTCCTAAACATCCGTTTTTGATGGATCAAACACCCTAAAAACTCTCTCTAACTCATTTGTGAAGAATTGGAGGCTAGTGTTTCAAGGGTGTGCATCTAGGAGCAAGGTGAAGTCAAGATTCCTGGTGAATAAAGTTTCTTAAGGAAGGTATCTCTCTCCCTTATTAAATAACTCAAAAACTATGTAATTCACACTTACAGTAGTAAGGGTACATGGTGATTTTGAATCAGATGAAAAGGTTTTTTGTTGTCAAATTATGAATAATGTTTGCTCTTTCTTAGACTTGTGATTATATATGATATTGGTGGTGGTTTTCATATGTTGGTGTTTTTTGTATGTAGTTTAACAAATGGGTCTTTATTAACCCTAATATTAATGAATTCTACCTTGAACTTGGCCTTGATAAATGTAAGACCCCGCAAAATTTCAAAGCTTAATTTATCCTTTTAGGCTTGTCAAGGGGTCTCAGACTTAGAAAACTCTAGCTAAGTTCCCAGACTTAGTTTATTTTTGGCCTTCAAAAGTTGAAAATCTCATTTTATGACCTTAATGTCCCTTAATGGTCCATATTTTTGTTGATTCATGATCAAATGGTCCATCTCATTTCGGAACTCATTTAGACCTTGTTTGGTATCTAAAAATAGTGCACCAACACGATCTTAGCACACCGCGTTGCCTATCACTTTAGTTAACATTTTTGCAGGGACTGCCAGTAAAAATAACTGAGGCTTGGCACGTTCATGGCATGATGCGTACGGTATTGCATTGATGGCATCGATGCACCGTGTCGCCAATCGCGTCAATGGCCATCTTTCAGTGATTAAATGTTTGTGTCTGTAAGGGCAAATGGGTTAATTTCCCATCCTCTAGATAAACCTATAATATGACATTCATCTAGGTTTTCACCAAAATATAGTTTCTTCTCTCAAATTCCCTCAAGAACAAGTCTAGAATTTTCATTTGAAGGTTCTAATCTAGGAGATTTCAACGTTAATCTTCAAGAAACTTCCATCAAAGGTATGTAAAGTATTGATTCATGGGTTCCTTTCACCCATGAATCTCAAGAAACCCTTTCAAAAATATAAATTTTGAACTCCATGTTATGAATTAAATCATATCCATGTTTATGTTGTTGTATGATTACCAAGTTGAAATCTTTAATACATATAATGAAATTATGTTAGCATGTGGTTGAAATTCTTGTATTTGAAGTGAAAAATGTTTCCATGATGTATTATTATAATGTTCACGCCTAATCCTCAAGTTATGCATGCAAGGTTTTTGCTAAAATGCCTAAAAGAATAAGAATTATGCTTTATTACTCAATTGCGACCAAATTGATGAATCCATGCTTTACCCTTATGTTCATAATGACCTCCATGTTATTTTTATGTATTAGTTCAGTGGAATGCTCATGATATTAGACTTACAAAATTATGACATGTTTATATGTATTTCTATTCATGTGTAAGCTTATGACATATAAATACTTCATGGAGATCCCCAATATTTGTACTATGAATTATTGACTATGGTCATGTGTTCAAGAAGCGTCATGTATTATTAGTATAATACTATCGAGTCCTGGGGGTACTTGTACCCAAAAATTTAGTTGTGTTCCTAGAGCCGGTATTAGTTTCAAGATAATCTTAGTCACGCCATGATCAGTAGTATTCTCAGTCAGTTTTAGAACAAAGTAGAATTTAGTCAGCTACAAGACTCAAGAAATCTCAGTAATCTCATGAACTCAGTCAGTTAATAGAATTTAGTAATATTCCATCAATCCACAGAATTTAGTGAAATCAGTCTAGTTCATTTCAGTTTAACCAGTTCAGTGTCTATTTAGTTGGGAGTAGAATTCAGCACTGAGCGAACCAAATGATGAGGGAACATACTGACAGTAGAGGGTATGACCCTTAGAAGCAATCATTTCATTCCAGAACTATGTAGCCAACATAGGTTGAGACATCAACACTGATAGTTAAGGTTTGATGAGGTGGATTGACGCTACCAGTTGAGGGTCCTACCATTCTCCTTTGGGGACACTACCAGATGAGGGTCACTCACAGCTTGTCCTTATCAGTGGTGCGATATTGACACCCTTCTAATTGGGGTTACATATTAGACCCCAACTCTATAAAGAAAAGGGGCATGCCGGTTAGATGACTACTTCTCACAGTCTTAGTCTTAGTCTCAGTAAAAGAACTCAGATAGTTCTTTAGATTATGGACTGTTAGATATAGTCACTCAGTTTAGTATGGAACTCATCTAGTTCCACCAGAATCAGAACTGCCATACACAGTCACTCAGTTAATAGTGTATCAGTTATATGAAACTCATGTTATCAGTATTCAGACTCAGTAGTCAGTATCATCATGATCTTATTTACAATTACGTATTCATGCATGTATTCTCACGTTCATGTTATTCAGTCATTTAGTATTGTTCATACATATAAACCCTATGCATTCAGCCTAGCTCACTTTGCATACGAGTACATTCAGACGTGCTAATGCATACTTTTCTTCTGCGCTATGGTGTTTTATACCATAGGTTAGGATGCTCAAGTTCCCAATCGAACTTAGTTTCAGATTCAGCCAGAAGCAATTGATTTGCAGTGAGTCCTCATCATTCGAGGATATCATGATTATTTCATTACTTTGTTATTTCAGTTTTAGTAGGCGGAGTTATTTGGGGATATGTCCCATCAACTCCATAATTTTTGGATAGTTTAGAGCTTTCAGACTAGCATGTTCAGACAGTTTATTTAAGTTTTGCTATTGTTATACTGTATTTCTAGATGTTATGTTTTGTCAGATATTTGAACCTTATCACCTTTCATCCCTTTTATTCTGCATTTATACAGTAGATTATGTAGTGCTCAGTTATAGATATTAGCCATAGGTTAGCTGGTGGTTCTTTGGGATTGCTAGCACCATGTAGCATTTTTGGTATCAGATTCAGGGCGTTACAAATTGGGTATCAGAGCCTAAGGGTTAATAGTGATCTAGGAAGTCTGAAAATCTGCATCTAGTAGAGTCTTATGCATGGGTGTGTTGCGTGCCATATTTATGTACAAGAGGCTATAAGATGTTTTAGGAACAATTTCCCTTCTTTCAGTATTCATGTCATGCCAGTGAGCATGAGCTCAAATTTAACTTTCAATCTAATTCGTTTCTTCCTTTTTGCTTACAGAACATGCCTCTCAAAAGAAGAAATGGAAATCAGTCAACCACTTAGCCCGTCCAAGCAGATCCCTTGGAAGAATATGTTTCTCATACAGAGATCAAAGATGCATTCACTACTCTTGCTAATTAAGTTGCTTCGCAGAATGAACGATCACCTGTCGTTCCAGCTAACCCAGTGGCTAATTCAGCTATATCCAGGATTCAGGACTTCACCCGAATGAATCCTCTATCCTTCTTTGAGTCTAATTCAGATGAAGACCCTTAGAAATTCCTGGATCAGGTTTAGAAGGTTACAATTATCATGGGGTTTACCACTTTTGAAAGTTCTGAGCTAGCTACATATCAGTTGTAGGATGTGGCTCATATATGGTTCAAATAGTGAAAGGTAGAGAGAGATATAGATGCAGGGCCTATTGAGTGGGAGGAGTTTGCCACTGCATTTTTAGATAGATTCTTTCCCATAAAGCTGGGAGAAGCTAAGGTGTTAGAATATATCAACCTCAAAAAGGGAGACATGATAGTGAAAGAGTATTCTCTTAAGTTTACTCAATTAGCTAGATACGCTCCTCATGTAGTAGCTGACAGCAGGGCTAAGATGATTAAGTTTGTTTCTAGAGTGAATGATAATGTGGTCAATGAGTGCAACTCCGCGATGTTGATTAGTGAGATAGACATTGTCAGGCTTATGATCCATGCTTAATAGATAGAAGTGTAGAATATTAAGATGATAAAGAAGCAGGATAAGAGAGTAAGGATAGGTAGTTTTAACTTTGTTTAGTGTAAGTCAGAGGGTGAGAATCATTCTCAGTTCTACCCAAAGTCATCCATTCCAGATCCTTTCTCATCCAATGCTCCAGTGCCAAAATTTAGAGATGGCAGTAAGGATAAAGCGTCAATCCCTAAACCTCAGGGCAATGTTAGCAGTGCCTGCACTCAGCCTCTTTGTCAGACTTATAGCAAGAACCATCAGGGAATTTGCAGAGCTGGCAGTGGCATTTGTTTCAGATGTGGCAAGCCAGGCCACAGGGTCAGATATTGTCCCAGTCAGGCTTTGAGGGTTAGCGTAACCATTTATCAGCTCATTCTGATCGCCCAAACCAGTAAGGTTCCACTTTTAGCGCCACCAGTGGTAACGCCCAAATAGACTTTATGCTCGTCAATCCAGACAAGATCAGGAAAATTCTCCTAATATGGTTACTGGTACATTACTGATCTTTCATATACATATTTACGTTTTACTAGATGTAGGAGCTTCTTTGTCTTTTTTACTCCTTATATAGCAGTTGATTTTAGAGTTAGTCTCAAAATTCTAGTAGAGCCCTTTTCAGTCTCTACCCCAGTGGGTAAAAGTATCCTAGCCCGGTGGGTATACAGGGACTATCTGATTATGGTATCTTAGAAAGTTATATCAGCAGACTTAGTCAAATTAGAGATGACTGATTTTGATGTTATTCTTAGCATGAATTGGCTTAATTTCTGCTATGCCACAGTCGCCTGCAGAAACAAAATTGTCCAGTTTCAGTTTTCAAATGAACCCATCTTAGAGTGGAGGGATGGTACTTCAGCCTTCAGGGGTTGGCTTATTTTCTACCTTCGGGCATAGAAAATGATATCTAAGGAATGTGTTTATCATCTTGCTCAAGGTAAGGACACTAGTTTTGAAACTCCCAGTCTTGACTCAGTCCTAGTAGTGAATGAATACTCAGATTTCTTTCCTGAAGATCTTCCAGGAATTCCTTCTGAAAGGAAAATAGAATTCGACATTGATGTTCTTCTAGATACTCAACCTATATTTAGTCCACCATACAGAATGGCACCAGCAGAACTCAAAGAATTGAAAAAAAAGTTTGAAGGATCTCTTATTTAAGGGATTCATCACACCAAGTGTGTACCCATGGGGCGCACCAGTCTTATTCATGCAGATTAAAGACGGTTCTCTCAAAATGTGTATTAATTACCGTCAGCTCAATAAAGTTACAGTCAAGAACAATTATCTACTTCCCAGAATTAATGACTTATTTTACCAACTTTAGGGTGCCAGTTACTTCTCTAAGATAGACCTCAGATCAGGTTATCATCAGCTCAGATTCAGAGAAGTGACATTCCGAAATTGCTTTTCAAACATAGTATGGTCACTTCAAATTCTTAGTCATGTCCTTTCTTCTTACCAATGCCCCTTCGGCTTTCATGGAATTGATGAACCAAGTGTTCAAGTAGAACTTGGACATATTCATCATAGTCTTCATATATGACATCCTTATTTACTTCCGCAGTGAGCGTGATCGTGCAGAACATCTCAGAATAGTGTTGCAAACTCTTAAAAATCATTGGATATTCACCAAATTTAGTAAGTATGAATTTTGGATAAGGTTAGTAGCCTTCATTGGTCATATCATTTCCGGTGATGTCATTAGAGTTGATCCTCAAAGACTAAAGCAGTAAGAAACTGGCCCCGCCCTGTCTCTACATCATATATCAAAAGTTTCTTAGGTTTGGTTGGCTATTACAGATGGTTTGTTGAGGGATTTTCTTATATTTCATACCCTATGTCCAAACTGACTTAGAATAAAGTCAAGTTTAAGTGGTCAGATCCTTGCGAGAAGATTTTTCAAAAGTTGAAGACTCGACTCACCTCAGCTCCAGTTTTGTCTCTTCTAGATGGTTCAGGTGGGTTCATTGTGTACTATGATACGTCCAGAGTGGGTTGGGGTTGTGTCCTTATGTAGCATGGTTAGGTCATAGCCTACTCGTTCAGATAGCTTAAACCCCATGAGAAGAATTATCCGACTCATGATCTTGAGTTAGCAGCCATAGTTTTTGCCTTAAAGATTTGGAGGCATTACTAGTATGGGGTGCATATAGATGTGTTCACAGATCACAAAATCCTTCAGTATGTATTATCTCCGAAATATCTTAACCTCTGTCAAAGAAGGTGGTTAGAGCTTTTGAAAGACTACTACATGAGTGTCCTTTACCATTCGGTCAAGGCCAATATAGTGGTCGATGCTCTCAGTAGACTGTCTATGGGTAGTGTTGCTCATATTGAGGATAGTAAGAAAATGTTAGCTTAGAAAGTCCATCATCTTTCCTAACTAGGTGTTCACTTAGTCGATTCAGCGGAAGGTAGTATTTGGGTTTAGAATAGCTTAGAATCATCTCTAGTTTCCAACGTAAAAGAAAATGGGATAGAGATTCCAATATAGTCAAGTTGAAAGAGTCATTCAGAGTTCAAAAAGTTAAGGTTTTTTCCCAAGGGGGAGATGGGGTATTGTGTTATCAGGGTCATATGTGTGTTCCAGGTATAGATTACTTAAGGCAATGAATTCTTGCAGAAGTGTATGGTGCGCGACACTCTATTTATCCAGGGGCTACTAAGATATGCCACGACTTGTGGGAGATCTATTGGTGGAGTGGTATGAATAGAGATATTGCAAAGTTTGTGGCTAAGTTCTCTACATGTAATCAGGTTAAGATAGAGTGTCAGAAGCCTATTAGGTCCATGCAAGAGTTCAATATTCCCACTTGGAAGTGGGAAAAAGTGAACATAGACTTTGTGACGGGTTTGCCCCGTACTCGTCATCAACATGATTTAGTTTGGGTCATTGTAGAAAGGATGACCAAATCAGCTCATTTTTTTCCAGTCCATACCTCTTATTCAACCAAGGATACGCCAAACTCTATATCAAGGAGTTGGCCATATTACTCATTGTTCAGTTATCTATTATTTCAAATAGAGGTACCCAGTTCACCTCTCATTTTTGGAAAGCATTCCAAAAGGGTCTTGGCACCCGATTTCACCTTAGTACAGCCTTCCATCCCCAGATAGATGGTCGAGAAGAAAAGGCCATCTAGACTTTAGAAGATATGTTGTGAGCGTGTGCAATTAATTTCAAGGGTAGTTGGGATGACAACTATCCTTTGATTGAGTTTACATACAATAACAGCTATCATTCCAGTATCAAGATGGCTTTATTCAAAGATCTCTATAGTAGGAGATGCAGATCTCTAATCGGTTGGTTCAAAGTGGGTGAAGCCACAGTAGTAAGGCCTGACTTTGTATTTGATGCCTTAGATAAAGTCTAATTGATCATAGAAAGGCTCAAGATAACTCAGAGCCGACAGAAATCGTACGCAGATGTACGCGGGAAAGATTTCAAGTTTGAGATTGGTGATCACGTTTATTTAAAAATCTCTCCCATGAAGGGAGTGTAGAGATTCGTCAAGATGGGAAAGCTCATCCCTTGATATGTCGGTCCCTTTAAAATTCTCAGTCGCTTTGACAAGGTAGCTTATGAGCTCAAATTACCTTCAGATCTAGCCTCAGTCTATCCAGTGTTTCATGTCTCCTTTCTTAAGAAGTGCATAGGTGGCCTAGTAGTTGTAGTCCCTATAGAGGGAATAGACATTCAAAAAAACCTCCCTTATGAAGAGATTCCATTCAAAATCCTTGACTACTAGACTCGTATATAGAGGAACAAAAAAGTTTCTCTAGTCAAAGTTCTTTTGGGAAATCAGTCTGTTGAGGGAGCTACTTGGAAGAAGAAGCAGACATGCAAACCAAGTACCCTCACCTTTTCTCCGCAAATTCAAACTCAGCCCAAGTTAAATGCTTTTCTTAGAGATTATTCATTTTCATATTCCAATCCCAGTTACAACTTGGTATTCAGTTTCATACTCAGATTCTCATTATAAACTTGGTATCAACTACCATTGCATATTCAGTCATATGTTCATGCATCATGTTAGTCATGTATTCGTGTATCAAATATGCATGAACAAGTGAATTAGTACTCCTATTCATGCATCCATGTATCAGCTTAGTCATGAAATCATGCATCAGATATGCATGCTTAGTATGAATCCATGCTTTACCCTTATGTTCATAATAACCTCCATTTTATTTTTATGTAATAGTTTGGTGGAATGCTCATGACATTAGAATTGTGAAATTATGACATGTTTATATATAGTCCTATTCATGTTTAAGCTTATGACATATAAATACTTTCTAGAAATCCCTAACTTTTGTACTATAAATTGTTAACTATGGTCATGTGTTCAAGAAATGTCATGTCTTGTCAGTATCATGCTATCGAGTCCTGGGGCTCCTTGTACCCAAAAATTTAGTTGTGTTCCTAGAACCAGTGTCAGTTTCAAGAAAATCTCAGTCATACCATAATCAGTAGTATTCTCAGTCAGTTTTAGAACTCAGAAGAATTCAGTCAACAACATGACTCAGGAAAGCTCAGTAATCTCATGAACTTAGTTAGTTAATAGAATTCAATAATATTTTATTAGTCCATAAAATTCAGTGAAATCAGTCCAGTTCCTCTTAATATAATCAGTTCAGTGTCTAATTAGTTGAGAGTAGGATTTAGAACCGAGCGAACCAAAGAATGAGGGAACACACTGACAGTAGAGTGTGTGACCCTTAAAAGCAATCCTTGCATTCCAGAACTCTATAGCCCGCATAGGTTAAGACATCAACACTGACAGTTGAGGGTTCATAAGGTGGATTAACACTGCCAGTTGAGGGTCCCACCATTCTCCTTTAGAGACACTACCAGATGAGGGTCACTCGCAGCTTGTCCTTACCAGTGGCGTGGTATTGACACCCTTCTAATTAGAGTTATAGATTAGACCCCAAATCTATAAAAAAAAATGGTCATGTCAGTTAGATGACTACTTTCCATAGTCTCAGTCTTAGTCTCAGTAAAAGAACTTAGATAGTTCTTCAGATTTAGGACTGTCAGATATAGTCACTTTATTTAGTACGAAACTCACCTAGTTCTATCAAAATCAGGACTATTAGACACAGTCACTCAGTAATAGTATATTAGTTGTAAAACTCATGTTATAAGTATTCATACTCAGTAGTCAGCATTATAATGATCTCATTTACAGTTATGTATTCATGCATGTATTCTCTCATTCATATTATTCAGTCAGTTAGTATGTTCATGCATATGAACCCCATGCATTCAGCCTAACTCAATTTGCATACTAGTACATTCACACGTACTAACATATACTTTTCTTCTGTACTATGGTGTCTTATACCATAGGTTCATATGCTTAAGTTCACGATCACACTTAGCTTCAGATTCAGCTAGCAGTAGTAGATTTGCAGTGAGTCCTCATCATTCGAGGATAGCATGATTATTTTATTACTTCAGCATTTCAGTTTTAGTATATGGAGTTAGTTGGGGACATATCCCATCAACTCCACAATTTTTGGACAGTTTAGAGACTTTACGACTAGCATGTTTAGACAGTTTATTTCAGTTTTGGTATTGATATACCATATTAATAGATGTTATGTTTTGTTAGATATTTGAACCTTATGGCCTTTCAGCCCTTTTATTACATATTTATACAGTATATTATGCAGTGCTCAGTTATAGATATCAATCATGGGTTAGCTGTTGGTCCTTCAGAATTGCTAGCACCATGTTGCATTTTGGGTATCAGATTTAGGGCATTACAAAGTTGGTATCAAATCCTAAGGTTCAATAGTGTCCTAGGAAGTCTTGAAAAGCCGCATCTAGTAGAGTCTTGTGCACAGGTGTGTTTCGTGCCACATTTATGTACAGGAGGCTATAAGATGTTTTAGGAACAATTTTCATTCTTTCAGTATTTATGTCGTGCCAGGGAGAATGAGATCAAATATAACTTTTATTCTAATTCGTTTCTCCATTTTCACTTACAGAACATGCCTTTCAAAAGAAGAAATGGAAATCAATAAGCCCATCGGCCCATCCAAGCAGATCCCTTGGATAAACATGTTTCTCATGCATAGTTTAGAGCTGTATTTGCTACTTTTACTAATTCAGTTGCTTCCTAGAATGAACGACCAGTTATCGTTCTGGCCAATTTAGCTACAGCCAGGATTCAGGACTTCACCCAAATGAATTCTTCATCCTTATTCGAGTCTATGTCAGATGAGGACCCTTAGGAATTCCTTGATCAGGTTCAGATGGTTATTGATATCATGGGGGTTAACACTTGTGAGAGTGTTAAGCTAGTTGCATATCAATTGCAGGATGTGGCTCACACATGGTTCAAACAGTGAACGGTAGAATAGGCTATAGATGCAGGGCCTATTGAGTGGGAGTAGTTTTCCACTACATTTATAAATAGATTTTTCCCATAGATCTGAGAGAAGCTAAGGTGTTAGAATTTATCAACCTCAAGCAAGGCAATATGAAAATGAAAGAGTATTCTCTTAAGTTTACTCAATTAGCTAGATACGTTCCTTACGTTGTGGTAGAAAATAGTGATAAGATGAGTAAGTTTCTTTCTTGAGTAAATGATCGTTTGGTCAATAAGTGCATGCCTTTAATGTTGATTAGTGAGACGGACATATCTAGGCTTATGATCCATGCTTAACAGATAGAAGAGCAAAAGATTAAGATAAGACAAAAGCAGAATAAGAAAGCAAGGACAGGTAGTTTCAACTTTGCTCAGTCTAATTTAGAGGGTGGGAATCATTATCAGTTCTGCCCAAAGTCATCTATTCCAGCTCCTTCCTCAGCCAGTGCTCCAATTCTGAAATTCAGAGACAGCAGTAGAGATAGGGCGTCAGTCCGTAAACCTCAGGGAAATGTTAGCAGTGCTTGCACTTAGCCTCTTTGCCAGTCTTATGGTAACAACCATCAGGATATTTGAAGAGTTGGAAGCGATGTCTATTTTGGATGTGTAATGCAAGGCCACAAGGTCAAATATCATCCCCTGTCAGGGTTTTAGGGTCAGCGTAATCATTTCTCAAATCAGTTCGGTCACTTCAAACAATAGGGTACCACTTCCAGCACCACCAGTGGGCAACGCCTAAATAGACTTTATACTTTTTAGCCCCGATAAGATCAAGAAAATTCTCCTGATGTGGTTACTGGTATGTTATAGATCTTTCTTATGCATGTATACGATTTTCTAGATCTAGGATATTTTTTGTCTTTTGTTACTCTTTATATAGCAGTTGATTTCAAAGTCAGTCTTGAAATTATAGTAGAGCCCTTTTCTGTCTATACCCCAGTGGGTAAAATTATAATAGCCCGATGGTATACAGGATATGTCTAGTTGTGGTATTTCTGAAAGTTACATCAGTAAACTTAGTCAAATTAGAGATGACTAATTTTAATGTCATTCTCGGCATGGATTGGCTTCATTACTGCAATGCCACAGTTGACTGCAGAAATAGAAATGTCTAGTTTTAGTTTCTGAATGAACCCATCTTAGAGTGAAGAGGTAGTACTTCAGTCTTCAGGGGTCAGCTTATTTCCTATCTTCGAGCATAGAAAATGATATATAAGGGATATGTTTATCATCTTGGTCAAGTTAAGGACACTAGTTCCAAAAATCCCAATCTTGAATTAGTCCCAGTAGTGAATGAATACTTATATGTTTTTCCTAAATATCTTCTAGGAATTCCTCCCAAAAGGGAAATAGACTTCAGCATTGATCTTCTTCTAGATACTCAGCCTATCTCTATTCCATTATACAGAATGGCATCAACAAAACTTATAGAATTGAAAGAATAGTTGAAGGATCTCCCCAGATAAGGT
Source organism: Capsicum baccatum var. pendulum (assembly GCA_030864225.1). Classification (NCBI taxonomy): domain Eukaryota; kingdom Viridiplantae; phylum Streptophyta; class Magnoliopsida; order Solanales; family Solanaceae; genus Capsicum; species Capsicum baccatum. The sequence continues at coordinate 223,550,351 of CM061552.1, read as the reverse complement.
ATTCATCAAACCCAGTATGTCCCCGTGGGATGCACTAGTCTTATCATGCGAAAGAAAGATGGTTCTCTCAGAATGTACATTGATTACCATCAGCTTAATAAAGTCATGGTCAAGAACAAGTATCTACTTCCCATAATTGATGACTTGTTTGACCAACTTTAGGGCATCAGGTACTTCTCAAAGATAGACCTCAGATTAGGTTATCATCAGCTTAGAGTCAGAGTATGTGACATTCTGAAAATAGCTTTCCAAACTCGATATGGTCACTTTGAATTCTTAGTCATGTACTTTGGTCTTACCAAAGGCCCGGAAGCTTTCATGCACTTGATGAACCAAGTGTACAAGTAGTACTTAGACATGTTCATTATAGTCTTCATAAATGACATCCTTGTTTACTTCTGTAGTGAGCGTGATCATGCAGAACATCTCAGAATAGTATTGTAGACTCTCAAAAATCATCAGTTGTTTGCTAAAATTAGTAAGTGTGAATTTTGGCTAAGGTCAGTAGCCTATCTTGGTCATATCATTTTCGGTGATGGCATTAGAGTTGATCCTTAAAAGATCAAAGTAATAAGAAACTAGCCTTACCCTATCTCTCCATTAGATATCAAGAGTTTCTTAGGTTTGGCTGGTTATTACAGTCTATTTATTGAGGTATTTTATTCTATTGCATCCCCTATGTTTAGACTAAATCATAAGAAAGTCAAGTTTTAGTGGTCAAATTCTTGCGAGAAGAGTTTTTAGGAATTAAGACTCGACTCACCTCAGATCTAGTTTTAGCTCTTCTAGATGGTTCAGACGGGTTCGTTGTGTGCTGTGATGCATCCAGAGTAGGTTCGAGTTGTGTCCTCATGCAGTATGGTAAGTTCATAGCCTACACCTCCATAAATGTTAAACTCTATTAGAAGAATTATCTGACTCATAATCTTGAGTTAGCAGCCATAGTTTTTGCCTTAAAGAATTGGAGGCATTACTTGTATGGGGTACATGTAGATGTGTTAACAGATCATAAAAGATTTTAGTACGTATTCTGTCAGAAAGATCTTAACCTCCATCAAAGAAGGTGGTTAGATCTTTTAAAAAAATATGACATAATTGTCCTTTACCATCCGAGCAAGGCCAATATAGTAGCCGACGGTCTTAGTAGATTGTCTATGGGTAGCGTTGCTCATGTTATGGATAGTAAGAAGAAGTTAGCTCTTGAAGTCCATCAGCTTGCCCGACTAGGTGTTCACTTAGTCGATTCAGTGAAATGTAGTATATGGGTCTAGAATTATCTCTAGTTTCTGAGGTGAAAGAAAATTGGATATAGATTCCACTATAGTTAAGTTGAAAGAGTCAGTCAGAGATCAGAAGGTTGAGGTTTTCTCCTAAGAGAAAAATGGTGTATTGCATTTTCAGGGTCGTCCGTTGTGCCAGGTATAGATAACTTGAGGCAATGAATTCTTTCAGAAATGCATGGTGCGCGATACTCTGTTCATATAGGGGACACTAAGATGTACTGCAACTTATGGGAGATCTATTGGTGGTGTGGTATGTAGAGAGATATTGAAGAGTTTGTGGCTAAGTGCTCTATAGGTCAGCAGGTTAAGATAGAGCAGCAGAAGCCTAGTGGTTCCATACAAGAGTTCAATATTCCCACTTGGAAATGGGAAGAAGTGAACATAGACTTTGTGATGGGTTTTCCCGTACTCATCATTAACATGATTCGGTTTGGGTTATTGTGGATAGGATGAGAAAATCAGGTCATTTCCTTCAAGTCTATACCTCTTATTCAGCTGAGGATTACGCCAAACTCTATATCAGGGAGTTTGCCATATTACACGGTGTTATATTGTCTATTATTTCAGATAGAGGTACCCATTTCACCTTTCATTTTTGGAAAGCATTCCAAAAGGGTCTTGGCACCAGAGTTTACCTCAGTACAACTTTCCATTCCCAGACAGATGGTCAAATAGAAAGGACCATCTAGACTTTAAAAGATATTCTGCGAGCATTTGATTTCAAGGGTAGTTGGGATGACCACTTGCCTTTGATTGAGTTTTCATACAACAACAGTTATCATTCCAGTATTAAGATGGATCCATTCAAAGCTCTCTACGGTAGGAGATGCAGATCTCCAATCGGTTGGATCAAAGTGTGTGAGGCCATAGTAATAAGGCCTAACTTGGTATTTGATACATAAGAAAAGTCCAGTTGATCATAGAAAGGCTCAAGATAGTTCATAGCCGACAGAAATCATATGTAGATGTGCTCAGGAAAGATCTCAAGTTTGAGATTGGTGATCATGTTTACCTACAAAAATCTCCCATGAGGGGAGTGAAGCGGTTCAGCAAGAAGGGAAAGCTCAGTCCCTGATATGTTGGTCCCTTCAAAATTCTTAATCTACTCGCAAGGTAGCTTCTGAGCTTAAATTTCGTTCAGATCTAGCCTCAGTTCATCCAGTGTTTCATGTCTCCTTGCTTAAGAAGTTCATAGGTGATCCAGCAGTTGTACTTCCTATAGAGGGCATAGACATTCAGAACAACCTCTCTTATGAAGAGATTTCGGTTAAAATCCTTGACTACTAGACTCGCTGACTGAGGAACAAAGAAGTTTCTTTAGTCAAAGGTTTTTGGTGGAAATAGTCCGTTGAGGGAGCTACTTGGGAAGCAGAAGCAAACATGCAGACCAATTACCCTTACCTTTTCTCCGCAAACTCAGACTCGACCCAAGGTAATAGCTTTTCTTAAAGCTTATTCATTTTCATGTTCAAATCTCAGTTATAACTTGGTATTTAGTTTCATACTCAGATTCCCATTATAAACTTGGTATCAACTACCATTACATATTCAATCATGTGTTTATGCATCATGTCAGTCATGTATTCGAGCATCAGATATGCATGAACAACTGAATCTGTACTCCCAGTCATACATCCATGTATTAGCTCAGTCATGAAATCATACATCAGATATGCATGCTCAGTATGAATCTTAATAAATCTGTAATTTAAGTCATGTACTCATATTTTAGTTGTTCATGATCTGTAAATACTTCAAGTTATCATTTCTCTCATCCCAGTTAGTCTCATTCGAGGATGAATATTCCCAAGAGGGAGATATTGTATGACCCAACAAAATTTCTAAGCTTAATTCATCCTTTCTGGCTTGTCAAGGAGTCTCAGACTTTGAAAATTCTAGCTAAGTTCCCAGACTAAGTTTATTTTTGGCCTTCGAAAGATGGCAATCCTATTTTGTGACCTTAATGTCCCTTAATGGTCTATATTTTTATTGGTTTATGATCATAGAGGTTGATAGGTGATCCCAAACTAGTTTTAGATTTCTTGGAATTCGTTTAGACCACGTTTGGTGTCTCAAAATAGTGCACCAATGTGATCTTGGCACATCACCTTGCCTATCATGTTTGTTAACATTGTTGAAGGGGTTGCCATCGATGCCATCAATATTCTGTATAGCCAATTGCGTTGATGTCCAATTTTCAGTCATTAAATATCAGCATCTATAAGGGCAAAAGGTTCAATTACCCACCCCTTATATAAGCCTATAAGATTAGATTCAGCTAGGTTTTTACTAAATTATAGTTACTTCTCTAAAATTCCCTCAAGAATAAGTCTAGGATATTCAATTGAAGTTTCTAATCCAGGAGATTTCATCGTTGATCTTCAAGAAAATTCCATCTAAGGTATGTAAAGTTTTGATTCATGGGTTCCTTTCACCCATGAAGCTCAAGAAACCCTTTCAACAATATATATTTTGAATTCCATGTTATGAATTCAATCATATCCATGTTTATGTTGCTGTATGATTCCTAAGTTGAAATCTTTAACACATATAATGAAATTATGTTATCATATGGTTGGAATTCTTGTATTTGAAGTGAAAAATATTGCCATGATGTATTATTTTAATGTTCATTCCTAAGCCTCAAGTTATGCAAGCAAGGTGTATGCTAAAATGCCTAAAAGAATAAGAATTATGCTTTATGACTCAATTATGCTTTTGTCCTTACCAGTGGTGCAGTATTGACACCCTTCTAATTGGGGTTACAGATTGGACCCCAACTCTATACAGAAAAGGGTCATATCAGTTAGATGACTACTTCCCACAATCTCAGTCTTAGTCTCAGTAAAAGAAATCAGATAGTGCTTCAGATTCTGGAGTGTCAGATACAGTCACTCAATTTAGTACGAAACTTAGCTAGTTCCTTCAAAATTAGAACTGTCAAACACAGTCACCCAATTAACTGTATATCAGTTATACGAAACTCATGCTATCAATATTTAGACTCTGTAGTCAGTATTATCATGATCTCATTTATATTTTCCTATTCATGCATATATTCTAACGTTCATGTTATTCAGTTAGTTGGTATTGTTCATGCATATGAACCCTATGCTTTTAGCCTACCTCACTTTTCTTCTGCGCTATGGTGTTTTATACCATAGGTTTGGACGCTCAAGTTCCTGTTTACACTTAGCTTCAGATTCATCCAGTAGTAGTATATTTGCGGTGAGTCCTTATCATTCAAGGATAGCATGATTATTCCATTAATTTGTTATTTTAGTTTTTGTAAACGGAGTTAGTTGGGGACATGTCCCATCAACTCCATAGTTTTCGAATAGTTTAAAGGCTTTCAGACTAGCATGTTTAGAAATTTTATTTTATTTTGGTATTAATATACCATGTTTCTAAATGTTATGTTTTGTCAGATATTTGAACCTTATGGTCTTTCAGTATTTTATTCTGTATTTATACAGTATACTATGTAGTACTCCATTATAGATATCAATCATGAGTTATATTATGGTCCTTTGGGATTGCTAGCATCGTGTAGTATTCCGAGTATTAGATTTGAGGAGTTACAAACTTGGTATCAGAGCCTAAGATTCAATAGTGTCCTAGGAAGTCTGAAAATCCGCATCTAGTAGAGTCTTCTGCATGGGTGTGTTGTGTGCCATAATTATGTACAAAAGGCTATAAGATGTTTTAGTAACAGTTTCCTTTCTTTTAGTATTCATGTCAAACCAGTGAGCATGAGCTCAAATTTAACTTTTAGTATAATCCGTCTCTCCCTTTTCACTTACATAACAAGCCTCCCAAAAGAAGAAAGAAAAATCAGTCAGCCCCTCAGCCCGTCCAAGCAGATCCCTTGGAAGAACATATTTCTCATGGAGAGTTCAGAGTTGCATTCACTACTATTGCTAATTTAGATGCTGCCCAAAATGAACGACCAGTTGTCATTCCAGCCAACCCAATGGCCAATTCAGCTATAGCCAGGATTTAGGATTTCACCTGAATGAATCCAATATCCTTCTTCGAGTCTAAGTCAGATGAGGACCCTCAGGAATTCCTTGATCAGGTTTAGAAGGTTACAGATATCATGGGGGTTACCTCTTGTTAGAGTGTTGAGAAAGCTGTATATCAATTGCAGGAGGTGGCTCACACATGGTTCAAATAGTGAAAGGTAGAGAGGGCTATAGATGCAGGGCCTATTGAGTGGGAGGAGTTTGCCACTGTATTTCTAGATAGATTCTTTCTCATAGAGCTGAGAGATGCTAAGGTGTTAGAATTTATCAACCTCGGGCAGGGAAACATGATAGTGAATGAGTATTCTCTTAAGTTTACTCAATTATCTAAATACGCTCCTCATGTAGTGGCAGACAGCAAGGCTAAGATACGTAAGTTTATTTTTATAGTGAATGATAGTGTGGTCAATGAATGCAAGTCTGTGATGTTGATTAATTAGATGGACATAGCTAGGCTTATGATCCATGGTCAACAAGTAGAAGAGAAGAAGATTAATATAAGAGAGAAGAAGAATAAGAGAGTAAGACCAGGTAGTTTAAACTTTTCTCAGCCTAAGTCAGAGGGTGAAAATCTTTCTCAATTCCACCCAAAGTCATCCATTCTAGCTCCTTCCTCAGCCAGTGCCGAAATTTAAGGACGACGGCAGGAATAGGGCATCCGGCCCTAAACCTCAGGGTAGTGTTAGTAGTGCCCACACTTATCCTCTTTGTCAGACTTATGGCAAGAATAATCAAGGTATTTTCAGAGCAGGCAGCGACATCTATTTTAAATATAGCAAGCCAGGCCATAGGGTAAAAGATTGTCCCCAGTCAAGATTTCAAGGTCAATGTAACCGTTCCTTAGATCAGTTCGATTGTTCGAACCATCCAGGTGCCACTTCTAGCACCACCAGTGGGCAACACCCAAATAGACTTTATGTTCTTCAGTCCTGATAAGATTAGGAAAATTCTCCTAATATGGTTACTGGTACACTACAGATCTTTCATATACATGTTTATATGTTTCTATATCTAGGAGTTTATTTACCTTTTGTTACTCCTTATATAGTATTTGATTTTGTAGTCAGTCCTAAAATTCTAGTAGATCCCTTCTCAGTCTTTACCACAGTGGGTAAAACTATCTAGCCCGAAGGGAATGCAAAAACTTTCCAGTTATGGTATCTTAAAAAGTTACATCAGTAGACTTAGTTGAATGAGAGATGACTGATTTTTATATCATTGTAGGCATGGATTGGCTTTATTCCTTCTATGCCACAGTAGACTGCAAAAATAGAAATATCCAATTTTACTTTCCAAATGAACCCGTCTTAGAGTGGAGGGGTAGTACTTCTTCCTTTAAGGGTCAGCTTATTTCCTACCTTTGGGCATGGTAAATAATATCTAAAGGATGTGTCTATCATCTTGTTCAAGTTAAGGACACTAGTTCTAAAACTCCCAGTCTTGAATCAGTCCCAATAGTGAATGAATACTCAGATGTCATTCCCGAAGATCATCCAGGAATTTCTCCCAAAAAGAAAATAGATTTTGGCATTGATCTTCTTCAAGATACTCAACCTATATCTATTCCACCATACGGAATGGCACCATCAGATCTCAGAAAATTGAAAGAACAGTTGGAAGATTTACTAGATAAGGGATTCATAATACCTAGTGTGTCCCCGTGAGGTGCACCAGTCTTATTCGTGCGAAAGAAAGATAGTTCTCTCAAAATGTGCATTGATTACCGTCAGCTCAATAAAGTCATAGTAAAGAACAAGTATCCACTTTCCAGAATTTATGACTTGTTTGACAAACTTCATGGCGCCAGTTACTTCTCTAAGATAGACCTTAGATCAGGTTATCATCAGCTCAGAGTCAGAAAATGTGACATTCCCAAAATAGCTTTCCAAACTTGGTATGGTCACTTTGAATTCTTAGTCATATCTTTTGGTCTAACCAATGCCCCAGCATACTTTATGGACTTGATAAACCGAGTGTTCAAGTATTACTTAGACATATTCATCAGAGTTTTCATAGATAACATCCTTGTTTACTCCCACAGTGAGCATGATCAGGCGGAATATCTAAGAATAGTGTTGCAGACTCTCTAAAATCATTAGTTGTTCGCCAAATTCAATAAGTGAGAAGTTTGTCTAAGGTCAGTATCCTTCCTTCGACATATAGTTTCTAGTTATGGAATTGAACCTCAATAGACCTAAGCCAGAAAAAACTAGCCTCGCCCTGTCTTTCTATCAGATATCAGGAGTTTCTTGGGTTTGGCTAGCTATTATAGGTGTTTTGTTAATGGATTTTTTTCTATTACATCCCTTATGTCCAGAATGACTCAGAAGAGAGTAAAGTTTCAGTGGTCAGATCCTTGCGAGAAGAGTTTTTAGGAGTTGAAGACTCAACTCACCTCAGTCTAGTTTTGGCTCTTCCATATGGTTCAAATGGGTTCGTTATGTATTGTGATGCGTCCAAAGTGGATATGGGTTGTGTCATCATATAGCATAGTAAGCTTATAGCCTACGCCTCTAGACAGTTTAAACACTAGAAGAAGAATTATCTGACTCATGATCTTAAGTTAGCAGCTGTAGTTTTTGCCTTAAATATTTGGAGGCATTACTTGTATGGAGTGCATGTAGATATGTTCACAGATCACAAAAGCCTTCAGTATATATTCACTTAGAAATATCTTAACCTCTGTAAAAGAATGTGGTTATAACTTTTGAAAGACTATGACATGAGTGTCCTTTACTATCTGGGTAAGGCCAATGTAGTGGTCAACACTCTCAGTAGACTGTCTATAGATAGTGTTTCTTATGTTGGGGACAGTAAGAAGAAGTTTGCTCAGGAAGCCCATCAGATTAACCGACTAGGTGTTTGCCTAGTAGATTCAATAGAAGATAGTATGTGGGTTCAGAACAGCTCAGAATTATCTCTAGTTTTTTAAGTGAAAGAAAATAGGATAGAGATTCCAGTATAGTCAAGTTTAAAGAGTTAGTCAGAGATCAAAAGGCTGAGGTTTTATCCTAAGGGGGAGATAGTATATTGCGTTGTCAAGGTCATCTGTTTGTGCCAGGTGTAGATGACTTGAGGTAATAAATTCTTGTAGAAGCGCATGGTGCATGGTACTCTATTCATTTAGGGGCCACTAAGATGTACCATGACTTGTGGGAGATCTATTAGTGGAGTGGTATGAAGAGAGATGTTACAGAGTTTATGGATAAGTGCTCTATATGTCAGCAGGTTAAGATAGAGCATCAAAATCCTAGTGGGTCCATGCAAGAGTTCAATATACCCACTTGGAAGTGGGAAAAAGTGAACATGAACTTTGTGATAGGTTTTCCCCGTACTCGTTATCAGCATAATTCAGTTTGGGTGATTGTAGACAAGATAACCAAATCAAATCATTTTCTTCTAGTCCATACCTCTTATTCAGTCGAGGATTATGCCAAACTATATATCAGGGAGATGGGTAGATTACACGGTGTTCCATTATCTATTATTTCATATAGAGGTACCCAATTCACCTCCCATTTTTGGAAAGCATTCCAAAAGGGTCTTGGCACCCGAGTTCACTTTATTACAGCCTTTAATACCGAGATAAATGGTCAAGCATAAAGGACCATCTAGAATTTAGAAGATATATTGTGAGCGTATGCAATTGATTTCAAGGGTAGTTGGGATGACCACTTACCTTTGATTGAGTTTGTATACAACAACAGCTATTACTCCAGTATTAAGATGGCTCCATTCGAAGCTCTCTACGATAGGAGATGTAGATCTCCAATCAGTTGGTTCAAAGTGGGTAAGGCCACAGTAGTAGGGCCTGACTTGGTATTCGATACCTTAGAGAAAGTCCAGTTGATCAGATAAAGGCTCAAGATAGCTCAGAGCCGACCAAAATTGTAAGTAGATGTTCGGAGGAAAGATCTCGAGTTTGATATTGGTGATCATGTTTATTTAAAAACCTCTCCCATGAGGGAGTTAAGTGGTTTGGCAAGAAGGTAAAGCTCAGTCTCCGACATGTTGGTCCCTACAAATTTCTCAGTCGCTTTGTCAAGGTATCTTATGAGCTCGAATTGCCTTCAGATCTAGCCTCAGTCCATTTAGTCTTTCATGTCTCCTTGCTTAAGAAGTGCATAGGTGAACGAGTAGTTGTAATCCCTATACAAGGCATAGACATTCAGAATAACCTCTCTTATGAATAGATTCCAGTTGAAATCCTTGACTACCAGACTTGCAGACTGAGGAACAAAGAAGTTCCTCTAGTCAAAGTTCTTTGGCAGAATCAGTCCATTTAGGGATCTACTTGGGAAGCAGAAGCAGAAATTTAGACCAAGTACCCTCACCATTTCAAAGCAAACTCAGACTCATCCCAAGGTAATAGCTTTTCTTTCTTATTCATTTTTATGTTCAAATCTCAATTACTACTTGGTATTCAGCTTCATGTTCAGATTCCCATTATAAACTAGGTATCAACTACCATTGCATATTTAGTCATATGTTCATGCATCATGTTAGTCATGTATTTGTACTTAAGATATAAATGAACAAGTGAATCAGTACTCCTAATCATGCATCCATGTATCATCTCAATCATAAAATCATGCATTAGGTATGCTTGCTTAGTATGAATCTCAGTAAATTAGTAATGTCAGTCATCTACTCATGTTTTAGTTGTTCATAATAAGTATACAATTAAGCTTATCATTTCCCCCATCTTAGTTAGTCTCATTCAAGGATGAATATTCCTAAGGGGGAGATATTATAAGACCCCGCAAAATTTCTAAGCTTAATTCACCTTTTAGACTTGTCAAGAGGTCTCAAACTTAGAAAATTCATTCTAAGTTCCTAGACTTAGTTTATTTTTAGCTTCGAAAGTTGGTAATCTTATTTCGTGACCTTAATGTCCATTAACGGTTTATATTTTTGTTGATTCATGATCAAAGAGGTCAATAGGTGTTTTCAAATGAGTTTCAAATTTTTTGAAACTCGTTTAGACCATTTTTGGTATCTCAAAATAGTGCACCAATACAATCGTAGTGCGCCATATCACCTATCACATTGGTTAACATTATTGCAGGGACTGCCAGTAAAAATAATTGAGGCTTGGTGCAATCATTGCGTAATGCTTCGGGTATCACATCAATGCGATCAATGTGCTACGTAGCCAATCGCGTTAATGCCTAGTTTTTAGTCACTAAATGTCCATGATTGTAAGGGAAAAAGTGTTAATTTCCCACCCCTTATATAAGCCTATAACACGAGATTCAGCTAGGTTTTCACCAAAATATAGTTTTTTGTCTCAAATTCCCTTAAGAACAAGTCTAGGATTTTCAAATGAAGGTTCTAATCCAGGAGATTTCACCATTATTCTTCAAGAAAATTCCATATAAGGTATGTAAAGTTTTGATTCATGGGTTCCTTTCATCCATGAAGCTCAAGAAACCCATTCAAAAATATAAATTTTGAATTCCATGTTATGAATTGAATCATATCCATGTTTATGTTGTTGTATGATAACCAAGTTGAAATCTTTAATACATATAATGAAATTTGTTATCATGTGGCTGGAATTCTTATATTTGAAGTGAAAAATATTGCCATGATGTATTATTTTAATGTTCACGCCTAAGCCTCAAGTTATGCATGCAAGGTGTTTGCTAAAATGCCTAAAAGAATAAGAACTATGCTTGATGACTCAATTGTGACCAAATTGATGAATCCATGTTTTACCCTTATGTTTACAATAACCTCCATGTTATTGTTATGCATTGTAATGGTTTGGTGAAATGCTCATGAGGTTAGACTTATGAAATTATGACATAGTTATATGTATTCCTATTCATGTGTAAGCTTATGACATACAAATACTTTCTAGAAATCCCCAACTTTTTTACTATGAATTGTTGACTATGGTCATGTGTTCAAGAAGTGTCAAGTCTTGTCAGTATCATGCTATAGAGTCCTGGGGGTACTTGTACCCAACAATTTAGTTGTGTTCCTAGATCCAGTGTCCGTTTTAATATAATCTCAGTCACGTCATGAACAGTAGTATTCTCAGTTAGTTTTAAAACTCAGTAGAATTTAGTCAGCTACATGACTCAGGAAACCTAAATAATCTCATGAACTCAATCCGTTAATAGAATTTAATAATATTCTGTCAGTCCATGAAATTCAGTGAACACAGTCCAGTTCATCTCAGTATAATCAGTTCAGTTCTATTCAGTTGGGAGTAGGATTCAGCATCGAGTGAATCCAAGGATGAGGGCACACACTAAAGTAGAGGGTGTGACATTTAGAAGCAATCCTTGCATTCTAGAACTATGTAGCCAACATAGGTTGAGATATCAATACTGAAAGTTAAGGTTTATGAGTGGATTAATACTGCCAATTAAGGATCCTACCATTTTTCTTTGGGGACACTACCAGATGAGGGTCACTCACAGCTTGTCCTTACTTGTGACGTGGTATTGACACCCTTCTAATTGAGGTTATAGATTAGACCCCAACTCTATATAGAAAAAGGAATATGATGGTTAGATGAATACTTTCTAAAGTCTCATTCTTAGTCTCAATAAAAGAACTCAGATAGTTCTTCAGATTCAGCACTATCAGAAATAGTCACTCAGTTTAGTACGGAACTTAGCTATTTCCATCAGAATCAAAACTGTTAGACACTGTCACTCAGTTAATAGTATATCAATTATATGAAACTCATGTTATCAGTATTCAGACTCAGTAGTTAATATTATCATGATCTTATTTATAGTTACATATTCATGCATATATTCTCATGTTCATATTATTTAGTCAGTTAGTATTGTTCATGCATTCAGCCTACCTCACTTTGTATACGAGTATATTCAGATGTACTGATGCATACTTTATTTTGTGCTTTGGTGTTTTATACCATAGGTTTGGATACTTAAGTTCCTGATCGCACTTAGCTTCAGATTCAGCCAGAAGCGATAGATTTGTAGTGAGTCCTTATTATTCAAAGATAGTATTATTATTTCATTACTTCATTATTTAATTTTAGTAGATAGAGTTAGTAAGGGATATGTCCCATCAACTTCACAGTTTTTGGATAGTTTAGAGGCTTTAGACTAGCATGTTCAGATAGTTTATTTCAGTTTTGGTATTGATATACCATATTTCTAGATGCTATGTTTTGTTATTTATTTGAACTTTATGGCCTTTCAGCTCTTTTATTCCGCATTTATATAGTATATTATGCAGTTCTCAATTACAGATATCAGTTATGGTTTAGTGGTGGTCCTTCTGGATTGCTAGCATTGCATGGCATTTTGGGTATTAGATTCGGGGCGTTACAATAAAGGTATGCACACAAGGTATTTGTGAAAATGTCTAAATAAAATATCTAGTTCCATGATAATGGTGTATTAAACTATGGTATTGGTCTAGTGAACATTAATGGGATATGATATTATTATAATGATGTGAGTACTTTATAAGAGGTTGGTAAAGGCATTGTTGGCCATGTATTTAGTCATAATGAATATGAATGCTTGGTAAATTATTGGTAAAAACCTCGTTAATCATGTAATAGACTAATTTATGAATTTAGAAGGTGTCATGGCCCAATAAGTTTGAGTGGCTGAGAAATGGTATTGTAATGGTATTTTCAGCCATGTAATTAGTTAAATTACGACCATGTTAGAAGATGGCTATAAAAGGGGTTTATTTTCCTAAACTTGAACTTTAATTGTGTGTGGAACAAAAGTGTGGTATAGAAAGGCTATTGAAGCTTGAATAGCTTATTTTCATAAATGAAATGTTAGATATTGTCTAATTATTGACTATTAGCTTTATTTTTTGCTACTTTGATATTTGGTCGAAGTTCATCCGACACTTATGAATTGAATAGAAGGTTAGGTTGGGTTGACAGGGTAATCTCTGGTCCATGTTGGGCTTGAGGTACCCGCATGAAGTGGCTCTATTTTATGTCATGTCAAGTTGGTATTAGAACCTAGGTTCATCATCTCTTTTATTGGTGTGTAGCGCACCATATTTATAAAATATGGGCTATAAGACATTTAGGAATGTTTCCCATTCTTGTGTTTAAATTTCAAGCTATATAGAGTCTAAGGTGTTTGATTCCTCTGATTTTTGCTTGATTATCTTTCAGATTATGTAACCAAAAGGATTTTATGTTCAGGCAATCTTTTCTGTCCTGACTGAGGGTAATATTGATAAAGCTCATCTAATTTCTAGGATTCAAACTTGGTCAAGGGTTATGACATCTAACTATCTTTAAGAGGTTCCCCTTATTCCCACTAACCCTACTATTGGGGGTGATACTTCTCCACAATCACCTTAAATTGTTGGGTTCCATCGCTTTTTTGTTTTGTTGGTGAAAAGTGGTCCAAGAGAAAGTATTGGGTGGGTCTTAGCCTCTATTCTACGGGTAGTGCTCCCTACCCTAAGCCATTGGTAGGTGGGCATTTACAAATTATTATTTCTCATAGGTCATAAAGTGACCAATATTAGGTAAGAGGGGCCCAACCCTCATTGACCTATACTACTTATCGGTTTTGCGGTTAATAACACCGTGGTTGTTTAGAGAAAGGAAAAAATTGGTGTTTAAAATATGGTCAATTAGGTTATATGCAACTAGGGTATCCCATAAAGATTGCCTTTTTGGCAAAAGGGTATCGATTATTATATCTCTAGCTTCTGCACCTAGGGGTGACACTTCTAGCTCCGATATTAGTTGGGACCATCTCAATGCTCTTACTATACCTCGTGATCTTCAGGAACCTTCTGATGCTGACGTGGGTATGTTGAAACTCTTTTCTCATGATGTGTATTATTTGCTTGGCCTAGGGTATACTCTTTCTTATGTATGTGACTGTGCATCTTGGTTTTTGGTCTTAAGAGTCTCTCAGTTTCCATTTTATTTCTACCTTGGTAGGAGACTCTATAGTTGTTAAGAGGGTCTATATGGCGGGGTTGTATTTATTAGTGGTAGAAAAGATCTTGTAGACTAGATAGAATTAGGCATGGTTGATTTTGATGTTGTCCTATGGATGGATTGGTTAAATTCACGTTGTGCTTCCTTAGATTATCGGACCTATCGGGTTGTGTTCATATTTCCTGATGAGTCGGTCACTGCATGGGAAGGTAGATCTTTGGTGCATAAGAGGAGATTTATTTCATGTCTTAGAGTCCATAGGTTAACCTTAATAGGGTGTTTATATCGTTTGGTCTGAGTTAAAGGTTCTAACTCAATTGGTTCTTCCCAAGATCCCATTCCCATAGCAAATAAGTTCCCGACATTTTTCCTAGTGATCCTTTTGGTATTTCTCCCAATAGGGAAATCAATTTTGGAGTTGATCTTGTTTCGAATACTCATCCAAATTTCTACCCCTCCTTACAGAATAGCTCCGACGGAGTTAAATAAGCTTAAGGAGAAATTGAAAAACCTATTAGATAAGGGATTCACTCATCCTAGTGTGTCTCCATGATGTGCTCTCATGTTGTTCCTGCGTAAGAAGGATGGCTCCCTTCGTATGTGCACTAATTATTATCCGTAGGACAAAGCAACCATAAGGAATAAATATTCTCTCCCTAGAATTGATGATTTGTTTGATCAAATTCAAGGTGTGAAATATTTCTCTAAAATTTATCTTAGGTCAGGTTATTATCAACTTAAGGTTAGGGAAGCAGATATCCCTAAGGTCCTCTTTAGTACTCGTTATGGTGATAAGAGTTCTCAGTCATGTCCTTAGGGTTGACCAATACCCCTATGGCATTCTTTGATTTGATGAATAGAGAGGTTGAGTGCAGGATTAGTCTTGTTTTGGACATTTTTCCAACTCTTATTCCTCCTTTATATAATGGTTTTGGGTATAGGAAGACCAAGTGCTGCTAGTGTACCTCCCCGATGATACCCATTAAAGCAAAGTGTTGAGCGCGTTGGCGTGATGGGAGAAAGGTCGAAGTTTGATACTAAATTTTTTTCTAGAGGTGGTCCCAAAAAAAGTTGGGTTGCATACTCTAGTGATTCTCTATCCTATCTCGATCTCTACTATTGTGGAATGTATTCTATTAGCACTTTGGACTAAGGTTCGTATCTTGCATATGTTTTGTTCCCTAGATAAGAGTCTTAACCTTACATTGTGTTAGCAATGGTATATCCGATGGTGTGTCATTTAGTGTCAAGTCCTAAGAACTCCTTTTTTTGTATGTTCTATTGGGATAGGTCTCATTTATAACCTAGGTGGTTGCTATGAAACCCTTTGTTCCAATAGTGTCATGTCTTATTTCGGGGATATCTGTCTTGCCTTGGGTGGCATGGATAATTCTTTTACTTTGGTTCCTTAATGATTTTCTTGTGCTAGGATGGTAGTGACTTGAAGAGCATAGTGATTATTTGAAGCAAGAAATGTAGAAGTCCATAAGTAGGGAAGATTCTAGGGTGACTACTATAACTAAGGTTTTGGAAAGAAGGGGTAAGGTTGTTGTCATAAAAAAGAGGTAGGAAAGGAGCAGACGATGAAAGTCGTTGTGGAAATGATAAAGGGTGCTAGATATTGGGAAGAATAGGTCATGTCGCGGGTATGTAAGCGGTAGGATTGAATGTTGTGGTTGTAGATATACCAGTAGTCGTGTTGGGTGCTTAAGAGGTTTGGGAAGGCATGTGTATGAATTATTTTATGGCATAGTTGTGTTATGGTTTTGAATTTTCAATCATATGTTGGTTATAGTGGCTATGATAATGGTAATGGAAGAGAGTGGTGTTCAGGATGCATGTAAGAAGTAGAGCCCGATGGCTTAAGTTAACTCTTTTTAGCTTTAAATAGGCTTTAACATGGAAGTAGTGGTGCATAGATAGACTTAAGCACTCATTGCGGTGTGCCTTCGGGAAGCTATAAGTTAAATCGAACTTGCTCTCTAGTACTGGCATGGCACCTTTTGGAGCATTTTATGGCAGGAGGTGTCGATCTCCTATTGGGTGGTACGAAGTTGGCGAGGGTAAGTTTCTTGGCCCAAATCTAGTTCAACAAGCCTTAGAGAAGGTGAAAGTGATTCTTGAGAGATTGAAAACTGCTCAAAGTTTCCAAAATTCCTATACGGACATAAGGCAAAGAGATTTAGGGTTTAGTGTTGGTGATTGGGTATTCTGTAAGGTGTTTTCCATAAAAGGAGTGATGCAATTGGGTAAAAAAGGAAAGCTTAGTCCCCGTTATGTTGTTCCCTATTTGATTGTGAAAAGGATTGTGTAACACCTCGATTATTCACTCCAGACGCTACACGGTGCTTACGACCCCAAAGGACCCCAAGATAACCCATGACTGGTACCTGCTGTGAGCACTGAATAAAAATACTGAAATAATGTGGAAGTTAGGCTGAAATGCCATAAGGTTCATAATCTGAATACTGATAAATATAGAAACTAATAATAACATCTGAAAACTGAAGACTGTCTGAACTAGTCTAGTCTGAAAAGCCTCTAACTGAATTGTCTGCAAGTGGAGCTGATGGGACAAACCCCTAACTAACCACGACAAACAAATTACTAAATCTACTATAATAATAAAATAAAAGAATATCCTCGATAGATAAGGACCACTATTGGATCTGCTACTGCTAACTGAATCTGTCTATGCGTGGTCAGGAACCTGAACATCCAAATGTATGATATGAGACATTATAACATAAGAATTGAGTATGCAATCAGTACGTGGAAATGTACTGGTATGTTATATGAGGTAAGGCTGAAATACAAGGGTTCATATGTATGAACAGTAACTGACTGAATGATATGAATATAACTCAATGAGAGTACATGGATAAATGAAACTGTTGTAAACACTGAGTATGTAATACTATGCATATACATATATATTGTTTCTAAGAGTTATACTGAAACTGAGTACTGAGTTCTAATAACTGAGTAACTGATATCTGAGATTACTGATAACTGAATTACTGATAATTGGGTGACTGTTACTAACAGTCTAGACTCTGTAGAGCTGAACTGAGTTCTATACTGAAGATTGAAACTGAAACTGTGGGAAGTAATCATCTAACCGACATGCCCCTCTATAAACTAATTGAGGTCCAACCTGTAACCCCAGTTGAAAGGGTGCCAGTACCGTGCCACAGGTACAAACACTGGCTGTGTGGATTCACTGAAATGTCATCCTGAAGAACTAAGGGTCACCCTCTACTGGCAGGTTCCTTAAAGAGAGAGGTATTACCCTCAACTGGCAGGTAAATACCTTAACAACTCTCAACTGGCAGGTTGATGTCTTAACCTATGTTGGCTATGTAATTCTGCAATGTAAGGTTGTACTAAGGATCACACCCTCTACTGACAGGTGAGCCCACATCCTTGGGTTAGCTCGGTGCTGAATACTACTCCCTACTGAACGACACTGATTAATAGACTGAACTGGACTGACTTTCACTGAGTTTTGTAACTGACTAGGTAATACTATTTGTGACATTACTGAGACTATTTTGTAGCTACTGTACTCTTAAGTAAACATCTAGATTTTGGGTATTCAATACCCCCAAGACTCAATAGCATTTCTAGTAAAGCATGGCATGATCTCAAAAGCATAATAATAATTGCTTATTAAAAATGCATTTATTTGGACATTTTGTCAAACACTTGAGAGGCATGAACTTGTACATGAATGGGGAACACATGATAACATGTCATTATTGCTCAATTAAATTCACATAGGCATTCTAAAAAACACTTGGGGAGCATGATTATTTCACATAATAATAAACATATATATATATATATATATCATGGCTACAACATTCAAGTTGAAATTTCAAGGATGTAATATGAGAATCACATAATTCATCACACATGCTATCTTAATTTAATGAAACTTGTAATTAATAATGGATTAACGACCATGTAACTACACACATATGAACACAATTCAACTCAAACATGTGATTCATCAAATCTCAATCTGGTATTTTGAAAAAGGATTCTTGGGCTCCATGGGTGGTAAGGACCCATGGATGAACATCTAACATACCTGAGAAATTAACTTCTTAAAGATTCTTAGTGGTGTTCTTGAGATTTGACCTTGATTCTTAAAGGCTAGGGTTTTACTAATTAGAAGAGAGATTGATCTTGATTTGAAGGAAATTGAGTATATGGAGATCTAATTAGGTTTTTAGGGTTTAATTAACATGTTTAGACTGATTAACACCGTGGAAAAAGACTAAATTAGCCCTAGAAAGATTTAAATTTTCATCACTGGAAACCCCAATTTTGGCTTTCACCACGACATGGTGGCATCGCGGTGAGCCACTGGAAGTCCGGCTGAAACTGTTTAAAATGGACAATTGGAAGCCTTTAGAGCGATGCGGTGCTATCACGTTGCACCATTAGAAATTGATAATTTGGCAATGGCAACATGGTGCGATGCGGTGCTATCGCGGTGCCTCACTGGAAAATGACAATTAGGAATGGCACTATAGTGCGACACGCCGTTATCGCCTTGACATGCTACGAAATAATTATCGGGACTTGGAACTTCACCACGACACAGCGATTCTATATTTCACATACTATTTTAATAAATGTACCATAAATTCTCACCCGGTATCGGATTTGGGTGAAATTTATATCATTGGAAAGATGACTAAATTTCCTACACAATCATGGGTTTTAAGCTAGAAAATTTTGAGTATTTTTGAAAGTATATAAAGGAATTCTTATTACTGAACTGAGCTAAGAGAATGCGTGGTATTATAATATCTCCCCCTTGGGAACATTCATCCTCGAATGAGACTGATTTAAGCTGAAAATACTGAGGAACTAAGTTTACTCACTGAACATGCATAACTAAAACATGATTACATAACTGAATTGATTCATGAATTCATGACTGTCTTGAGAAGGATATGCAATGGTAACTGATACTAAGTTTGTTACTATAACTGAGCATGGAACTGAGTAAATCTAAGAAAGATAGTTACCTCAAGCTAAGTCCAAGTTTGCGGAGAAGAGGTGAGGATACTTGGTCCGCACATCTGCTTTTTCTTCCCAAGTAGATCCCTCGACAGACTGATTCCGCTAAAGAACTTTGAACAAGGGAACTTTTTTGTTCCTCATTCTACGAATTTGGTGATCAAGGATTTTGACTGGGACCTCTTCAAAAAAAATATCATTCTAAATGCTTATGCTTTCTAAGGGGACTACAACTGCTGGGTCACCAATGCATTTCTTTAGCAAGGAGAAGTAGAAAACTGGGTGCACTAAAGCTAAGTCTAAAGGCAACTCAAACTCGTAAGCTACCTTTCTAAAATGGTTGAGAATTCTGAAAGTACCAATATATCAGGGACTGAGCTTTCCCTTCTTTCCAAAACTCTTCACTCCCTTCATGGGAGAGATATTTAGATACCTAAAATCACCAATCTCAAACTCAAGATATTTTCTTATCACATCAGCATATGATTTCTGTCGACTTTGAGTTTCCTTAAGCCTCTCTCTGACCAATTGAACCTTCTCTAACGCATCAAATACTAAGTCAGGCAACACAGTCTCTCCTACCTCAAACCAACCAATGGGAGACCTATATCTCCTTCCATATAGTGCCTCAAATGGGGCCATCACCGAAAATAATATGACCAAGAAAAGCTATTGATCTTACCAAAATTCGCACTTGCTAAATTTGGCGAACAACTAATGGGCTCTGAGGGTCTGCAATACTATTCTGAGTTTGTCTGCATGATCATTTTTGGTATGGGAGTAGAAAAAAATTTAATTGAAGAAAACTATGACGAACATGTCCAAGTACTTCTTGAACACTCGGTTTATCAAGTTTATAAAAGTTGTTGGAGCATTGGTAAGACCAAATGACATGACTAGAAATTTGAAGTGACCATACCAAGTTTTAAAATCTGTTTTCGGAATGTCACATTCTCTAACTCTGAACTAATGATAGCTGGATCTGAGGTCTATCTTAGAAAAGTAACTGGCACCCTGAAGTTGGTCAAACAAGTCATCAATTCTGGGAAGTGGGTTCTTATTCTTGACTGTAACCTTTTTCAACTGACAGTAGTCTATACACATCCTAAGTGAACTATCTTTCTTATGCAGGAATAAGACTAGTGTGCCCCACGGTGAAATGCTAGGTCTGATGAACCCCTTATCTAAAAAGTCCTTTAACTATTCTTTTAATTCTCTGAGTTCAAATGGAGCCAGCATGTATGGCAGAATAAAGATAGGCTGAGTATCTGGAAGAAGGTCTATTCTGAAGTTAATTTCCCTTTTGAGAGGAATTCCAGGATGGTCTTCGGGGAATACATCTAAGAATGCATTTACTACTGGAACTGACTCAAGGCTGAGAGTCTTTAAACTAGAGTATTTGACTCGGACAAGATGGTAAATACACCTCTTGGATATCATCTTTCTTGCTCTAAGGTACAAAACAAGCTGACCCTTAAGCATTGTGGTACTGACCCTCCATTCAAGGACTGGTTCATTATGAAACTGAAAACCAATGACCTTGTTTTTGCAATCAACTGAAGCATAGCATGAATAGAGCCATTCTATGCTGAGAATAACGTCAAAATCCACCATCTCTAGATCTACAAAGTTTGTTGAAGTAAATTTATATGATACCATAACCAAACAGTTCCTATATACCCACCGGGATATGATAGACTTACCCACTAAGGTAGAGACTGAGAAAGACTTCTTTAGAATTTTGGGACTGACTCTGAAGTTGACCGCTATATAAAGAGTTACGAAAGATACAGAAGCTCATAGATCTAATAGGGCATAAACATGTAAATGGAAGATATGTAATGAACCAGTAATCACATCAGGAGAATTTTCCTTATCTTTTCTGGACTGAAGTGCATAAAGCCTATTTGGGTGTTGCCCACTAGTGGCACTGGAAGTGGCACCCTGCTAATTCGAGCGATCGAACTGTGCTGGAGGATGATTGTACTGACCCTATAAACCTAACTGAGGATAATCTCTGATTTTATGTCCTGGCTTGCCGCACCTAAAACATACATCACTGACAGCTCTACAGACACCCTGATAGTTTCTGTTATATTTTTGAAAAAGAGGATTTATTCGAGCACTACTGACATTACCCTGAGACTTAGAACCTGGTGCATAGGCTTTCTTACCATATTTGAACTTAGGTGTTGGATCACTGGCTGAGGACAGAGATAGAACTGAAGATTTTGGGCAAAATTAAGAACGGTTATTGCCTTCTGACGTAGGCTGAGTGAAATTAAAGTTGCCTGTTCTAACTCTCTTATTTTCCCTCTTTCTCTTATTATTCTTAGCCTCTTCTATCTATTTAGCATTGACCATTACCCTAGATATGTTCATATTCTTAATTAACATTGTGGTCCTGCACTCCTTGACCACACTACGAACTTGCTCATCCTGGACCTATTATCTGCTACTACAAGGGAAGCATACCTAGCTAACTGGGTAAAATTAAGGGAATACTATTTCACACTCATGTTGCCTTGATTGAGATTGATGAACTCTAATACCTTGGCTTTCCTAAACTCTAAGGGAAATAATCTATCTAGAAAAGTTGTAGCAAACTCTTCCCATTCTATAGGATCTGCAACTGTGCCTCTATCTACCTTTCACTACTTAAACCACGTTTGAGCTATATCTTATATCTGATAGGCAGCTAACTCAACACTCTCACTGGAAGTCACTCCCATAATATCTGTGACTTTTTGCACCTAATTAAGGAACTCCTATGGATCCTCTTCAAACTTAGAACCCAAAAACAATGGAGGGTTTATTAGGGTAAAGGCCAAACATGACTATAAGACATGCATCCAAGGTTCCAAACATTAAAAGGCATTTTTAGCATTGCACGAGCTGAAAGGACAATTGAAGAACTCTCTAATATGATAATCAAAATGTGTTAGGAACTTTGTTAACTATTCAAACTATGTTACTAGACCAAATTTGATATTCAGAACTCAACGATGTAGTCAAAAAAACCAAAAGAGGTCATGATCAATGACTATTGATCGAGGTCAAAACTTGGCCAACTTTAAACAATATCCCATTTAATATTCAAATCTATATCAAAAGCCTTATAACCTAAAGTACCTATATAGATGCTTGTCATTTCACCTTTACGAGACTCTCATATCCCCATTACTCCCCATAGAAGAACCTAGCACATAAGTAATTTAAATAAAATGTAAGAAATTCTCAACTTGCCTTTAAGAACCCTAAAGTATCAAACCAAAGACTGATAAATTCTTAAACTAGAAAACCTAGCTATGAAGGTAAAATTATGGATTAGTTAGTAGGAAATGATAAATTATCTATATAGGAACATACCTAAAGACTGAATCTTAAAAATCTCTTTGAAAACATTTAAAGTTGTGGTATCTAGGCTCGCATATGGTAGAAATTGTTTTTTATCCCCAAGGAAAGACATTCAAAACTGCCAGGTATAGTGTCTTCTTTGCGGGTTCAAGCATCTAGCCGCGATCGCAATATACCCAGCCTAGGCCCAGTGCAAACATGATTTCCTTTTAGCAATCATGAAGACCTTCTTGTGACCCGACCCAGCTTCCAAATTACAAACACGATGCACCTATTAGGAACACAATGAAGACCAATCTTCACTATGATTCATGCATCTAAGGTGCCAATAATACAAAGGCATTTTTAGCATTGTACCAGCTACAACTGCAATGATTGAAAGGATAACTGAAGAACTATCTGATTCAAACCTCCAAATGCATAAGGTGTAAGAAATTCCAAATGAGGTCATTATCAATGAATATTGACTGAGGTCAACTCTTGGACAACTTTAACCAAATTACCCTAGTGTATAATTGAAAATTACCTACCTAACGTTGATTATCATAAAACTCAAAACAAGATCTACAAAAAAGTCACTACCTAGCCCTTCATGAGTCCATGTCCAACCATTTCATCTTTCACAAATAAATATTCTACTTCTCAAGTCATTTCTAAAATCAAACACTTAAACCTAAAAATCCTTAACATTGTACCAAGGATCTACACATATCTTATTTCAGAACCTTTCCTTAACTTGCATTAATTGTACAATGCTGCTTGGACTTCAAATTCTCAACTATACCTATGACGCAATTGTGAATGTTGACACCTAATTTTTTCCTCCCTGATACGAATTACTTGTTAAATTTTTAAATTATTTTTAAACATCATTTTGATTAAATTAAAATATTTTCAAAATTAATATTAGGATAATTTCATAATTTTCAAGTAAAACATATATTTTTGATGTATTAATTTATATGACATTCATTTTGAGGATACACTTTTTGAGAAGAAACTCTATTGACAATAACAGTTAATTTGATTTTGTTCTAAAACTGACTTAATTGGAAATTTAGTTGATTTTGTTTCCAAAAGTTGAAGGTAGAGGAGATGAGGATATTGATATGAATGTATGAACTTTCTAAAAAGTAGGGTTATAAATAAGATTATTCAATAAATGGTAGGAGTGGCTTTGGTTGAAGATGAGATGTGGGAAACGAGGTTGAGATGGTTTGAACATATGATGAGGAGGTGCACGAATGCCCCAATATATAGGTGTGAGGGGCTGGTTATTGATGGTCTCAGAAGGGGTGAAGGTTGGATAAGAAAATATTGTAGGGAGGTGATTAGCCATGACATAGAGCAGTTAATATTTACAGAGTACATGACCTTTTATAGAGAGGTGCTAAGGATGAAAATTTATAGTAGAGGGTTATTGGGTGTTTTGTATGCGTGTTGTAGTTTCTTATTCGTGGTGTTTTTGTGGACGTTTTTAATTTGGGAGAGATAGTTTATAATAATACTCTGTGGGTATCTTGTTTCTTTTATTATCTAGTGTTGTGTTATTCCAATTTTGTTGTCTATTTTTACTTTTTTGTTTGTTGTACTGTTATTTGTCCTGAGTCAAGGGTTTATTTGATATAGTCTCTCGACTTCATCTAAGTTAGTGGTATGGATTGCGTATATATAAGCTCCTGATATGCTACTGTTTGGAAATAGAATGGACATCTTGTAGTTGTCGTTGTTATTATTGTTGTAAAGAATATTGGTATCAAAATGACTATTTTTAATTATTAAATCCAGAAGCTTATTAATTAGTTCGATATTTTTTCTATCTCAACCCAATTTAATTTTACTTGGTCAATTTTTAAGTAAATTCGTGTCACGGCCCAATTTCTCAAGTCATGATGTCACCTAGTATAACCAACAGTGGATAAGTCAACCAATAATCAAGAACAACTATAAAGGACTATCAACAAAATTGGAGAAAATAGAATAAATGAATTTAAATAAAAGAGTAACATATAATGCAACCCCAAGACATGGTGAAGTTAGCACAAGAGCTTTTAATACAATCAGAGTACCAAGTGAAATACATAATAAATACATAAACAAATGTCACACCCCAAACGTGGGTGAGGCGGACAAGTACCTTATGAAAACATGCCTTACAAATGACCTATGATGAGCAAATAGACTACTCTGTATAAGAATTGTTGAGGAGAAGCTATACATATATACAAAACTAGCCAACTTAACAAACTAGTTCGTATGACAAGGGAAACTATAAATACTATGACAACTTTACAATGTCTACAAAGCCTCTAATGAAATCCGTCTATACCAATATCAAACTATGAAAAAAATCCCACTAAGCCCCTAATCAACCTGGGGCTCACCAACTACCATTGAGTATCTTGTGCTACAATTGGAGTGTTCTACTAGTTGAGTGCATGTACCTGCAACGTGAGATACAGTGTTAGCCGTGAGG
This sequence comes from Capsicum baccatum var. pendulum, assembly GCA_030864225.1. Lineage (NCBI taxonomy): Eukaryota > Viridiplantae > Streptophyta > Magnoliopsida > Solanales > Solanaceae > Capsicum > Capsicum baccatum. Next base: position 223,525,250 of record CM061552.1, on the reverse strand, counting down.
GTTGTTAGTACAAAAGAATGTACCGAATTGACACAAGTAAAATGAGGTCTCAATAAAACTGGGTATTAGTATGCCAGTGTATCGATAAGGATACAGGACCACCTTTACTTACCCTTGTAGAATTATGTTCGTTACATACTTTTCTTCACTCAACTCTTTTTTTCTTTGCTTTATGATCTTTGAAATTCATATGATACATATGACCACCCGGTCAGTGGTAAATACAACAATTTGGATCGACCATTCTAGGCTTTCACCTAAGAGCTACAACCCATAAATCCATAATTTGGGATCATCCCATGCTGCGCTTTCTCCCCTGAGCTGCCACCCATATATAAGTAGATTGGGATAGCGCCATGCTAGGCTTTCTCCTTTGAGATCATATTTTCTTTACAGCACTTCCTTAATCTTTGAGATTGTTATTTTTGTGGTCATAGTGTTATTCTGTTATTTTTGTGTTCATAGTGTTATTCAACTTTGGGGAAACAAATCATAGTGGATACATGTGAATATGGGCTCAAGGTAGTAACAATAATATGGGGAGCAATTGTAACACCAACGTAATACTAAGGAGCTTATGTGACACAATAAGAATAATAACTATTTAGACATCTATACTAATATGATAAATAGATACTTAGTAAATGATATTGAATAAAAATGGTACATGAGTATGAAAGATAGTGAAGCACGTGGGCAGGTTCGAATTGAGAAATAGAGTAAATTTCAAGTAAGGACATTAAAAACTATAAATGACATAAGTTAAGAGTCTAGGAGCCACAGTTATATGCTAAGACACCTGGAGTGATATCAATTGAGAGGAACATATAATATGTGAGCAAATAAAGTAAATGATAAACTAAATCAACTGGAGCAAGTTAGCGGTGAATGGGCATTTGTGTACCCAAAAAATGGATATGCTTACCAAGTGTACTCAAGGATTTTATTGACTCATCTAAGAGAAATATGTGACAAGGGTTCACCATGGAATCAAGTTTAGTAATAAACCCACATTGTGGGGTAAGATCATTAGCTACATTGGAGATTATATGCTATCCCTATACGCCACTTTCTCGAAAGAGCTCTTAGAACACTTACTTTGTAGCACAAGTATTAGATTCATGCAAAAGAATATGGAATCAAGTAGCCTTATATACCTTGTCTTCTAACGAATGTAACTATAATGATTCAACCTTTTCTTTAAGTATTACTCTACAATATAAATACATAATGAAGCTAATATTAGAAGTCACATTTTAAGTCCATATAACTGTACCTAAATACAGATAGTAAGACTATCCAACCCCCAAAACATGGTGTATTACCTCACTCTCCTTTTATACTTTAATATAACGCCATTAAACCATTCTATAATATGATCCACTGCTTCACAACAACAATACTAATAAAACAACCAATAAACAGTCACTAAAATCCATAAACTACTTGAACAACTTCCCTAGTTTACACTCTACATTTCCACCTCAATACAACTCCACATAATTATTTTGTAAGGTCACCCAACCACTTCCCACAAGAACACTCATAAAATAGCCTAAAACAATTTTAAAATTTATTTTAGCATAATTGGAAATATTTTCAATCACCATCCGAAGAGTTCTAGAGAAAAACACTATAAAGTTCTCCGCCCTACTATACATAAAGGAGGGATGAAATTAAGGCAGAATTTTACCTCAAACTTCTAGAATTTTTTTCCATCTAACTTAGGTTCCTCAAGACTTTAAACTTTTCTTTTGTTTGAACTAAAAGAGAAGATAAATCTCTTAGAATTTAAGAAAAAGTTGGACTCCAAGTTAGGATAGTATTGTCCTGTACTTTTAAATACAAAGAACATGATTTCTGCAATCTCTTAAGTAAGAATTGAACTAAACCATAAGTGTTTTCACTTATCTTGACTTGCAAGTAAGGGGTTCATTCAAGAACCCTGGGAGAGAAAAGAGGTTGTTGTTTTAGGATTGATAGAAAAGAGAGAGATAGAGAGCTAAATATAATCTAATTTTTGTAATTAACAATGAGGTGAAAATAAACTAATTTGGACCATATAAATCCCCCTACTTGACCTGCCTTTTTTTTGCCCATTCTCAACCATATTTTTGTCAAAATAGTCCAAGTAGGTGATGCCTACTTAGCTATATAAGCTTATAAAAAAGTCTAAGTAAGTGATGCACCAACTTTATTTATTTCTAACTAGATCACACTATGTTGGACCTTAAATTTATTAAGTATTGGGATAGGCATTTGGGCCTTAAATAGTTAGGATTGGCATGGTCTTTCTTCACTTTCACTTAATTTGAGGCTTAAATAAGTTCATTAATATATGCCTCAATTTGTTCTAATAGTCAAAGTACGTGATGAACCTACTTGTCACCTACTAGCTTAATTACGTCAAAAAAGCACCACACTTATTTTATCTTTTTTTTCAAAATCATGATCCCTCTACTTTAAATTAAAACTTACTTTTAACTTTAATCTCAAATACTTAAAAATTATGTCGAGTTTAAATGTTTCTATCAATGTTAAGTTGGTCATATATGTTTTGAATGTATGGCGCATTACAACAAAGATGTCTTTGAATTCAAAATAAAGATCACTCTAATCAATACAAGAAAGATCAGGAACACTTTGAACTCCAAGAGATCACACTAAATCGCCTATCCATAGATGTTCTGCCTAATGCACACATCAATGGTGAGAACTAGTATAATGATCTGTAGGATGCAGAGGTATAGTATGAGTACCAAATAGGTGGTATTCAATATGCATTAGCCGAATGATCTCTAAAGATAATGCAAACATATATGACATGTAAAGAAGAAATATAAACTACAGGAAACTATCCAAGAAACTAAACATAATAATGTTAAGGGAGCAATAAGGATAAACTATCCTATTCTAACAATGTTCAGGAAATAAAGTACAATATCATATATCACTAGCCAATATTCATATGAAGAGTGAAAGAAGGATATATATATAGTAATACAAGTCTAAAATATACATATACAACGTGAATATACAAGAAATGAGAGGGATATACGGTGATACCAAATGTATATATATATATATTTACAGTACACCATATATATATATATATAATATGTATAATAAGTTCTCGGACTCAAATCGAGACTAAAAAGTGTAAATCTATAAATTCAATATTCGAGATCAACTTCGGTACCAAATCGACATAATAGAGTAGAAAGGGTCTAAATCTCTCTTGATCGAAGTAAATAGTAGCGGTAAGAGAGTGAATTAATAATAGACCGGAATCATCCTCAGTCTAATTTCTGAAATAGTATATTTTGTTCTAAAAACTCATAAATCATTAATTAATGTGGAACGATACCCGTTGTAAAAAAATCTATTTTAAAAGTGAAAAGTGAAAAAAAAATAACTTTTAAAAATAGTAGCAAAATCATGGATCAGGTTGGAATTGTACAAATAACTACATGATAATGAGCCTAAATTATGTATGCCATGAAAAGTATCCAAGCCACAGAATCATAAACATCTATAAACTACAACCATATCCTCACAAGTAATAGAGTACTAACTTGGTGCTCAACTGGTACTGAAACCACGACCTCAGGCCCAAAATATACACTCCAATATGATATTAACACTTTAACTCGGGAGACTAAGGTAAACAGGGGCATAAAGCTACTACATGGGTATAATCGAGATTTACCATCACAAATACTAAGTAAAATTTAAGTCGTATATGTTTTATCCCTTTCGGGTCTCATTTGGCGAGAAAATGATTTTGACCTTCTTAAGACTATTTCAAAAGATTTGAAAAAGAATTTTGAAATAATTTTAAGAAATTCACAGAGTCACCACTTGATTTTTATAGACTAAATCAAGAAAAAACTTAAAAGAGTTCCAAAGGTTCATAAATAGAAATAACCTTTAAAACTAGAGATTCTGGGTAAGGGTTCAATTAACGCCTTTAGAAGGTTTTTAAGGCACTTAGGAGCGTCCGTTAAAACGGTTTACAAAAAGAACTAACTTGACTAACTCAAAGTGGCTAATTTTGCAAAAGGTTGATTTTGTAGAAAATATAAAAAATATTTATTAAAAACATTGAAAAATGATATTTATTTATTCAAAAGAGAAATTCTATTTGAATTAAACTAAGTTGTAGTTTTTCGAAGATAAAAGGGAAATCGATTTTAATTTCATAAAAGAAGAGAATTATGAAATTAATTTCTTATTATTAGTCGTTATAGAAAAAGTTGATCATACTATATATAATATCTTCGAAAAAATGTTAGGAGAGTGTTGAATTATAAAACCCTTTATTAATTATGAAAAATTGAAATTTATAAGAAAATTTAGTTTCTTGAGTTTGAAGGAAGTTATTTTAATTCAAATAGACTATTTAGTGATATGAATATAATGAATGTCATTTCGGAATAAAATACTTGATCTTTAAAGACTTGTTTTAAAGAGAAAAGTGAGGGAATCAATTTACTTCGTTTTAGATAATGTAAAATTATGTGAGAAAATTATATGTTAGGTAACAAAATCAAGATAAAATAGAATGACGACAATTTAGGGAAGTACTTAGGTTAAGTAAATAAAATTAGAGTTAGTACATATAAACAACAATAACATACAAGGAAATAGGGAACAAAAGTTTAAGATTTGGGCCTTTATTGGCCCATTAGCAAGCTGTCCAGCTTTTGGACCTCATTCTTATGGACTAGGGTCCATTTTCTAAAGTGTATACCAGATGTATATTTACAGCCTCAATATCTGCGTTTCTCTTCTATACTTGGTGTATATACGACTCTATCTCAGTAATATACACACGTATTTAGTCCCTTCACGATATAATCAGCTTCCCTTTTCATTCTTGACAAACATATGCGTATATATTCTGTATACTATGTATACCACCAGCTGTTCATGGTATATTGATCCATTTTGAGGACTTGGTATGGTCTTGACTCGATGCAAATTGGTCTCATCCAATGGAATGCGAGAGAGGGGAGTACGAGAGACTCATACGGGAGAGTTCATGCATAAAAAAAGATGAGATAAAGATTATACAAGTATGATGTAAGATTTGATACCAAATAAATTCTTTCACATAGCATGGTTATTCCTGTATACTAGTGTGTAAACAGAGGAGAATATACGATTCATTTTTTTTAATTTATTTTTTTAAAAATTCATCTTTCACTCATATGCATTATGTGAAGTAGCAATCTCATAGAAGTGTCTGGGATTGTTCACAAGTGATGACAGAAAACAAGTGCAACACAGATTGCATAGTAAGATATTAAAAAAAAAAATTATTGTTCTAATACTTCTATTACCATAAGGTATATATACTTGCATTGTTTTGAGGTGTTTGCTTTAGAAGTACAGTTGACTATGTCTCAAGAACGAACCAATGAGGTATATTAACTAACCATGGATTGACCAATATAATACCTGTCCTACTCCCATTGCAGTGTTATATTCAGTTGAGTGAAAGAGACCTAACATCTTGATTATCATTTATGGAAATTGAGATCAAATTGGTTATGACCCAAGTAGCAATTTTTATAGTTGGAAAAATTACTACCCACTTATGTGAAAGTGATAATAAACAAGGACATTATTTTTTCTATGCATAAAGTTCCAACTGTGGTTATTTGTCTTGTTAGCATTTTCAGAGCACATGAGATTAATAAAAGAATCTATAAATTTTTCCTTACAAAAGGACCATATTTTATCGTTGCTTTGAACACTAGACACATCTTGTGAGAATTTGGATAATCCCATTCTCAAAAGAAAATAAGTTCAAAAGAAACTTAGACGTTCTGAAAAAATTGCAAGTTTAATAAAATCTATTCATTTTTTAGCAACTGTTATGGATGGGACATTCATAAACCGACACCTAAGGAACAATTACTCCTGTATTCTGTCCTCAATAAACATACATTTATGATGACTTAATATTACCAACACATCTTCAATAATCTTAGTCTAGCGATCCAACCTTGAATCGTCACCATATTGCAACTAAAAGGACACGTGACCTGAATCTCGACTAAAATTCCTCTTTAGTGTTTTGAAAATAGGAGAAAAGGGGAAGTGATATCATAAGCTTAGAACAACAACAAACAGTCCAATGAAAAATAACAAAGTTTGAAGATTTTCAACGAATACATTCCGACAAGACTAAATTTTAAACTAACAATAATTGAAAGAACACGTAAAGCACAAATATTGGCTTTCAAATTCATCGATACCATGGAATTCTCATTACAATATCAAATTGTAGCAAAGAAGAATGCAAAAATTATGAGGTTTCCCACCTATTTTCAGGCAGCAAACCGAACGACGAGTCGACGATGACTTCCACCACCAAAATTTCAATTCAACTTTGTCGGAATATAACCTTCGTCGGCACTGATTTTCAAACTTTTGGGTTAAGTAAGGTTAGAGGCACGCACCTCCAAAACCTCCAAATTTTTCACCTAAAAAGCCCTCCCTACCCTTATCTCTCAACGTCTATTTATAGAGAAAGAATTAGGGCTTCAGATTTTAATAATATGAACTTCAAATCCAAATTTTGAAACTATTTTTTGAGAAATTGAAGTCCATAGTGAGACTAAGCAAAGAGTTGTTGGGCATTAATTTGTTACCGAAAATGGTGAACCAAAGACTGATGGTGAGGAAAGTCATCTGATTTTTAAACGAACATAGCGTCCAATAAGGGCAAAAAGGGTAAAACAAAGAAACGGATAGTTTGGACGATTGTTGACTCGTTGGTCGCTGTTGTTACAACGTTGGTGAGGGGCGTTGAATCTGTTGTTTGTTGAACTGTGGTATTGAATTGTGTTTGTCGGTTTTTTAAGGGAAAGGGAAAGGGGTGTGGGCCGTGTCGGCCATGCTGGGCTTGGCGAGTCAGCTGAGGTGGAAAGGATTTTGGGCTGGAGGTGGTGTTAGGCCTGGTGGGTCAGCTAGTTTGGCTGGGCTGGGGAATTTTATTTGTATAAATAACATAAATACCAACCCCTTTTGAAAATAATTACATTCTTTCTTACTTTTTTAATTACTTTACTCTCTCTATTAATATACATAATATAGCCGACATAGACATATCATTCTGTATATATGTTGGGATTTTTGTAATAGGAAAAAGGTACGAATATATCCCCAAACTTTGATAAATGGTACATATATACCCTTCGTTATACTTTAGGAACATAGATACCCTCGCCGTTAATGGAAAGGTACAAATATATTCTTATTTTTAACGGAGGGACAAGTGTCAATTTTCTATTCGCTAGATTTTTTTAATTAAATTCAATTAAAATTAGACCCAAATTAAAATTAAATTCGGCCCAGATTAAAACACTACCCGACCCGATATTTTAATTATCCACATGCGTCTCTTGTACCCGTTTAGTGACTCTCATTTTCAACCAAAAATAAACCCAAAAGTCTCACTATCTCTTACTCTCTCACTACGCCGTTAAAAAAAAAAAAACTAATCCTCTTTCACGTTTCTACCACAGAAAATCGAGTATAATCTTGTATGTATGTTTTATTTTTTTATCTTGGTGTGCTGTTGTTTGAATTGAAAGTTCTAGAAAACTATTTTTTGGTCCGATTTTAGGTGTATTTGTCGATTTTGGGCTATGTGAGTTTATATATCGGAGATTCCGTTGTTGATTTTAGAATTTTTGGTGTTTTTTGCTGTTTTTTTCTAGGGTTTTTTAGGGTTTTTGTTTGATGCCGTTACGATTTTGGGGTATGTGAGTTTATATATCGGAGATTCCGTTGTTGATTTTAGGATTTTTGGTGGTTTTTTGGTGTTTTTTTCTAGGATTTTTGTTTGATGCCGTTTTCCGCTATTTGCTTAAAATTTGTGCGATTTTCTTTTAACGAAATATCTTATTTTTGTAGGATTTGTGTGCATATATATTGTTCATTGTAGGATTTTTTTTTTTTTGTCTAGGGTTTACTTTAATTTCGTTTTCACATATATGCTTGGGATCTGTGCACATTGTTAAACAATATTCCATTGTGTTGTTGGATATATGTGGTCCCTACTTCATTTGTTTTTTGTATAAAATAGTAGAATGTTATCTTTTGCATGTGTTTTAGATTTGCCTTCATGAAGCGGTCCTTGTTATCTTTTTCATGTGTTTGAGATTTGTCTTTATGAAGTGGTCCCTTTATTCTACTAGTGCTCTTAACTTTTAGTGAGTATTGGTACATGCATAAACCCTACATTGTTTCACTTGGTATATAAATTTACAATCTTTGTGCATAATGATGTTAACTAGGTGTTTTGGTGTTTTGTGTTATTTGTGTGTTGATTTATAGTAAAGTTATGTACCACTTATGCTAGGGCCCACCTTGTTCTTGAGGTGCCAGAACAGCAGGCACATTATTGTGGCCTTAAAACATATCTACTTCCCATATTTTATTTGAATGTATTTTTTTTCTTGTACAGTCTTTGCTGTCAATTTAGTCAATTGTCTCTTACATAAGACAATACTAACTGTATAAATAATTTGAATGGAAAAATCTTGTGGTATGCCATGCAATTAAAGGATTACCTTAAGATAGAATAAATTTAAACTTAAGATAAAAATACACTAAAGCTATATCATTTGTGTTGGCTTAATAGTACATTAAAGCTAAAGACAGTTTTGAAAAGTATAGATATAATTGTTGGTTGTTTGTTATTGCTTTTCGTTTTTTAATTCTAGGTCTGTTTAGTATCTATTTTGATCTACTTTGTGCTTGTTTTTATTTATTTTGGGTCTGTTTTGGTGTTTGTTAGTGAATAATGGTGTTTTACTTGATGTACTTTTTTTTGGAGGGGGGAGGGTATTTAAGTTGTATATTTGTAATCTTTGACCATCTAATAATTTGTTTTGAGTACTTATTTTTTGGGTTAATTTCAGGTCTGTTTAGTTTCTGTTTTTGTTAACTTTGAGCCTATTTTTGATCTATTTTATGTCTGTTTTGGTGTTTGTTAGTGTATTATGATGTTAACTTGGTCTACTACTTTTTTTTTATATTCTAGTTGTAAATGTGTAATCTTCGAGCATCTGATAACCCGGGTTGAGTACTTATTTTTTAGATTAATTTTAGGTTTATTTAATATCTGTTTTGGTCTACTTTAAGCCTGTTTTTGGTGATTGTTATTGTATAATGATGTTTGACTCCTTGTAGGTTATTAAAATGGTAAATATTACCATATATTTTTATCATGGTGGTGATTAGGTTAAGCACCCAAACACATTTTATGAGAAGGGATTGGTCCACAGTTGGAATGAGTATGATCCTGATCTCCTCTCTTTTATTGACTTAGTGAATGAGTATACAAGTAAGTTATGTTTTCTAGGTGTCCAATAACTTATTGTACTTGGACCTTCTAATAAATACTTTGAAATACAAGGAGATGATGGAATTAGGAAATTATTATCTTTCGTGTCTGAGGATTTTAATTCCATTCACTTGTTTGCTACTGATGATTGTAAGTTATCTGTTGATGTTCTTGACATTATCATGCATAGTAGTTCATTTTTACTTGTACCAATAGTTGGTGAAGCGGGAACAGACTGTAGTGATAATGAAATGGGGTTTAGCTCTTCAGAATATGACTCTGATGAATTAGAGGATTTTGTTTTTAAAAAAAAGACTATAACGGATAGTTTGCAAGATTTATAAGCACATTGCTAAGGGTATGACCTTCAAAGACATACCAGAAGCAAGGCAATTTTGCAAACTTTATGTTTTGTCTAAGAAGGTTGACCTTTTTGTGGTGAAAAGTGATAGGAAAAGATTGAGAGATAAGTGTGGTGCTGAAGGTTGTCCATTTCATTTATTAATTTCTGAGGATGACACCACTCCCGGAGCGAGTGTCAAAACACTAGTTGGTTATATTGAACCCCATTTGATTGCATATGATAACAATGTGATTGACTATACAACCATAGCACTTTATTTCAAGAAAAAGATTCAAAATAACCCAAAATACAAGGTAAAGGAAATGAAAGATGACTTACATAGGGTGTTTGACTTAAATGTAAGTGAAGCAAAATACAAGAGAGCAAAAAAGGAGATTTTGGAATCTCTGCAGGGTAATTTTACAGATTATTACAACAAATTAGAGGCTTATGCAACTGAGTTAAGGAATTGCAATCCAGGATCTGATGTTGTGATTCAGTTGTCTAAAGAGGCACTACAGAATGGTAGGAGAAAATTTCTTAGGATGTATATCTGCTTCAAGGCAGTGAAGATGGGTTTCAAGGCAGGTTTAAGGCCACTTATTGGGTTAGATGGTACATTTCTTAAAGGAAAAGCCAAGGGACAATTATTAGTTGCTGTTGGTCAAGACATTATGAATTGTTTCTATCCTATAGCATAGGCTGTGGTAGACAAAGAGACCGAAAGGACGTGGACTTGGTTCATGCAACATTTGCAGCATTCACTTGAACTTCAACATGGTGAAGGAATAACATCGATATCAGACATGCAAAAGGTTACATTCTTTTATAATACTATTGATTCATTTAATTTGTATATTGATTGTGATATTACATTACATGTAATTGTTTTCATATGATGTTTAGCGGCTGGTTGATGCAGTAAAGAATGTTCTTCCTGAAGCACATCATAGATATTGTGTAAGACATATTGAGGCAAATTGGTGTAGGCGATGGGGTAAAGATGGGTTGAAGAAACTTTTGTGGTGGGCTGCATGGTCTTCTTTTTCAGAGGAATTTGAAGACCAATTTGAAAATATCAGACAGGTAGAGGAAGATGCTGGACAAGATTTACTTGATAGGTACACTCCCAAAACGTGGTGCAGGGCTTATCTGGATACAATGTGCAAAAATCAGATTGTAGAAAATAATTTTACAGAGTCCTTCAATGGATGGATACTTAAAAGCAAGATACATGCCCATAATTGGAATGTTGGAAGAAATTAGGGTCAAGATAATGACACGATTGGCAGAAAAAGATGTCTTTGTCATGAAGTGGAAAGATGATCAATTTAGTCCCAAAAGTGAGTTGTTGTATAATGAGTTCTTACAGATATCTCAAGTTTGTAGGGTGAGTAGCAATGGGGACAATGGCTATGAGGTCACAGAAGGTGAAGACAGACATATTGTCAATCTTAACGAGAAGAGGTGCACTTGTAAGGCATGGGACCTCACTGGAATTCCATGTCCACATGCAATTAAAGCAATGGAGCACAAGAAAATAAAGCCTAAGATAGAAATTAGTTGGTACAGCAAAGAGGCAGCTTTGCAAGTTACAAATACAAACTACAACCTGTTAGAGGAGAACTCTCTTGGAAGGTTGATCCTTCACAAGCCATTGAACCATCAGCAATGGTTAATCTTGTTGGAAGACCTAAGGGCAAAAGGGATAGACAAAAACATGAAGCTCTTAAGAGGGAAAGGAGTATGTAAGCAATCAAGAACAGGTATAGTGATGACATGTAGCAAATGTGGAATGCCTGATCATAATTCAAGAGGTTGTGGAAAGGTAATTTTATTAGAATTTGTATTGTAAACACTTTTATTTCATTACGCTTTATAATTATTATTTTTTGTATTGTGAAAAGCATTCAAAGCGGAACTGCTAAGCAGAAATAGGCTGTTGAAGAGGATCACATTGAAGAGGCTATCAACTTAACAGCCCCCTACCCAACTCAAGAAAGTCAGCACACTCTTGACTCTGTGCACCTTGAGGTAGATGATGAAGATCCTCTTCTAATGGTTCGAACAGAATCTGAAAAAGCATATCTACAAAGGCTACAAAGGAGACTAAAACCGCAACAACCAACTGAAAGTAGAGTTATAAGCTTCAAAGGTGATAAACATAGTGTTAGTGAACCAACTAACCTTCCAATATCACCAACTGGATTGACTTGGAACCGGAAAGATGCAATTACTACCAGCAAGCTACAGAACAAAGGGCTAAAAAGTCGAGGACAAAAAGATGAAGTTGTTTTGAGTCTGTTTTGGGTATTTTGGGTCTAGTATCATGGCTGTTTTGGTCTATTGTAGACAACGTTCCTTAGGCTGTTTTGGTTTGTCGTAGACACTGTCTTTGATGACATTTTTTTGTTGTAAGCAGGATGTGCTTACTAGTTTTTGATTGACGCCTGTTTTGGACATGTTATGGTTGCTCATTGTTAGGAGGATCTTCTGTGATGTTTTGGACATATTTTAGACAGGATGTGCTTTCATTTTCATAGTTTTGTTTCTTTCTGCTTTGTTGTTTCTGTCTGCAGCTGTTAATATTGAAGCTGTTGCTCCTATTGAAGTTGGAAGTTGTTAGTTGTTAGCTGTTAGCTGTTAGTTAATATTGAAGTTGTTCCTTTCTGCTTTGTTGTTGCAGTTTGCAGCTGTTAATATTGAAGCTGTTATAAATTGTTGGACAGAACTGATATTTTGCTAGAAGACACGCGACAAAATTCGATGAGCTCTAACACTTCACATCTTGACACTATGATTCTGAACAAATACAGCTGGCAATTTTACCAGGTGCAGAGGAAAAACAATGGCACAGTTTGTCGGGAAAATATGGAAGCGCAGGTTGTAACCATCATCTAAACAATGCAATTGCTCGTTCAATCCTCTTTATTCCCAGCATTCAGATAAGAAGTACATTAAGATACGGGCATTTTTGGAGTAGTACATTTGAATATATATATGTACTTCTATCCATTTGCAGTTTTCTTAAGTTGTACTAGACGATTTGTACTGCTGCTACTAGAATTCCATTCTAGAAAAACACTTTGGTCTCTTACACCTTGACCAAAAGAAGTAAGAGACTAAAAAGTTTGTTACAAATTTTCATTTAGCCACCGATATTCACGCTAATATCTCTAATCAATCAGATATTCACGCTAATATCTCTCATAAATTTTCATAAAGTTTGTTACAAATTCACGCCAACATCGGAAGGTAAAAACGAATCTATTTAGAACCAATACAAGAAGGTGATCCCTACATGTATGGAAGAAAAATCTTTCAAAATCCAGGTCCTAAAGAAGTTTACATGTTATGAGAGACAGTTGCGCGGACTCTTCACTTGATGCCGCACCTGTGTCGAATTCTCCATAGATACACTACTTTTGGAGAATCCGACACGCATTCGAGCAACATAGGTCGTATGTATTCAACCTCAACAAATGACACCAGCAAGCAGACTCGGAAGTTGCTTGGTCCTGTATGTGTATCCCAACATTTAAAAATCACCCACCAGCCATTTTTGCGAATATGAGCGACATAATGGCCACACTGGGTAGATATGCCTATGTGTCTCATGAATCCAAGGAGCCTGTATCCTGTGTATTATCCAAGAAACACTTGGTTAGATCCAACTGGAATGAAATAATATAGAATTAAACCCAATTGCATAGGATGAAAAATATGTAGGGAGGAGCTTCTATCATCCTAAAACTTTGGAATAGTTAGGTCGAGTCTCAATAGTCCTTGCAGTTAAACGTTCCGGGTATATGCAGTGTATATGCACTGATTCAAACAAATGGTGATGAATGTTCTCTAAAAGAGTTCAATACCAATCTTAATGGGGAACTGAGGAAGATAACGTTGACCAAGAATTCTTATGGCAACAAGAAAAACTACACTTGCAAGGACCATGGAGATTGCCTTAGACACAGAAATGCTTCTCTAGAATCCAAAAGGAGAAAAAATTATTATCCATTTGGTTTTGGAAGACATCTTTTGTACTTAAGTAATCAATTTAGATAAAGAAAACTTAAATTCATATTCGATACTCCCAAAAATATACAGAATACATGAATGTGAAGGAAGGCAAGATCAAAGAAGATACCAACTAGCAATTCAGGGCTTCATGTGTCGATCAAACACAAACCACCTCCAAAATGGAGTTCAAATACTTCAAATAGCAAACTAATGAGAGTGCTTTATTAAAACTGTATTTGTTACCACTGGTTACAGAAGAAATTCTTAGTTTATGGATAGTAACAAATAAAGACAGCATGTAAAGAGCTTATATGCCATACCTTGAAAGATTTTGCAACAACACCCTGTGACAATTCTTTACCTTATGTTGGCTGCTTAACTACTCATCACTTCCTGAAGTTAAATGTTCGTACACCCGCCCTTCGTAGATATCACTTGTGGAATTACATTGAGTATGTTGCATCTTAATATCAAGCAGAATTTATCTATTTCAATGCTCAGTTTGAAACCATAAATGCGAAAAACACAATAAATGAAACAATATAGAACATCCTCATCTTCAATAATTTTTCTTCCAAGTTCCTTGATTTGTTCACCTCGGAGTAGTTTCTTTTCTCTAAAATCTCTAATTTTTCTTTTAAGTTGTCTCTTTCAATCTTAACCGCATTCAATGAATCTCTCAAAGTCACCATTTTCACTATAGCCACTTCCAATTTAGCATTCAGATCATTAATTTGGACTAAAAATTTTTTCGAACGATTATCTTCCCACTTCCAAAATCGATAATTTTCACTCCGTAAATCCCAATTAAAAATTCAGAATATAAAAACTTATATGATTGAAACTAACAAAAAATAAGAAATGACACTTGATGAAAAACATACCTTAGGTTTAGGACACTTACAAATTTTTCTTCCGCGATTCAATTGAGTCCTGGAAGTAAAACAACGAGCAATTTCACCACATAGACAAGTCCTCACCGAATTAGTAACAGAATCACAACTAATTTCGGACATGATATAATGTCTAATTTAAGATTCTAAAATGAAAGCAAAAATTGATTTTGCTGTTTGAATGGAAGTTTGAACCAAAATTTGGAGCTTGAACGGAGAAAATTTTAGGGTTTGAAGAGATGGTGAAGAAGAATGACGAAGGAGAAGCAACTCTTTTCTTGATCTTCACCAGACAACAATGTAATATTTTTTAGGGTTTTTTAGGGCTAAGAGAGAGGGTAAGAGATTAGAGAGAGGGGACTGAACTTGCGTGTGTAAAGACGCGTTTGGATAAATATTTAACCGGGTCAGGTAGTGTTTTAATGTGGGCCGGATTTAATTTTAATTTGGATCGAATTTTAATTGAATTTAATTAAAAAAATCTAACGAATAGAAAATTGATACGTGTCCCTCCGTTAAAAATAAGGGTATATTTGTTCATTTCTATTAACGGCGAGGGTATATATGTCCCTAAAGTATAACGAGGGGTATATCTGTATCATTTATCAAAATTCGGGGGTATATTTGTGTTTTTTCCCTTTGTAATATGATTAGGGAGTTGAGATATTTTGTAATATTGAAAATATAAGTTGTGTATTTGTGTAATTTTTAGATTTTATCTTATTTTTTTGGGCTTGCTGGGGTACGGCCCAATTAAAGGAGAGAAAAAGGGTTGGGTATATCAATAGGATCTTGGGGTTATTTTTTAAATATGAGGTTGACTATCCCTTGGATACTATCCTAGAAATAGAGAGGCCTAATTAAGGTATTGGGTGGTTTTAATTGACATGATCATTCATTACTCAAAAGAGTCAATGCATGACATCTTTGAGGTTTTGTTGAAGGCTAGCCTCAAGGACTTCCGACCTAGCCTACCACATTATCAACAATTAGAATTTGCATCAAATTATCATGTTCCCATGCATAATTTGCCCCTAGGAAAGCACAGTCCCAAGATTCATTTTAATTGATTATACTTTAATTATTCTTAGTCTCGAATTAGTCCCTTAGAAGCCCAAGAATTGCCTTTACATTCAACAAGATTGATAAACCCCTAAACCATTTTATACCATAGGTTTGACCCTAGCAAGCTACTTTTATTTTGAATTTACTCAATCATTACTCACATTTTTCATCGTGGATTTTACCCCAACTCTTAGTTGAGTAAATATATTGACAATGATCGCCTTGCACTTAAATTAATGTGTAAGTTGAGCATTATCAATTTGCAAATTAGTATGGCATGTTGATAGGGGGAAGAAATGATGATGGATATTTATAGGGGGAAGTAAATAAGTAGAGTTTTTAATAAAAATTACAACAAGAGACTAGGTCCTTAAATTGCATGATGATGGAATAAAGGTTGGTGTTTCATGATAAGGTGAACATTCATCTTCAACAGTGGTAATCACATTGATTAAATGTAATGAATGTGTATTGACACTCAAAATTTTTTGGCTAGTTTGTCATAATCAAATAGAGTGAAAATTGTTGTATCTTGTTTTGATGATGAGCAGATGACTACAAGGAACTAGGCCCCTGGATGTTCAAGGCTACAGTACAGCTGGCACACATCTTTACAGTTTTGTTGCCTTATGTAGCAAACTACATAGGTGTTGCTTATACTATTTAGGACACCTGGTCCAATTGCATTTCAACCCTTATAATCACTCAACTAAAAAAAAAGATACTTCTCTATCAAGTGGTTTTTGCAAATTTAAAAGAGTGAAAAGAGAAAAAGGCAAAAAATCAAATTTAGCTCCAGTTCTGAGTCCTTGTGTGTTAAAATATCAAATGTTCTTGAGTCCTGTTTGAGTCTGTAAATGAATTACTCAGTCTATATGAGTAATGGTCTTTTCTTCTTATTTAGAGAGTGCTTAGGTATAGTTGCCTAAGCTTGATGCTAGTTAGAGTTAATTAGTGTTGAGAGCGTCTTGATAGAGTTGTCAAACTAGGCTTATAATAGAGTTATTACAAGCAGGTGGAACTTAAAGTTAGGCTTAAGTGAAGTTTGTAATCAAGAGTATGATTATAGTGGATTTTGGAGAGCTTGTGAGAGCAAGTTATGGTTTTTTCTTCCTAGAGTAAGGGGTTTTCATGTTAAATCAGTGAGTTCCTTTATTTTCAAAAAAGTTGTACCTTTCTTAGTGCATTACTGATTTATTGCCCGTGACTGATTTTGAGGGACCTGGTCCCTCACTTTATGGTGTAACTCCTAAGGTTCAAAAAATAAGGTTTTGAACTAAATAAATGTATGGGTGAGGGAATTGAAATGGGAAACATGGGTTTCCCCAAAATATATGGTTTAATTTTTTGAAATAGGCTTTACCCTCAACCCGACTTAGCTAATTGATTTCAAAACATAGATACGTGCATAATTGAAATTACTTTTGGAACCTTACATTTTATAAAAGGTTAATGGAACTTAAAATAATTTTTGTAAGGCCTTGGTTTCCATGGATTGGATTTGAGTTGGAAACTTAAGAGTTAATTTAGCTAATTAGTTTTGAAATGGCATAATAGAATTGGCTTGCAAGTTTAACTTTATTTAGTATGACGATACCAATAGTAAATGCCTACTTAAAAGACTCTTTTAGTTAATGGATGAGATTATGTGTAAATGGTTTTTATTTAAGTTTAAAAGAGATTGTGCAGCTTAGTGTGGAAGGTGGAGGTCCCTAGGGGCACGATACTGAAAATCATGTTTGTTGACGTGGGGGTCTTTGTGACTGTGTGCATAGTTCAGACTTTATATAGTGTAACAATTGGGGTTTTGGATTGCCTAGACCTTCCTTGGATTTTTACTGGTTTGTGCGGCTGACATGTGCTGGTATCCTTTTAGCAGGAGGAGCTGAACCCATATAGCTCGTGGGTGCCATTAGGACGGTTAAAGCTACACAGTCCAGGTTAATGATGTTAAAATTCATGCTTAAATCTTGTTTCTATCCTGGTATCTTATATAGATATAAATATGAATGTGGGCATATGATTTTTGAATGGTGTTGGACTGATTTAATTATGGTATTATTTTATCCTTTCCCTGAGTTAAATGCTAGTGCTCATTCTACTAACCGTCCTCCGATGCTATATCATTTCATGATGTAGGGTCCTAGGAGTTCTTTGATTACTTTGTTCTGAGTAGGGTAGTTCTGGTTTGTCCATTGGTCAGTTTGAAGTATTGAGCCTCCATCTTAAGGAAGGCCGAACATTTTACTACTTTCTTTATGTTTTCAGAAATCACATCAGTTTCTTTTCATATTTTTGGATTGTCTTTTAACCATGGTCGGGGGCATGTCCCTATCTGACTTAGTATTACGGTTTATATGCTTTTATGGATAAAGTGTGGGTGATTCCTATTGAGTTATCTATCTATCTTTCACATTATGTTTGGATTGCTTTCGCTATTTTATTTATTGTGCTCAGGTGACTAAGCAAAGGGGTGGTTCGCGACTCTCGGTGGGCTGGAGATACCCGTCCGACCAGGCCTGGGGTCAGGTTATGACATAACCATACCCAACAATATCCTATACTATTCCTCTTTCACTCTTCCCGATACACAGAAGCACCAGTGACTATACGATAATAAATTCTCAAATAACAGGCTTTAAAACGCCGAACATCACCCCTAAATGATGTCTTCATCTTTGTTTTCTCTCAATTGCCCTCAATTTTGTTCAATCCTCGCATAACAAGCATAGGTGTGCTATACCCAGAAGATTCAAGGTTGTTCCTTTAACATTATCCGCCTGTTATCCAATAAGAAATTACCTTAATTAGTACAGGGTTAATATAATACAACTCACCCTCAAATCATATCCAAATTTCCAAAACTCTATAGCCCAACATTGTTGAATTCTCAAAGATTTTACCAAATTCCATGCCTATATAAACACTTGTCCTGAACATTAAAAAATAGGGGGTTTTCACACTTTAAAAGAGGTGATATTAACTAATGAGAACCCCAAAGTAAGAGATTTCTCTAAATTAAAAATTTTCAAAGATGAAAACGTCCTATAAGACACCTTTGAGCTTTGGCTTTTGTCAAAGAAAGTCAAAGTTTTCCAGTAGTGGTGCAGTTGAATTTCGTCAAAAGCCCGTCGTCCTAGTTGATTTCCTAGAAAAAGGTAACGAAATACCCCTCTTTAAGGCTTTTTTTAATGCTTTCAAGTGGTGTTTTGTTTGGTATTTTCATTTTTCATGTTTTATTTCTAGAAAAATGTGATGGAAGTACACTTTCTTCATAGTTTAATTTTTCTTGATCAAAGGAGACTGATTGTGTTTACCCTTTTCTCATGTATGTTTTCTTGCAATTTGGTACTAGTATATGTGAAAGAGGGATATAAAGGCTCAAATCATTTGTAAAGTCGCAGGAGGTTAAGAAGATGTAGATTGTTCTGAAACAAGTTTCAACGACATCACACTTTTTTGTAATCTAGAGTAAGGTTCATTGGTATACCCTCTTTATTTGGTAATTGAAATGCATATTTTGTATACCATACGTTTAAGTTCTGTCTATTCTTGTTCAATTGAGAGTCATTTAAATCACTCCCCATTAAGCTCTCATCTGACATATACCTCTTACTTTCAATGGTGCTTTCCATTACAACTTTTGGTGTAACCTGTTTAGGCAAAGATTGAAACTGTTTGAAATGCTCTATTGACTTCTTTGTTGTTCAATGGATTTAAGAAGTCATTAAATTTCAAAAATAAATAAATTCATAATCTTTCTGTTGAAAAATCCTAGTCTGGTATCTTAATGAAATGGTTTGATTTTTCTCAAGTTTTGACTTGGAGTTACTTATAAAGTCATCACTATATGAATGATTAAAAATAGATTTTTTTTTATTTCCACTCTTGTGTTTACATATAAGATGGTAAATATTGGATTTGTAAGTCTCTTTTTACACTTGTGTTTGGTGAATTCTAAGACATAAACAGTCAATTTTGCTAGTCATTATGTTTGCCAGAATTTCAAGCATATTCTAGTTTAGTCATATTGCTTTTTATCTGATATTTATAGGCTAAATGTTAATACAATTATTTACTTTTCTTTGCTCCGAGTACTCCCTGCCTAGGTTTTTGGAAGTATCATAATAACTTCTTCCAATTTGTTTTCATCTATTTATCGTTACCTATATCTTAACATTGGTCACTATCTATTTGTTTTTCTGGACATGGTTTGGTTTTATTTCAAAGGGTCATAATTTGCGATGTCCCATACTTAGAGAGTTGTGTAATTTATCTTCTTTGAAGTAATAGAGTTTCATTGGTAGGCTTTTTTGATGAAATCATTGTGGAAGTGACTTGGTGAGGTTCACTGTCTTTGAGTACTAATTTTTCAAATCTAAGTAGGCGTGCGGCCATGGAATTTTTTTTAACTTTTTTTGAAAAATAATTTCACTTTAGTTAAAAAAGTGAAAATAATGGTGTTTTTCATAAAAGTTATTTTACTTTACTTGTTTTCACTTTTCTCATTCCTATTTTTCTCACAAAATTTCAAAAACAACTCTAATTTATATTGATGTGTGAGCTAATGCTAACACATTTGAGGCTTTTAACTAAGCATAAATGTGAAGTCTTAGGAAACATTGTTGTTTTTGATTGCTTTATGTTTGATTTTGCAGTAGAAGCTAAGATGCTAAGAACCAACAAGAATGGAAGCAAATGAGCTGAAATTTAAAGTAAATAAAGGTGAAGTGTGGCTGACGACATTTATGATAAGTCGTCAGCCTTGTGATAAGCTATAAGCTTCATCGTCAGCAGTAGACAGAGAATTGGCCTAAGTTGAAAGCTATGACAACATTTTGTGATAGGACATCAAGGAGCTGATAAGTCGTCAAGATTGCCGTCAGCCTAAGGCAGAACATGGGAGCTGATAAAAAGTCTTGATGACATTTATGATAGGTCATCAAGGAGCTGATAGGGTGTCACCGTTGTCGTCAGCATTAGGCAGCGAGTACCAAAAGCATAAAGGAAGCTGACGACATTTGTGATAAGTCGTCAACCTCCTGATTGGCTATCACAAATGACATCACCTAATTCGAGGAATTTTTAAATTTTATTATTTTATTTTCATAATTAGGGTGAACTATTTAAAGCCCTATTTAGGGGTTTCTTTAGAGTTTCGAACCTTGAGTTTTGAGACACGATACTTTGATATTTTCTCTCTCTAACTTCTTGGCTTGAAAAAGCAATTACTTTGAAGAGAATTTAATCATTATTTTGGGATTTCCTTTGTGATTTAATCGGAGAATCTATAGTTTCTATTTATCTTATGGTAAGTTTATCTTTTAAAGCATGAATTCATCTAGTTGCTTCGATTATTACGTCATGAGCGGATAATCTCCTTTAACATGAATTATGGGATCTAGGGTTAGGTCTTGATAAGGTGCTGAGTGTTTAGGATTAGAAAGGTGGTGGACTTCTTCATAATTTTGATGTTTTAATTATTGTCTGTTGGTTGCAAACGATAGATAACACCTTCTTTGATTTGCTTGAGAAAGAAATCAAATATAGTGGGAAGTAAATTATCAACAGGGACTTGAAAACATTAAACTTTTGTTTAATAATCAGCGTTGTAACAAGGTTGGTTAACCTAAGGTAAAATCTGGGTAGTGAATATAAATTTCCTAAGTCCAAGAGGATTAGGTAATTAAATACTTAAGTAGGTCGAGAGACATTTAAGCATAACTTCGATAAAGATAACTTGTTTTCCTACCTACTGTGAGAATCTTGAACCACTAGTAGCATCTGTCAAGTACCAAAACCCCTAGTGAACATAATTCTGTTTTTTCATAAACTCTTAATTACGAACACTGTAACTAAAGTGACCAACAATTATTGGCTAATCTCCAAAACCCCCATTTTATCTTTTTGTGCCAGTTGTTTGAATTCAACTTGAAGCTATAGTTTCAAATTAGTTTAATCGCCACTCACATTGTTCCTTATGAATTCGACCCCGACTCCAAAAGTTGGGTAAATATACTGACGACAACTGCCTTGCACTACATTGACGTGTAAGTTGAGTGTTATAAAAAATAGCGCCGTTGCCGGGGAATAATTTGGCGTATTGAGTTGGTTTGGAATTTTAGTTTACTTTCTTGAATTCAAACTTGTAAATATTTGTTTAGTTTTTTTTTTCTTTTAATTTTATTTTTCTCACACCTTTCTTGAAATGTCAGCCTGGATAGATGTTTTTTTGATGATGATGATTCTTGTGACGATTCTTGTTATTATTGTGGGGGACCATATTTTGAGGCTTGTTGTTCAAATTTACCTGGAAGTGCATGGATGAGACCTTCACAATATGATATGGATACTGTCCTACTTACTGTAACTTGGTGTTTGGATTGTGGCCAAAGTGATCATACTGAAGATATGTGTGCTGTCATGATTCAAGAAAACAAATTGATGAAACGAATCTTAGAGAATTAAGAACAGCTGTAGGAAAAGATAAAAGAGTTACCACTTCCACCATGTTTACTATGCTAAACAAAAAAGAATATGAAGGGGACATTAGCCAATTTGAGGAGAAAACTCAAGAATCACAACCACTCGATTGTCATCTTTATCTTGAGATTGACATTGAGAAGGTGAATAAAAGTGAGTGTGTAGTAGATAGTGTAAATTTTGAAGTAGAATTATTTTGGCCCACTCAAAGCATTTTTCCATATTATTTTTAGATGATATCTTGTCTGTGGAATCATCTAAAATAGTGGAAGAGTGTGAAGATAAGGAACAAGAATCCTATATTCTTTATTTTATACATGATAAGCAACATAAAAACACACCTCACCTTAAGGCTGAGTGGTTTACCACGCTCAATCCATTACTTGACTTCTTAATTTTTGTACCATCCCCTATGATCGAGGCAAGAAGATGGACTCTAAGTTAGAGGTGAAATTCAAATCATCTAAGTGGAGGGATAAAGTATGAAGGACTTTTAATGTATCTTGATGAATTCTGAGTAGTCAAGATAACCTAGTCGTGCCGTGACACTAAATTAGGAACTTCTTGGGAAGCAACCCAAGGTATTTTGTTGTTTGTATTCATATTATATGATTAACATCAAATCTTTGCACCCATGGTACCACAGGTATATTTCTGCCTCTCTTGTTTTGGTTTGATGGATTGGGGACAATGTATCATTATAAGTTGAGGGTGGGACTACTTGTGGGTGCTGATGTCCTCTTGGAATTTTTATTGCCGTGCCTGTTTTTCCCGGAGTCTTGTTCCTAGTAGATCCGACATGTTTAGACGTATTGTGATTTGTTGTAAAATATTGTAGTTGACTAGGAGAAATCCAAGTACCTTTGGCAGTTAACATATTTTTGTGATTTTTGAGCACCTCTCTAATGGACTGAGTATTTAACTATGTGAATTACATCTGATTATGACCACTGTGCATCTTTGTATGACATTAGTTTTAGCGACACAATAATCATTGCTAAACAGCTGCGTGAACTGAATGAGTAGTAGCTTGTGATATTCTTGTGTTCCAAGTGCGTGTGAGATCTTACTCAGTTCCCATTGTATGTTGAAATCTAGAACTTACTTGGTTAGTCTTACCTTGGTTGAAGGATAGGGGTTAGTAAAGGATCATAGGCCATTTTGATATTAGCTCACTTTTAGCCTAAATAACCTTCCCTATATTTAGAATATCCCTTGATCCCCTCTTTGAGACTGATTAGCCTATTTTTTTTATGACACCTGTCACTTTTCTAGTTTATATCATAATGAACCTGTTTTGGCCCTGGTCCTCCTTGGACACTGTGTATCTTGACTTAAGCAAATGGCTTAAGTTGATGGTGGCTATCATAGGGGTGCGTGATATAGAATGAGTATAAAGAAAGGTAGCATAAAAAAAGAATAAAAAGCTGGGTACAGAGGAAAAGATCAAGAAAAAAAAATTGTGAAAAAGAATAAGTAATTGAGAAAAGACTGCACCCATCCTAAATAATTGTGATCAAGAAAAGAGAAGAGCGGAAAAGGCTAATAAGTGAAACCCCAAAAAGCTAGTGTAGTGTCAAGGAGGCTTAGTCACTTTAAATACCATCGAGTATCATACCAACCCCTAGCCTATATTACAAGCCTAAGAGAAGTCCTATAGTGATCCTAGCTGACCTATCTGAAGATCTAGGTAATGAAAATAAAGGCAAGCCTATGGTACTTGGCATACACTGATTGGAACTTCGTTCTGAGAGTGAGTGTTTTGATTGTCCCCATGGTTACATATATAATTCCTGATATGAGATAAGGGGGATTTATTTGCTGTGATGGCACACTAGTTACATTGCTAGTTACTAACGTTTTGGGTAGTGTAATAGTTGTCTATGCATGGTTGTTATAGCTGAATTGATTCCATATCTTAATTCCTGTGTGTTGCATTAGTGTTCTTCATTGTACTTAAATTGACTGACTTTGGAGATGGTGAAAGTGTTTTGAGACGATATGGATGATTGACTGCCAAATGTGCTTTGTATTCTCTTAGTTGTGCTGAGTTACTTGAGGACAAGCAATTGTTTTAAGTTGAGGGTGTTGATGTGTGAGCTAATGCTAACTCATTTGAGGCTTTTAACTAAGAATAATTGTAAAGTCTTAAGAAACTTTTGTTGTTTTTGATTACTTTATGTTTGATTTTGTAGTAGAAGATAAGATGCTAGAGAACCAACAAGAATGGAAGCAAATGAGATGAAATCTGAAGTAAATAAAGGCAAAGTATGGCTGATGGCATTTATGATAAGTTGTCAGCCCTGTGATAAGCTATTAGCTTCATCGTCAACAGTAGACAGAGAATTGACCTAAGTTGAAAGTTGTGACAACATTTTATGTTAGGACGTCAAAGAGATGATAAGTCGTCAAGATTGCCGTCAGCCTAAGGCAGAACATAAGATCTGAGGAAAAGCCTTGATGACATTTATGATAGGTCGTCAAGGAGATGATAAGGCATCACCGTTGAAATCAGTATTAGGCAGCGAGTACCAAAAGCATAAAGGAAGCTGACGCTATTTGTGATAAGTCGTCAGCCTCCTGATAGGCTATCATAAATGGTGTCACCTAATCCAAGGAATTTCTGAATTTTATTATTTTGTTTCCATAATTAGGGTGAACTATTTAAAGCTTTGTTTAGGGTTTTCTTCAGAGTTTCGAACCTTGAGTTTTGAGACACGATACTTTGATATTTTCTCTCTCTAATTTCTTGGCTTGAAAAAGCAATTACTTTGAAGAGAATTTAATCATTATTTTGGGATTTCCTTTGTGATTTAATCAGAGAATCTCTAGTTTCTATTCATCTTGTGGTATGTTTATCTTTCAAAGCATGAATTCATCTAGTTGCTTCAATTATTACATCATGAGCGGATAAATTCCTTTAACCTGAATTATGAGATCTAGGGTTAGGTCTTGATAAGGTGCTGAGTATTCAGGATTCGAAAGACGGTAGGACTTCTTGATAATTCTGATGTTTTAATTATTGTCTATTGTTTGCATATGATAGATATCATCTTCTTTGATTTACTTGAGAAAGAAATCAAATATAGTGGGAAGTAAATTATCAACAACGACTTGGAAACACTAAAGTTCTGTTTAATAATCAGCGCTATAACAAGGTTGGTTAACTTGAGGTAAAATCTGGGCAGTGAATATAAATTCCCTAAGTCTGAGAGAATTAGGTAATTAAATGCTTAAGTAGGTCGAGAGACATTTAAGAATAACTTTGATAAAGATAACTTGTTGTCCTATCTACCGTGAGAATCTTGAACCACTAGTAGCATATGTCAAGTATCAAAACCCCTAGTGAACATAATTCTGGTTTTTCATAAACTCTTAATTACGAACATTGTAACTAAAGTGACCAACAATTTTTGGCTAATCTCCAAAAACCCTATTTTATCTTTTCGTGCCAGTTGTTTGAATTCAATTGTAGCTATAGTTTCAAATTAGTTTAATCGCCACTGACATTTTTCCCTGTGGATTCGACCCCGACTTCAAAAGTTGGATAAATATATTGACGACGATCGCCTTGCACTAAATTGATGTGTAAGTTGAGCGTTATCATATATTCATGGTCAAACACAATACCAACTCCTACTTAAACTCCAACTCCAATTCCAAATTCCAACTCCAAAAAATTATTATTTTCATAGCCAAACGGAGCCTAACTCTAACATCTGGGAGTGTAATAGGGTGTCTTTAATCCTTTATGTAGAATCCCATTTTGTTTGCTTCTAATTAGTGATTATTATTGTTTGATCTGCAAAAATATGATTGTTCTCCTCTTTTCCTTAACTTTTTACTATAATTAAGTTTTGCATAGAAGCCAATAAAATCAATGCCTTTATGTGCGTCCCTTTGAACTAGGTTTGGTCTAAATAAGAATTCGCTCTGCTTCCCTTTCTTTTAAATATTTACTTTTTTTGGAAGATAAGATTTGAGCATAACCAGTATTAATTCTTTGGTATTGAAGTTCTATAATCTTAATGTTTTGGGATTGGCTATATGATTAAGTTGTAATAATGCTGACCTTGAAATAGTTCTCATGATAAACTTGAAATTATTTTTTTCGCAAATTTTCTTTTGAAACATAGCCATGAATATTGACTGTAAAAAGGCCCGACCTTGAATTGTATTCTTTGTTCCTTTCTCCTTGAGTAATGCTGAATAATTTTTGGTTTCATTCATCCCATTATGTTGCAACATTATTATTGACTTTATGATTTGATAAAGTTGAATATGTCAATTTGTTGCCTATTTAGTGATATTTTTCTTGTTTTGTTAATAAAGAAAACATTTACCGAGTCTTATAATTTTTTTTTTATGACATGTGACTTCCCTGCGTTGGGAAGCCCAACACTCTTTGCATTTCTAGGTTGGACATCAGCCCAACAGTTTATCAAGTTGAGCCTCATCATAAGGTGTAGATAAAGTTGTCGCAGATTGAAAAGAAGACAATGTTGAGGCTCAAAAGCCTTAACAAGGTAGTAGCAGCAGCACAACAAGAACAAGATCAGTCTTTGAGACTTGAAATGCAGAAAAAATTTGAAGCCTCACGTGCTTCAGTGATGACATAACATGCTCAAGTTTAAGTAGATTTAGGACAGAGTTTTATGGGTTTGATGGTACATTTTACAAGAAATTTGGTAGAAGCCAATATCTACTTTATATCTTAGTCTATTGTTTTCTTACTGTCTAACATTAACTTACTCTTTCATTTAACCAAGTGAAATTCCCCTTTAAGAGTTACTTTTTGATTTGCGGTAAAACATGATTTCATTCGGCTCATTATTTAGCTCTCAAATATTTTTTGTTCATCTTAAAGATTTTTTTAGTAATTTGACCTATCATTTATTTACGTCCTTTTCATAAACTTGGCTTATGATTGACATTATTTTATATTATAGAATAAAAAATTTACCACTGTGGCTTTCTCAAACGAATAAAGTTATGTAAATTTATATTATCACATATGTTATATTTTTCTTTAAGTCATTTCCATCACTCAAATGATAAAATTGAAATCCCATTTTTTAATGATAAGTTGGTCACAAAGTAAGAATTAGTTTTAGAATAGATTGAACAAATGCAAGATAACAGATATTTTTGGTGTCTTAACACTTCTTCAAGAGTAATAATTTGAATACTTATCCAATTTTTTTTTAATCTTTAAATATTTTTCAAAGTCTTTTCTCAATTTTCTTAAGTAAATTAAGTGGTGACTCTATTTTTGATTAAATTTGGAAATTTCAATAAGTTTTCAAATTTAATCGTGTCTTAACTATATTCTGTGAAACAAAATGACAACAATATTGGGAATTCAACTAGGTTTTGACCATAAGTTTTTAAACTAGCTTTTGTTTGACTAACTATTTAAATTTGTAATACTTATTTATTTGTTTACTTTTCACAAATTATAACTGTTGCATTCATGACATACAAGTTATGCTAAATTAAAAGAAAAGAGCATTAGGGACCAACTACTACACAGTTTTTGTGGTCATTTTCTTTACTAAAATAATTATCTAGGTCATCCTGCACTTTTCATCATCTCTGCCTATGGTAGTCTGCTCGGGTTTCCAGTCTTGCTTCAAAGCCCATTCTAGTACAACTAGGATGAGATAAACTACATCCTTGTTCTAAGCATGTAATCTAAGTGACTTGATATCCAAAGCGTATCAGGCCCATTAGTGTGACCAAATTGTCTAAAAAGTGACCCTTAATCATAAAAGACGATCATACCTTTTTGTGTTTAATTGAAGGATGCATATCAATTTGAACGATTCATTATTCCTCGGGGTTTGAAATTGTTTAGATAGTTCCTCAATTTAAAGATCTTCACCTAAAAGCATTCGTACTTCTAAGAAGTCAAAGAAGCTCAAGAGTTACTAACTTTCCAATAGCAACCTAGTTTAGGATTATACCACCTGGTTGTGACTATTATCTATTTGTACATTCCCTTCCTTCATGTTTTATCCCTATTTAGTTTATTCATAAATTTGGATAAATATATTTTTGGGTGAATGGAACATTTCACAAACATCATATACATTATTCAATCTCTAAGCTTACCTTTGGTTCAAAAGGTCACATATAATCTAGGACGCATTATATGTTATTCATATCTATGCTACATAGTTTGTTTCATCTATGTTTTTGTGACTGCGTGATTAATATACGTATTTGATTTAGATGTGACATGTCCAAAGTTTTAGAACATCGTCAGGCAAATAAACTCAAAATGAGAGTCACCCTAAAGTACTTTTCAAAAGTTCATCCTCAAATTTGTTTAAATCTAATTACTTTCTACTTTATGATGTTTCAAAAAGGGAAGTCATCATTTAATTAGCATTGACCACGCCAATGTTTTCTAATATTTGATCATGGACAGTCAATCAACTATTTAATAAATAGATTTCAAGTCTTTATCATTTTCAAAGTATTTTTCACAAAAAAAATGCTTCAATGTATTCAATCAAGATTGTTAATAAAAGGTACAAATAATTTATATCCCATAATCTTCAAATGATCTTTCAATAGATACAAATTAGAAAGTCAATTTATGTTGAAGCTTTGAGTCTTTATGCCTTTCTTCTAATGCATGAATCAATTTTCTTCTTATAACAAAAGTCCCAACAATCATCCAATTGCCAAAACCAACCACTCATATTTTTGAGGCGCCTCAGTCTTTGAATTTTTGACAAGTCTTTGATTTAAAGCAAAATAAGTGTTGTCATCTTTATGTATTATCTTTGATTAAATATTATGATAAACAAAACTAATATTATGCCTTTTAAATTATTCTTCTTTCTTAAAAATTCTTATTTGTATTTGTAACCAATATTGAGGCAAAGCAGTTTCAATGATGCATTGTAACATGAAAGCCGGTTTAATCGACACAATCACTTTACATGATTAAATATCTAATGTTCCTATTGCTAATGAGTTTTACACTTCAATAAGATCAAAACCATACTTGGAAGCCATCTCCCATCTTAAGAAGCAAGTGGTTGAACTAAGGTCCATGATAATGCAAAATAATGCACCTTCTCAACTTTCACCAAGCATGAACACAACTCTTGATGTCCATAAGAAGGGCTAATGCTAATTTTAAATAAAGTTAATGGGGAGTTTTGTTTACCGCTCCTTCACTAATTGAAGATAATCTACTCATTATTGCTCTCCTTGTAAAGGAATTTGCTTCCTAAAATGCTAAGAATTCATCAATGGCACACCATTTTCCAGTTATGTATGCTTATATTGCTGCATGGATTCAAAGTCTAGGTCTTTTAGATACTAATTCCTTACAGTAATAAGATATTGATACTTATATTAAGACATAAAGAGATGTCATAACTACTAATGACATAAAGAGATGTCATGACTAATGTGAAGATACACAAAAATATTTAAAGCGGAGCAAGATAAAGTGGAGCAGCAACTTATGTTTACATATATATTGAAAGTATATATACATAGAGAGAGAGAGTGAGATTTTAACCATTTTGAAAACATATATTAGATATGTATGCTACCTGTAGCAATTGTGTGTCAATATATACAACCTAATTATCTAGAATATCTCCAAAACAATGAAAAGATGTGAGTATAGAAAAAGAAATTTAAAGAAGACCTGAAGCCACTACAACTACCTTCATGTTCCAAAAATTGAGAAATTCTCGCACAAAGTAGGGCTAAAAGAAACACTCAAAAACAACTAGCTTAGTATCTGCATGTAAGGTGAATAAACATAGGAAGGGAGAGTACAAAATTATATGTACACAACAACATTGTCAATCGACCCTAATTTACAATAGTGGTGAGAACTACCTAATAAAAATTATTCCAACAATCATACAACATGTACTTTGTAATGTATCACTTTGTCTAACAGTCAGTATCAACATCAAGATAAAAGTTCATATTCAAATAGGTGACGTTTCACACCTATCCAAGATAGGGCATAAGTATTCAACCTCAAACTAAATCTACCATATGCCATACTAAGGGAACATAATTAGATGGATGTGATGTGTAAGAATTATTCAAAATAATAAAATAATATAATATTGATGATGTTTGTCAAGCATGTTTGTCTTCCCAGTATACAAGTAGTAGTTAAGGCCCGTTGGGACCCATATAAGACTAGGTTTGTATACTTCCTCTAGGTCATTCATTTTTAGCCTCAGAAGAATTCTATCTAGTTGTAGCCCAAAGTCTATAAGAGAGTAACTCAATTCAGATCCTACCTCAAAACCATTAGAGAGTAATAAAATAAAGTCATGTGTCTCAACACTCCTGGGTCCTGTCTAAATTCCATCAAAGAGGAATTTTATGATTCACCAATAATATGCAAGTGATCTCATGGTTATGACCCCCTTTAAAATTAGTTAAAAACATTCCATCCCTTGGATGTTTATTTTTTAAAATATAGAAAAATAGAAAGAGAGTTGCTACTAAATTTTAAGGAAATCAATAAACCTATTTAAATAAAGGTAATTTTGAGAGAAAAACTTTTATTAAAAACTAGAGTCTAGACAAGGGTTCAAGTTAAATTTAAATAAGGTGTTAGGAACTTTCGAAAATCAATAAAGTACGTATTCTGATGGATTAAACTTAAATGAATAATTTTTGAAAAAAATTATGTTACTACTTGTAACGCCCCGAGAGTACACCCTAGATGCCACACGGTTCCTACAGCCCTAAAGGAACATAAGCTAACCTATGTTGGTACCTGCTGTGAGCACTGAATAAATAACAAAGAACATGTGCGGAATTCAACTAAAAATGCCATAAGGTATTATATATATATAAAAAACTGAATTGAAATACTAAAAACATCTATCTGAAAACAATACTGTAAAACTTTTAATAACAATAGATAACTTAATAACTGACTGAAAGTGTCCAAAAGAGTCTAACTGACTGGTTTTGGAGTTGATGGGTCTAGTCCCCAACTAACTCCGACTAACTACTGAACTAAACTAAAATAAACATAAATGGTCCTCGAAATATGAGGACTCACCAATGCTACTGCTGCAGATGCACTAGGGAGGTCTAGATGTGGTAAAAAACTTGAGTGTCTGAACCTATAATGTAAGACATCATAGCGCAAAAAAAGAGTATGCGATCAGTACTTTGAATGTACTAGTATGCAAAATGAGGTTAGGATGACGTGCATGGTTTATATGCATAAATAATACAGACTGAACACGTAGCATGAAATAACTGATATATAATATGCGAGAAATGTTGTAAAATCTGAGAATGCATGACCACGCATATGACATGATACTGAAGTATTTTGTAGGATAAAGTACTGAAATACTAATGCTGAACAACTAGTAATTGTATGCCATGGTCAAGAAAGTCTTAAAACTAAACATTGGACTGAGACTATGAGAGTTATCATCTAACCAACATGCCCCAATAAGGTAAATTAGGGTCCAACCTATAGCCCTAGTTGGAAGGGTGTCAGTACCATGCCACGGGTACTAACACTGGTTGTGTGGATCCACTATAATGGTGTCCCAAAGGACTAAAGAGTTACCCTCTATTGGCAGGTGCTCTGTTAAAATATGTGTCAACCTTTAACTGGCAAGTTAATATCTTTAACCAACACTGGCTACGTAGTTCTGGAATGCGTGGACTGCTACTAAAGGTCACACCCTTAACTGGATGGTAAACCCTTAAGCCTGGGTTCACTCGGTGCCAAATTATACTCCCAATTAAACTGACTCGGACTACAGAATTGGAACTGATCTAACTTGACTGATAGGACAACTAGCTGAACTGATAATACTTATTCATGCTTTGAAAACTATTCTAAAAGTACTAAGACTAAGCAAACAACTAAATTTCGGGTATGAACAACCCCCAGGACTTGACAATATCAAGAGTGAAAGTATTCCAAAGTTTCAAATTCATAATAAATAGACATTGTTCAAAATTCATATCTTAGGCATTTCATCAAACACTTTCAAGTCATGGGTTAAGCATGGGAGTAGTTTTTAAAAGATGAGGTAATATCATGATTACAATTCTAAAATCATAAATTAAGGTAATGACCAATAAATACGCATTGTTCAACATGTAGGGTTTAACTTCAACAACAACCTTGTCAACATGATTCGTACACACATACAATGAATTTTTATGAAAGGTCATGGATATATCTTATAATATCATGTATGGATCATAGATTTAAATTTCTTTTTAAACTTGAAAGTGGGTACTTGGACTCCATGGGTGAGAGGAGCCAATGAATGAACATATAACATGCCTTGGCTTAAGAATTCATGAAGGTTCTTCGAGGATTTCTTAAGAATTGAACTTGAATGTTGAATGGGCTAGTATTTGTTATTGAGAAAGAATTTATTTCTTGGAGAGAAATTATTGCTAAGGAGGCATATCATGCTTCTTTTGGACTTTAATTCCATGTTTTAGATGAACATGGGTAATGGAAAAAGAACAAACTACCCTTTAGGGATTTAATCCCGTAAATGGAATACGGATTAGAGCTTTATCACGATGCGGTGACGATCTCACCGCTATCATACTGCAATGCGGTGTAATCATGGTGGCTTGCTGGAATTGACAATTATGGATTTGACCTCCACCGTAATACAGTGAGGCTTCCACTGCTATTTCCACCGCGACGCGGTGGAATCGCGATGACTTGCTGGAATGAAAATCTAAACTCTATCCAAAAAAATTCAAAACTTACCCGAGACATGCTACCTACACCCCTGAACATGAATCAACTTAAACCCATTATCTCGTAGCCCGAAAGGTCAACTTAAAATCCTCAAAGTTATACGGTATCAAAAGTGACTAAGTCCCTCAACACGTGGCTTATTTTTAGGTTCTAAGTATCTTAAGCAAGTACAAGGGGCTGAGATGGACTTAGAAACGTAAGGGGTATTAGAATATCTCCCCCTTGGGAACATTCATCCTCGAATGAGACTGATTGAAATGAGGATACTGAGGGACTGAGATTACATGCCGATTATGCACAACTGAAAATGTGATTACATAACTTAGTCTGAACATGGTGACTGACTTAATTGATTCATGAATTCATGCAATAACATGAACATGATTTTATGGTTGGAACAAAGAATGAAAAAGAGGAACTCCAAGGAAATCTGTTACCTTGAGCTGCGTCTGAGTTTGTGGAGAAAAAGTGAGGGTACTTGGTATGCATGTCTGCTTCTGCTTCCCAAGTAGCGCCCTCAACGAACTAATTTCTCCAAAGAACTTTGACTAAGGGAACTTCTTTGTTCCTTAGTCTGCGAAGCTGGTGATCTAAGATTTCAACTGGGAGTTCTTCGTAAAAAAGGCCGTTATGGATATCTAAGTTCTCTAAAAGAACAACGATTGCTGGATCACAATAAGCTTCTTGAATAAATAAATGTGGAACACTGGATGCACTAACGCCAAATCTGCAGGCAACTCAAGGTCATATGAAACTTTCCTAAAATGACTCAAGATCCTGAAAGGTCCTACATATCGGGGACTCACCTTTCCCTTTTTGCCAAATCTCTTCAATCCCTTCATGGGAGAGATTTTCAAATATACAAAATCACCAATCTCAAATTCAAGATCCTTTCTTCTCATAAATGCATAAGATTTTTGTCGGCTCTGGGCTGTCTTAAGCCTCTCGCCGATCAACTGAACTTTCTCCAAAGCATCAAACACTAAATATGGTCATATTAATGCAATGTCACCTACCTCAAACCAACCAATAGGATATCTATATCTCCTCCCATATAGTGCCTCAAACAGAGCCATCTAGATTTAGAAATAATAGCTGTTGTTGTAGACGAACTCAATCAATGGCAAGTGATCATCCCAACTACCCTTAAAGTCGATAACGCAAGATCTTAACATATCTTCTAAGATCTGAATGTTCTTATTTGGTTGACCATCTGTTCGAGGGTGAAAGGCTGTACTGAGATAAACTTGGGTACCAAGACCCTTCTGAAAAGCCTTCCAGAACTGAGAGGTGAACTGAGTACCCTTATCTGAAATGATGAACGATGGAACTCTATACAATCTAAAAAACTCTCTAATGTAGATCTTGGCATAGTTCTCATCTAAAAAAGAAGTATGCATTGGCAAGAAATGGGCTGATTTGTTCATCTTGTACACAATGACCCAAATTGAATCATGCTGATGACTAGTGTGAGGCAAACTCATCACAAAGTCCATGTTCACCTCTTCCCACTTCCAAGTGGGAATATTGAACTCCTGTATAGTGCCACTAGGATTTTGAATGCTCAATCTTAATCTGCGGACAAATAAGGCACTTAGATACAAACTCAGCAATATCCCTCTTTATACTGCTCTACCAATAGATCTCCCATAAATCATGGTACATCTTAGTGGACTCAAGATGAATAGAGTAGTGTGAACCATGTATTTCTGCAAGAATTTGCTATCTCAACCCATCTACATATTGCACACATAGTCTACTCTGGCAACACAACGCACCATCTCCCCCTTAGGGAAAAACCTCTACTTTCTGATCTCTAATTGACTCCTTTAACTTTACTAGACTGGGGTCCCTATCTTGCTTTCCCTTCACTTCAGCAACCAATGAAGATTCTAAACAACTCTGTACCTAATCACTACACTTAGCTGAGTTAACCAAATGAAAGCCTAATCTAGCCAATCCTCCTGAACTAATTGCTTCTTATCATTCTCTACATAAGCTACACTACCCATAGACAATCTACTAAGAGCATCTTCCACTACATTGGCCTTTCTCGAATAATACAAAACACTCATAATATTTTAATAATTCTAGCTACCTTCTCTGATAAAGATTTAACGTTTTCTGCGAAAACACATACTACAAACTTTTGTGGTCTGTGAACACACCAACATACAGCCCATATAGATAATGCCTCTAATTTTTGAGGCAAATACAATAGATACTAACTCAAGATCATATGTAGGATAATTCTTTTCATAGAGATTAAGCTATCTAGACTCATAAGCTATGACATTACCTCTCTACATCAAAACACAACCCAAACCAACTCTGTAAGCATCACAATAAACAAAAAACCCATCTAAACCATCTGGAAATGTCAAAACCAAGTCTGAGGTGAGTCAAGTCTTTAAATCCTGAAAAACTCTTCTCTTATAAATCTGACCACTGAAACTTGACTTTCTTCTGAGTCAATCTCGACATGAGGGATGCAATAGATGAAAACCCTTCAACCAATCATTTGTAATAGCCTACCAAACCCAAGAAACTCCTATTATCTGATAGAGAGGTATGTCTGGGCCAGTTTCTCACTGCTTCGGTCTTTTGGGGGTCAACTTTAATGCCATCACCAAAAATAATATGTCTATGAAAAGATACTGATCTTATCCAAAACTCACACTTATTGAATTTAGCAAACAACGTATGGGATCTAAGAGTCTTTAATACAATTCTGAGATAGTTTGGATGACCGATTTCATAGGGGAATAGACAAAGATATCTTATATGAAGACTATGATGAACATGTCCAAGTAGTATTTGAACACTCGATTCATCAAGTCCATAAAAGCTGTTGGGGCATTGGTAAGACCAAATGACATGACTAGAAACTCAAAGTGACCATACCAAGTTCTGAAACCTATTTTCAATGTCACATTCTTTAACTCTGAGCTAATAATATCCAGATCTAAGCTGTATCTTAAGGAAATAGCTAACACCCTAAAGTTGATCGAACAAGTCATCGATTCTAAGGAGTGAATACTTATTCTTAATAGTGACTTTGTTCAACTAACGATAATCGATACACATTATGAGAGAACTGTCTTTCTTACACATGAAAAGGACTAGAGCGCCTCATGTGGAAACACTAGGCCTAATGAACCCCTTATCTAGAAGTTCTCTTAATTGCTCTTTTAACTATTTGAGTTCTTCTAGAGCCATTCTATATAGTGGAGTAAAGATAGGTTGGATATCTGAAAGAAGGTCTATTTCGAAGTTAATTTCCCTTTCAGGAGAAACTCCAGGAAGATCTTCGAGAAATACGTTTGGGAATTCCCTTACTAACAAAACTGACTTAAGTCTAGGAGTCTCAAAATTAGAGTCTTTAACTCAAACAAGATGGTAGACACACTCCTTGGATATCATCTTCCCAGCTTTAAGGTACGAAATAAGATGATCCCTAAATACTGAAGTAATACCTTTCTATTCAAGGGCTAGTTCATTCAAAAACTAAAAATGAACAACTCCATTTCTATAATCAATTGAGGCATAGTATGAGTAGAGCCAATCCATGCCGAGAATGACATCAAAATTAGTCATATCTAACTCTACAAGATCAACTGAAGTGACTATTTGGGATATTATGATCGGACAGTTCCTTTATATATGTCTGGGTACAATCGTAACACATATTGGAATGGACACTGAGAAGGGTTCTGCTAATGTTTCAGGACTAACACCAAAATTAACAGCTATGTAGGGAGTTACAAAAAAAAAAGAAGCTTCGGGGTGTAATAAAGCATAAATGTGTAAATGAAAGATCTATAACGTACCAGTAACTATATCAGGAGAACTTTCCTTATGTTACTGGGACTGAAGTGCATAAAGCCTATTTGGGCATTGCCCACGGTGGCACTAGAGCAGCATCCTACGGAGTCGAGCGACTAGATGGAACTGGGGGACGACTGGACTGACCCAGATGACCACCTTATGGCCAGCCCCTAACCTTGTGGACTGGCTTGCCATACCCAAAGAATATATCACTCTGTTATCTCTACACAACCCCTGATGGTTTCTACTAAATTTCTAACAAAGGGGATTTGTGCGATCACTGTTCACACTTTCCTGGTGTTTAAGGCCTGGCGCCTTATCCCAATTATTATTTTTGGGCTTTGGCGCTGGCGCACTAGATGAAGATAGAGCTGGGGATGAATTTTTCTGGCAGAATTAAGAATGGTTACCTCTCTATAACCTCGGCTGAGCAAAACTAAAGCTACCCATTTTGGCTCTCTTATTCTCTCTCTTTCCTTACACTTCTGCTCCCTAATTTGTTGAGCATAGGCCATCAACCTGGAAAAGCCTATCTCCTTAATCAATAGCATGGTACTACACTCTTTGACCACGCTATCATCTATACTAGATACAAAATCACTTATCCTAGACCTATCATCAGACACAACATTAGGAACATACCTAGCTAACCGAGTGAAATTTAGAGAATACTCCTTCACAGTCATGTTTCCCTGCCTCAGATTAATAAACTCTGGCACCTTATCTTTCTGTAACTCCAAGGAAAATAACCTATCTAGGAAAGTAGTAGAAAAATCCTCCTACTTAACTGGTCCTGTATCTGCCCCCTCTATCTCTCTTCCACTACTTATACCAGGTGTGAGAAATATCCTGCAACTAGTATGCATCCAACTCAACACTCTCACTCCAAGTCACACCCATGATATTAGTTACCTTTTAAACCATGTCAAGGAACTCCTGCAGATCCTTATCTGACTTAGATCCCAAAAATATAGGAGAGTTCATTTGGGTGAAATCTCAAATACTAGCTGTGGCAGTATTAGCCACCGGAATAGCTGGGATGGCAGCTGGTTGATCATTCTAGGATAGTACTGAGTGAACTAAGTTAGTGAATGTCACTCTGAATTTTGCATGAGAGACAAGCTCATTCAGGGTATCTTTCTGAACTAGTGGAGGTGAGGGTTGATTCCCGTTTCTCCTTCCATTAGTCTTTCTAGGAGACATGTTTTATAAATGGAATGAAAATTAGATCAGAAAAGGAGTTTAAATTGAGCTCATGCTTAATCGCATGACATGAAAGCTGAAAAAAAGAAAACTTTTCCTAAAACATCTTATAGCTTCTTTCCCATAAGTGTGGCGTACTTCACACCCATGCACAAGACTCTACTAGACGTGGCTTTAAAACTCCCTAGGACACTTTAAAACCTTAGGATATGATACCAAGTTTTTAACGCCACAAGATTACACCCTGGATACCATATGGTGCCTACAAGCTGAAAGGATCACAAGCTAACCCATGGGAGTACCTATTGTGTGCACTGAATAAAATAATAGAGAACATGTGTGGAATTCAACTAAAAAATCCATAAGGTTTGATATACTAAAAAAAACTAAATCAAAATACTGAAAACGTCTGTCTAAAAATAATACTGTAAGACTTTCAATAACAACTAATAACTAAATAACTGACTGAAAGTGTCCGAAAGCCTTTAATTGACTGGCTGTGGAGTTGATTGGAAAAGTTTCCAATTAACTCTGACTAACTAATGAACTGAAATAAATATAAATGGTCCTCAGAATACAATGAATCACCACTGATACTACTGCAGATGTGTTGGGGAGGTCTAGATGCGATCAGAAATTATAGCGTCTGAACCTAAGATATGAGATATTATAACGCAAGAAATGAGTATGCAATCAGTACTTTGAATGTACTGGTATGCTAAATAAGGTTAGGGGGATGTTCATGGTTCATATGCATGAATGATACTAACTAAACACGTAGCATGAGATAACTAATGTATAGTATGCACAAAATGCTGTAAAATTTCAGAATGCATGACCAAGCATATGACATAATACTGAAGTAGTCTGTAAACTAAAATACTGAATTACTGATGCTGAACAACTAGTAACTATATGTCATGTTCAACCAAGTCTGAAAATTAAACTCTGAACTAAACACTAGACTGAGACAGTCGGAGCTATCATCTAACCGATATGCCCCAATAAAGTAAATTGGGGTCCAACTTGTAACCCCAGTAAGAAGAGTATCAGTACCGTGCTGCGAGTACTAACACTGGCTATATGGATCCACTATAATAGTGTCTCAAAGGACTAAAGAGTTACCCTTTACTGGCAGGTGCTCTGGTGAGATATGCGTCAACCCTCAACTGGCAGTGAGCCTCCATCCCTGGGTTCGCTAGGTGCTAAATCCTACTCCCAACTAAACTGACTCAGACTATTGAACTGGAACTGATCTAACTTTACTGATAGGACTACTGGCTGAATTAATAATGCTGATTCATGCTCTAAAAACTATTATGGAAGTACTAAGACTAAGTAAACAACTAAATTTTGGGAATGAACAACCCCAGGATTTGATAACATTAAGAGTGGAAGCATACCAAAGTTTCAAATGCATAATAAATAATCATTGTTCAAAATTCATCTCTTAGGCATTTTATCAAACATTTGCATGTCATGGGTTAAGCATGGGTGTAGTTTTTAATCAAGGGGCAGTATCATGATTGCCATACTTAAATCACAAATTAAGGCATTGACCAACAAATATGCATCACTCAACATGTAGGGTTTAACTTCAACAACCTTGTCAACATGATTCATACACACATATAATGAATTTTCATGGTCATGGATGTATCTTATAATATCATTTAAATATGATAGATTTAAATTTCTTTTTACACTTGAACGTGGGTACTTAGACTCCACGGTTGAAAGGAACCCATGAATGAACATCTAACATACCTTGGTTGAAGAATTTGTGAAGTTTCTTGGAGGATGTCTTGAGAATTAAACTTGAATATTGAAGGAACTAGGGTTT
This sequence comes from Capsicum baccatum var. pendulum, assembly GCA_030864225.1. Classification (NCBI taxonomy): domain Eukaryota; kingdom Viridiplantae; phylum Streptophyta; class Magnoliopsida; order Solanales; family Solanaceae; genus Capsicum; species Capsicum baccatum. The sequence continues at coordinate 223,485,449 of CM061552.1, read as the reverse complement.
GTTCTTGAAAGAGAATTTGTTTCTTGGAGTGAAATTATGCCTAATGAGGCATATCATGCTTCTTTGGGGCTTTAATTCCATGTTTTGGATGAATTTGGGTGATGGAAAAAGACCGAACTGCCACTTAGGGATTTAATTCCATAACTAGAATGCAGATTAGAACTTCACCAGGATGCAGTAACGGTCATACCGCTATACCCACTGCGATGCGGTGCAATCGCGGTGGATTAATGGAATTGACAATTGCATATTTGGCCTCCATCATGACACAGTGATGCTTCCACTGCTATTTCCACCGTGACACGGTGGAATTGTGGTGACTTGTTGGATTGAAAATCCAAACACTGTCCAAAAATCATCCAAAAAATTCAAAACTTACCCGATATATGCTACCTACACCCCTGAGCATGAATCAACTCAAAATCCATAGTCTCGGATCCCAGAAGGTTAACTTAAAATTCTTGAAGTTATAATGTGTCAAATGTAACTAAGTCCCTCAGCACTTAGTTTTATTTTCATGTTCTAAATGTCTTAAGCAAGTTCTAGGGGTTGAGATGGACTTAGAAATGTACGTGGTATTACAGTACTAAACTCTTAAAATTTATTTGTAAACATCATACGAAAATGAATTAGAATTTATCAAGACTTTTTTATTGAATTTAATTCAAATAATGAATTGAACTATATATTGAAGTTTCAAAATAATTCTAAAATTTAACAATTTTATCTAAGTTATGTTTTTGAGTTAAATAGTTATACCAATTAATAAATGTGGATCCAAAGAAAATTAATAAATATGAAGGCAAATGAATATTGCACAAATTACTGTATTGAGCTTAATTGACTTTCCTAAATAAAATGGTTTTGACCCGTAGTGAATGATAAAATTCAATCATGAGATTTGAAGGGAGAAACTTGGCAAATAATTCATACGTCTATAGGAGTTCATCTAGAATAACTATAATACAATAGTGTTAATGTCAATCAATGAGAAACAAAAATGATAATAAAATACATACAAAAAAAAGAAAAACAAAAAAGTGATCATTTGGACTTAATTGAAATTTAACAAGAAGACCATATTTTTTGCTCCTTGTTTTGGATTTCAAATCCTCTTCATAGCGTTGGTGCCATTGTTGTTGTTTTTCAAGGCCGTCGACCTTAAGATTAAATTTATTAGCTTTAATTTCAATGACTTGCCAGAGTATGACTCATGGACGATCAAATGTAAGATAATAGGAGTCTATTCGAACTCGATGATATTTTACATAAGAAAGGAAAGAATAGAAAATTAGAAACTTCACAAAGTGTTTATCGAACAAAAATTATCTCTAATTGTTAAAATAGAAGTTTGATAATCCAATGTTAAGTCAAAGTCTAAATATTAATCCAATACAGTATAGTAGAGAAGCTTACTAACATCCAAATGACTGCACTATATTTCAAATCATGAAGGAGAATTCAAAAACAACAGAAGCCTTAAGAAAAATACTATCTTAATATTTTATTATCATCCTTGAAGAAATATGAGCCATTTCATATATTAGGAAGTCAGTTACATAAAACACTTAAATCATATTCCACCAGTTAGCATACCTCAAAGTTAAAGGAAGTGAAAATTTGCATTCAAACATGAAACACTCAAGAGAGAAGAGAAGAATCTACAAAGGTAGTAAATCATATAGAGATCTTCAACAATATATGCATAGTCATATTGACAAAGTTTAAACCAGGTTTATGCAAATATTAAAGGAGCAAATATCTACAAGGGGAAGGGACATAAATTTTTTATACTAAAGTTGCAGTTTCAGCAAAGGCTTAAATGATAAACTTTAAGAAAAGAATACATAGTAATAAGCTTACTGAAGGGCCCCATAATTGAGGACATAAGGAAGTATCGACTTGAAAAGAAAATAGCTATTGATTCATACTTTAATTGTAGAAGAAAGGGCTATAAAAAGACAATAATTATCTAGCTAAAGTAAACTATTTTCACCACTTTGAATGAAATAGAAAAATATTTCAAGCTGATTATAAGACAATGAAAGAACCCAATATCTAATCCGAAAAAATATTCAAGTTTAAGATTATAAACATTCATCATTTGTCCATATCTAAAAGAGAAATGAAACACTTAGCTACGATGAATTTGGATTATGAAAATTTGAACAAACCCATCACATATTATAACACATAAAAATATGAAAAGGTAAATATGATAGGAATTATAGAAAAGTTAAATTCATGCTTGCAAATAATCTATGAGAAAATATTAATTGAAAATCAAAGAAAGATGGTTCTTGTTATACAAATAGGGGATTGCTTCGATGAAAAGAATTCAAACTACTTCTAAATTCACATGGTAGACATACAAAGCAACACAATATTTAACTACTATTATACATGATTGTTTGCACTTAAATGCTGATTCTAAACATATAAGTTGATCTTCCAAGTGGGAAACTGAGGGAATGAAAGCAATGCAGAATATAAGAGGAAGATAGGAGATTATCTTTCTCACGTAGCCAATTGAAACAAGTTGACAATGTAGACTTCACCACACTTCTTGACACAACCAAAACAAGAAAAAAAATAAAAACTAAGAAAACAATCTCACAACTCTGTGGCTGAGGATAGAAGTACAAATTTAATCTAAGAAAAGAGAATTCTAGCCTTTATTTTGGTTACAAAAATCATTTTCCCAAATAGTGAAAGGGATGGAGTTCATAAAGAAACCCAAAATACTGAATTTTGTAAGAAATTTTGGTATTGAATAATGAGAATCATAAATACTTAGTGGATAAGGCTAACAACTGGATTCATATGAAATTGAGAGGATGAAATCATAGATTAAAAGAAAAAAAAAATTAAACAGGTGCGATGTTACCATTTGAGTTTGTAAAGTGTGAGATTTGTTTAGAATAATTCTTGAATGGTCTTAAACTATTATGTTGGTTCTTGAAATCACTATGGAAAAGAAGGGTTTTAGGATTGTAGGAGCTTGTTTCTATGTTGGTATGTGTGTTGTATGTTGAAGAAGTATAGGGGTCATCTATTAGGTTAAAGGTGCTGGGTCAGGTCATCTGATGGGGGTTTGGGCTAGTTTATTTGGGCCAGTAAGGTTGTAAGCATAAAAGGGTCCAATTGGTTTGCATATAAACCAAATTGCTTGAATAAGTGACCAATATTAAATCAATTGGGGTAAAAGTTGATCAATCAATGTACAACAACAACAAACCCAGTATATTTCCCCATAGTGGGGTCTGGAGAGGGTAAAATGTACGCAGTCAATTAAAGTAAGAGGAAATAAATTCCAAACTAATCTATGAGCTTCTAATCTCCACAACTAAAAATAATTATCTTATTAAGAATAACTATTTCATTTAAAATCTTGAAACAAATAGAACTAATTTCTAATTCAATAATCAATTTTGAGGACAAACAACACATTATTCAATTTAAAACATGATTTTCGCTCAAAAAAATATTTTTTGAAGCTATTTTATGAAATTAAATTATATAATTCCACATAGCAATATATAGAACTGTATATGGTTTGTCAAAGTGAAAAAATAACTTGAAAATAATTTTGAAATATCCTAAACATTAATTAAATAATTATTTCAAATTGTCTGAAATAATAGGAGCTCAAAAATTAATTTGGAATATGAAGGGAAAAAATTGAGTGTCAACAAATTTTATTTTCTTTGGGTAGGATGGATGTAAGGAACCCTAAGTAAAGGAATTTTACGATCCTAATTTTGACCGACTAAAAATTCAATGCTCAAAAGTTGTTGATTTTTGACTTGAACCAAAGGAATCATGGCTGGACTCTTATCTCAAGATTCTTAAATATCTTAGGTTATATGAAAATTCAGGTGCTTTGTAGTTCAAAGCACTGATTTTATGCATGATTTTCAGTTAATTCAAAAGCTATCTTGATTTTGGTTTGTAAAGAGACCAAAACATTAAGAAATTAGGATATTGGGGGAGCTTAAAATGCAGTTGAATTTTCAACATAGAGCCCAACCTACATATTGTTGTGATTTATGGAATCAGATTACTTGTAGTTTCACTCAATTATTGAAAAGGTAATCTTTTATTTTAAAACAACCTTTGTCATAGGATAAGTGAAAAAGAAATTATTATGACCTAATTTCTTAGGTCATGATGGACACTATTTTAACCCACCAGATGGTAAGCGAAATGATAGCTCAACATGATGAAAAACAAGCTAATTGAACAAAGAGAGACAAATGAGAGTAGAAATAGTAATAATAAGCGACAAGAGAGAAAGATACATACGTAAGTATGCCATATGAGAGAAGGTATAGGACAAAATACACCAGGATGAATCCCCAAAGACCTGATAAGGCCAGTACAAGAGGCATTATGCCAAAATGGGTACTTGACAGTGCCATAATGTACAACGTAGTCTCAAGATATACAAAATAAGACTATCACAACAAGGGGATAGATCATCTCTAGCCTCTAAGAGTTCACCTAAGTATCTGGTCAATAGCATAGCCTGAGGTCAGTGTTAATGCCGATGACTCATATTAGGGAAAGAATGCAGAAAAATAGTATGATTATAAACAAATGGGGTACTCTGTAGTCATCATAGGTCAAATGACCTCAATTAATGTAAAAGCATAACCAAAGTGCAAATTTATACTCAAGACAAGAAGTGAGGGTCAAAGGTGGAAATAATAGGACATGCTAAGAAAATGCATCAAATTGAATATAATTAACTCAAAATAAGAAATAAATGGATCATTTTAACCTAACTGGTCCCCCAAAAGCCCATAAAGCACACCCAAGGAGAAATAAACCCAACCAAGCCCCCAAAATCTCGGTTGATATAATCAAAGAGTAATATTAACACAACACTAAATAAAACTTTATGAAAGTAAAAGCAAGCCAAGATGTGTGATATATGTATCATATATTCTTCCTCCAACCATAACAATATTGTACTAGTCTCAACTGGATTTGAATATCATAATAATAGTAAATTCTTGACTTGTATTGAAACAAATAGAATATAACTAGCATACAACATATTGCACTTGAATCAAAACTAATATGTACCATAAAAAAAACTAAGTGTTTGACTCAAACCAAAAGTTAAAAGTATGCAATGCATAATAGTATCCTAGTTTTGTAACCATCTCAAGTCCATCTAGTCATTATTCCCATATTAGGAGGCCAAATCATTAATGAGTGTTGGATTCCATTTATTAAGTTAGCAAGTGTGATTTGTGGTAAAAATGCTAACTTAGTCAAGGATGACAAAGGTAACAAATCTAGTATAGAAATTAAGACAACCTAATCCCGAGTTACAGTCTAACAAAGCTATTATATAATCATTTATCTCAAAAGAGGAATGATATTCAAATACCCTAGAAAGGGTGATAAGGCTAACTAAAAATCCCAAAAATCCAACCTAATTCATGAGACTATCCAAAACTAGGCTAAGGAATCTAAATCTGATTGTAATGACCTAAAAGTACTCAGTCTAATCCTAAAAGAGGAGCAAGCACTAACTTAAGGTAGAGGAGGCCTAAAATACTCACTAAGCCCCCCTAATCGGCTAAAATGATACAAAATTACTAAACAACTATCTGAAGTGTAATAACCAACCAAAAACTAGCACACCATGACACTAATACCATAATAAAGGAGAGATTTAAATAAAGGTAAGCCTGCTCACTTATACGCTATTGAAAGTATGCAAATTTCTTTATATTAGAGTTTTTACCTTTCGAGAAGCCTCTAACAACTCCATGATATAAAAATATTATTCCAGGCATAAAGATGAGAACAACAATACCCATACTATAAATTTACATTGTGGTTTAAAAATTAGGCTAAAAATTAAATAGCAGAACCCATCGATGGAATTGATACTTGAGTTTATCACTAGGTACCTCTCATCTTAGCGATCACTTATCCCAAAATTAAGTGTAATATGAGCCCAATAACAGCCCCAAAATAAGTCCCAACATTACACAAAGATTTAAGGATAAAATATAGAAATAAACAAAGAAATTAGCCAAGGACTTATGATATAAAGACAAGAATATATTAACTTTAACATTTTCCACTCAATCTTAACTCAAATTATAATTTCCCACTAATTTTTTATCTCTCAAAATAAACTATTATGGAAATACACTTAGAAAACAGGCTAAAAATGAAAGGAGAAAATATTTATATTGCCAAGGGTCCTTCTTGGAAATGTAGAACCCCTATCTCAAACATAGGAGCATACCTGACCAAGCCTACATAAACATATTCAGTACACTGCAAAATCTAATGAAGGAGCCTAGAATAGGAAGGTTAGCTTCTGCTTCACAAACATGAAGATTAGATTGTGAATGTGGTGGTCAAGATTTATTCATCCTCATGATCGCGTCCATGTCCTCGTGAATGCAAAGAACAAAATGCTTGATCTTTGAGAATATGATTAAGGTCCCGCAAACACTAAAACAAATTTTGGATTACACCAGCTGCTAATGTATCGGAATAAATTCCATGTCCCAACAAACTCCAATCGAGTGCCTAGGATTTATTTAGAACCTTATTTGGGCAGATGAGATATGATCGTTAAAAAAATTGTCATTCCAAACTCAATTAAGCCATCAAAATTTCCATCAAAGGTCATTTCAAATAAATGTAGATCCCACACCCAAGGTTCTATTTTTTAGTAAAATCCACTCAATAGAAAAAAATGTGACTAGAATCCTTAGTATCCGAACGAAGTATCCTCCTAGCCAAAAATCCATATTCCAAAGTTAACGGATTCATAAGAATTATCATCTGAGGTAACTTACATAAAGTTTTAGCTTGAGACCTTTTCCTCAACATACTATCCGGGAACTAAATTATCAGTCCCAGTAAGTAATATAGGACTTGGAGTAGCTATAGAAAAGCTCTAAATAAAGGAATACATACAAAAATATAGAAAATGACATATGAGGTCATTATAACTAATAAAAGGACTTTTGTTCGTAAAGTAGGGAGTCTGGAAGCACCTAAAGGCTCAAATAGAGTGAGGATAATGGGTCTTTATATCATTCTCTGTCTCTTAAGTAGCCTTCTCAACTAGATATTGTATCCATTGAATCTTAACCAAAGAAATCTGACTAGAATTAAATATCGTGATATCTCTATTTTAAATAGAGAATGGCTCATCTACAAAGGTCAACCTATTATCCAACTAGACCGATTCCTATCAAATCATGTGAGACTCATCCAAAAAAATAACTAAAACATGAATACATGAAAAACTTGATGAATAACTAAAAAAGGCTAGAGGCATGTCTAACTCATAGGCTACCTCTCTAACTCTCTAAAGGATCTCAAATAATTTGATATAAGTGAGGCTAAGATTTTTTTTCTTCCCAAAATTCATCATGCCTTTCATACGTGACACGATAAGGAAAACACGATTACCAACTCCAAACCTCAAAGAATAAAGCCTACTGTCAATGTAAGTTTTTGGACTATTTTGGTTGCCTGAAGCCTATCCTATATAACTCGAACTCGATCTAATGACTCTTGAAGAAAAACAAAACCTCATTGCTTATAATTTGAATTCCTAAACCAACCAACTAGAGATTGTCACAGCATAACAAATGCATCAGATAGAGATATCTGGATACTCAAATGGTAGTTATTATTGTAGTCAAACTTTGTTAGAGATAGAAAATGCTCCAACTGACCTCTATAATCCATGATAGAAGCTTGGATTATATTATTTAATACCTAAATTATCCACTCTTACATTCTATTATGATATGAGACTACTCCTAGTCGTAACATGGTGTTTAGAGTCACAAGTGACCCAAGCCAACCCATGGCCTGGAATTTGAAATAAATACTGAAGGACTATAACAAAATGCTAAATGGAAGTTAAATAAAGTAAACTGATAAGGAATTGTCATGAAATATATCTAAATACTATCTAAAGATATTCAATGAAACTAAAAAGGTACATGTCCAATTATCTGGCTATATAATTATCTCAACGTCTCCATACTCGATGAGTTGTTGGGATAGGCCCTCAACTAATCTGACTAACTAAAATAAGATAAAGTACTAAAGTAAATAGCTGATAAACTAACTAGTCCCTGACTAATGAGGAGTCACTAAGGCTACAGCTGAGTGTCATGTGAATACGCTAAGGGTGGTCTAGGTACTAAGCATCCAAACCTATATTATAAGACAATATATTTCAAAGAAGTATGCTATCATTACTTTTAATACACTGAGTATGAGAGATGAAAAACTAGCTAATATACAGATATACTGAGCATGAATATGAAAATCAAATACAAGACAAAGTTTAAACATTGTTGTGTTTCTAAATAACTGAATAATTGAATATTGTACACTTGGTCATGCAAACCTAAACTGATCTGAGGACTATGGGAGCTAAAAATAACCAACATACCCCAATATAAGCTAATCAAGTTTAAATATTTAACCCCAATTTGAAGGGTGCTTGTACCTTGCCAAGGGTACCAATACTGACTATCTTGGATCCACTACAATAATGTCCTAAAGGACTCAGTTGTCAATCCTAGACTAATGGGTTACCTCTTATACTATATGATAACTTCATAGTTCTATAACATAGGGACTACTACTAATGGTATCTCTGCCTAATTTATGGGGAATCCATCATCCCTTTATTCACTTGAAGCTAAGTATTAGTCCCAACTGAATAACACTGAAGTATAACTAAAACATGACTGATACTGATATGCATAAATCATGGCACTCTGAAAATAACAATGCATGAATTATATAAAGTTTTCATGAACATGTAAATTGAGGCATGTTTAAGCTCCATGGTACCAAGTGTTCATAACCCACAAACAATGACTAATGCAATGGAAAAGATGGTATTAAAAGATGATCATGGAAGAGAATGTCATGAATATGGATTAATATTTCAATAACGAATCATGATATGGAAGTTCATAATTCTTCGACACATGGAGACAAAAAAATTATGGGGAAACATGTATTCATCATTCATACACAAAATAAATTTAAAAATTTGAACATAACACATATTTGACCTAGAACCTAAAAATAACAGGAAAGGAAATTTTACATGAGAATAGAGGAATTCATGAGACTCAATGGGTGGAAGGGATCCATTGATGAAATCCTATATAGCTGAAAGTAAACCCCTTGGCAAAATCTTCTTGATACTTAAACTTTCTTGATGAACCCTAGTTTAGCTTTTGAGAGAAGAAATTATTTTTCTTGTTGTGTGTTGAATGATTTCTGAGTTATGAGAGGTTAGAATAATGTTTAACCTTGATAACTGATGTTTTGAAGGCTTAAACATCATGGGTTTTAAGTTAAATAGGGTGGAATTTACCAAAAAGCCTATGTTTAGATCATGCAGGAATTTTGTCCCAATCGTTATGGGTCACCCAACAACTCATAACCTCTGATCTAAGATCCTAGGTTCTGAGCCTTCACTTTTAAGGTAATGCCACCCCCTCCTGATGACTCGTTAGGTATGGCCACGAGTTGTTAGGAGTATCTATAGTGTGAGACTCACTTTATTGGTTCCACTCCTCTTAAGGTTATGGGTCCACCCTATGACTCATTGTCACTAATAACGAGTTGTGAGGTAGAATTATTACCCTGGAAAGAAATTTAGGGGTCCTCATTGGTGTGGCTATAGGTCCACACGATGACTCATTATGTATGATAACGAGTAGTGTGTTGGAATCTTACCACTGAATAGAATCCTTAGGTTAACCACTACCATTGTAATGAGTCTAAGTTACTACTGGTAATAAGTCATTGCCTGAATTATTACCATTGGCAGCATGACAAACTCTTGGGGAAAAATCTCTCTAACTTTTTTCCACGATATCAGATTGAGTCAAGACTTGTGGCATTGGAAAATATAATTTAATGGCCCATACTTTAATAGGCTTAGAGCTTGAAAACTTAGGGTATTACAATAACTCTCCCTTGGGATAGGTCGCCTTTGAATAAAATTGACTCAGATGAGAGGCTAGGGAAAACTGAGATCTCACACTGAATGTTTATGAGCTGAATCATGAACTAACATTTGAACTTATGGCTAATGCATGAATTGGACTCATGTATAAATGCTATTGCATGAAGATGGTAGGATGGATAAGATTGAAATGAAAGAATTAATTAATTAAGGAAAAACTGTAACTGGGTTTTCTAAATGTAGTTTTGATAATGAGTAGCTAACTTTAAGGGAACAGGTACCTGGATGTGCATGGTATAGTACAACTGGTATGGATGTCTACATAGTTTTGTCCTTCTGTGTAAAAAACTTACAGGTGTTGCTTGAACTAAATAGGACACCTGTTCTATTGATATTTCAGCCCTAATCATCAATTAACTATAAAAGGAAAAATAGGCTTTTTTATCAAATAGTTTTTCACAAATCTAAAGAGTGAAGAGTGGCAATAAAACTCTATTTCAAGATTGCTCAAGCATTGCTCAGGTTCTTATCTAACACGACCCAAACCAGGGCCTAGCTGTGTTGGGTTCCTCAAGACTAACCGGGATTCGAGACCACCCCAAATAACTGACCATAACTGCCCTACACCCTATGTCGAATGAATTGCAAATATATATATATATACATATATATATATATAACATAAAAATATGGATCAATCATGAACAAAATACAGTCAAACAGTGTCAGCACCAATACCAATACCAAGCCAAGGCTGACACCAATAACGACATTACCCATGTCAATCCAAACTAGAATCACAAAGCCTCTATTCTAAATAAAAACAATATCGGGTCGGGACATGCCCCCGAACAATGATAAAAACCAAAGTCTTAGAAATAATAAAGTGTGTAGATAAGTCCATACCATAAAATGGAGCCTTCCGGAGTGTTAAAGGACACCACCATAATCCAACACAAAGTTGTCCCCAAATCTAAGTTACTGTGTAAGAGTAGTAGTATTATCGGTTCCTGCATCGCGTGGAGATACAACGCCAGAAGAAAAGTTAGCATTTGAACACTAGAATATACTCTGGAGTTAGGATAAAATAAGGCCAATATTTAGAACCAAGTAAATAACCATATACAATCACATCCATCTATCTATCTATATATATATAATCCATGTCGGGAAAGGGAATCAGGTTTAGCATGCACTTAAAAGCTAAACCTGGGTTTGTGTAGCTTTACCTATATAATGCACCCACACACTACATGGGTCCAGTGTTACCCCTTGGATGGGCCCTAGTGCATGTAGCCATACGAATCAAAGATATCTCATAAGTTTTGGGGATTAACATGTACCCATTTGTCTCCATGATACATATATACAAGTATAACTTAGGGGTTTTCTATGTACCCTACAATTATAAGGTCATCATGACCAACCCTCATATCGGTAAACATGAGTTTTTAGTGTCCGTCCATCGAACTCACACCTTCCCGGTAAGCTATCACAACCTTCTATTATTGCATAATTAAAACCATTAGCATAAACCAACTAACCAATTCCATAAGTTATTAACCAAGGCTTTATGAAGTGGTATCGTCATACCGACTTAACTTGTTGATGATGAATCATCCCTAAATCCTCAAAATTATTCTGATAAAGTTATTATGGATGAAACTTGGGTTTCTCAAAATCTTATTTTGTTGTCAATCAGACCAGGAAAGAGCATAGTTAATTACAAGAAAAACAATGTCAGTAAAACAACAAGAATTTCTTGAAAATGGTTTGGAAGTTTTACTGAAAAGTAGTCTACTATTGAGGAACCTGATCCCAAGATGAGAAAAGTAGATAAAAGAGAATTTGGGACCACTTATACTAATAGAAAGAATGTGGATAAAATTAAGGTTGTATCTAAGGAAGTTAGAAACAAGTTCTTAAAGAATCAAAAGATTTTAATTGGAAGGATTTTTTATTCAAATATGCTAATAGAACATGGTAAAGTGGAATTAGTTGAGATGGTTAAACATCAAGGTTGGATGTATCTCATGAAAGGACCTATTCCCACTATTTTTAGTGAGATAGTAATGGAATTTTATTTTACTTTGGAATTCTTAGAAGAGGGATGAATCTGACTGCGTAGGTCCAAGAATAGAAAATAAAGTTTAATGAGGAAATTTTGGGAGGAATTTTGTAAGTTCCTATATATGGGTGAGAACTATTTACAAGTAGCTACCTTTAATAGTATTCTTAGCAAATGCATCCAAGGTCAAAGAAAAATCTATGGCTGTAGTAAATATGAAATCACTTAAGAGTGAGTATCAATTGGTCTTTAACATTGTAAATAAGATGATTTTGCCTAGATCACAAAAGAAAAACATGGCCTTAACCACTGATCTGTATGTAATAAAATGCCTGGGCATCTTTGAATTCATTAATATACCTTCATTGATGATAGAAAACATTCACAAAGTGGTTCTTAGAAATAATAGAAAGCATGGAATGCCTTATGGATATTGGTTGAACAAGGTATTCAACCAATTTGGTATTGTCTGTAAAAATGGAACCCAAGGGACTATTCTTCAAATGCTTGGCATGAAGATGTTAGTAAAAGGTGAATATGCGTAATTAGGTTGAATTTCACAAAAGGAGTTCAACAAGGAAATATAGGAACTGAAGTTAAACTTGGCTGCCAAGGATGAAAAAATTAGCAAGCTCTAGTTAACAATTGAGAATCTCTCTAAAAGAAGCGGATGTGACTCTAAAATGCTTAGAACTGAGAATGTGAACTGAATAAGAGCATGTCAATCTTAATTGATGAGGTCATTAGCCCGAACACATAGATAAGGCATCTGAGCAACAACCTGAACCTACTCCTTCAAAATGGTTTTCCTAGTCGTTGACTTGTCAATCCTTCCTAATTCCTGTATCTTTTTCCCTAATAATATTCAATTTATTCCTTGCCATGATACTTATTGTCTACTTATGAATGAATCTTTTTTGGTGTGTTAAATTTGTTACCTTTAAATTGTAAAGTTATTCTTTATCTTAGCATTGCCCCAACGGCCATGAGTTAACTAATTTGATTTATTTTACTGTACTCACTTCTCAATTATGCAAAAAAAGGGAGTCCTAAGTTTATATAGTAGGGACTAGGTGCCAGATGAATTGAGTTGCAGATTTTAATGGCATGCTGATAGGGGGAAGTAAGTGATATTCTGAATAAATGAATGAAAGAAGTCATATTGACATAGGGAAGTATGCAAATACACTTATTTAATGTTCATGATGATAGGGTAAAGCAAGAACTTAAGTATTTTTTTCTATAAATGACAACAAGGGTCCAAGTCCCTGTGGTTCATGATGACGGAAGATGTTGATAGGGGAAACATTCATCTTCAGAGTGGTAATCATACTGATTAAATATGATGGATGTGCTCAAAGTTGTATGGTTGGTTTGTCATCATCAAAAAGATAAAAAAATTGTTATATGTAGTTCTGATGATAATCAACTATCTTTAAGGGACCAGGTCCTTGGATGTGTATGGTACAGTATAGCTGGCATGCGTATTAGGCTTAAATCGAGTTTGTAATTAAGAGGTTGATTATACTGAATTTTGTTGGTCGTTGTGAGCTCAAGCCATGGTTTTCCTACCTTGAGCAGGAGTTTCTACATTAAATTTAATGTGTTGTTATTTTCCTTCATAGCCTTTGGTTTTCCTATAAATTAGTATTTGATTGCCTGTTATTGACTTTGATGACCTGGTCCCTCACTGTGGTGCAATACCAAGGGTTCCAAAAGGGTTCAAAGAGAAGAGATGGGGGTAATTGGTCATCATATCTTCTTTTATTTCCTAAGTAGCTCCCTCAACTAATTTGTTTCTCCATAGAACCTTTACTAAACCAACCTCTTTGTTCCTCAGCCTAGGAATCTGACGATCAAGGGTATCAATGGGGACCTCTTCATTTAAGAGATTAACTTTCACACCAATTATTCCTAAAGGGACTACTGATGCTAGGTCACCATGGAAGTTCTTCAATAAGGAGACATTGAATACTGGGTGCATTGATGCCAACTCTGTAGGTAACTCCAACTCATAGTCTACCTTCCATACTTGCTTAAAATCTTATATGGACCATGATACGGGACTTCCCAAGGAACTCTCTAAATGGGGTAAAACAAATAGTCCAAACACACTCTAAAATAGTCCACTAATCTTAAGGATTCGAGGACCAAGATGGAGACCACTCTCGGATTCGCTACTACAACACAATAATGAGATAAAGAGTTGTGTTTTTAAAACCAAATTAAAAGCAAAACAAAAATTACAAGGTGATCACAATGACTACAAGATTTAGATTCAATAACAAGAAGAAAAACACAAGATTACAACACAAACTCTAAACAAGATTACAATGAAAGTAAAAGGATAGATAGATAGACCACATAAAGGAATAATCTTACAAACCCAAGAATGGATAATCTTGGATCCTTAAGGCTATCCACAACAATAAACCTGTCTCTTACAAGGATACAATTTTGGATTCCACCTCCCAAGCATCAATGTTTCTAAGCAAATACAACATACAAGTGATTCCAACCTTGTGAAGTGCCCAAGTTTCGGTTTGGTCACTCCTTCATCTAGAGAGAGCTTGTTAAACGTGTTCTACACTCACAAATATCATCAAAATCTGCTGAATAGAACCCTAAAATTTTCCTTAAATAAATATTACAAAATGGAAGTTAAATGGCCAAAAGACCCTTCAATGAATGGGCTCTCATCAAGTTTAAGTAAGGGGCTGATTTTGGTGTTTTTAATTCCTTCTTTATACTTCATTTTCCACACCAAGTCTTGGGCCCAAATTACACACTCACAAGTCCATATCCACAATTATTCTTGTATCAGACCAACATAACGAGAGCTGCGATTTCTTTTTACCAAACCTCTTCACCCCTTTTATGGTAAAAATTTTTAGATAGATGAGGTCACCAACATTAAACTCAAGATCCTTTCTACTAATATCTACATAGGATTTCTAATAGCTTTGGGAAATTTTTAGCCTTTCTCTAATCAACTGAAACATATTTCGATTCCGAGATCCAATTTTGGTCTTGGAAATGTCTTGTACTGATTTTGGTTTCTCAATTCAGTTAAAGTTTTGTTTTTTTAGTAGTTATTATTGTGATTACATCTTATGCTTTTAATTATGAAAGTTGTTGATTTTATCACAAGCAAGAATAACTAAAAACCCTTAGCTTGAGTTATGGAAAGCCAGATAAATTGATGAAGTAGGAGAAGGGCTACATTTGTTCAAAAACGTTACCAACCCATGCATTGTATTATCTTCACTTTAGTAGCTATCTCAGTTATTGAAAATGTTAGGACCCCTCCTAGATTATTGTTGATTACTCCAAAAGAGGATTAGTGACTAGGAAAAGTTAATTGCAATAGTAATTTAAAGTTTAATTGTCCATCCATGCTACTAGGTATTATCTAAATAAGATGGTTAGCTGCCATCTAATAACTAGAGACTCAAAGGCAATAGTTAACTGGGATCTAGGATTAGGGTTAGTAAGGTGACATCTTAAGACTTAAAAGATAAAGGATAAAATCTTTTTGCTAGTCCAAAAGATGGCTGGTGGTACATATTTTATCAAATTCTGTATGCAAGGTATCGGGTTGGTTAAATAATGTATGATAAGCCTACGGAGTGGAGAAGCCAGGGGGAACACAATACTAGTGTTCACCGATAATTGATTTTAACCAAAGTTAATATTCGCTGCTTGTTCGATATTGATATTTTAAACCCTTATTTACTTTTCCAGTTTTACCCAATGATTACAACAGCTGAAAGCCACAATTCTACGTAATCCCTTGGGATTTGATCCCAACCTTTTTTGGGTTACGATATTTGACAGTGACTGCATAATCTTCAAATTG
This sequence comes from Capsicum baccatum var. pendulum, assembly GCA_030864225.1. Taxonomy (NCBI): domain Eukaryota; kingdom Viridiplantae; phylum Streptophyta; class Magnoliopsida; order Solanales; family Solanaceae; genus Capsicum; species Capsicum baccatum. The sequence continues at coordinate 223,469,525 of CM061552.1, read as the reverse complement.
AAGGTATAGCTTGGGCGTTATCAAAATTTTGCCCTGTTGCTGGGGAACATGGTGTTGAGTTGTGAATCAAGGTTGTTGTAGTTTTTTTTTTTTTTTATTCTTAGTTTTTATATGACGGTGTATGCCTAACACACAAAGTAGAGGTAGTACCTTACTCCTAGTGAATCTGAATCCATAGAGAATCTGACTAACACCTAATAGGATGACGGAATAAAAATGAGATGATATTCCTAAAACGGTTCTTGATGATATACCTCCCATTCTTTCTGAAGGAGTACAGGACATTGTTGACTAATAGATAGGAGTGTTGTTAGAACATTCTACTAATTAGTGGAGAATAGGAGATGCTCAATGGATAGATAGAGAGGTAGATTTAGCCATGCAGAGATAGGAAGCAGACCTACGAGCAACACTTGGTGGTAATCAGAACAAAGCTAGATGTGGTTGTGCTTAAGTTATCCCAACGTACCAATATTTCCTGCCATATGACGATTATGAAGAGGATATGAGGTATGTTTAGTCGATAGAGACTAGATATATTATTCCTTTTGTTTTACCCATAGGAATTAAGTTTGACATAATGAATCCAATAAATCATTTCTTAAATCTGAAGGGTGTATTTATGGGTTTGCCTACAGCTGATGCAAATATGCACCTTATAAATTTCATTGGGATATGAAGTTTGTATTCAAATTTAGGGGTAAATTAGGAAGCATGTAGACTGAGGTTGTTTCCTTTCTCACTTACATGAGAAGCGTCTTTATGGCTAGGGGAACTTTCAAGAGGATCTATCACTACATTGAATGAGTTGTGTAGGAAATTCTAGAATAAGTTCTTTCCTCCATCCAGGATGTTGTAGCTTAAGGATGAGATTTATAATTTTAGGTAGCTGCAATTAAAATCCATATATGAGGCTTGGTTCAGGTTCAAGAAGAAGTTGAGTATGGTGCCCAACCATTAGATTTCAGGGATGAGCTTATTAGATATATTCTATAGTGCCCCGACCATCAGTTACAGAGCCATGGTATACACCATCTCTTGAGGTGCCTTTATGAGACTATGACAGAGTTAGATTTTGATATGCTAGATTAAATCTCATTAACAAACTGAGGGTGAAAAATTTAGGAGGCTGAGAGGGGATCTAGTATGTATGCTATTGGTTCCTTTTGTAACCAAAAAGTATTGATGATTTTGTTGTGCAAGAAATTGCACTATTGGAAACAAATCTTTGGGTACTAGCAAAGCAGTTTGCAGAGAAGGTTCTGATAAAGCGAACACAATAAGAGTACTCGGTTCAACTTCCAAATCTTATGAGTTAGAATTAGAGGAGGAAACAATTATCTGAATCTTTAGTTGGTAGATTTCCGAGCCCTAGGGCAAGGAACCCAAGGTCAAAACTATTATGACAAATATAGAGATCATAGTGGGGAGCAAGATAGTGACTGTAGAAAGAAGGAAGACTATAGAGAAAAGGGAGATAGGTTGACTATAGAAAGAAAGATGACTAAAGAGAAAAGAGAGATAGGTACAGTCTACCTAGCAGACAAGATATAAAGTCAAGATTGGAAGAGATGTTGAATAAGATGGTAAAGGGTCAAGAAAATCAGGAGAATAGCCATAAGGAAATCAAGGCTGACATTTTGGGGTTGGCAAAAAAGTTTGAATCTCATGCCACTGCTATTAAGTAGTTGGACAACAATTCAGGCAGATGTCAGCAACATTGAAATAGAGGCAACCATGTACCCTTTTGAGCAATACTGTGCAAAATTTAAAAAATAATGGTCATGTTCTTGACATTACCACAACGAGTGGAATGAATACAGTAGATCCCCCATCACCTACTGCAGAAGTGCCAAAGTGTTATAATGTTATTATTGATTATACACCTATTGTGTAGTCAAGAAAGGCAACAAGTGGTGATGGTAAAGTTTGTAAGGACAAAGGTAAGTGTCTGGTCATTGATCAAGAAATAAGATAAATTCTAAGACAACCCCACCTTTCCCTCAGAGATTGCCGCAGTAGAGAGTTGAAGGTAAGTTTAAGCGATTCATTAAGGTGTATTGAAAGAGATAAGCTTAAACATACCTCTTCTTGAGCATTGAAGAAGATGCTTGGATATGACAAGTTTATAAAGCAATTGATTATAAAGAATAAAATAGGTGTAATTAAGGATGTTGATAGGCTGCACCACTGTAGTGCATTCACGACAAGGTGATCCTAGAGCATTCACTATATCATGCACTATATGGTCATCCGGGTTTGCTAATGCCTTATATGATTTAGGAACCAACATAAATTTAATGCTGCTATCTATATTCAAGACACTGGGCTTGAGCCCTCCTGAGCTGACTATAATGCAATTGCTGATGGCTGACCGCACTTTAAAAAAACCATTAGACATCTCTTTTGATATGATTGTGAGAGTTGATAACGTCCTATTTCAAGCTGAGTTTGTCATTCTGGACTGTGAGGTTGACACTGAGATACACATCATATTTGGGAGACCATTTATAGCTATAGGTAAAATGATGGTTAACATAGAGAAGTGAGAGCTGAAGTTCAAAGTCAACAGTAAGGATGCCATGTTCAACATCTAAAAAATAATAAAGAAGTCGTACGGCATGAGGGTGGTGTTGGTAATAGACTACATTGATGACCTAGGAGGATATTCTTATGGGTATCTTGATGAATTTTAAGTAATCATGGTACCCACGCCGTGTCGCGATGTTAAATCTAAAGCTAGGTGGGAGGAAACCCAGTATTTTAGTGTTCTTTATAGCTTGTGGATTTACGCAGAATATGGTAGGATTGAGACATTCAAAACTTCCCAAGTAAGGGGACTTTGAAACAAACCCATCAAGGTCACAAGTCTCACTTGGGCTAGGTAATATTGAGCGATAATTGGAAAGAAGAAATTTTGAGGATAATAATGGAAGTTCTGTACTTTGACACATAATCATACTTCTTGAGCTGTAAATCAAGTTACAAAACCATAAGTAGCTGGGTAAAAACTAAAATTCAAAGTCTAGGAAGTAAAATATTAGGCCACAAAATTAGGCACACATGCGCCCAACACATGCGGACCGCAGTTGGTATATGGTCCCATAAGAAGGCTGTATGTGGCTTATTTTTTAGGCCAAATTTAAATCAAAATTTTGAGCCCACCAATTCTTATTTAAGACCTAATTTGTCCCCAAACTATTTAAACATATTTTTCTTAGTCTAACCCATTCTAATCCATAAAATCTCATGTTTTCAATTTAAATTCAAACTTCTTCCTCAAAGCATAAACTAATCCCGCACTTAGAAAAAGGCTAAATTGAAAATTATTTGGGGTAGAAAATTTTTCCATTACACAAATACATGCTCAATTTATGGTTTTACTATATTTTTTATTAGTTCACTTTCAGATTCTCAAAGAAAAGGTAACTTTCTCGGGTCCAAATAGTTATGTTTTGATCTAAATAGTAAACAAGCAAGTTGATATGTTTATTTTCATAAAAAATATATAGAATTAAACATTCTTGTGTGTAGGATCCTTCAACTAGCCAAACATCTATATGTAGGGCTTTATTTTGAATTAAATTCTAAGGTTAGGCCTGAATGAAAGCTTAACTTAAACAAGTAGAGGAATACCAAAAATTGGGAATGTTTGTTTGCATTGAAAATAAATATTCTTGATATATGTGTGAACATTGTACTTGTTGGGACTACAAATAAGTCATTAGGGTGTGAAAATTAAGGAAAAATTCAAACTTCTTGAATTTTGAGTTTTTCTTTAACTTTTGCAATCCCTCATTTTTGTTGGAAACTAATGACTAGTTTTTCAGGTAGATGGCACCAAAAGATGTTAAAAAGAAGTTTGATACATAAAGGAGATGGTATGAGTCCCCCAAATCCAATGGTTTGGTGGAGGAGTACTCGATTGTACAACTTAGAGAAGCTATAGGTGGGGTGACACATAAAGTTACTAGAGGATAGGTATGCCAAGTAGATTAGACTATCATTTAGGCATGATGAGATAGCTGTGACCTGAGCACTCATAGTGGGGTAGAAGGCCTTCCATTGCCTAGGATTCAAGCTGAGGCTATTCAGGTTGTCTAGGCATCCCAGGCAGTTCTAGCTAGACCAAGGATGAAGTCAGCACAGATAATACGTCCACACTCTCCTCTATTGATTTATGATGATAATGAGGAAGAGTCAGATTTTAAGACATCTTCATAGGTTATAGCTTGGGATCCCCATTCTGAGGTAGCGTCCCATACCTTATTCGAGGTTGCGGAGCAAGAGAAGCTATTAGTGGTACCCTAGTCTAAGGAGGGTACCACAACTCATGCATAAATTCTAGGTTTACCTCAGTATGATGAGGGTACAAAATAGACTTTCCATGAGGTGACCATTATATATGATGAGGCACCAACATAGTGGGAATAGAGTTTTGCATCCCCTACATATGCCTTGAATACACCTCTTAACGAGGATAACCTTAGGTAGTATGTAGAGGGAATGAGGATGATATATGATATAGAAAGTTGTATCTAAGTTAACAGTAGTTCTATAAGGATTGTTTTTGTAGTGTGCAAGATTGATATATCTAGAATGAGTAGAGTACCACTATTGTAGGCTTTCTTTGACCGTTATAAGTTGGAGTAGATGACTAGACCACTCGATTCTTACTATTCAGCTTTGATATAAAAGTTTTATAAATCATATTTTGCCACAGTATTTCTTATAATGTATATGTTTCCAGTCCTGATGAGACATTTGGAGCAGCCATAACTTGAGTAGACCTTGTAAGAGGGGTCAACACTGATCTTTTAGCAGAGACTATCTGTCGGGTTATTTTTGGTACAAACTATATCACTCCCACATCCGTAATAGAGTGTGACAACAAATTAAGTATCGCATAGGATGTACATATCATGAGAGAGAGAGATCATATACGTGAGAGAGTTTATATGGCTAGGTGGATAGCCAACTATATTTCACCATTAGGTGATGAGACCCCATTGATTGAGGGACATGGTATGATAAAGAAGGCCTCATTGATGTTTTATTTAAATTTTTGGTGGTTGATCATCAGATATCAACTATTCTTGACTACTCCAAATAATTTATTGACTTGGAAAAGAGTCACCCTAATTGATAGTATGAAGGCCGGGTATGCTATTGAATTTGGATCCATCATCTGGCATGAGTTTAGATAGAGCCTTTAGGGAGGCGATGAATTTTCCATTCTTAGGATTTTTATAAAGATTTTATGATGAGGTGGTGTACCAGTGATAAAAGGGAGTCGATAAGAAAGTACTTATGATAACCACTACACAAATGAAGACTATGAAGAATCTGGCATGCTTGGCCCTTCTCACAAGACTTAATTGGTCTGATGCAGTACCTTGGGTCTAGCCTGATATACCTTTAGTTTCCACAGAGCCTAGCGATGTGCATAGAGGTGATGTGGGATTTAGTTTGAATCTTGAGATAGAGGAGCATAGAGTGGGCCCAGATTTAAGTATCTGGTTGAGGTGACACAATCCACTTTTTTATCTACCCCATCTTCCAGTTTAGAGCCAGTGGGTGCTTATTTATTTACCATTACCCGTCCACTACAGTTGCTACTATAGATATGAATTTTGTATCTTATAAGTATTTGTAGAGCCTAGTGGACGGTCAGAGAGTCACTGATGAGTGGTTTCGTGTTGTTGAGACCGAAATGGCTGCTCTTTTTTGACAGATCTGACCATGGGTCCATACTAGAATAAAGACAGCAAAAGCTAGATGGGATGCCATACACAGAGCTTTTATGTTAGAGTTATATGCTGATTTATAGGCATGTATTAATGCTTTTGAGAGATATGTTGTAGCCTGATTTTTAAAGATTGAGATGCTAGAGCTAGGTCATTTTAAAGAGGAGATGGATACATTGTGAATACATGTACGCTCTCTCATAGAGAGACATATGATGGTTTATCCTCTAGTCATATCCAAATGGTTGAGATATCACCTCTGTGCGGGCCTAGGCACTTTGATATATTTGTGAAGGATTACGAAGAGGTCCCATATGAATAGGACTTTAAAAACTCTAAACATGATTGGATGGATTCTACAGATTTTGAGAGACAGAGGCATGCAAAGATAGCAGCGGATGCAGCGTCTAGTAGTGCAACTCCACCACCAGCCCCTCTGCCAGTGGATATTCCCCCATCTGGGGATGCTCATGATAAAAATTCATAGTTAACCCCAGGTATGTCCTCATTCCCTTTGTTTTATATTATTTTAGTGCATTGGGATAGTTTGTAGTTTTCAATTGGGATAGATTATACCATAGTCTTCGCAGGTTTTTAATGTTGTTCCTTTTTCATTCGGTCATTGTATGGTTGTAGAATGACATGTCTAAGATAAAATTATGTTGTATTGTGTTTTGTTTGTATTGCATTTTTTGTGTAATCTGGAGATTTTTATGTTTTTAAGGCAATTCTTTTGTTTTTTGATTGATTTTTGAGAAAAATAATACCCTTCAAAATTGTGTAAATGTATATATATTTGAACATTATGGATCTTGTTATGACATTAGGATATTGCTAATAACTGCATGAACCAAATAAGTAGTATCTTGTAATATTGAATTTGGTCCATGTGTGTGAGATGCTACTTAGTTCGCTTTGTGTGTTGAATTTAGAAATTGCCTGTTAGTCTTGCCTAGGTTGTAGGATAGTCGATTAGTAAAGGATCATAGGCCGTTGTTGATTTTAGTCGACTTTTAGCCTAAATGACCTTCCTAATGTGAAATTGTATCCCTTGACCCATGTTTGAGCCAGATAACATGTTTTTCTTGTTTCACCTTCCACCTACCCATTTATGTTATAGTAACCTATTTTGGCCTATTTCTCCTTGGAGATTGTGCACCACAACTCAGAGAAATCACCTAAGTTGAGGCTGGCTCATCTACAAAGGTCAACCTATTATCCAACTGGACCTATTCCTATCAAGTCATATGAGACTCATCCAAATAAAGAACTAAAACAAGAATACATGAAAAACTTGATGAATAACTAAAAAAGGCTAGAGACATGTCTAACTCATAGGCTACCTCCCTAAATCTCTAAAGGATCTCAAATAATTCAATATAAGTGAGGCTAAGATCTTTCTTCTTCCCAAACTTCATCATGTCTTTCATGGGTGATACTAGAAGGAAAACTCAATTACCAACTCCAAACCTTAAAGAAAGAAGCGTACTGTCAATATAAGTCTTTGGACTATTTTGGTTGGCTGAATCCTATCCTATATGACTCAAACTCTATCTAATGACTCTTGAAGAAAACAATACCTCATTGCTTATAATTTGAATTCCTAAATAAACCAACTAGAGATTTTCACTGCATACCGTACAAATGAATCTGATGGAGCTACCTGGATACTCAATGGTAGTTATTATTGTAGTCAAACTCTGTTAGGGATATAAAATGCTCCAAATGACCTCTATAATCCATGATACAATCTTGGATCATATTAGTTAATACCTAAATTATCCACTCTTACATTTTGTTATGACCCGAGACTACCCCTAGTGGTAACACGATTTTTAGAGTCACAACTGACCCAAGACAACCCATGGCATAGAATTTGAAATAAATACTAGAGGACTATAACAAAATACTGAGTGGTAGTTAAATAAAGTAAACTAATAAGGAATTGTCATGATATCTATTTAAATACTGTCTGAAAACACTCAATGAAACTAAAAAGGAACATGTCTAACTGTCTGGCTATATAATTGTCTGAAAGCCTCTATACTCAATGAGTTGTTGGGATAGGCCCTAAACTTACTAGTCCTCGGCTAATGAGGACTCACTAAGGCTGCAGCTGAGTGTCATGTGAATGCGCTAAGGGTGGTCCGGGTACTAAGCGTCCAAACCTATATTATAAGACAATATAGTTCAAAGAAGTATGCTATCATTACTTTTAATATACTGAGTATGCAAGATGACAAACTAGCTAATATACTGATATACTGAGCATGAATATGAAAATCGAATACAAGACAAAGTATAAACATTGTTGTGTTTCTAAATAACTGAATAATTGAATATTTTACACTTGGTCATGCAAACCTAAATTGAACTGAGGACTGTGGGAGCTAATAATAACCAACATACCCCAATATAAGCAAATCAGGTTCAAATATTTAACCCCAATTTGAAGGGTACTTGTACCTTGCCAAGGGTACCAATACTGACTGTCATGGATCCACTACAATAATGTCCCATAGGACTAGGTTGTTAATCCTAAACTGATGGGTTACCTTTTATACTATATGATAACGTCATAGTCCTATAACATAGGGAATACTACTAATGGTCTCTGCCTAACTGATGGGGAAGCCATCATCCCTTTATTCACTCGATGCTAAGTATTACTCCCAACTGAATAACACTGAAGTATAACTAAAACATGACTGATACTGATATGCTTAAATCATGGCACTCTCAAAATAACAATGCATGAAAATCTAAAGTTATCATGAACATATAAATTGAGGTATGTTTAAGCTCCTTGATACCAAGTGTTCATAACCCACAAGTAATGACTAATGCAATGGAAAAGATGGTATCAAAAATTGATCATGGAAGAGAATGTCATGAATATGGATTAATATTTCAATAACGAATCATGATATGGAATTTCATAATTCTTCGACACATGGAGACACAAATATTATGGGGAAACATGTATTCATCATTCATACACAAAATAAATTTAAAAATTTGAACATAACTCATATTTGACCTAGAACTTAAAAATAATGGGAAAGGAAACTTTACATGAGAATGGAGGAATTAATGGGACTCAATGGGTGGAAGGGACCCATTGATGAAATCCCACATACCTGAAAGCAAACTCCTTGGAGAAATCTTCTTGATATTTAAACTTTTTTGATGAACCCTAGTTTAGCTTTGGAGAGAAGAAATTGTTTTTCTTGTTGTGTGTTGAATGATTTCTGAGTTATGAGAGGTTAGAATAATTTTTACCCTTGATAACTGATGTTGTGAAGGCTTAAACATCATGGGTTTTAAGTTAAATGGGGTGAAATTTACTGAAAAGACCTTGTTAAAATCATGCTGGAATTTTGGTCCCAGTTGTTACGGCTCACCCAACTACTCATACCCTCTGATATGAGATCCTGCGTTCTGAGACTTTTTTTTAAGGTAATGCCACCCCCTCCTAATGACTCGTTAAGTCTGACCGCGAGTCATTAGGAGTATCCGTAGTGTGAGACTCACTTTCTAGGTTTAACTTCTCTTAAGGTTATGGGTCCACCCTATAACTCATTGTCACTAATAACAAGTCGGGAGGTAGAATTATTACCCTCAAAATAAATTTAGGGGTCCTCATTAGTGTGGCTATAAGTCTACACGATGACTCGTTAAGTATGATAACAAGTAGTGTGTTGGAATCTTACGACTGAATAGAATCTCCAGGTTAGACACTACTATTGTAATGATTCTAAGTTACTATTGGTAACAAGTCGTTGCCTGAATTATTACCATTGGTAGCCTGACAAACTCTTGGGGGAAAATTTCTCTAACTTTTTGCCACGACATCAGATTGAGGCAAGACTTGTGGGATTGGAAAAATTAATTTAATGGCCTATCCTTTGATGGGCTTAGATCTTGAAAACTTAGGGTATTACAATATCTCCCTCTGGGGATAATTCTCCCTCGAATAAAATTAACTAAAATGAGAGGCTAGGGAAAACTGAGATCTCACACTGAATGTTTACGAGCTGAATCATGAACTAACATTTGAACTTATGGATGATGCATGAACTGGAATCATGAATGCATGCTATTACCTGAACATGGTAGGATGGATGATATTAAAATGAAATAATCAATTAATTAAGGAAAAATGTAACTGGGTTTTGTAAATGTAGTTTTGATGATGAGCAACTAACTTTAAGGGACCAGGTACTTGGATGTGCATGGTACAATACAACTGGCATGCATGTCTGCATTGTTTTGTCCTCCTGTGTAAAAAACTTACAGGTGCTGCTTGTACTAAATAGGACACCAGTTCCATTGATATTTCAGCCCTAATCATCAATCTGCTACAAAAAGGAAAATAGGCTTTTTTATCAAATAGTTTTTGCATAAATCTATAGAGTGAAGAGAGACAATAAAACTACATTTCAATATTGCTCAAGCATTTCTAATGTTCTTATCTAACATGACTGAACTAGGGCCTTGTTGTGTTAGGTTCCTCAAGCCTAACTGGGATTGGAGACCACCCCAAATAACTGACCATAACTGCCCTACACCCCATGTAGAATAAATTTTGAATATATATATATATATATAACATAAAAAGATGGAACAATCATGAGTCAAATACAGTCAAACAGCATTATCCCCAATACCAATACCAATATCGAGGCTGACACCAATACCAACATTGCCTATGCCAATCTAAAGTAGTATTACAAAGCCTCTATTCGAAATTAAAACAATATTGGATTGGGACATACCCTCGACCATAGATAAAAACCAAAGTCTTAGAAATTACAAAAGTATGTAGAGAAGTCCATACCATAAAACTGAGCCTTTCGGAGTATGGAAGCTCACCACTTTAATCTAACACAAAGCTGTCCTCGAATCTAAGTTACTGTACAAGAGTAGTAGTATTGTTGGTTCCTACATCGCATGGAGATTCAACTCCAGAAGGAAAGTTAGAAGTTGAATACTAGAATGTACTCGGGAGTTAGGATAAATTAAAACCAACATTTAAAACCAAGTAAATAACCATATACAATCACATCCATCCATACATACATATGTATATATAATCCATGTAGGGAAAGGGAATTAGGTTTAGCATGCATTTAAAATCTAAACCTGGGTTTTTGTAGCTTTACCTGTATAATGCACCCACACGCTATATGGGTCCAGTGTTACCCCTTGGACGGGCCCCAACGTTTGTAGCCACACAAATCAAAGATATCTCATAGGTGTTGGGGATTCCCATGTACCTTTTTGTCTCCATGTACCAACCCTCATATCGGCAAACATGAGTTTTTAGTGTTTGTCCATTGGACGCACACCTTCCCGGTAAGCTATCACTACCTTCTATTATTGCATAATTAAAACCATTAGAACCAACCAACCGACCAACCAATTCCATAAGTTATTAACCAAGGCTTTATGAAGTGGTATCATCATACCGACTATAGCTTGCAATCAATGTTATTAGCCAACACTTATGGTATTCTTATGTACCCCACATGATTTCCAATTACCAAAACCATGACCACCAAGGCCTTACCAAATTATTTAAAACCATTTAAGAAAATTCAGGCTCCATTACCATATTATGCAATGCAATAGTTTTAATAAAAGTGAAACTATATGACAAAATCATTCTCATAGGCAATTTAACAAACATGTTGAGGGCATATAGCTTCCAAAACTAAAACCAAGAACCAATTGACCATTACCATGCAAACACATGTTCAAACCACAATTATAATATGAAAAATCAAAAGAAAAGCATAGGAAAACAATATCCAACCATTTACAACCAAAACCCCAACAAATAATTTAAAACAAAACAATACCCACAATTAAGTCATAAGAACCATTAATTAAACATGAATTTAGTTGAAATAAAAATGAGGGAGGAGTAACATGCCTTATTCAAGAAGATCCACAAAAAGAACTTGACTCTTGAGCCTTAAGATGAACAGCTTCGAAGAACCCTAGCCCCAATTTTCTTGAGAGAGTCTAGAAAGAGTTTTAGGAGTGTTTAAAATATGTTTTTGATTGATATAATAGGGTAAATAAAGTCCCAATAGTGTTGTAAATCATGGGGTCAAAAGGGGTTAAGAGGGGAAACATCTAGAATACCCCCAACTTAAACTATAAAAATCACCCCAGGAGGGTACGACTCCCTTTCCCCTTGACACGTACACATAACATACAAATAGTACCCATTACTCGTACTCTAAACAGAATATTGGACATCACACACTATCCACCATACTACTCCCTTTATGTAAGTCGTACCTTCATCATATGACAATTACTTAGAACCATACCGTAGGTATCCTGCCAATGGTATGACACACTGATCAATATATGAGTGACTTTTCTCACTCGTACCATCTCCATATGACTTCTAAGGTGTCCATTTGTATCTTGGATAGTAACCAACAAAAAACAGACTGAGTAAGACCTCTTAATCATACCCACATCATACTACTAGTAATCCTACGTCGTATGATTGCAAGGGAGTTTAAAACTCAAGAAATTTCTAAGGGTCAAAAGCAAGGTATTTCGTTATCTTTGTAGTATGATTAAAGAGTGAGTGAGTGTTCTTGAATGCTGATTTGTAATCAAAATACTCATACTATAAGAGTAGTGATTTTTTATGTTGAAAGAAGTGCTTAGCTATAGTTTCCTGAGATTGTTGCTAGTTAGAGTTAACCAGGTTTTGAGGGTCCTTGGTAGAGTTTTCAAGATGAGATTCTATTAGAGTTATTACAAGCAAAATAAGCCTAGAGTTAGGTTGAAATTGAGTCTGTAATCAAGAGGTTGATTTTAGTGGATTTCATTAGTACTTGTGAGTGAAAGTCATGGTTTTTCCTCCCTTAAGCAAGGGAGATTCCACATTAAATTTTGTGTGTTGTTATTTTTATTCATAGCTTATAGTTTTCCTGCACTTTATTGTTTGATTTCCTGTGATTGACTTTGAGGTACCTTGTCTATCACTGTGTGGTGCAACCTACAAGGGTTCCAATAATTAGTATGAGAACCAAAACACTATAAAAGGTTAACACCTAGAGTGATTTTGTTATCATGGCTACTCCACATAACCTGGAAGAAGGGAAATCTACCACAAGACCACCTAGATTTAATGGATAGTTCTACGGGTAGTGGAAAACAAAGATGTTGAGTTTATTATGACTGAAGATAGTGAGCTGATAGATATAATTATTGATGGTCCTCATGTTCCTGATAAAGAAGTTAGAGAAAGAGAGGTTACTAAGTTGGTGGTTAAAAGTAGGAGAGAGTACAATAACAAAGTTAGGAAGAAGGTTGAAAAGAATAACAAGGCTAAAAAATTGCTAGTTTATGGTATAGGGCCTAATTAATATAACAAGATTTTTGCATGTGAAAATGCTAAAGAAATATGAGATTGCTTAAAAACTTCTCAAGAGGGAGATTCCAAAGTTAACATGCTGACTAGCTAGTATGAAACCTTCACCATGAAAAAAGGAGAAACTATTCAAGAGATGCATACTAGGTTTACTTCTATCATTAATGAGTTCCACTACTTAGGAGAAACAATTACTTTATACAAATTAGTGAAAATCCTTGGGGTTCTTCCTAAATCCTGGGAAAGAAAAGTGGGGTCTATCACTGAGGCTAGCAACTTGAAAACTCTCACCATGGATAAACTCATTGGGAATCTAAAGACCCATGAATTTAAAAACCAGCAAGGGCATGAGAAGATGGAGTTAAAAAAGGTAAAATATGTGGAACTAAAAGTATTTAAATCATACTCTAATGAAGAAGACACTGATGTTGCCTATTTGGAAAAAATAAAAGTTTAAGCTATGAAACAAAGGGTCTAGTTTAAAAAAAGTAGGAGTAACAGCAAAAAGGGAGGAACTATCGAAGTTTGTCACAAATGTGGGAGTCTTGAACATTTTTTTTAAGGATTTTACAATGCAAAAAAAGGACTAGCAAGATTATCACAACACTGGAGGTGACAAAGGAAGAAATAGGGACTAGGTCCCTATAAAATCATGTAGAAAAGGTGCAACTGATCTTGTAGCTAAATAAGACTTAGCCGATTAGGGTTACCTTTAGTGAATCTGATGATGAAGAGAAGTCAATAGATATTTCCATGATTGAAGTGGAAGATTAGAAAGTGATCTTTGATTCTTTGTTTAATTTTATAGAAGACACTGAAAATGAAGAAGAAAATGAGGTAGCTATCAGTGACATTAAAATAACCTTGAAAATTATTCTGATAGAAAGATTAAAAATTTAGAAAATGAATTGATTGATACAGTGTTCAAACTGAGTACTGAGAAAAATAGTCTAGAAGAAAATATAGAGAATCATGAGCTTGAATTAATTGCCTTAACTCCCCAAATTTCTAAAATAGAAGAACAATTTTATATGATACAATTTAACAAGCTGAGTTTGGTGAGCCAACTGAAGAAAGTATATGCTTCTAATGGTAAAGGGAAGAAAAAAGCCCCACAACTTCAAATTGAGCTTGAAGAGAAGCTGAAGAATTCTCAAAAGCATTTTATTTTTGTAGTACAAAAGAATTAGTAGTTAGAAAGGGACCTGGTCCGTGTAAGAGAAGAACTCAAAAAATCCCTTCTATGGACTTCATCCTCATAAATCCGTTTGAACGTAACTAGTTAAGGAGTTAATAATGATAAGGGCCTTAAGGATCAGAAAAAAAACTGATTCATCTGGGTCACAAGGCAAGGTTGATCAAACTGACAAAAAAAACATATAAATTCTTGTGCACTCATTGTGGAAAAGATGGACACCTAAAAGAAGATTGTCTAAGCTGGCTCAGAGCAACAATAATCAATGAAGGACATATCTAGAAGTGGAGTATCTATACAAAAGGTATAAGACCTTTAAAAAACATGTAGAAGACCACACTACCAAAATGGAGAAAGAAAGATATAATTAGACCCTGTCCTACTTTTGGGAACTCAAATTCAAATGAGTTGCCAAGTCTAAGAAATGATTGTAAGAGCAGGAGGGAGAAAAGGTTTGCAATCAGAAAAATATTATTATTATTAATTAATTGCTCAAGGATATGAATGAAAGGTCTGATTGTACTCTCTTTCCTAAGACACTTCAAGGTGAAGGTGTCTTATGTGAATAGGTAAAAAAAGGGTCAAAATTTGCATGCATCTGATGAGAATAGTTAAGTGACTAATAATTTTTAAGAAAATGATGAAGGATGATTTAAGATCTTAATTATAAACATTAGCTTAAATAGAAGAATTCAAAGAAGTGTCTAGTCAAGAATTCAAAGGGACCTAGTCCCAGTGGAATTTACTTTTAAAGGATCAAACTTGAAGTACATATCCTCTTATCTTCATGGACATTTAAAGTTTATATCTGGAGGGAAGAGTGCAAACAAGAGCCTAAGTCTGAAATCTCATGGCTTTTTCAGCATTCCTATCCCAAGAATATGCTGATAATGATTTAAAAGTGATTGGCAAGTTTAAAGTAATCCAGAAGGAACTCTGGACATTTAAAGAAATCTAACTCTAGGACCTGATCCTCAAAACTATTTCCAGAACAAGTCATGGTATGATGTGGTGTAATGAATCGAACAAGAAAATGCTGAGATTGATTAGAGAAGCCTGACCTACTATTATTTGTATCTGTTTTTCTTCACAAAATTTATCTATGTTTAGGAGGTAGGTATCCTTGGTTAATTAAGTATATGTTGGTGTAAGTCAGTACCATGGATTTGAAGGTATATATATATGGGAACAACTTTAGAGGTAGACAGATGTGACAAGCACAAAGTTGAGAATCCACTCAAACTAAAATGGGACCTGGTCCTATCTCTAAGGTTAGTATCTTGTATGTGCAAATTTTATTTGTTCTATCAAGAAAGAGACACGTCCTCCTTGTCCCTATGTCATAGAAAAAGTTGTCCTATTCGAAAAAGTAAAGGTAAGTCTCCTAAAATTAGAAATTGATCATATCTTGTTCCCCTAGAAAACCCTTCATGGTTCTCATTATTCATTCAATCTTGCTATACCTGCTCCTTCTCTCATTAAAAAGAAAAATCCAAAATCCAAATAGCCCTTCTAAGAAAAGTACCTTCTTGATGGATGTAGCTCTACCGATTTCCTATCCTCCAAAGGATTCTAAGCTTTGCATTGTGAAAAATCCCTTGCCACAAACCTTCCTGAAAAACATCCTGATTCTCCTACTCTTACAAAGCTTAACTTCCTCATTACTTAACCTGTTGATGAAGAATAATCCCTGATTCGTCAAAATTGTTCTGATGAGGTTATGATGGATGAAACTTGGGTTGATAAAAATCTCATGTTGTTGTCAATCAGACCAGGAAAGAGCATAGTTAATTACGAGAAAAACAATGTTAGTAAAACAGTAAGAATTTCTTGAAAATAGTTTGGAAGTTTTACTGAAAAGTAGTCTACTATTGAGGTACCTGGTCCTAAGATGAGAAAGGTAGCTAAAAGAGAATCTGGGATCACATATACTAAAAGAAAGAATGTGGAGAAAAGTGAGGTTATATCTAAGGAAGTTAGAAACAGGTTCTTAAAGAATCAAAATGTTTTTACTGGAAGGATTTTTTATTCAAATATGCTAACAGAACATAGTATGGTGGAATTAGTTGAGATGGTTAAACATCAAGGTTGGATATATCTCATGGAAGGACCTATTCCCACTATTTTTTAATGAGATAGTAAGGGAATTCTATTTCTCTTTGGAATTCTTAGAAGAGGGATGAATCTGACTGCATAGGTTCAAGAAAAGAAAATAAAGTTTAATAAGGAAATATTGGGAGGAATTTTTAAGTTTCTATATATGGGTGAGAACTATTTCCAAGTAGCTACCTTTAGTAGAATTCTTAGCAAATACATCCAAGGTCAAAGGAAATTCTGTGGCTACAGTAAATATGAAATCACTCAAGAGTGAGTTTCAGTTGGTCTTTAACATTGTAAATAAGATGATTTCTCCTAGATCACAAAAGAAAAGCATGGCCTCAACCATTGATCTGTATGTAATGAAATGCCCGAGTAGCTTTGAATTCATTAATCTAACTGCATTGATGATAGAAATCATTCACAAAGTAGTTCTTATAAAGAATATAAAGCATGAAATGCCTTATGGATATTGGTTGAACAAGGTATTCAACCAATTTGGTATTGTCTGTAAAAATGGAACCCAAGGGACTATTCTTCAAATGCTTGGCCTGAAGACATTAGTCAAAGATGAATATGCTCAATTAGGTTGAATTTCACAAAAGGAGTTCAACAAGGAAATATAGGAACTGAAGTTCAACTTGGCTGCCAATGATGAAGAAATTAGCAAGCTCTAGGAGACAACTCAGAATCTCTCTAAAAGAAGAGCATGTGACTCTAAAATGCTAAGAACTTAGAATGTGAATTGAATAAGAGCATATCAATCTTAATTGATGAGGTCATTGGCCTGAATACATAGATAAGAAATCTTAACAACAACCTAAACCTACTTCGTCAAAATGGTTTTCCCAGCCGTTCACTTGTTAATCCTTCCTAATTCCTGTGTTTTTTTCCCTAATAAAATTCAATTTATGCACTGCCATGATACTTATCATCTACTTATGAATGAATCTTTTTTGGTGTGTTACATTTGTTACTTTTAAATTGTGAAGTTATTCTTTATCCTAGCATTGCCCCAATGGCCATGAGTTAACTGATTTGATTTATTTTACTTTACTCACTTTTCAATTATGAAAAAAAAGGCAATACTAAGTTTATATAGTAGGGACTAGGTACCAGGTAAATTGAGTTGCAGATTTTAATGGCATGCTGATAGGGGGAAGTAACTCATGTGCTGAATAGATGAATGAAAGAAGTCATGTTGACATAGGGAAGTATGAAAATACACTTAATGAAGGTTCATGATTATAGGGTAAAGCAATAACATAAGCATTTTTCTATAAATGACAGTAAGGGTCCAAGTCCCTATGGTTCATGATGGCGAAAAATATTGATATAGGAAACATTTATCTTCAGAGTGGTAATCATACTGATTAAATATGATGGATGTGCTCAAAGTTGTATGGTTGGTTAGTCATCATCAAAAAGTGGGAGAATTGTTATATATAGTTCTAATGATAAGCAACTAGCTCTAAGAGACCAGGTCCTTGGATGTGTATGGTACAGTATAGCTGGCACGCGTGTCTACACAGTTTAGTCCACTCGAGTAATAAAATTGTAGGTGCTGGTTGTACTGAATAGGACAACTAGTGTAATGATATTTTAACCCTAATTATCATTCATCTATAATAAGAAAAAAAAGCTTTTTCATCAAATAGTTTTTGCACAAACCTAAAGAGTGAAGAGAGGTAAAAAAAACTCCATTTCAATATTGCTTAAGCATTGATCATGTTCTTATCATTATAGTATGATTAAAGTGGGAGTAATTTTTCTTATGTTCTGATATTTTAATTAACTTCTCATGCTATAAGTGTAGTGTTTACTTGTGCTGAAAGAAGTGCTTAGGTAGAGTTGCCAAAGCTTGTTAGTGGTTAGATTTAACCAGGTTTTAAGTTTCCTTGGAAAAGTTGCTAACATAAGCTTGTACTAGAATTATTTTGAGTGAAAGGAGCCTAAATTTAGGCTTAAATCGAGTCTATAATTAAGAGGTTGATTATAGTGGATTTTGTTGGTGCTTGTGGGCTCAAGCCATGGTTTTCCAACCTTAAGAAGGGGTTTCCACGTTAAATTTAGTGTGTTATTTTCCTTTATAGCCTTTAATTTTCCTATACTTTAGTGTTTGATTGCCTGTGATTGACTTTGAGGTCCTGGTCCCTCACTATACGGCGCAAAACCCAAGGGTTCTAATAGGGTTCAAAGAGAAGAGATGGGGGTACTAGGTCATCATATCTTCTTCTGCTTCCCAAGTAGCTTCCTCACCTAATTTTTTTATCCATAGAACCTTTACTAAACTAAACTCTTTGTTCCTCAGCCTAGGAATCTGACAATCAAGGGTCTCATAAGGACCTTTTCATTTGAGAGATTACCTTCCACACCTATTATTCCTAAAGGGACTACTGATGCTGGGTCACCATGCAAGTTCTTCAACAAGGATACATGGAATACTGGGTGTATTGATGCTAACTCTGTGGGTAACTCTAACTCATAGGCTACCTTCCTATACTGGCTTAAATCTTATATGGACCAACATAACAAGTGATGAGATTCCTTTTTACCAAACCTCTTCACCCCTTTCATGGGTAAAATTTTTAAATAGATGAGGTCACCAAGATTAAACTCAAGATCCCTTCTACTCACATCTACATAGGATTTCTGACAGATTTGGGAAATTTTCAGCCTTTCTCTAATCAACTTAATGTTGTCCATCACCTCATGTACAAACTCTGGCCTTATGAAAGTAGCTTCATGATGTTCTTTATAAATATAGCACTTTCAACACTTAAAAATATGAAAATACTCATGTTTCTTAGGTTGTTTGATTAGATATGATGTGTTTTTGGTATATTTTTCTAGAAACTAGGTTTTGGATGCAACGTTCAAGAAAAAGATTAAAAATTAAGTTTTTGTCTTCTTAGTTGATCATTTTAGGTGTTCATGACATTTTTCGAATGTATGTGATCCAAGTATGTGTTGAAACTTGAAGTTTGGAAGCTTGGTTAATAGATTTTGAAGGCCTGACACTTACCCGTGTCTACATGTGGACCACATGTAGCACATGTGGTTAGTAGATGACTAAGGTAAGTACCAAAACTTAAGATCTGGAGAGTGAAAGAGATAAATAGGAATTTCCACTACTTACCTAAGTCAACGTGCAGACAACATGTAGTGCATGTCATCCGCATATGGGTAATGTAAGTACTAGAAGTCATACATACATAGAGTAGACAACTGTAGGAATTTTTTTGGAAGTTATCCATGTGTACATATATCCATGGTTACGCAGCAGTGGCCATACGCCTAAGGCTAAGACACTTATAAACACAGGTAAGTGGCCACCGACCCTTTTTTGTCCATTTTCATCTTGGATTTGATTTTAAGGTTTTCTCGTGTACTATAAATACCCTTTATGTGTGTTTTAGTAGAAGAAAGCACTCTTGATACTAACAAACATATTTTAATTCTGAGATCTAATTTAGGTCTTAGAAATGTCTTGTACTGATTTTGGTTTCCCAATTCAGTTAAAGTTTTGGTTTTTTCGTAGTGATTATTGTGATTACATCTTATGCTTTCAATTATGAAAATTGTTGATTCTATCACAAGCACGAATAACTAAAAACCCTTAGCTTGGGTTATGGAAGTCCTGAAAAATTGATAAAGTAGGAGAAGGGATACATTTGTTCCGAACCGTTACCCACCCATGCAATGTATTATGTTCACTTTAGTAGCTATCTCAGTGATAACAAATGTTTGGACCCCTCCTATATTATTGTTGATTATTCTAAAAGATTAATAGTGACTAGGAAAAGTTAATTGCAATAGTAATTTAAAGTTTAATTATCCATCCATGCTACTAGGTATTATCTAACGAAGATGGCTAGCTGTCATCTAATAACTAGAGACTCAAAAGGCAATAGTTAACTGGGATCTGGATTAGGGTTAGTAAGGTGACATCCTAAGACTTAAAAGATAAAGGGTAAAATCTGTTTGCTAGTCTAAAAGATGGCTGGTGGTACATAACTTATCAAATTATGAATCCATAGAGAATCCTACTAACACCTAATAGGATGATGGAATCAAAAAAAGATGATGTTCCTGAAGGGGTTCTTGATGATGTGCCTTCCCTTCTTTTTGAAAGAGTAAAGGAAATTATTGACTAGTAGATAGGAATGTTGTTAGCAGACACTAGTAATTAGAAGTGGGAAGGAGATGCTCAATGGATAGATAGGGAGGTAGAGTTAGCCATGTAGAGATAGGAAGAAGACCTATGAGCAACACTTAGTGGTAATTAGAACAAAGCTAGACGTGGTTGTGCTCAAGTGATCCCAACATACCAATATTTGCTGCCATATGATGATTATGAAGAGGATCTAAGTTATGTTGAGTTCATAGAGACTACATACATTATTTCTTTTGTTTTACCCATAGGCATTAAGTTTGACATAACGAGCGCAATGATTTAGTTCTTAAATCTGAAGGATGTATTTGCGGGTTTGCCTACAGCTGATGCAACTATGCACCTTACAAATTTCATTGGGATGTGAAGTTTGTATTCAAATTCAGGGGTAAATTAGGAGGCACGTAGACTGAGGTTGTTTCCTTTCTTACTTACATCAGAAGCATATTTATGGCTAGGAGAACTTCCAAGAGGATCTATTACTACATTGAATGAGTTGCATAGGAAATTATTGAACAGGTTTTTTCCTCTATCTAGGATGCTGCAACTTAAGGAAAAGATTTATAATTTAAGGCATCTGCAATTAAAATCCATATACGAGGCTTGGTTCAGGTTTAAGAAGAAGCTGAGTATGGTGCCCAACTATTAGATTTCAGGGATGAGCTTGTTGGATATATTTTATAGAGTCCTGACCATCAGTTCTAGAGCCAGAGTAGACACCATCTCTTGAGGTACCTTTATGAGACTATGACAGGAGGTAGCTTTTGATATGCTAGATCAAATCTCGTTAACAAACTGAGGGTGAAAAATTTAGGAGGCTGAGAGGGGATCTAGTATGTATGCTATTAGTGCCTCTTGCAACCAAAAAGTAGTGATAATTTAGTAGTGCAAGAAATTGCACTACTGCAAACCAATCTTTGGTTACTAGTAAAGCAGTTTGCAAAGAATGTTCTGAGAAAGTGAACACAGTAAGAACACTAGGTTCAACTTCCAAATCTTATGAGTCAGAATTAGAGGAGGAAACAAATTATTTGGATCTTCAGTTGGTAGGTTTTCGAGCCCTAGGGCAAGAAACCCAAGGTCGAAACTATTATGTCAAATATAGATATCATAGTAGGGAGTGAGATAGTGACTGTAGAAATAAGGATGACTATAGAGAGAAGGGAGATAGGTATAGTCTACCTAGTAGACAAGATATAAAATCAAGAATGGAAGAGATGTTGACTAAGCTGGTAAAGGGTCAAGAAAATAAGGAGAATAGCCATAAGGAAATCAAGGCTAACATTTTAGGGTTGATGTAGAAGGTTGAATCTCATGCCACTGCTTTTAAGTAGTTGGAACAACAATTCAGGAAGATGTCAGCAATACTGAACTAGAGGCAACCAGGTAACCTTTTGAGCAATACTGTGCAAAATTCAAAACATAATGGTCATGTTCTTGACATTACCACAATGAGTGGTATGAATATGGTGGATCCCCCATCACCTACTACAGAAATGCCAAGGCATGATAATGTTGTTGTTGATGATACACCTATTGTGTTATCAGAAAAGAAAACAAATGCTGATGGTAAAGTTTGTAAGGACAAAGGTAAGTGTCTAATCATTGATCAAGAAACATAATAAATTCTAAGACAACCCCACCTTTCCCTCGTAGATTGCTGCAGAAGAGAGTTGAAGGTAAGTTTAAGTGATTCATTGAGATATTGAAAGAGATAAGCTTAAACATACCTCTTCTTGAGGCATTGGAGAAGATTCTTGGATATGAAAAAGTTATAAAGCAATTGGTTATAAAGAATAAAGTAGGTGTAATTGAGGATGTTGACAGGTTGCACCACTGTAGTGCATTCACGACAAGGTCTCTGTCCTAGAAAAATGGTGATCCTAGAGCATTCATTATATCATGCACTATTTGGTCATCCAGGTTTGCCAATGCCTTATGTGATTTAGGAACCAAAATAAATTTGATGCTGCTGGCTATTCAATCCACTAGGCTTGAGCCCTCCTGAGCCGACTGTAATACAATTGCTGATGGCTACCGCACTTTAAAAAAAACCATTAGGCATCTCTTTTGATATGATTGTGAGAGTTGATAGCTTCATATTTCAAGCTAAATTTGTCATTATGGATTGTGAGGTTGACACTGAGATGCACATCATATTTGGGAGACCATTTATGGCCATGGGTTGAATGATGGTTAACATAGATAAGTGAGAGATGAAGTTCAAAGTCAACAGTGGGGAGGCTATGTCTAACATCCAAAAAATAATGAAGCAACCGTCCGACATGAGGGTGGTGTTGGTAATAGACTACATTGATGACCTAGGAGGATATTCTTATGGGTATCTTGATGAATTCTAAGTAATCATGGTTCCCACGTCCTGTTGCGCTGTTAAATTTAGCACTGGGTGGGAGGAAACTCAGTATTTTAGTATTCTTTATAGATTGTAGATTTAACCAGAATATGGTAGGATGGCGACATACAAAACTTTCCAAGTAAGGGGACTTTGTGACAAACCCATCAAGGTCACAAGTCTCACTTGGGCCCAGTAATATTGAGTGATAATTGAAAAAAAAGAAATTTTATGAATAATAATGGAAAGTTCTGTACTTTGACACATAATCATACTTCTTGAGCTGTAAATCAAGTTACAAAACCATATGTAGCAGGTAAACACTAAAATGCAAAGTCCAAGAAGTAATATGTTAGGCCACAAAATTAGGCACACATGCGCCCAGCACATGCGGACCGCAGTTGGTATATGGGCCCATGGGAGGCTGCATGTGGCTCATTTGTGAGGCAAAGTTTTAATCAAAATTTTGAGCCCACCAATGCTTATTTAGGACCTAATTTGTCCCCTCACTATTTAAACATATTTGGCCTAATTTTCACCCATTCTAATCCTTAAAATCTCATGTTTTTAATTTTAATCCAAACTTCCCCCTCAAAGCCTAAACTAATCCCGAACTTAGAAAAAGGCTAAATTGAAGCTTATTTGGGGTACCAAATTGTTCCATTACACTAAATACAAGCTCAATTTGTGGTTTTACTGTATTTCTTATTAGTTCATTTTCAGATTCTCAAAGAAAAAGTAACTTTCTCGGGTCTAAATAGTTATGTTTCGACCTAACTAGTAAACAAGCAAGTTGATATGTTTATTTCCATGAAAAATATATAGAAATAAACATTCTTGTGTAGGATCCTTGAAATAGCCAAAAATCTATATATGGGGCTTTGTTTTGAATTAAATTCTAAGGTTAGGCCTGAATGGAAGCTGAACTTGAACAAGTAGAGGAATACCAAAAGTTGGGCATGTTTTTTTGCATTGAAAATAAATATTCTTGATATATGTGTGAACATTGTACTTGTTGGGACTTCAAACAAGTCATAAGGGTGTGAAAATTAAGGAAAAAATTAATCTTTTTAAATTTTGAGTTTTTCCTCAACTTTTGCAATCCCTCATTTTTGTTGGAAACTAATGACTAGTTTTTCAAGTACAGATGGCACCAAAAGCTGCTAAAAAGAAAGTTGATACAGAAAGAAGATGGAATGAGTCCCCCAAATCCAATGGTTTGGTGAAGGACTACCCAATTGTATAACTTAGAGAAGCTATAGGTGGGGTGACATGAAAAGTTACTAGAGGATAGGTATGCGAAGTAGCTTAGACTATTATTTAGGCATGATGGGATACCTACGACCTGAGCACTCATAGTAAGGCAGAAGGCCTTTTATCGCTTAGGTCTCAATATGAGGTTATTTAGGTTTTTCCAGGCTGCCCAGGCAGTTGTAGTTAGACCAAGGATGAAGTCAACATGGAGAACACCTCCACTCTCTCCTTCGTTAAGTGATGATGACATTAAGGATGAGTCAAATTTTGAGACATCTTCACAGGGTATAGCTCAGGACCCACAGTCTAAGGTAGGGTCCCATGACTTATTTGAAGTTGTCGAGAAAGAGGAGCTATCAGTGGTACCCTAGTCTAAAGAGGGTAGCACAACTCATGCACAACCTCTAGGTATACCTCAGACTGATGAGGGTACAATGAAGACTTCCCATGAGGTGACCATTACATATGAGGAGGCACCAATACAACAGAGATAGAGTTTTGCATCCCCCATACATGCTTGAATACACCTCTTAATGAGAATAACCAGAGGTGGTATGTAGAGGGAATATGGATTATTTATGATATAGACAGTTGTATCTCAGTTTAAGCTAGGCCTATGAGGATTATTTTTGAGGTGCACAAGATTGTTCTATCTAGGATGAGTAAAGTACCATTATTGTAGGCTTTCTTTGATCACTATCAGTTGGAGTAGATGACTAGACCACTCTATTCTTACCACTCAACTTTGGTATGAGAGTTTTATACATCATATTTAGCGGCAGTAGTTCTTATGATGTATATATTTCCAGTCCTAATGAGACATTTAGAGCAGCCACAACTTGAGTAGACCCTTGTAAGAGGGGTCAAGGCTGATCTTTTAGCAGAGACTATCTGTCGGGTTATTTTTGGTATAAAATATATCACTCCCATATTCGTAATAGAGTGTGACTAAAAATTAAGTGTCGCATAGGATGGATATATCATAAGAGATATAAATCATAGACGTGAGAGAGTTTAGATGGCTAGGTGGATAGCCAACTATATTTCACTATTGGTAGATAAGACCCCATGGATTGAGGGACATCGTATGATAAAGAAGGCCTCATTGATGTTTGCTTCAAATTTTTGGTGGTTGATCCTCAGATATCAACTGTTCTCGATTAATCTAAATAATTTACTGACTTAGGAAAGAGCCACCCTGATATCTAGTATGAAGGCTGGGTATGCTATTGAATTTATATCCATCCTCTGGCATGAGTTCAGATAGAGCCTTTGGGGAGGCGATGAATTTTCCATTCTTATGCCTTTTTAAAAATTATGTGATGAGGTGGTGTACCAAAGATGAAAAAAAGCCGATAAGATAGTACTTGTGATAGCCACTACACAAATAAAGACTATAAAGGATTTGGCATGCTTGGCCCTTCTCACAAGACCTAATTGGCCTACTACAGTACCTCGGGTCTAACCTGATATACCTTTAGTTTCCACAGAGCCTAGTTTTGTATATGGAGGTGATATGGGAGTTACTTTTTATCTTGAGATGGAGGAGAAGAGAGAGGCCCAAGATTTAAATACTCTGGGTGAGGGGACACTATCCATTTTTTCATCTGCCCCATTTTATAGTTTAGAGCCAGTGGGTGCTTATTCATTGCCCCTTACCCGTCTACTACAGTTGCTTCTAAAGATATGAATTTTGTATCTCATGAGTTCTTGTAGAGTCTAGTGGATGATCAGAGAGTCACTGATGAGCGGTTATATGTTGTTGAGACCAAAATGGCTACTCTATATGGACAGATCTGGCTATGGGTCCAGACTAGAATAAAGACGACAAAGGCTAGATGGGATGCCATACACAGAGCTTTTATGTTAAAGTTATATGCTGATTTATAGGCACATATTGATTCTTTTGGCCTAGGCACTTTGATTTATTTGTGAAGGATGATGAGGAGGTCCCATACGACTAGGCCTTTAAAAAATACAAACATGATTCGATGGATTCTATAGTTGTTGAGATACAGAGGCCTGCAGAGATAGCAGTGGGTGATTCTTCTAGTAGTGCAGCGCCACCACCAGCTCCTTTTCCAGTGGATATTCCCCCATCTGGGGATGTTCGTGATAAGGATTCTTAGTGAATCCAAAGTATGTCCTCATTCCCTTTGTTTTATATTATTTTAATGCATTGGGATAGTATGTAGTTTTCAGTTGGAGTGGGGTATACCATAGTCTTCGTGGGGTTTTAATGTTGTGCCTTTTCTTGTCAGTCACTGTATGGTTGTAGAATGAAATGGCTAGGATAAAATTATGTCGTATTGTGTTTTTTTCGTATTGCATTTTTTGTGTAATTAGGAAATTTTAATGTTTTTAAAGTAGTTGTTTTATTTTTGACTGATTTTTGAGAAAAATGATACCCTTCAAAACTGTGTAAATGTATATATATTTAAACATTATGGATTTTGTTATGACATTAGGATTACGAATATGATAATCAGTTGCTAATAATTGTATGAACCAAGTAAGTAGTAGCTTGTAATATTGACTTTATTCCATATGTGTGTGATGCTACTTAGTTTGTTTTATAGGTTGAATTTAGAAATTGCCTGTTAGTCTTGCCTAGGTTGTAGGATAGTAGAGTAGTAAAGGTTCATAGGCCATTGTTGATTTTAGTCCACTTTTAGCCTAAATGACCTTCATAATGTGAAATAGTATCCCTTGACCTTCCTAAAAGACTACACCCAACCTGAATGTCCAATAAAGAATAAAAAGGGAGAAATAAGGGTGGAATAAAAGGAAAGATGGTTAATGAGTGGACCCCAAAGTAAGTGTAGTGTCAAGGAAAAGTCCTATAGTGATCCTAACTTGACTGATTGAATACTAAGGTAAAGAAAAAAAGGGCAAGCCTATGGTATTTTATGCATATTGATTGGAACTTATCTTCTAAGTGTGAGTATCTCTTGACTGTCCCTGCATTGAAATACATGATTTTATATGAGTGAATGGGACTTCTTTGTTGAAAGTAAACATGATCTATATTGCTAGCTTCTTACGTGTTTTGGTAGTATAACTTGTACATATGCATGGTCATTTGTTGCTAATATAAGTCCATACCTTGATCCCATTGTGTCACATTGTTGTGGTTATGTTTATATACAGTTGATTTGGAAGGTTTAAATAAGAGGGGATTTATGGGTTGAGCTAAAAGTATTGATTGAATGCCTTGAATAGCTTAGATTCTCCTAGTTAAGCATCATGTTTTATTTTGTTTTGGGTGTGTTGCCTGAGGACATGCAAACAATCTAAGTTGACGGTGTTGATGTGCTATAGAAATATAGCACTTTCGACCCTTAAACCTATGAAAATATACAAGTTTTTAGTTTTTTTGTTAGATATGATGTGTTTTGGGCATGTTTTGTAGGAAACTAGGTTTCACATGCAAAGTTAAACGAAAAGATGAAAAATGTAGTTTTTGGCTACTTATTGATATTTTTTGGGTGTTCGTGACACTTTCTTGAAGCATATGTTGAAACCTTAAGTTTGGAAGCATGATTAAAAGATTTGGAAGGCCTGGCAATTACCTATGTCTACATATCGACCACATGTGGTCTGTAGGTTCCTAAGTTAAGAACGAGAATCAAAGATCTAGATAGTGAAAGAGCTGAAAAAGAACTTTCGGCACTTACCTAAGTCAATATGCAGACTGTATGTAGCACATGTGGGCTATATGTGAGTAAGGTAAGTGCCAGAAGTCTAAAGTCCTGAGACTAGAAAAGTGCAGGAATTTTTTGTGGCACTTACCCATGTCTTCATGTGCCCAAGGCCAGGCCGTATGTAGACACAGGAAAGTGGCCACCCACCCTTTCTTTTCCATTTTCATCTTGGCTTTGATGTTAGGGTTTCCTCATGTGCTATTAATACCCTTTATGTATTTTTTAGTAGAAGGAAGTACTCTTGACACTTACAAACATATTTTGATTCCAAGATCTGATTTTGGTCTTGGAATTTTCTTGTATTGATTTTGGTTGCTTAATTCTGTTAAAGTTTTGGGTTTTAAGTTGTGATTATTGTGATTACATCTTATGCTTTCAATTATGAATGTTAGGGTAGTGGAACCCCTATTGGATTGATGAAGTAGGGGAAGTGCTATGTTGTTCTGAACCAATACCCATGCATACATTGTATTATCTTCACTTTATTAGCTATCTTAGCGGTTGTAAATGTTAGGACCCCACCTATATAATTTCTACTTACTTCAAAAGAGGAGGAGTGACTAGGAAAAGATAATGCAACAGTAATTTGAAATTTAACTGTCAATCCACGCTACTAGGTTTATCTAAGTAAAATGGTTAGCCGTCATCTAATAACTATAGACTCAAACGGAAATAGTTAACTATGAATTAGGACAAGGGTTAGTAAGTTGACATCCTGAGACTCAAAGGGTAAAGGGTTAAACCTATTTGCTAGTCCAAAAGTTGGCTGGTGGTACATAAATTATTAGATTCTGCATGCAAGGTGTCGGGTTAGGTCAATAAAGAACGATAAGCCTATAGAGTAGAGAAGCTAGGGGTAATACAATCCTAGTGTTCACCGACAACTGATTACAACCAAATTTAATATTTTCTACTTGTTTGATATTAATACTACAAACACCCCATTTACTTTTCCAATTTTACCTATTAATTACAACACCTGAAAGTCGCAATTCCACATATTCCCTTGGTATTCGACCCCAAACTTTGTTGGGTTACTATATTTGGGATTCGACCCCTACCTTGTTTGGGTTACAATATTTGACTGTGACCACATAATCTTAAGATTGAAGGTATAGCTTGGGCGTTATCACCAACCTCAAACTAACCAATGGGAGATCGATACCTCCCAAATAAAGTGTCTCAAATCAGGCCATCTATATTCTGGAGAGATAACTGTTAGTGTAAGTAAACTGAATCAAAGGCAAGTGATCATCATAACTAGCCTTTAAATCGATTACATAGGCTATCAACATGTCTCCTAAAGTCTAAATTGTCCTCTCGGCCTGACCATTAGTCTACGGGTGAAAAGATGTACTGAGGTGAACTTGGGTACCGAAAACTTTTTGAAAAGTCTTCTAGAAACAAGATGTAAATTGGGTACCTCTGTCTGAAATAATGGTCTATAAAACTCTGTGCAACTTCAACAACTCCCTAAGATAGAGTCTAACATAATCATTTGCTGAGTTTAAAGTATTAACTGGCAAGAAATGAGCTAACTTAGTCATTCAATCTATAATGCCCAAATGGAATCATGTTTGCGATGAGTACAAGGAAACCTGTGAAGATGTATATAGTCACCACTTCCCACTTATAGGTTGGAATTCTGAATATCTGAAGCATACCACTACACCTTCAACCTTAAGCTACTGGCAATTTGGATACTTAGCCATAAATTCTAAAATATCTTTCTTCATATCGCTCCACCAGTAGACTTCTTTCAAATGGTTGTACATCTTAGTGACTCTAGGATGAATTGAATATCGCGAAACATGAACTTTTTCTAACATCAGCTACCTCAAATCACCCATATTTAGTACACATAACCTGCCCTGACAAGGAAGAACACCATCTCCCCCATGGTACAAAACCTCAATCATCTGGATTCGAACTACTTCCTTCAACCTAAGCAAAATAGGATAAATATATTTCTTCTCTGTTACCTCACAAACCCAGGAGATTCTAATCCATTTTGAACCTAAACACTACCTTCGGTTGAAACAACAAATTGAACTCCCAATATAGAAAGCTAGTGAACTTTATGAACTAAATACTCTTTTTATCCCCAATGCGAGAAACACTACCATATACAATCTGCTAAGGGCGTTGGCCACAAAATTGGCCTTACCCGGGTGATACAAATTACTCATATCATAATATTTTAATAGCTCTAGCCACCTTCTCTAACAAAGATTCAGATCTTTTTGAGTGAACATATACTGAAGAATTATGTAAGGAGTGAACACATCCACATGAACTTCATAAAGGTAATACCTCTAAATCTGTAAGGCAAAGACACCTGCTGCCAACTCGAGATTATGAGTCGGATAGTTCTTCTCATGAGGGTTTAGCTATCTAGAGGCATATGCTATAACCTTGCCCCGCTACATTAATAGACAACCATTACTAACTCTAGAAGCATCATAATACACTATGAAACCATCTGAACCCTCTAGTAGATCCAAAACTAGAGTAGAGATAAGTTGAGTCTTCAACTCCTAAACACTTTTCTCACAAGAATTAGACAATTGAAATTTGACTTTGTTCAAAGTCAGTCTTGACATGGGGGAAGGAATAGAAGAAAATCCCTCAATAAAACTTCTGTAGTAACCGGATAGACCCAAGAAACACCTGATGTATAAGGGAAGAATAGGTCTAGTACAGTTCCTTACTGCTTCAGTATTTTTGGGATAAACTCTAATACCATCATTGAAAATAATGTGACCAAGGAAAGCTACTGATTTCAGCTAGAATTCACACTTATTGAATATATCGAATAACTGGTGATCCTTTAGAGTCTATAAAATAATCTTAAATGGTCTTCATGCTCACACCCAATATGAGAATAGATGAGAATGACATCTAAGAATACAATTATGAATATGTCTAGGTACTGCTTGAACACCTTATACATCAAGTCCATAAAATTTGCAGGAGCATTTGTTAGTCCAAAAGACATAAATACAAATTAAATGTGACCATATCCAGTTTATAAGGCTTTTGTTGAAATGTCACATTCACTGGCTCTAAGCAGATAATAGCCTTAGTTTAGGTCTATCTTAGAGACACACTTTTCACCCTGAATTTGGTCCAACAAGTCATCAATCTTGGGGATAGGATACTTATTATATATTATGACTTTGTTTAATTAAAGATAATCAATGTACATTCTGAGAGAGCCATTTTTTTGCTCACGAAGAGAACCGGAGAACCCCATGAAGGGTCACTAGGCCCTATGAAACCCTTATCGAGGAGATTTCTTAACTTTTATTTCAATTCCTTAAGATAGACTGGAGACAATTTGTAAGATGGAATTGAGATAGTCTGGGTATCTAGAAGGAGATCCATTTTAAAATCAATTTCTTAATGGGGAGGGACTCCAGGTAGATCTTCAGGAAATAATTCTGAAAACCTATTCACTATAAAAACTGTCTTAAAACTTATGGATTTAGACCTTGAGTCCATGATTCAAAAAAGATGATAGATGGAAC
Source organism: Capsicum baccatum var. pendulum (assembly GCA_030864225.1). NCBI lineage: Eukaryota > Viridiplantae > Streptophyta > Magnoliopsida > Solanales > Solanaceae > Capsicum > Capsicum baccatum. The sequence goes on along the minus strand of CM061552.1, from coordinate 223,438,066 downwards.
CTTTAAAAATCATCCTCCTCACCTTGAGGAGAGAGACAAACTAGCCTATGGGTGCTGAGGTACTATCCTTCCATTCTAGTACAGGCTCTTTGGAAATTAAAACTTGACTACACTGTTTCTACAATCAACTGAGACATAGCAAGAATAGAGCTGATCCATGCAAAGGATGACATCAAAGTCGGTCATCTCTAACTCCATAATATCAGCTGAAGTGACTTTCTGGGATACTGTGATTGGGCCATTTTTGTGTACCCATCTATCTATTATTGAGCTACCGGATGGAGTAGAAACTTAGAAGGGCTCTACTAGGATTTTAGGAATGACACCAAAATCAACTTCTATATATGGAGTCATGAAGGAAAGTGTGGATTTGAGGTCTAATAATTCATATACATGAAGGTAAAAGATTTGTAACATAACAGTAACCACAAAAGTAGAACCCTCCTACTCCTGTCGAGTCTAAAGGGCATGAATTTGATTTTGTCACTTTGCACTGGTTGTAGTATAAGTGGTACCCATCTGAGTCAAGAGACCTGCTGGAACTGCTAATGAGTTAGTCTGGCCCTGCTAACAATTATTTCTACCTGTCGACATAACCACTGGGCACTCCTTTACCCAGTGGCCTGACTCGCCATATCCAAAACAAGAATCGATACTTTCCATGCACTTAGCCTTGTGGTTCTTACCACATCTCCTGCAAACTAGGTTGGTGTAACCACTATTCATACAAGCCTGGGACTTAGAGCATCGTGATCTATCACAAGCATCCTGTCGGGATATAGGAACTGGAGCACTAACATATGATGGGTCTTGGGCTAAATAATTTTGGTGATACTGAGAATTATTCCCACTATTTGACGTTTTCTAAGAGAAATTAAAACTATCGGTCCCGACTTTCTTATTTTATATTTCCTTCTCCTTGAGCTTTTCTTCTATTAATTCTTAAGAAAGAACCATAAATATAAAGAGGACCATCACCTTAATCGATATAACGTCCTGAAATTATTGACAGCATCCTCAGAAATATTAGATACAAGCTTTCTAATTCAGGCCCTAGAATTTGTTACAATATTCAAAATATACCTCGCCAATTGAGTAAGTTGAGAGAATACTCCCTCACTCTTATGTTACCCTTCTTAATGTTACTTAAATCTTGCACCTTAGCCTCCCCAACTTAAGAAGGAAGAACCTATCTAGAAAACCAGTAAAAAAGTCATCCTCCACTATAGGCCCTGCTTCAATAGCTCTGTTCTCCTTCCACTATTTAAACTAAGTATGGGCCACTCCCTATAAATCATAGGCATCCAAATGTGCACTCTCATTCAGCATGAGACCCATGATCTTCGTAAATTTTTTAACACTATCTAGGAACTCATATGGATCCTCCCCAAACATGGATTCAAAGAATCCAAAAGGATTCATCCTAGTGAAATTCTAGATATTAGCTGCTATTGTACTCACCACTAGGTTGGTGGGGGAAATGACGTGCTGATTTTTCCTAACCATGGATTTGGATAATGCCATGAAAGTAGCCCTAAATTCAGTGTGAGAGACTTACTTATTTAGAGGGTTTTCGATAATAGGTGATGGTGCTAGTTGGTCCCCATTCCTTCTTCCATTATCCTTTCTAGGAGGCATGTTTCTTAAATGGATAGTGGATAAGCTATAAGAAGAAGAAATTTAACTAATCTTTCTCTCGATCGCATGACATAAATAAAGAAAGAAGTGAGATGTTCCTAAAATGTTTTGTAGCCTCTCTTTTATAAGTATGGAGACTTTCAAACACCCTAGGACACTTTAAATCTTGTGCTCTAATGTCATGTTTGTCATGACCTGAGACTACATCCTAGTTGTAGTACGGTGCTTAGAGTCACAAATGACTGTAGGCCAACCTATGGCCTGAAATAAGAAAAAATAATTGAGAAATATAAAAAAATATTGAGTGAAATCTAACTAAAGTGAACTAATAAGGAATAATCATAAAATCAAGATAAATACTATCTGAAGATACTCAATGATACTAAAAAGAAATATGACCAACTGTCTGACTGTCTGAAATCATCTAAACTCGATGAGTTATTGGGATAGGCCCCTAACTAACTATGGCGAACTTAAATAAGATGAAGTACTAAAATAAATAACTGATAAAATAACTAGTCCTCAGTTGTTGAGGACTCACCAAGGGTGTATTTGAGTGGCATATGAATGCACTAAGGAAGGTTCGAGTACTGAGGGTCTAAACCTATATTGTAAGATAATATAATGCAAAGAAATATACAATCAGTACTTTTAATGTACTAAGTATGAGAGGTGAAAACTAGTTAACAAGCATATATATTGAGCATGAATACATGAACATAAAAATCGAATGCAAGATAAGGTATAAATCTATGCTGTGTATCTGAATAACTGAATGAATGAATACTGTACACTTAGTCATGAAAACCTAAATTGAACTAAATCTTAAAACTAAATTAAGGACTATGGGAGCTAATAATAACCAAAATACCCAAGTATGAGCTAATTAGGGTCCAACTGGTAATCCTAGTTGGAACGATTCTAGTATCTTTCCAAGGGTACAAACACTAGCTAGCGTGGGTCCACTACACTAATGTCCCGAAGGACTAGGGTCTCAATCCTAAGCTGATGGGTGGCACCTTATAACCTATGGTGGAATTATTGTTCTGGAACTTAGGTACTGCTACTAACCATCTCTACCTAACAAATGGAAGAGCCGTTATCCCTGCATTCATGCAGTGATAAGTATTACTCCCAACTTAATGACACGGAAGTATAACTGAAACGTGATTGACACTGATATGCTCAAACCATGACATTCTAAAAATAACAATGCATGTGTAATCTAATGTAATAATGAACATGTAAACTAATGCATGTTTAAGCTCCTAGATATCAAGTGTTCATAACACACCAATAATGACTAATGCAATGGAACATGATGGTATTTAAAGCTGATCATGGTAGAGAATGTCATAAATAAGGCTTAATATTTTAATATGTAATTATGATATAGAAGTTCATAATTCTTGTACACACGGAGACACAAATCTTATTGGGAAATATGCATTCATCATTCATACACAAAATAAATTTAAAGAGTTGAACAAAACTCATATTTGACCCCAAACACAAAAACAAGGTGAAAGGAAATTTTACTTTAGAGTGGAGGAATTCTTGGGACTCAATGGGTTGAAGGGATCCATTGATGAAGTCCCACATACCTTAAAGAAAACCCCTTGAAGAAATATTCTTGAAACTTAAACTTGCTCGATGAACCCTAGTATAGCTTTTAAGTGAAGAAATTTCTTATTATGATATGTGTTTAATGATTTATGAGTTATGAGAGGTTAGGGTAATGTTTACCCTTGATAACTAATGTTTTGAAGGCTTAAATATCGTGGGTTTTAGGTTAAAATAGGTGGAATTTACAAAAAGCCCTCGTTAAAACTATGCAGGAATTTTGGTCCCAGTAGTCTTAGCTCACTAAATGAATCGTACCCGTTGGTCATGAGTCATGGTCTGAGTCATGACCTGAGATACTAGGTTAAGATCCTTTATTGTTAAGATAATGACTCCCCCTTCTAGTGACTCGTTAGGTCTGGCTATGAGTCATTATTGTAGTCGTGGTCTGAGACTCACTTTCTGGGTTCCTCTCTATTAAGGTAACAAGTCCACCCTATGATTCATTGTAACTTAGATTGAGTCATTAGGTGGAATCATTAACCTTGATCAAAATCTGGGGATCCTCACTATTTTAGCTATGAGTCCTCACAATGACTCATTACATATGGTGACGAGTCATCTGATAGACTCATTAACACTGAATAGAATCCCTAGGTCACTCACTGCTATGGTGAAAACTCTAAAGTATGACTTGTAATGAGTCATTGCCTGAATCGTTACCATTGGCAGTATGGCAGACTCTTAGGAGTAAATTTCTCTAACTTTTTGCCACTACATCAAATTGAGCTGAGACTAGTGGCATTGGAAAAAGAAATTTAAAGGCCTATCCTTTAATGGGATTAGAGCTTTAAAACTTGAGTTATTACATTTCTATTAGTCTAGGGATGAAAAGTTTAGATAAGGTAGACCTGGGTACCTAACTTCACCTAAAAATCTCTCTACACGCTAAAGGTAAATTTGGCACCTCTATTAGAATTAATAGACATGAACACTCTATGAAGATAAAAAACCTTTTTAATATATATTTGAGCAAAAATCTTGGCACTATAGAAAGACTGAATTAGTAGAAAATAAGAAGACTTCGTCAATCAATACATGATGAACCACATGTTATCAAAACCTCAAGAGGTATGAGGTAAAACACTCATTAAGTCCATAAAAATCTGCTCCCACTTACACTCAGTAATGTGTAGCCTCTAAAGTTGTCCACCTGGTTTCAAATACATAGCCTTCACCTATTTACAACACAACCATCGAGCTGCGAATCCTAATACATTTATCCATATACCGTTCCACCATTAATGCTATCTTAAGTCTTTGTAATCATAGTAATTTATAGGTGAATAGAGTATCTAAAGTTATGGGCCTCCTAAAGTATAAATTGAATCAAACCCTACACTTGAAAAAAATGCAACCATCGAATATCAATATAACCTTAAATATCTAAGGCAACCCTCCTAGACACTCTCTTCAACACTTGATCTCAAATTCCATACAACTTACTATCCTCAAACTCCAAACCTTAAATTTTCTCCAACAAAGTAGATTTGGTCTCAACAATATCAAGAACTCTCTTGGGGTCGAAAATATCAAGCTAAAATTTTTTTGATAGAGACTAGATGTTTGAGGCCAATGGTCACTCTGAAATTAAAAGAAAGGCCAAGCTCTCCATACTCACTTCCTTTTAGTTCAAGGTTTTTTTACCATATTTTCCTTTCCTGGATGGTACAGAATAGAGAGACCTTAATCCATAATTAGTTTAATCCATCTAGATTTTATTGAATTAAGATCCTTCTAAGTCATAATACATTGATGACTATGTTGGTCAGTGAATATCTCTCAGGGATCACTATATAAGTAATATCGCTAAATATTAAGCATAAATAATACCATTACAAACTCTAACTAATGAGTGGTGTAGTTCCGTTCATGAACCTTTATCTACCTTGAAGCATATGCTATAACTTAAGTCTACTGCATCAGTATAAAACCCAGACCATCACCAAAATCATCACAAAGTTTAATAAACCCCTCACTCACAATCGGTAGAGCAATACTAAAAGCGCAAGTGACTAAGTATTTGAGCTTTGGAAAGCTCACCTCACACTCGCTAGACCAATTAAATGGAACCTCCAACAAAGATGAATCTCTTTAGAAATCATCTATAGTAGCCTGCCTACCTAATAAAGCTGTGGAGATGAATCAAAGATGTAGGCCTAGACTAACACAAAAGGCCTCAATATTTACCAGATCTACCATAATCCCATCCTTGGATACCACGTGCCCAAAGAATTCCATCAAATCAATCTAAAATTCTCACTTTAAGAATTTGGCATAAAGCCGATGATCTCTTAAAGTGTGGAACAGAATCCTTAAATGCTGCTCATGTTCCTCCCTACTCCTTGAGTACACAAGGACGTCATTGATAAATACACTTATGAAAGAGTCTAAGAAATTCCTAAATACAAGGTTCATTGAGTATATGAATTTTTATATGGCATTATTTAACCCAAGAGGCACACTAGGACTAGTGATGACCATAACAGGGCCTGAATATTTTCATAGGGATGTCTTATGGCTTAATCTTCAATTGATGGTAGCAAGATCTCAAGTAAATCATAGAAAATAGGGTTTCACCCTATAACTCGTCAAATAGATCATTGATATAAGATATAGGACACTTATTCTTCATTGTCACCTTATTTAACTACTTGTTAGCGATACACATTTATGCATAGAACCATTCTTCTTCTTCATAAACAAAATAGGAGCACCCAAAAGTGAGATACACAGTCTAATGAAACCCTTACCTAGAATATCTTAAAGTTAAATCTTCTCTTTTTTAGCTCTATAGGAGCCTAAGAGTAAGGTGCAATAGAAATGTGTTGATTTCCCAACTTATGATTAATACCAAAGTATATAACATATTTAGGAGGAAGGCTGCGTTGGTTGGTAAGAAAGACATCTAGGAACTCATAGACTTTATGAACAAATTTTATTGAAGGACTCTAGATATAAACATCACCGACATATGCAAGATATACCATAAACCATCTTGATAGCAATCTTTGAGCTCAAATGAAAGAAATAATTCCCATCAACTCATGTCTATAAACACCCGCCATACTATTAAGGGTATAACATGTTTGTCAATGGTAATCAATAGAAGATTGCATAATAGGGGATAACCAATCCAAGATTAGAATCTCATTAAAATCAACCATGTTAAGAGCTATAAGATCAACCCTATTTCATACTCCCAAATAATCATAATACAAGATTTATACATATAATCCAGTACTAAAAAGTCATTCAGGGGATTAGCTACACACATAAAGACACATAATTAATCACAAGAAAGCCCCAATAGCGTTGTATTAAAGATCCATAATAAGTATAAAACATTAGAATAAGTTGAACACATAAGGTGAAAGCTAGCTAATGGCACAATAAAACTATACCTGTAATAATAACATCTGAAGCCTCAACCTTTGGCCTACTAAAAATAGTGTGGATTACACTATATTCAAATTTAATCATGTGGTAAGGCATGGTTGAATGGATATCTTAATTCCAAATTAGTTAGATCTTCTCTTATGACATGGATCCATTCTCTAAGGCTTTTTAGGAAGTATATGCTTCACAGTATATATGAGCATCTTAGGGATGAGTTTATAAGATTACAAGAGGGTTATATGATTGTCACAGAGCATGAGGCTAAATTCCATAAGTTAGACAAGCATACCACCATTGTTTTACATACTATGAACGAGAGGCTATAGTGCATTATCAAATGTAACACCCCGAGACTACCCCTAGATGTCACATGGTACTTAGGGCCATAAGTGATCTCAAGCTAACCCTTATATTGGCTTAACTCATGAGCAACTGATTTAAAATACATAAGTCTAAAAGAAGTGAGTGGAAAATATTTCTTTGTTGAATATCTTAAAAAAAACAATAAATATGAATACAACTTTGCTTATACAAAACAAAACTGGAATAAAATACATAAACTCTACTATTTGTCTATGAAGCCACTACTAGTATTGTCTGTAGGTATCCAGGACATGAGCCCCCAGCTATCTCAAATCAATGCGACTGAATGAAGAAAATAAAATACTACACAAACTCTAACTGACTCGAGCCCTTGAATAAAAAAGACTCATCACCTGCTGAAGGGAAACTACAACTGTCTGATTCTAATATGCATAATACAACTTGCACCTACATTACTAAACAATGTAGCACATAGACGTATATGTGGATCAGTATTTTTGGAATGTACTAAGAATGTGGGGGTGAATGCATAAGTAAAAATAGTAACTAACTATGCATATAACCGATAAAGAATGCATGCTAAGTGTGAATAACTTACGTTGGCTTGAGTACCGTAAGGACTGAGAAATATAAGCATACTATAGTAAAGAATAAAAACAATCTTTGTGAGCCATCACACTTATTTCTAAAAGCAATACATTTACTTATGTTCGTGGAATAAGTAGGACTGAAGTTATGTATACTGTCAAATTAGGCAGGCTAAGTGTAAAGAGACTAACTTTTATGATACTTAGACAGAAAGATAAAATCTCTAAGATGATATCTAATGAAAAACAAAAGCTGAATAAAATTGTGATTACACTTAGTTTCTAAAAGCTGCTCTTTCATTCTGCCATAGACATTGGGATTTAGGACTTTAGGGACTTTCGGAGGTTCTTCTAACCGACATAAACCATATGAGCCATCATGGAGTCTAATGTCTTACCCACATTGGGGAGAGATGTTCTATCGTTGCCATCATAATAGAACCTTATCTTAAGTGATCACTGACTTAACTATGGGCAATTTAAAACCAACGGTAGCGCATAGTTCTGGGGCATGAGACCTTTGGAATCATACCTAACTCAGTGCTATATACTACTCCCATACTTATTGATCAGAACTTCAGGAAGTCTACCTTATAATATCTTAAGGGTTTATAATGAAAACTAATTGTGCTTCTCTTTCTATAAATTTCAAACTATATGAACAATGTGGATTCCTTATCTTAGCTTATGATCAAAAGATCAATTTCTTTCTTAAATATTGGTAAACAACTTATAAAAGAGGCTTAAAATGATAATATTCTTGAAATATCAATACTTAGACTTAGGGATTAAAACCCATGCAAATTCATTGTAAAACTTCATGCTCAATATACTTCTTGAAATACTTAAACAATATCAAGATAATGAAATCAAGAATCACAATATCATGCTTGAAACTCAATTTGGAAATCTGTAAAATCATATCAAATGCATAAAGATGTGAAAATAGAATGCACTTCAATATTTAATCATGTGTAACATCTTAATCTTTAAATAGTGATAATTGGGTATGAACCCTAAATTGAAACTCATATAAATTCAACTTTAAAAACCAATTTTGGGCATAAGGATGAAAGAATATCCTTGTTCATAACCCCACCTACATTATTTATTTAATTGAATGTAAAAACTTGAAATTTTAATTCCTAACAATGTTCTTGAAGCTTTTTCTTGAAGTTCTTGAACCCGAAACTTTGATTCTTGGTTATCTTGAAAAAAGAATGGTGAAACTTTTGATTTCTTGAAGTTGAAGTTGTAGCCCTGGGGTTTTCTTGGAGAGAAATTTGGTAAGGAATGCGTGTAATATGCTTAGAATAAGGTTAAATGTTATATTTTTATGAATTAGGGTAGGGGAAAATGACTCAATTACCCTTTGGTGATTAAAGTCGCAACTGGAATGCCATTTAAGGCTTCACTATGATGCCACAAGTCCCTCACCGCTATACTCACCATGATGTGGTGCAATTTTGGTGAGTTTCTACAAACTGATGTTGCCAATTTGCACTCCACCGCGATGCGCCAAGACAGCCATCACTATAGCCACTGCGAGGTGGTGGAATCGCGGTAAGCTGTTATTTTGGAAATCCAAATGAGGTCCATACCTTGTATGAAAGAATCCCAAATGTATCCGAGACATGGTTACGTCTCAGGGTTGGGAAGACCACTTTAAAAATCCTCAAGGTTAAAGGGAGTCAAAATATGACTAAGTCCCTCATCACTTAGTCTTATTTTCAGGTTTTGAGTGCCTTCAACTAGTACTAGGGGCTGAACTAAACTAGTAACGTATGGGGTAATACAATATCTCCCCCTTGGGACCATTCATCCTTAAATAAGAGTAGTTAAACTGAGGATATTGAGGAACTGAAACTATATACTAGCATGCCCAACTAACAACATAACTACATAACTAAATCTAAAGCATAGTGAGCTGTTGAACTAATCTTTGAATGCATGAAATGACATGAATATCATCATATGGCTGGAACTGAGACTGGAAAGAAATAAGTTATAGAAGACTATTACCTTAGGGTGAGTTTGAAACATGATACATGAACTGAATATCATGACTGAATATTTGAATCTGAAACTGATGCATGAACTGAACTAAATTTACGAATTGCATTGTTATGAGTGAATTACCTCATGAATAGGAAAGAGGGAAAACCATAGGAACTTGTTTGTTTGACCGCTAAACTAGATTGCTGGCTATACTGACTGAATCATACTGACTGCCCATACTCAAATGGAGTATTTCTCCAACACTTTTATAAGAAATTCTAATAATATTATGGAGCAAAGAATTTTAGGAATGATCTGAACAAGACATCTAACTAAAGAATCACAACATTGATATGACTCTATAGCATAGAACTTAAACATATGAATCATAAGCTAGGATAGAATTACTAGGCCTTAGGCAATGCAACTTCATACTTTCAAGCTTAGCAACACTTCTGAAATACTCCCTCAACTATACTATTCCCCTTAACTACCATACTCATTTGATTCAACTTAAAATTTTCATATGGGCATTGATAAATCCATCTACTAAAGTCTAAATTGAACTGAATTCTCTCACCATGATCAAGCCTAACTAAAAATCACAAAATATAACATGCTACACTATGATACTAGTCTAAAACACATAATTCAATATTCTTTGTCTTTTCCAAAGGTCACACCCTAAGCATAACATGCCTTACCACTTCATTGAATAACTCTAAACTTTTACTATGGATTCACTAGCGTATATTGCATTCCTCCACTTACGTCCCAACATGACATTCAAGCCTATCATTATAACTACATACGAACTTTATGGAAAAAACCCATAAAAGGAATACGTCTCATATTCTCTAAACCTCTATCAATGACACCTTTCTTGCACTATGCTTAAGAAAACATACCTAGAATTATCAACTAACTATGACATAGATGATGATAGGCGGTTGATGATAGGCGAATTTACATGCCTAAGGTACTATATTTCACCTATATTTTAGCTAAGTTTTGAGGACAAATTATATAATTCATGCACTTTTAGTCCTTTTTCCTGTAAGTGAGCTAACGAACATGATTAGCAAGTTTTCAGGTATAAATGATGCAGATTTCAGCATTTTATGGATAACTTGACGCCAAATAAAGCTTCACGAAAGAAGAAAGGGAAAGCTTGGACGCCAAGGACCAAAAGTGGGGCATGGAAAATCTGTCCCGGGCAAAAACAGCAATTCTAAAGACTTTGGAGACTAGAAGTAACTTATTAGGATTAGGAGAATGATGCAGTAACCTAGTAGGATTGGGTTAAGTAATGCAGTAGCTTAGTAGAAATAGGATATGGGTGTTATAAATACCCTATTTTGCTAGAGATTTTTATTCATTCTACTTCTAATTCTTCCATTAATTCTACTTTTTATTCTTCTTCTATTCATCTATTCAATTCTTAATTTCCACAACGAGAGAAAAGCTATTATAAAAGGAAGTCACACCTAAAGCCATACCACACCATACTACACGTGAGATCTTTATTGTGGTACAATGATAATGTCTATTGTGATTTTCTTTGCACTCATGAGTAGCTAAACTTCTCTGTTGGGGTTATGGAAGCCTTATCAGATACTATCTAAGGCTATGAATTTGTGAATTCGTGACACGTAGGCTTCTTATATCATTATTCTCTTCATCTTAATCTAAATTCTTTGTGGCTGCAGATGCATAGAATACGCCAGTATAGCATTAACTTGTTCGAAAGAAAAGTTATATGTCTAGAAAAGAGATAATGTCAAGGTAATAGGGCACCAACCCTTGTTCAAAAGTTAGTGCCGTAACTGGATTAACCTCTTGGAGAATTTGTACCATTAGACACGCTTTAAGCTCGAAAGAGTTAAAGTGAAATAGTCCTTGTTAAGGTCGAAAGACGCTTGGATTTACAATAGAATACAATTCTCTATAAGCACATGCATGTCTGAATTCCGCATAACTCATAGCCAATAGAGACGTATAACTCATAAGGTGGACATAATCCCAACTCTCAAATCTCATTGTTTTACATCTTACTAAACATTCTTTCTTTTTACTTTGCTATTTTCTGTTTTTACTTTACTATTTTGACTACATTATTTGCACGTTAAAATCCCCCCCTTCCACGAGACTTGCACCAAAAGTCTAATAATCTTTGCTTACTTATTGACCGGCTATTCTCTGTGGGATCGATACCCAACCCAGTTGGGTTATATATTTGACAACGACCGCTTTACACTCCTACGAGAGCTGTAGATTGAGCGTTATAAAAAATTGGCGCCGTTGCCGGGGACTACGGTTGTCAACTAAGTTTGTGATAGTTATTAGACCCTTTGGTCAAAGATTTTCGTACTTTTACTTTTAGTTGTTGTTTTTGTTCTATTCAGGTTTCGTTGACAGAATGGATGCACAATGTGACATAGAAAGAATAGCTGCTCAACAGGAGCAGGCTAGGTTAGCTGCATTGGCAGCTGCTCAAGTGCATCAACAGAATATTGATAACCTAGGTCGTGCAACAAATCCTGATGATGAGGACCTGGGCGATGAGGAGCTACTAAACCCATGGCATACTACTGAGGTGGCGGCACCCTTGCATAGGAGAGATTGTCAAGCGCGATTGAGGCCTGATCGCCGAGCTGTGCAGATTCTTTTTTATGACGATGACAAAGATTTGGATGAAGCTGGTGACACAGGAGCAATTATTCTGCCAAACTTGGCACCTGGAGCAAAGTTCAATATCACTAGCACCATGATTCAGCTTTTGCAACTCAAGGGATTATTTGGTGGAATAGCAGGCGATGATTCGAATATGCATATGATCAACTTTAGTTCTATATGCAAGTCGTTTGACAATCCTGGCGTTGGGCAGAATGCAATTTGATTACGGCTATTTTCATTGTCTCTGTCTGGGGAGGCAACTCTATGGTTAAATAGGCTGACTCCTGATTCCATTACAAATTGGAGGCAATTGAAAGACACTTTCCTAGAAAGATTCTTTCTGCCATCCAAAAAACACAATTAAGAGATGAAATCAACAACTTTCGGCAGCTTCCAACCGAAGCTCTCCACGAAACATGGGAGAGGTTCAAGACGAAGCTTATGAGGTGCCCAAACCATCACATCACCAATGCCCACTTGATGGAGATATTATACAGAGCTTTGAATTCGGTGACTAAGCCAGTGGTTGATAATTCGGCTGGAGGATCATTCATGGACCTCACCTTTGGTCAGGCAAGCAATATGCTAGATCGAATGATGAAGCAAAGTAGAGCTTGGCATACCAGGGATTCTGTGGTAGCAAGCCCCACTTTATCTATTGGCATAACTGCAGACCAAAGAAGAAGAGAAGAAGAATGCGACCAAGATATGGCGCACATGAAAACATAAGTGGTTCTTCTTACAAAGCATCTATTATTAGGAAAGACCAAAAAAGTCAAAGCTGTTGCGTCAAAAGGAAGAAACGAATCTGATTCGAAAGAAGAAGCCAACTACTTGAACAATCAGGGGGGTTTGCGAGGCAATGCCCAAGGAAACCAAGGTCGGAACTATTATGATAGATCTAGAATCAAGAACCGTTATCAAGGTAGTTGGAAGGATAAGACTGACAGGATTAGTCTGTACGTTCCTCCAGGAAGACGTGACGCCACTGCATCTGGTTCCGAAAGTATGGAAGATATGATAGATAAACTATTGAAAGGAGTAGAGGAAACCAACACGGGAGTAACGGAGGTAATACCTGTTTTGTCCTCGATGAAGCAATTGGTTGACTCACATTCCACTTCAATAAAACAAATAAAGCAGCAATTGAGCCAACTTTCAACAGCACTCAATCAAAGAAAGGCTAGCACTTTACCTAGCGACACTGTGCAAAATCCAAGGAATGACGGATCATGTATGGCTATTACTACCAGGAGTGGTAAGGTTCTAGAAAATTCATCCTAAAGCAAGCAAGTGGATGAACATAAAGAAGATGAGGGCGCCATAGAAGCTGACCAAGAAGTCCATGACGTCACCCCTAGTATGTTGCAGTCTGAAAAGGTTAAAATTTGGAAGCAAGAGGAGAAGAAAGACGTGGAGAAAACAATTCCACTTCCACCACCACCTTTTCCTCAAAGACTGAAGAAGCAGGCAGATGATACAAGGTTCAGCAAATTCATGACGATGTTAAAATAGCTGACTATTAATGTTCCATTGGTGGAGGCACTAGAACAAATGCCTAGGTATGCAAAATTTATGAAGGAACTTTTGACAAAGAAGTGGTCGGTAAGCTATGAGCCAGCAGATAATGTTCACCATTGCAGTGCAATCGCTACAAGATCACTAGTTCAGAAAAAGGCCGACCCTGGTGCCTTCACTATTTCTTGCACTGTTGGATCTTTGAATTTTGCCAAGGCATTATGCGATCTGAGTGCTAGCATCAATTTGATGCCACTATCTGTCTACAGGAAGTTGGGGTTAGGCGATCTGACACCAACCAATATGAGGCTCGTGATGGCTGATAGGTCGGTAAAATGACCTGTGGGTATCTTGAATGATGTGTTGGTGAAGGTTTCTTCATTCATCTTTCCTGAAGACTTCGTTATTCTGGATTGTGAGGTGGATTCTGAAGTTCCCATAATCTTGGGACGTCCTTTCCTTGCAACAGGAAGTGTGCTTATTGACATGAGAGCTAATGAGATTTTATTTCGGTTGAATGATAAAGTGGTCCGCTTTGATATATGCAAAGCAATGAAGAAGCCCAGCGATATGGATGTGTTCTTCGTAGGTTATGAGGATAAAAAAGCATTATCTATAAAGAAACAGCTTACTGTTGAGCCATTTTCTGCTGCGCTACTGAATGTTGAGCATGAGGACGATGAAGATTATAAAGAAACTATGTGTGCTCTAACAGAAATAGGGTCCTATTCTCATACTCCTAAACAGCGGGACCTTAATCTTAAGAATCAACCATCATCAACAGCGAAGACTTCCATTGAAGAGCCACCAGTGCTAGAATCGAAAGAGCTCCCCAATTATTTAAAGTATGCATACGTGGGAAGTGTAAATACACTACCGGTAAGTGTGGCGGATGATTTCAGTGAACATCACGTAGAGGCACTAATCTCTGCTCTGACGAGAAACAAGAGAGCTATGGGTTGGACTATTGATGATATAATTGGTATCTCTCCTGAGGTATGTATGCACAAGAGTCATATCAAAGAAGATTGCATGCCTACAAGTAAGTATCAGCGTCGTCTGAATCCATTCAAAAAATGATGCCCCATCTATCTCGATGAAGACTAAGTAATCGAGATAGCTATGTCGTGCCGCGACAATAAATCAAACGCTTGGTGGGAGGCAACCCATCATTTTTAAATGTTCTTGTTGTTTTTGTTTTCTTAGGATTTTGTCGAACCACGACCAAAACTATGGCTCTTGATGGGAGGCAACCCATCGTTCTAATCGTTTTTGTTATTTTTGAGTGGATGAGGTACAAGAAGTGTAAAAGAGGAGATTGGTTGCAAATTTTGATTTGGAAGAATTGCATGTTGAAGGTGGTAAGTTAGGAATGAAGAACCAAAAGGCTATAGGTTAGGCATTGCCTATGAAAACATAGGCAAAGAACAAGGCAAGGCCTATGTAACTCTACGCCACGAACAAGGCAAGGCCTATGCTATGGCATAAGCTCTCGGATTCTAGAGTGCCATAGCATAGGCGCCGCCTATGCTTAACAATGCTTTGCAAAAGGCATGGCCTATGCTCAACAATGCCATAGCATAGGCGCCGCCTATGCAAAAGCATTCTGCTCAACTAGGCAAAGCATTAGGCATGGCCTATGCTATGGCATTCTGCTCAACTAGGCAAAGCATTAGGCACCGCCTATGGTCACTTTTGGTCTCCAAATCTGATTCCAAATGGGTCAAAACCCGACCCAAGCTTACCCTATAGCTAAAAACCTTAGTCTTAGACAAAAAAACACATTGCAAATCATACCTAAACATCGCCTACCTCTCCAAATTCTCTCAAAAATTTTCCTTTTGCTCTCTTTACTTTAAAAGAACATCTTCCAAGGCCATCAACCAAGTAAGTACTTCTTTGTTCTTCATTTATACTCCATAAGTACTACACTACTACACCTATAATGAATTGTTAAATCTTGAAATAGTAGTAGTGATTTGAATGTGGTTGATTTGTTGTGATACAACTAAGTGAGTGAACAAAATGTAAGGATGATCTTGACTTGTTTCCAACTTGTATTTAATTTCGATACACTGTCATACTTTTACGGAATCAACATGGTCAAGATAATTGCATAATCTTGTAACTTGAAAGCTTGCATGCGTTGAATGACTTGTTCATTAAGATGAAAATCAGGGTTAACTACAAACATAAGATGTTGTGATTATTTCTATGCCATAAACTAATACAATATCTATGTAGTAGTTTTTGATGCATTAGTCCAAGACATGAAAACATAAGTCAAGATTACATGCAATAGAATCAAAAAGGATAGTAAGATGACATGAAAGTATGACTGCGCTGCACATATGGTTGGAACATATCACCTAAATGTATGTCGATGAAGTCTGAGTAATCGACAACATTCACTTAATTAGTTTGTGTCAACAAATTAAGTGTGGGGTGGTGCCACTATTGTCTGTTTGTTGATTGAATCTTCTGAGATGAATCTAACATGACTCTATTGAGATCTCAGGTACAATGGCACCAAAAGACAAGAAAAGCAACCACTTCACAAAAAGGTTAGAAAAAGGGAAGAAAAAAGCAAGCTGAATCCTGCGTACTGCAAATGCCTCGACGCACTCTTGGAATCAAGTGGGGTACTTATAAGGAACTTCTGAGGATGACGACTCTGATGATGATTCCGATGCAGGGGGTATGACCCCAGACATAGAGGAGGAGTCCGACTAACCAGGTTCTTCTTATTTATTTTCCACTGAGGGCAGTGTGTCCCGTCTAAGTGTGGGGTGCGCTGGTATTTGCATGCTATACTTCTCTATCTACATTTGCATTTATTTATGTTTGTTTGTTTTATTTTAGTAGTAAATTTTTTTTAGTAGTAGTTAAATTTTTTAGTAGTTAACTTTTTTTCTTAGATAATTTTTTTTTTAACTTTGCATGAAATAATTCTGATAGGCAGCATGGTATTGTGACAAGAGTCTGTGATAAAATCATTACTATTGAGACGTTTAGGCTCTAATTATGACTCACTATGTGATATTTATATGGTTTAATTCCTTCAACTGTTGGGACAAGAGTCTATGCTACTCCCAATAAAGTCGACCATGTGCCTTGTGTGTGTGAGATAATAGTATATTCTATGTTTGTGGCTGATGCTAGAACTTGCCTGGTGTGTGTGTGAAGCGAAAATAAAGAATGTGAGTTTAGGAGATGATTTAGGCATTTCTTTTACAACCTATACTTGTGTACCTTCATTTTACCTACCCGTGGACATTGTCCTAGTTAACCCCTTTTGAGCCTTTAAGCCTATTTTCTTTGACAGCCTCATATGTAAGCCTAATCCATTTTTTCAAGACCATAATTTGATCCAAATTCCTAAGTTCTTTAAATTGAAAGAGTCATGTGACAAAATAAGAGGAAATTGGATGAGTATGATGCCTTAGAATGTATTGGTGCTTGAATTTATTATGAAAAAGAATTGCTATCATAAGAGGTGTGTTATGAAAAGAAAAAGGAAAGGGAAACTAAAAAGTTAGTTATGTTTAAAATTGAAAAACAAAAGAGGAGAAAAAGGGTGGTAGAATAAAAGAAAGAAGAAAGGTTGTTTGAAAAGAAAGTATTAATGGCATAATGTGATGTATTAAAGCGCTTAGGAACATAGTCACTATTTATGGCCAAAATAGTCCTACCCATCCCTTAGCCTACATTACAACCTGTAGAAGACCTATTTGATCCTAAGCTTAGCATTCTGATATTTAGTGGAGCATTACACTAAGGGCAAGCCTATGGTCATTAGTTGCAACATATGAATTCTTTGTGAGAGTGAGAGCAAGGATAATCCTATACCCATGTTCGAAATATATACAATACTTGTGAGTGATTATGGGTAATATATGGTGAGACACACATGGTTGATGAGTTTTGGATAGTTGTGTATGATTCTTTGTGCCTTGACTTTTGAATATGAGTTGACCACCATCACGAGTCTATGTTAGAGGTTAAATTGTTTCTACTAATGATCAGAAAACTACTCTTTGTTAATGATTGCTATGCCTGTCTTAATGAATATTTTGTGTTGTTACTGTGAAACCCTAAGTAGATGATTAGATGGACATGATAGTTTGTTCGAGGACGAACAAAGCTTTAAGTGTGGGGTGTTGATAATAGGCGAATTTACACGCCTAAAGTACTATATTTCACCCATATTTTAGCTAAGTTTTGAGGACAAATTATATAATTCATGCACTTTTAGTCCTTTTTCCTGTAAGTGAGCTAACGAACATGATTAGCAAGTTTTCAGGTATAAATGATGCAGATTTCAGCATTTTATGGATAACTTGACGCCAAAGAAAGCTTCACGAAAGAAGGAAGGGAAAGCTTGGACGCCAAGGACCAAAAGTGGCGCATTGAAAATCTATTCCGGGCAAAAACAGCAATTCTAAAGACTTTGGGGACTAGCAGTAACTTATTAGGATTAGGAGAATGATGCAGTAACCTAGTAGGATTAGGTTAAGTAATGCAGTAGCTTAGTAGGAATAGGATATGGGTGTTATAAATACCCTATTTTGCTAGAGATTTTTATTCATTCTACTTCTAATTCTTCCATTAATTCTACTTTTTATTCTTCTTCTATTCATCTATTCAATTCTTAATTTCCACAACGAGATAAAAGCTATTCTAAAAGGAAGTCACGCCTAAAGCCATACCACACCATACTACATGTGAGATCTTTATTGTGGTACAATGATAATGTCTATTGTGATTTTCTTTGCACTCATGAGTAGCTAAACTTCTCTGTTGGGGTTATGGAAGCCTTATCAGATACTATCTAAGGCTATGAGTTTGTGAATTCGTGACACGTAGGCTGCTTATATCATTATTCTCTTCATCTTAATCTAAATTCTTTGTGGCTGTAGACGTATAGAATACGCCAGTATAGCATTAACTTGTTCGAAAGAAAAGTTATATGTCTGGAAAAGAGATAATGTCAAGGTAATAGGGCACCAACCCCAGTTAAAAAGTTAGTGCCGTAACTGGATTAACCTCTTGGAGAATTTATACCGTTAGACACGCTTTAAGATCGAAAGAGTTAAAGTGAAATAGTCCTTGTTAAGGTCGAAAGACGCTTGGATTTACAATAGAATACAATTCTCTATAAGCACATGCATGTCTGAATTCCGCATAACTCATAGCCAATAGAGACGTATAACTCATAAGGTGGACATAATCCCAACTCTCAAATCTCATTGTTTTACATCTTACTAAACATTCTTTCTTTTTACTTTGCTATTTTCTATTTTTACTTTACTATTTTGACTACATTATTTGCACGTTAAAATCCCCCCTTCCACAAGACTTGCACCAAGAGTCTAATAATCTTTGCTTACTTATTGATCGGCTATTCCCTGTGGGATCGATACCCAACCCAGTTGGGTTATATATTTGACAAAGACCTCTTTACACTCCCACGAGAGCTGTAGATTGAGCATTATCAATAGACCAAAGATTTACATCAATATTCCTTCATCCCTTACCCTTAGATAGAAAGGCATAAATAATCTTTCTTAATGAGGGTGATCAACTCTTTCTCATATAAACCATTGCTTATCCCTTATCATCACCACTATCTTAACATAGGAAATGGTCACTGAAGGGCTAATGCATAAGGACCTGAAGCATGAAAGAATACTATACATAACTTATAAACTTAACTGAGGCATGAGGAATAGAATGTCAAAGGTATGGATTCATTAAAGAGATCTAAACCGAGGACATACATGATATAAACTGGATTTCACTCGGATCATGAGTTTTTGAGAAATGATCATACTTTAAAACACGAGTTCATACTTATCATAATCTATTCAACATAAGACTGGAGTTTATAGATTCATGATGGATAACTAGAATCACAGAGTAGAGATGTTACTTATTGCTAGAGGATGAGAATAGACTTGAGTACACTTGAAGTGTATAAGCTTTGGCCTTTGGTATAAATCTATCACGCATGACCTAAATTTGGTATGATAATGACAGAAATCCAAGGAATACTCTAAAGTAATAAGGGAACACTATCTCATCACAACTCTAATCAACATGTATTACAATCTAATTCTTAAAACTTTAATTGGTTCTGAACTCTACCATCCCGCCTTAGATCAAAGCTGATATTCTAAGCTTATAGGTCTGCTCCATATTTTTGAGACAGAGCCATAATTTATTCATTTTAATGTCTACACATAAATGCTAAACTCACAAGAATAATCTATATTTTGGATATACTGACTTCGTTCTTGAACAACCCTTTCATATACCATTCTTAATTTTCTAGCTTCAATAATCATTATCAAAGACTTACACTCTCATTTGCAAAGATATCTACCTCACTAAACACATAATCATAACCTAACAAGATCACACTTCTTTACTTATATTTTTCCCAAATCTTAAGAATCAAAATCATACTTAAAAGATAACACTATCTATCTAAAACTTCTCAACTTAGCTATTAAGAACTCCATGTACTACATAACTAGCCTTCTTCCACTTAGCAACTCAAGAATACTACTAACCACATACGACACTTGATAACATTAGAAAATAATGCAACCTCACATCACCTTAGGAACACCTCTACATCATACCTACAACATCATACTAAATCTTGAATCAATAATCTTAAATTTGTACATTCACTGGTTCAAGCCTATTGGTCCACCTCCATATAACTAGAAACACTAACCAAGAACCATTACATCCACTATAATGATCATCCACTATTTAATCTTAGTGTCTAGTGCTAGGCATGATTAACAACCCAACCTCACATACTATTCTCACTTGGAAGCTATAAAATAAAATATCAAGAAACACTAGTCCACTAGAACTTCATTACAACAATAATTAATATCTTATTGATATTTGTTGGCATATCTTCCTTCTACACATCATGACTGTTTACTCATCTATACACCTAAAATACATTCATATCTCTTAAAGTATCAACAAATATATTTTTTCATAGCCATATAGGGAAGCCTATATTAACAATACTCAACCACTAAATACTTCATAAATATCCTATACTTTTCTAATACAACAAATATTATCAATAACTCCTTTCATACTTTAAGCAAACAATAATTAACCTTACCTAATAACTCCTTCTCTACCTTCCACTAAACTAAAATACAAGGATATATCACCATAATACAAAATCTATAACATGCATAAGTTTATCTCTATACTTTCTATCAATCATCATTCATTCCCCCTTTCTTGTCACTGCAGTTATAAACCTACACTTCCAACTATAAGAAGGTTCTACCACTTATGAATCGTAACACTCAAGGTCATAATATCCCTCAAATGCAAAGTTGATTTAACACTTTGGGTTCATACTATTTCCTCTCATGAGCACTATCTGGATAAAAGAGGTTATTGAGGAATCTAAAGATATTTTTTCTTAACTGAACAACTTATATAGATGAGGACATAAGCTTTCAGCTTAAGGAACTTTTAACATACTAGTGAGATCCTTTCAATCCCCTTCGTGTGAATTTTGAAGTTACTGATAGTAAATCTGAGAGCATCATCTTGGGAGGAATTGGAACTTGCTAATCATGTTATCTAAAGAATAAGTCATAGATAAAGGATAATGAAGTGACATACAAATCGATAGAAGTTTCTAAGAGAACAACTTTACAACACGATCTAGAGTATGAAAGAAAGCAAATATTTCTTTAATTCCCTGTAGCCTCTCAAATAAAAGTACAAACATCTCTGTACCGTTCCACAAGACTTTACTAGACACGGCTTCACAGACACCCTAGGACACTTGAATCTTGTAATCTGATACCAATTTTGTAAAACCTCGAGACTACCCCCTGGACGTCATATGGTGCTTAGGAATACAAGTGATCCCAAGGTAACACTTATATTGGCATAACTCATGAGCAACTGATTTAAAATATATAAGTCTAAAAGAAGTGAGTGGAAAATATGTCTATGTTGAATATCTTCAAAACAAAACTCTAAAAATAAATACAACTCTGCTTAAACAAAACCAAATTGGAATCAAATACATCAACTCTATTATTTATGTACAAAGCCTTTATTAGTATTGTCTGTAGGTAGTTGAGACATAACCCCCAGCTACCCCAAATCAATATGACTGAATGAAGAAAATAAAATACTATACAAACTCTGACTGACTCGATCCCTTGATTTAAGAACTCATCATATGCTGACGGGGAAGATGCAACTGTCTGATTCTAATATGCACACTACAACTTGTACCTAAATTATTAAACAATATAGCACATAGATATATATATATGTAAATCTATACTTTTGGAATATAATGAGCATATGGGAGTGACTTTATAAGTAAAAATAGTAACTAATTGTGCATATAACTAGTAATGAATGCACGCTAAGTGTAGAAAACTTACGTTGGCTGGAGTACTATAAAGACTACAAAATATAAGCATAATATTGTAAAGCATAGAAATGACCTTTATGAGGCATCACACTTGGTTTTAAAAGTTGTACTTCTACTCTTTCTATTTGTGAAATAAGTAGGACTTAAGTTAAGTATACTGTCAAATCATGCAGGCTAAGTGTAAAGAGACTCACTTTAATCATACTTAAACTGAATGCTGAAATCTCATAGCTGATATCTAATGTAAAACAATATCTAAATAAAATTGTGTGGCTTTACACTTAGTTTCTAAAAGCTATTTTTTATTCTGTTTTAGGACTTACGGTTTTAGGACTTTAGGGACTTTGGGAGGTTCTTCTAACCGACATAAACTATGTGAGTTATCATGGAGTCCACTGTCTTACCCACATTAGGGAGAGCTGTTCTACCCTTGCCATCAGAATAGAACCTTATCTTAAGTGATCACTGACTTAATCCACTATGGGCAATCATAAACCTACGGTAACACGTAGTTCTGGGGCATGAGACCTTTAAAATCACACACAACTCGGTGCTAAATACTACTCCATACTTATTGCTAAAAAATTAGGAAATCCATCTTAAAATAGCACAAGGGTTTATAATGAAAATCAATTGTGCTTCTCTTTCTTTAAATTTCAAACTATATGAACAATGTGGATTCCTTATCGCAGATTAGGATCAAAACATCAATTTCTTTCTTAAATCTTTGTAAAGAACTTATAAAGAAGGATTAAAATCATAATCTTCTTGAAATATCAATACTTAGACTTAGGGCTTAAAACCCATGAAAATTCATTGCAAAACGTCTCAATATACTTTTTGAAATACTTCAACAATATCAAGATAAAACTCAATATCAAGAATCACAATATCATGCTTAAAATTCAATTGCAAAATCTATAAAATCATGTCAAATGCATAAAGATGTGAAAATAGACATGCAATTCAACATTTAAATCATGTGCAACAACATAATCTTCAAATAATGATAATAAGGTATGAACCCTAAATTGAAACTCATATAAATTCAACTTTAAAAACTAGTTTTGGGCACAAGAATGAAATAATATCCTTGTTAAAAATCCCACATACCTTATTTGGTTAATTAAATTCCAAATGATGTTATTGAAGTTTTTCTTAAAGTTCTTGAACCCTAAAACTTTCATTCTTGGTTATCATAAAAAGGAATGGTGAAATATTGGATTTCTTAAAGTTGAAGTTGAAGCCGTAGGGTTTTCTTGGAGAGAAATTTGGTGAGAAATGAGTGTAATATGATTAGAATTGGATTAAATCTTCTATTTTTATGAATTGGGGTGAGGGCAAATGACTCAATTACCTTTTTGGGGATTAAAGCCGTAATTGGATTCCTGTTTAAGGCTTTACTGTGATACGGGATATCCCTCACCGCTATACTCACCACAATATGGTGAAATCACGGTGAGTTCTGGAAATTGACAATTACCGATCTGCACTCTACCGTGATGCGCCAAGGCAGCCATAGCTATAGCCACCATGATGCGGTGGAATCAGGGTAAGCTGCTATTTTGGAAATCCAAATGAGGCCAAACCTTGTCCGAAAAAATCTTAAACATACCCGAGACATGATACTTATACCCCCGAACATAAATAAACTAAAAAACTTATGTCTTGGGGTCGGGAAGACCATATTAAAAATCCTTAAAATTAAAGGGAGTCAAAATGTGAATAAGTCCTTCAACATAGTCTTATTTTCAGGTTCTAAGTTCCTTAAGCTAGTACTAGGGGATGAACTGAACTAGGAACGTACGAGGTATTACCTCAAAGACTTGAGACTTTCCCTCTATATTGCTAGTCAAAGTCTTGTAGCTATGGGTATATCATTTATTGATATTACTAAGTAGTCTCATACTATGGAGGATTTTATTGTGAGGACCATGAGGGAAGTGATAAGAGGCTAAATTAGTAAGGTAGTTATTTCAGGCCATAGTGGTTCCAGGTTTAAGGGTGGAAGGTTTTTTGGGCAGATATCCCCTACAACAACTGTATTTGCTTAGGGTTAGTCTAGTAGGGTCATTCAAGAAATATTTATATAATTTAGATGGGGGTCATCTTGGTTATTATCATTATGGTGTCTAGGACCTTAGTCAGTCATTGAGGGGTATTGAGACATAGTCGTGTACTGAACACATGATAAAACTATAATGTGGTGTAATCCATACTATGTGACTCAACCCTATGCAAATTGCATAGTCTCTACTAATATCTGGTAAAGAACACAAATGCAACCTCTCTAAAAAATCTCACAAATCTTAGTGGAGCCAATATAAGAAACTAACCTAGTGTTTTCTTATCTACTAAAGAAATAGTTTGTTAGGTTGTTGTTGGTTGTGGAACTACTGATGCTTATAGAATCTTATCTCTAGGAGTTGTTGTTGCAGGTTGTGCCCCTATAGCCAACTTCTTCTAGCCAAGTAGCTATTATAGCAGCATATATTATTGTTCAACCTCAAGTGTAAACTTTGGATCTTAATAAACATTAGGTTAAGATGAAGAAACTTTTACCTAAAATTGATCCAGTGTTATAACTATAGCCCTACCTCAATCATGAGGTCAACTCTACTATAAATTTGAGCCTTATATGTAGGCTGGGGAGACTCACCCTTGACCGTTGTGGCCCTCATATCAACATTTGTGAAAGTGTGAAGCAAATGACAATCTAGAAACTAATATATACACAACACAGAAAAAAGATAAGATATTCCCAAGACTTGGTAAGGTTAGTATAAGAGATAATATAAAAAAAGGAGTAATAAATAGTTCCAAAATATTTAAAGTAATCTGCAGATATACAAAATAATACTATCACAACACATGTAAGAGAAAAAATAGATCCAAACTCTAAGCACGCACCAAAATCTCTAGTCAATAATATAACTCGGGTTTAGTGAATGATGATGACTCATCCTAGGATCTACATTAGGAAAAATGATGCAGAAGTGTAGTGTGATACTCAAGGTACTCAGTAGGAATCATATGCAATCAAAAATTAGTTATAGTAAAATCATAAGAAAATTGCAAATTTATACTAAAGAAAAAAATATGAGGGTCATAAGAGGAAATAAAAGGTTATGCGAAGAAAATCCAATTAATCAAATACATGTAACTAAAAAGCGACCGTAAATATGATGTTATAAAAAATCGGACCTCATAAGACCAAAAGGAATATTCAAGGATAAATAAACCCAACTAAGAGCCCATAAGATCGCTGGATATAAAAAAAGAGTAATACTAACATACGACCAAATGTAACCATACAAAAGTAAAAGTGATCTAATATGTACCATATGTAAACCATATATTCTTCCTCCAGCCGTAACCATAATCTTACTGTTCTCAATCATATTTCCAATCAAAGATGAATGAGACTAGTAAATGCCAGACTTGAACCAAAACTAATAAATATAACAAATATACCAGATGGAAGACTTATATTGGAACTAATAAATACTCAAAAGTATCCTAGATGCTAGATCCATGCAGAAACTTGGAAGTCAACAATATATTATAATATCCTGATGTTGTAATTCATCTCAATTCCATCATTTTATTATTACCATTTTACATGGACAAATCATTAAAGAAGTGCCAGATTCTATTTATTAAGTCGAGAATTGCGATTTAAGGCAAAAATGCCAACTTTGTCAAGGATATCAAAGATAAAATCCCAATCCTAATATAGTAGTTAAGACAACCCAATCCTAAGTAACAATATTGGAAGGTGGGTATATAATATTTTCTGTTAAAAAGGAATACAATCCGAAAGCAGACTATCCTAGAAAGGGTGATAAGGGTAACTACAATTCTCGAGAACCTAATCAAAAGAAAGCAACTATGAAATTGCAATGACTCTTACAATCATTTTCCTTATTTTTATATACTTTGTATGTCCAGAGCTTTTCTATAAATGTGGAATGTAATTTATAACTTGCTGGGACTTATAGTTCGGTTTTTGAGCATTTCATTTGAGAATTTCAGTAATACTAAATATACTGTAGATATTTAATCAAAATTTTATTTAGTAGAAATATAATTTATTACCCTTCTAAAATATTTTTTATATTGATAAAATTCTTTAGTTATAATATATCTGTATTACATTATAAATAGGAATTGACAATTGTCATCTAGTGCACTTACCATTAATTTGACACTTATCATGAATATATCTATTTGACACTTACCATTAATTTTAATATATGTGCAATTACATTAATTTGACACTTAGCATGCTTTTACATATCATAATAGAAATTTAAGAAAAAGCCACCCACCTATATGTGTTTTCCTCATTGTACGTAGGTGCATACAAATTTCCAAGAAAGCATAACGACTCCTTTATCTAAGTTTTAGATTTACAACATATAGATGTATATGTCCAATGTCAAAGTAAAATTTGGATAGAAAAAGTTTTTACGTACATCAAGATGTCCAAGCTCGGGTTCTAGTAGGATGCTATTTGGAGGCTTCTTGGAGAGGTTTTTAGATTTGGTGTCCAGGTATTCTAGGCTTACCCTACCTTTATATTGAGCTTATTTACGGTAATTTTATACTATAATGCTAGTTTTGAACAAGTACTTGTAATTTTCACATAATTTAATATATATATCATGCCTTACTTATCTATTTAGGACTAAGTTCTAGCAAATTTTTGTATCTTGTCTTTTAGTATGAAATAGAATCTATCACTTGAGGATGTGGAATTAAGTTGTGGAACCTTGGATTTGTCCCTTTTTAATTATGATACGTGGATGGTCACTTAAATATATTTTAGTTTTAGTTTAGCTTCAGCATATACTTTATCTCAATCATTGTGTATGAATTTTGATACCAGTTGGCATTAGTTATGGAATGGTTGGGGCGTTACACCCCAATCTTGGGCGAGGTAGACAACTACTCTAAGAAATACTATACAAATGACATAGATGAGAATATAAGTCACTATATGAATGAAATTGCTAATTTTGGTAAGAAGTTGTACTTACAAATCGACCAAATGGCCAAACCAATACAAATGATATGTGAAAGAATGAATACAGGTGATAGCTTTACAATATCAACAAGGCCTTTAATTGAATCCATGACTGTACAACTATAAAAATATAAATGCTTAAGACTCGTTAAGGCCTTGAATCAACCTGGATCTCACCAATAACCATTGAGTATCTTTTGTTTCTATTGGGGAGATCTACTAGCTAAGAAACTATACCTGCAACATAGAATGTAGTCCCCCGTGAGGGACCTCAGTACAAAGTAATGTACAAAATATGTAAAGCATGAAGTAACCATTAGTAGAATAAAAGATCAATGAAATTAGGGTTCAATATATAAATGCATAAATAAGGAGAATGACCTCCATTACTTACACTTGTGGAATCTTGTATATTACATACTTTTCTTTACTTTAGTCTTCTTTGCCTTGTAATATTTTGTAAGCCATGTGTTATATATTACTAGCTGATCAGGTAATAGAGGATGACCCTTGATAGGCATTATATCCCTGGGGTACATTCCTCATCAATATACAAATTGCGATTGACCCATGCTAGGCTTTTGTTTCACCCCTGGGACAAATATTCAATTTATGGACAAATACATATTCCAAACAAGGAGATACAAACTATAGATAGAATGAGTAGGGATTCAGCCGGGTGACAGTATAGACTACGAAAATGGGAGTGATGCCGAATGAATGGAAGCTATGAATATGAGAGAAGATAAAATATGTTTCAAAAAATACAATCGAAGAAAGTAGGTAAGAAATTGGCAAATTGCGTACCTAACATATGAGCACACTTACCATTTGTGATCTATGGTCTTATTAACATATAGAAGAGGAACATGTGACAAGGGTTTGATTGGAAAGTCTAAATACACAAATCTAGTAATATAAAAACATATTTAAAGTACTTTTACACATTCGTAAAATCATAGAGAGGAGGGAAAAGGTCATTAGTGATGCTGAAATTCATACATCATGTCTATATTTACTCGGTATAATACTTATGAAGTTCACTTTTTTACAGTAATATAAGAATCCACACCAAAGAATATTGAGCTGAATAGACTTACATACCTTGTTGTCCAACTCGGGTGCTACAATGAATTTAACTTCTCCCCTTCAGGTTGCTTATCTTAAAAAAAATAAGTGGTAGATCTAGCATTAAGAGATAATCAACCAATTTGGGCTGTTTGATTTCACCAAAACTACAATTGCATAGTAAGCCAAAAATTTATCAAAATAAATTGTTCTTTCTTCCCTTTTTTCCTTTGATCATGTTAATAAGGTCCTCCCTAAACACTATCGAGTAGTATGTCACATATAAAGTAATATACAAATGTGTGGCAGGCAGCAACCTCATACAACACTCTATTAAGTGGTGTGTTAGCACACTCTATAATGTTTATGCCCTTTAACTTCTGGACGACTTCTCTGCACATCCAATCACTCCCCTTAGCATCACTATATGACTAAGAAAAATGTGAAATCATACCTTAATATAACTATATGAAGAGTTTCGATTACAATTAAACTTCAAATTCTCTAATGGGCTCATAATTAAAGATAAAGAGGAAACCCCTCCATGGCTTTTCCAACATCCATAAGTAACCAAAACTTTCTCTCCAAGATTTCACCATGTAAAAGGAATATTTCCTAACACATTAACACTCACCTAATTCCCTAATCAATCCGAGAATAAGAGAGGGATAAAAATTTTAGTACCTTACCTCCTTAGATAGAAATTCCACTTGATAAGACTTTGATCTTTCATGGTAAAGGTTTTCCTCTCTAATTATCTTGAGAACAAGAAGAAGTTAGAAATACCAGCACACTGTATACTCGTACTAAGTCAAGGTAGGTGATGCACCTACTTGTCCCCTACTAGCTTAAGTTAAGTCAAGCAAGAAACTTACTGATTTTATTTCATTCTAAAATCTTAATCCTTTCTACTTAATTAAAATTTATATATACTAGATCATTTTGAAACTTAATCAAGAATGCCACCTTATTATTTTGAGTCCAACTACTTTCATTGAGGTTAATTGGTGTACGATACAAACCAACTATGGAAATAATAAAACCAACCAATGACCGAACTAAGATTAAAACACCAAGTTGAGACAATATAACAAACACAACCATAAACTAAGAACAAGTCTAAAACTGAACAAGATAACAACAACAACAATATAAATATAGATAGTGAGACATAAGATTTATACAATAAATAAGAACCTAAGTGTGTATAAAACTCAAAGACCCCTATAAACTATATAGACAATACCACACTCTTACAATGACCTCAAGGGACCAGAATCCCCAAGCAACCCTCATTTCTAAATGGGTAACCAACACAATGATTCCACGTTGCTATAACTGAATCCATACTTGTACAAGTGATTCCACACTTGTAATACACTCTGAAAGAGATGTCTTTAAAAATATCAAAGTTTCTGAAAAATGACCTATTGAAAGCTATTTAAAGTCTTAGGATATACTTATTACATAGTAAATAACCAGAAGGTCCTTAATGAGTTCCTACACTCCATAGGCGCCTCTTGATTCAAAGAAATGACAAAAATTCCCTTATGAGGGGTGGCCTTAGAGTGAAATCAGCTCTTTTCTATGATTAATACTTATGCTCTCGATTAGGCATCAAAGGTAAGCCCCGAGCTTGAGTCATCTTTATGTGTTGACCTCCAATGATGTCATTGAAAGCTATGTTGCCCCTTTAACTATTATCATTCCCCCCTTCTTCAAAAGGATTCAACCTCAAATCGAAGCCTTACAAAATAGTAGTAGACACAAGCAAAAACACTTTCCTTATGGTATCAGGGTTAGGGTTAGACCAATCAATCATACCATAGGCATTCCAATCACCAAAACAAAACACACTTCCAAAGAAGAAACAAATTGTCCATCTACATAGTATGACAAGAAAAAAGAGACAATAGTTGTTCACCAAGTAGAATCCATATACTCTTCTTGGAACAACAAATAAGCTTGCAAACCGAAATATGAAGGACATACATTCTATGCATAATCAAGTCATTCCAAAAGGCATCATCATAAACAAAAACATAGAAAAGAAAAGAGTTAAGAAAACCATTCTCATAAAAATTACCCTTAAACATGAGTTCACAATAAGATGAGATAAGACATTTGAAGCACATTACATCTTTACTTGCCAAGAATTACCCCTCAAGCAGTGCATTCGCCAATGGAATCATGATATTAGAGTAATTAGAGACTCGATGGAAAACCAAAATACTCCAAGCCAAAGGGTATACCGAAGAAGTTGGGTGACTTCTTTTCATGAAACTTAGCATGCTCCTAAGAGTCCTTCCTATTAGTTCAACTTGACCAACTACACAAGTGTGACAAGGATTAGAAACTAAATTTATACATCAAGAACACACCAAGGACTCTTCTCGAAGCAACAAAGAGATTGGAAATTAAGATTTTAAGCCACACACTATCAAACACCAAAGGAAAAAACCATAAAAAATTCATGAAGACACTAATACTACCTTGGTGTTGCATAATTTCAATCATCCTCAAGGGTCTATTCAATATAAGGAAAATGTCATCATGTCTCCAAGGATTACTAAGAATAGGAGTGGTAAGGTACATACCTTTGAAGAAACGACTTGAGTTTGTTCTCTTGGCCTCCATAGGTGCCTTACAAAGACCTTTCCTTCTATGCACTGACTTGGACCAATAGGTTTGATCCTTTTGCCTCTTTATCGGACATCCTTTGGTAGGGAACTCCTTCTTTTGTGCATGGGGTTAGATACTTCACTCCTTGTCATAAAGTACCCATCAACCCATAGGAGTTTGGTTAGGTCCCTCCTTTTTGTCAAGTCATCATCAGCCTCGGGGTCTTTGGATAAGAACTTATCTAGGCCTTCAAACTTATGCTCATGAGAGGTCCTCTTTAAGTCCTCCTTTGGAAGCATTATCTTATGAACCTGCACGAGACAAGTATTAGTACTAGGAAAAATGCTAGTTCCATGGTTAGGATGTAACAAAGGCTTAGGTTTGACAAATATTACAACTAGGTATTCCTTGTCTCCATCATTCAATTCAACTTGTGGCTCAACGATCTCACACAACTCTCCTTCTTGAGCCAAGTTATTCTCCCCATTCTTAGCTTCCTCTTCCCTTATGGCCTTAACTTGATTAGGTTGACTTCTACTCATGAAAGATCAATTAATAAGGCTTGGATTCTCTACCAAGGTGTCCAATCTTCTTGAAAGAGAACTTTTCTTCCCTTTAATTTGGCTACCAATATCATGTTTCACACTTATTATGGCCGCCAAAAATCTATCATGATTAACTTTCCCGATGGCCTAGTACCTATTAAGAACACTAAAAAAACAAAAACAGCAAGCACGTTAATGTTAGAAAAGAAAAACAGCATCACTAACTATCAAGCTCACTCCTTCGAAATGTCACTCAATTGGCATCGCAAATGTTGGTATCTTATTTATACTCCAATAAGATTACTTGGTACCAATTGCGGCTTGAGGTCAGAATAGATTCTTTTTTTGAAATGACTCAAATAAAATATGTATGGACTTTCACTAAGAAACTACAATGAATCAAAAGATAAAAGCACACAAAGAACACTTAACATGAAGAAACGAATTCAAACAACTAATTCTCAACCTAGTATATGATTACTAGTTGCTAATTAGTATTAGAATAAAGAAATGCAACTAAGGAAACAAAAAAAGAAACTAAGAAACTCAAAATTTTAGCTTAAGCAATTTCTGGTAGGGTGATGATGTGGCAACCTCGCATTGGTTTTTGAAATTATGAAAAATATTTTTCTTGTATTCAATTTGTATCGATCAATCTTCAATGGGAAGAGTGGAATTTCAGATAAGGGAGGGAAATACACAAGACTAGGAGCCTTTTTAAAATTCAAAAAGTGTTTGACTATCTTTGCATCTTTTTTGGCAAAACATCTTTCTGAAAGACTTTTGGCTCTTTCCTCGTTTGTATGTTTTAGTAGGTTCTCTTTCTCTTTTTTTGTAAGACAACTTTTAGGAGGCCCTTTGTCTTGTTTCTTATTTTGTGTTAGTCTTGGGATAAGTTTTGAAGGCAAAAAAAGGTCACACTCTAATTCTTCACTTACATAGATCAAACAACCAACTTTCAAGACTTTTCTTCAACAAAACACATAGGTGGTGAAGAACACCAAGAACACTCAAATATCAACCACACGTTCAAGATCAAATTTTTAGATCTAGACTCAAATAGTGTTAGTGAGGATGGTCCTAGCACTAGAAACAACCAAAAACACACAAAAGACTCCTAGATCTAAGTTCAAACTTTTGATGAAGGAACAAAAACGAAAACAATAATTTTTTTGTGAGATTTTTGAATTTGGACACTTTTTTTTTTATTTTGTAGGAAGAAATCCCAAGAGTGATTTTTTGGAACAAAATCAACCCTTGATTTTGATACCAAATGATACAAAACATACTATGAAACACAGGAAAACTAGCCAACAATCAAACTAAGATTACAACACCAAGCCGAGACAAGAAAACAAACACAACCATAAATCGAAAACAAGTCTAAAACCAAACAAGATAACAACAGTAATAATATAAAAATAGATAGTGAGATATAAGATTTATAAAATAAACAATACCTAACTTAAGATTTATACAATAAATAATAACCGAAGAGTGTATCAAACACAAATACCACTATAAACTGTATAAAAAAGACCACACTGTTACAAAGACCTCAAGGGAAATGGAATCCCCAAGGAACCCTCATTTGTAAATGGGTAACCAACACAACGATTCCACGTTGCCACAATTAAATCCACACTTGCACAAATGATTCCACACTTGTAATGCACTCTCAAAGAGATGTTTTTCAAAATATCAAAGTTATTGAAAAATGAACTAATGGAAGCTATTCAAAGTCTTAGGCTGCACTTATTAAATAGTAAATAACCAAAAGGCCCTTAATAAATTCCAACACTCTATAGGTGCCCCTTGCTTCAAGAAAAAGATAAAAAGGCCGTTATGAGGGGTGTCCTTGGAGTGTGATTAGCTCTTGTCCATGCTTCACACTTGTGCTGTCAGTTAGGATTCAAAGGTAAGAACCTACCATGAGTCATATTTATGTAGCACCGACCATGAGTCATTTTTATGTGTTGTCCTCCAATGATGTCATTGAAAGATATGATTCCCATTTGACTCATATCAGTGTACACATATGGAAATGTTTGGGATATTTTAATATAATCTAAACTATTTTAAACCATAGAAACTTGGTCCCTTATTATAAAAGATAAATGTCCATCATAGGTTTTGATTACATAATTCGAGGACAACCTATGCAGAGTCCAGTTTTGGTTATATTAAGGGCACAAGAGCATGTATGGGGAAACTATTTTGAGCATATAATAGAGCAATTTCATGTTTGGAAGATTGCTTGGGACTTCCATTGATGTCTTCCAAAGGACTCCAAGTGATGAAGAATCATTGTAAAGACCAAAATGACACACATGGGCCATCCCATGAATGCATATTAGTCCTTGTATTACACATGGGCTGTCACACCGAGGAATATTAGCATTTGTATGTTGGGCTTGTTCCCATTTTATTCCACTTAGTTTATGGGCTACCTTTGGGCCCAATGTTATAGCTTAGCTTAAGACTTTAAATACATAACCCTAGGCCATTTTCTTTCTGAGCGTGTGTTTTGAAATTAAATAAATATTGTTCTTAAAAGAGTGTTGGTAAAACTTGTATTGAATGTTTGCTTAGAAATGGGGATTTTGAGGGTATTGGATCCCACATGGTCCACATAGAGATTAGATTTTTGATTCTATTGAAATTAAGGGTTCTCAAATTTAAAATATCCATTGTTCTTAATTTCTTAATAGTTTCCTATGTCAATCTTATATCTCTTATCTTTCATCTATTATCCTTAATTTACTTAGCCAATTTCATATCTTAGTATCTCAATTCATTTCATTTGGTATTAGATCCAAGATTAATTTTTTTCATACGAAGTCAATCCTGGGCTTGCTATCTTGAAAATAAAAAAGAAAATGAAAAAAGAAAAAAAGTTACTTTTCACGATTTTAGGGTTCTTCAAATTTTAAGTTTTTGATTTTTGTGTCATTTTGTGTTTCTAGTGTTAGATACTTGTTCCCTAACACTCGTAGTGTCTAGATCTCGAATTTGATCTTATTATAGGTTGATTTAAGTGATCCACCATTGTTGAGCTTGAGTTGAAGAAACTTGATGAACGGTTCTCAAATTTGGAAGGTTGTTGTTGAGGTTTTGGACTTTAAATCATGTTATATGTGTTTGGAAGGTTGAAATGAACTTGGTGGTTTGAATTTTATCAAATTTCGAGGTTAATTTCTTGAGGGTCAATTTAAATGTCCTTGATGTTCTTCATGATATTCATACATTGTTGAAGAAGGACATTCAAAATTTGTGTTTTTGATAAAAAAAAAGAGATGACAGAAGGTTTAGCACTTGTTTATTCCAAGGAATATTCCAAGTCTTCAAAAGAAATAAAAGAATCAAAAAGCATCAAAAGGGAATATTCTAAAGGAAGACACAAAAGAGAGTACAAAGGAGAGGACCACAAGAAATTCAAAATCTCTTGAGCTTGAAAGAACTATTAAAGAGTCCAATGCCTTGTATTTGTCCATCCATAGGATCCTACAACACCTCCAAGATAAAGAATGATTGAAATACAAATTAGAAGAAAGTGATCAACATGTTGTCAACCAACCTAAGTCTGTACTTTGAGGTAACCACGTCAGCTCAACCCGCCAAATTTCCTTAAGCTCAAATTTAGATTCTTAGTTTCATTTATTTTATTCTTAGGTTTCTTTTTTTTATTTAATGATAATTAACAGCTAGTAATCACCTACTTAGTTGAGAATTAGTTTTTCAATCTTTTTTCTTTGTTGTCCTCTTTCTCTGTGTGCTTTTCTCATTTTAATTCATAGTAGCTTCTTAGCTCAAGTCCGTATGAGATTTATTTGAGTCTCTCAAACAAAAATCCAGTCCAAACAAGAGTAGATATTATCCCTCAACTTCTCACCATAGTATAAACCAACATTCAAAACTTGTAAATACACGTGTGAGGCATACAAGGTGTGTAAAGTTGAGAGGATATTTCTTTAACGCTAACATGTTTGTTTTGTTTGTTACTATCTTTTCATAGGTACCATGCCAATGGAAGGAGAAACATCACAAACCATGGATAATAAGTCTAATAATACTATCTTAGCCTCTCTTAAAGCTCTCAACCAAAATTTTAAAAGTCTACAAATGGAGGTGATGTCGATCAAAGGAGGTGCGTCTACTATGAGAGGAAGGGTGGATCATATGGAAGGTCAAAGGAACTCCAATCACTCCACTCTTCAAAACTACCATGCTTCCTTAAGTGGACATGCTCAAAACTCTTGCACAACCATTACCCTAGAAGTCTTCCACCAAATATTTAACCCACCAAAACCTCATTAAAATCTCACCACCCAAACTACCACTTATCCTCAAAGCGAAATTCCCATTCGACCTTTACCCTCAACTCAATCAAACCTATTAAGAAGAACTTGGAAACCAAATTCCCCAACCTATACCAAACTCGAGTCCTCCATTCTAAGATCCACTTAACCAAATATATCAACCTCCACCAAATCCAATTCCCTCATTCCAAGCTCCACTAAAATAAATGCCTTAACCTCCACCAAATCTAATTCCCCCATACAAAGCTCTAAATAACCACAACAAACCCATCCACAAAGAATAAGATGGTAGTGAAGAAGAACAACAGATGACAATGATTGCTAATTCAAGTGGTTGCTTGAAATGTGTGGATGAGGAATACCTAGTTGTAGGATGGTCAACAAAAATTATTTGCTACCCACGAACCTAGATACTAGTATTTTACCTATTATAAACTCTTCTTGTGTGAATGTTGAAGAATATATACTCCCAAAGGAGGATCCAAAGAGTGTTCCTTATTAACATATGTTTGATAATCTAATAGAGTTCTTGGCTAAGAATTTCAACTTGGGGAAAAGTGATAAGGAGATAATTCAAGGGAGAAGACTTGAAAAACACCCTTATGTTGAGATATTAACAAAAGAGAAAGTGATATCCCATAATCCATACCAAGGTGAAGACCATACCTCATGTAAGCTACAAGGTAACAATGCTATATCTCCTACACTTCTACAAACTTAGAATTTTGTGATTTGGCTAGTAGTAGCTAAGTGGATGTAGATGTTGGTTTTCTTAGAGGAGAGTTGAACGAGTCTTCCCATTATGATATTTTTGGTATTTCTAGGTTGCATAAAGATCAAATTCTTTTTGTAATTAAGCAAGATTTAGTTGAT
This sequence comes from Capsicum baccatum var. pendulum, assembly GCA_030864225.1. NCBI lineage: Eukaryota > Viridiplantae > Streptophyta > Magnoliopsida > Solanales > Solanaceae > Capsicum > Capsicum baccatum. Next base: position 223,401,401 of record CM061552.1, on the reverse strand, counting down.
CATATAGATGACCAAATTGATTCTTCTTGTGAGATCAATTTGTGTTCACCTAGTACTAGAACTTTTAACGTGAATAAAGTCCTATTCCAAGTAATTAGAGTAGTCACAGACTAGTTGACGCTTGTGAGAACCAAGGTGAGACTATGTTTGTATGTGAGTTGCCAACAACTAGTGTTTGATGAGTCTTAAGTTAGATATGATGTTGATAAAGTTGATCAGGATAATAGAGATAATTCTTTGAGAATATTATGTGATGAAAGCCTTATTATTAGTTTTTCTCATACAACTCATAAAAATAAAAATTTTGTGAAGAATGACATATGCCTTTATGAGAGTGAACTTGTGTGCTTAAACTCCTTACCATTGATTAGTTAATCTGTCTCAAAGAAAAGACGTCTTGTGTTAAAATAGTGAGATCACTCCTTGAATAATACCTAGTGATGTGCAATGTGATATGTTTAAAGGGAAATTTTTTATACCAAAGATTCACATGTTATCCTATTTCTTGAAATCCATTAAGAATATAGGATCAAGTGAAGATTATGCTAACCATCCATTCTTGATAGTGATCTCTTACTTTCGGAAAAGAATGATCAATTGGGTTATGATGACTTTGACTTGTTTGAATGTTTAAGAAACCAAATTAGTGATGGTTCTTTTGAAAAGATTTTGATTGTGATCCTTTGTATGACACCCCACCCTTGCTTGATAAATATTGGGATAAATTGCTTGACCCATATGACAAATTGACTTGTGATCCCTTTGATGTTAATAGTGGTTTGTGTCTACTTTAGGATTTCCCCTTTGAAAAAGAAAGTGGTATTTGTTTAGAAATTCCATCTACTTCTTCCTTGTGTGTTTCCTACGTTGAGCATACTCATGGAAATTATTTTGAAACTATTAGTGAGTACATGCATAAGGACACTATAGTTGAAGTTGACTTATGTGATACCTTTATCTACCCTCATTTTGCTAATAATATTGCCAATGGTAGTATAAAGGGTATTCCTAATTTTGGTGATGGAACTATAGGGGAAAGTGAGTATAGACTTGACCCATGTCCTTGGTTACTTTTCCTATTTAACCCCAGTGACTTATTTAGATATGGAAATTGTAACACATCTAACTTGATGCTTGTTCAAGACAACAAGAAAAGTTTGATTAAGGATGTTGGTATCCTTCCCTATGATGAAAAGTCTTTCTTATGGATTTGCAATCCACATGATAGACCTAAGTTCTGCATGGGAGGGATTTCCAACATGTTAAGTGTTAACAAAAGAAGGGGAGTAATAATAAGCTCAAAGAGAGTTCACCATTGAGTGTTTCCATTCTTGACCAAGGTATCACTACTTATAGGTCAAGGAGAGAGTTACCTCTTGAAAACACTTTAGATAAATTCCATTCATATGATACCCTACTTTGTGACTTGGTTGTGATAGAAGGCCCCTTTTTAAAAGGCGGTCTCATGATTGAGGACCCTAGATAAAATGTGTCATTTCCTCTTTGGGGTATTACTTATGTACTTTCATCCATATTTGAGACACACTTGAGCTTAAGTTGTGTGGACCACAACTTGTGGATGCCAAGTTAAATTCTTGGTTGTTGAAGAGTCTAAGGATGTTAAAGACTTCTTGTCACCTTCATAGAGTTCGACAATTTGAATTATCTTATGGTACTTTTGGGAGCATGATTAAATTTATTAATAGAGGAAAACAAAATTCTTGGGAGAAATACTTGTCTTGGATTGGTTTGTTGCACATTAGATTCTCTATTATCCCTAAGAGCATGATTCCATTAATGAAATTTCTCCCCTTGGGAAGTTATTTGAAAGGACAGGTTTTATGTGTATGAGATGTCTCTTTCTCTCTTTGTGTGTTCCTATTTTTGAATACATCTTTGATGAGAATAATGTCCTTACTTCCTTTCTCCAGTATCTTTATGCATATGATGTTGTTCATAATTATGTTAAATCGATATCTTATGTTGGAATGAATTGCTTAGAAAGGAAAGTCATGGTGTGCCTAAATGATTTGGCTCCATCCTTGGGAACATTGTGTGCTAAAACTCTTGAGGCAATGGAACCCTTTTAGATAATAGCACCGTGGAGGAGACTTCTATGTTAGAATCCTTACTATACTACCTTTTTGCTTATGATGATATCCATGCTAGTCTTAGACTTGCCTTATTTGAAGGTAGGAAGTTTCTTGAGTGGTCAAATTGGTTGAGTAATAATGCTACAAGGATTACTCATGTCCTTGACCCCATAAAACCTTTGTGAATGTATGAAAAATTGGTGCCACCACTCTTGGTCTGGTCTACTATACAGATGATGAAACAATTGTATCTTATGGCTCTTAAGAGGAAACTATTCATACCTTTTGAGATTGTTGATGCCATTATGACCTTTATAGTTTTGTTAGATCTTGGTGATTTCATAGCCATTCCTTTTGTGAAATTTTTACTAAGCTTTTCATTATAAATACAAAGAATTCATGGTTATATTTCAAGTGTGTACCACTTTATCATGATAATGTTATTTATTATACAATCCCTAACCCTCACGCCATGAGGATTTTGTTCTTGTTTGTTTTTACAAGGTTTCGATTCGAGGTCGAATCCTTTTTCAATAAAGGGAGTATGATACAAGCCAAATAGCCATCATAGATTATGATGACATCATTTTTGCCAACATATGAAGAGACCGGTTTTGGTCGTATTGAGGGAACAAGAACATGTATGGGGATACCATTTTGAGTATACAATAGATCAATACAATGTTTGGAAGATTTCTTGGGACTTGCATTGATGTCTAACAAAGGATTCCAAGTGATGAAGAATGATTGTGAAGGCCAAAAATAACACACATGGGCCATTTAACGAATGCATATTTGTCCTTATGTCATACATGGGCCATCCCATCAATGTATATTGGTCTTTGTGTGTTGGTCTTGATCCCATTTTATTCCACTTGGTTAAAGGGAAACCTTTGGGCCCATTGTAATAGCTTAGCTTAAGACTTTAAATAGATAACTCTATGTCATTTTCATCCTTAGCTTGTGTTTTGATATTGAATGAATATTGGTCTTGAAAGAGTGTTGGTGAAACTTGTATTGAATGTTTGCCTAGAAACGGGGGTTTTGAGGGTATTGAATTCGTATTGGTCTACATAGAGATTAGCTATTTCATTCTATTGGAATTAAAGGTTCTCGAATTGAAACATCCATTCTTTTTAATTTCTTAATAGTCTCTTATGTCAATATTCTATCTCTTATATTCGATATATTATCCTTAGTTTACTTAGTCAATTTCGTGTCTTATTTTCTTAATTCGTATCAACTTACAACTATAATACGAGACTACGCCAAGTTTTAATATAAATAGAACTAGTATAAGTAGAATATGGGGTGTTGTACTTTAACATCAACCACCATCTTTTACCATTAAAGTTTAAATATTTTGTCAATTCACTTAGTCATATATGTGTTGGAAGGTATAGGGTGTTACAATCTTCCCCCTTTTGGATCATTCGTCCTCAAATATAAGGTAAAACTAATGGCTTGACTAACCTTTCAGATATTCCGTTATAAATAGAAATATAAAAAATCTATCGGCTAACCAAAATTACGTATAGATAAGCCTCATAGGGCGTCTCAATTGATATAATGCATGATATGAGAATATGACATATAAAACCCCATTTTTGACCATGTAATTTAATAAAGAATATTTTATTATAGAGTGATTTTTTGTATTTCTTCTATAAACAATTAGAACACATAGATTAAGAAGTTAAACACACAACATGCAAGTGACATATCGGATGAACAAGTGCTAGTAGAACATAAGATCATATAAAGGGAGCACATGAGCATATGAACCGTAACGTAGTATGTGACCAATGAACATTGAGACATTTACTATGTAGGTAGGTCAATTAAAAGACTTATAATATGCGAGCAAGTGGGATAACATATTAGGAAAATAGATTAGATGACCACATAATGTATAAGACTTAAGTTTTTAAAGTACGTACAACATATACAACACATAAACAAGTGGGACATAAAATAATTAAGCCATATAAGAAAGTGAACTATAAAAGACAAATTACAATAATCAAGTGGACAATATAGGATAAATATGAGGAATGTAACTGTTACGACCTGAACAAGGGCCTGGTCGTGATGGGCATCTCAAGTCCATCGAGGACCGGAGATGACCCCCTATCCTAACACAACAAAATCAAGTACACCTAATAATGGAATGAATTCCAACATTAAATAAGATATGTTAAGAAAACTCAAAGAATCTATGATGAACAAATGTCCAACAAGCCCCAACTAATAACCAATACGGATAACCAACCATAATACCCATGTCCACATCAATCTCCAACAAAGCCTCTAAGAAAACGGAAGATAGTCTGGTCATGACAAGCACCCGACCATAGCTAAATAACAGATCCAAAAGAAAGAGTCAATACATAAGGAAATCCAAAACAAGAAAAGGGGTCTTCAAAAATATGAAAGCTCACCACTTAGTCTAACTCACGAGTTGTCCCCCGACCAGACAGTCACAATGCAGGAGGAGTAGAAGAATGGCCAGTCCTAGCATCACGTGGGGATATAGCATCGGAAGATAGTAGTATGGTCAGTCCCAGCATCGCGTGGGGATATAGTGTTAGAAGATTGTTAGCATTTGGAGCACTAACATTTAGCTCAGGGATATAGTATAAAAATTATGCCATAAGCAATAATACACAAATCATTAAAACCAGTGCACAATATCATATTCAATACATATATATATCACATGCCGAGTAAATGAACAAGGTTTAACATGAACCTTAAAACCTTAACCGGGACTTTGTAGCTTGACCATCCTAAATCGATACCCATATGTGATATGGGTTCAGCTTCCCCTACTGAAAGGGCCCTACTGCGTGTTTGTCACATGTACCATAGAAAACCTAAGGGAAGGCTAATGCCATCTAGGAAACTACTCATCCCAAAATATATCAAGTGTGACTTATGAACACGCTCATCAAGACCAACCCTTACATAGGCAAATGTGAGTTTCCACAATCCATCCCCCCGACTCTATTATTAAAATCCACTTGGGGAATCCCATTGCATACCACAAGGTTTTGAAAACCATCCTTAACCATTTTTTCATATATGCAATGCATTACTTATAAAGAAATAAGTCGAGCCAAAAAATAACTCATATTTCAAGAACAATTATGCAAATGGGTCAAGGTTATTATCAATTTACATACCAAAAACAAAATATTTAGGGATTCCATTATACCGCAAAGTTCATTAACCACTCCTATGCACCCCAATGAGTGTAAACCAACAATTCATGCATAATAAGTCAATAGAAACCACAAAAAAGCATTCAAACAATTTATATCTAATACCCTCACCCCATAGTTCAAACCTCAACATCAAAACCATGAATAATAAACTAATTTTCATTCCATTTATAAAATACAAGTATAGGGAAAGAGATACATGCCTTTGACACATGCGAATTTTAAAGAAATTCCTTGGAACCCAAAAGATGAATATACAATGAATTCCTTAGTCTCTCTTGGTGTTTTTGAGTTTCGGTCATACATATTGAAAGGATCCCAATACTCCTCATCCTAAATAAATAAAACAAAACTGCATGTATTTTACATATAGGTGTGGCATGAACCTTATCGCAGACGGTAACTTTCGTGACATAAACCCTAATGCCAAGATTATCCTTTGTGTCACTGACCCTATCGCGGAGATTATCCTATACAATATGGGGATATCATAGAGGCTCATTGCCACCGTGCTCTAAAACCACCCTGAACCCCATTCAAAAATTTTGAAACTCTACCGATACATCTCAACAACATATCAAAACACAATTCAAGTCAAAAATTGACATTTCAAACATAGGAGAGACAAAAATAAAATCCTCAAAATTTGCAGGGTCTTACATTAGCTCCCTAGGATAATTTATTGTTGAATGATGTGGTAGGCCACTTTTTGCCCAAGAATAACAATATTATACCAAATTAAAATAATAAATACAGATAATAAAAAAGAAAAGCAAAATTCGTACATTAAGCTCCTTCGCCTGACACATGGAACAAGAATGTGTACCTAGCCTTCATATCTTCCCCCGCTTCCCAAGTGGCCTTTTTCACCTTATGGTTTCTCCAAAGGACCTTTACTGAAGCTACGTCTTTAGTCCTTAATAAATAAACTTATCTATGCAATATCTCAATGGGGACCTCCTCGTATGACAGGGAATCCAAAATACTAGCACTCTTAATAGGCACCACCAGGGGAGGATCACCCTTGCACTTCTTTAATAAAAACACATGAAACATAATGTGAATAGAACCCAAATTTGCAGGCAATTCTAGCTCATAGGAAATATTCCCCACTCTCTTCAAAATCAAATAATGGCCAACATAACGGGGAATAAGCTTTTCTTTCTTTCCAAATCCCAACACTCCCTTCATTGGAGACTCCCTAAACAACACCCAATCACCTACATTGAACTTCAACTCTCTTTGTCTCATACCCATATAGGACTTTTAACAGCTATGGGTAGTTCTAAGTCTATCCCGAATCACCTTCACCTTCTCCATAGCTTGATGAACTAAATCAGTACCGAACACCTTGCCTCACCAACTTTGAACCATCCAATAGTAGATCTATACCTCCTACCATACAACACCTCAAATGGGGCCATCCCTATTTTAGAGTGATAGTTATTATTGTATGCAAACTCCGCAAGAGGAAAATGGTCAAATCAACTACCACCAAAGTTAATTACAGAAGTTCAAAGCATATCTTTCAAAGTTTGATTAGTCCTTTTCGCTTGTCCATCCATCTGCGGGTGGGAATTGGTTCTAAGGTTCACTTTAGTCCCCAATCCATGCTTGATTGACCTCCGAAAAGAAGATGAAAACTTAGTGCCAGGATCTAAAATAATAAAAACTGGAGAACCATGCAACTAAATGTTCTCCTGAATAAATAACCTTGCATAGTCCTCAGCAGAATAGTTAGTCCTTATTGGAAGAAAGTGGGGAGACTTGGTCATCCTACACATGATGACCGAAATAGAATAAAATTAGTTCCAAGACTAAGGAAGACTAGTGATAAAATCCATATTAATTACTTCCCACTTCCGCACAAACAACTCAATTTCTTAAGATAGTATACAAGGCCTCAAGTCTAGGTGGGAATAACTGGGTATGTTGTTGTTGTTGTTGTTGTACACAAAGCCTCAAGTGCTCTACCTTCACTTGTTGACAGACCATTACTTAGCAATAAAATAATCCACATCCCATTTTATGTTTTCCACCAATAAATCTCCTTAAGGACATTGTACATCTTCATTGAACCAGGATGAACTTAATAAAGCGAATCATGAGCTTCAACAAAATTTTACCTAGCAGCCATCCACACCGGGAACACACAACCTCCTTAGGTACCTTAAGATACCATCACAACTAATCTCAAAAGCCATCATCTTATACCTACCGATATCATCTTTTATTTGCATAAATATAGGATCCAACACCTACTTCTCCTCCACCTTAGTGCCAAGAGATAACTTCACCACCTCTTGCACAAACACATGCCATCCTCAGAATCTAAGGGATGAACTTCAAGATTTTCTAAATGGTGAATATCCTTTACTAAATACCACATCTCTTCATACTATTCTCCCTATAGATAACCTTTTAAGAGAATCAACAACCACATTAACCTTACCTATGTGATAGTGGAGACTCATTTCATAGTCCTCTAGTAACTCAAGCTATCTCTTTTGCATGAGATTCAAATGTTTCTGGGTGAATACTATTGCTAGCTCTTATGATCTGAGTAAACGTAAACATAGACCCTATATAGACAATGTCTCAAAATCATCAATGAAAACACCACATACAGCAACTCTAAATCATGATTCAGATAATTTCTCTCATGAACTTTCAACTACCTAGAAGCATATGCTACCTCATCGCGAGGCTACATTAACACACAACCAAGTCACATATGGGATGCATCACAATAAACCATGTAGCCATCAGTACCCTTAAGAATGGTCAAAACCAGAGTAGAAGTCATTATTTTTTAGATTCTCAAAACTCTCTTCCCAAGCATCAGACCGCAGAAACTTCACCTTTTTCTAAGTAAACTTAGTCAAAGATATGGAAATCCATGAGAAGCTCTACACAAACCTCCTATAATAACCAAATAAACTCAAGAATCTTTGAATATCGGTAGGAGTCATGGGTCTAGGCCTCTTCTTAGCCATAATAACTTTTTGGGGATCCAGTGTCATCCCTTCACTAGAAATAACAAGACTTAGAAAAGTAACAACATTTACCAAAAAATCACACTTCAAAAACTTAGCATACAATAGATGGTCATCTAAGGTATGCAATACAATACAGAAGTGATTTTCATGATCTACCTCACTCTTCAAATATACAAAAATATCATCTACAAGCAGAATTATGAACAAATAAAATAACTCATAGAATACCCGATTCATGAGATCCATAAATGTTGTTGGGGCATTGGTCAACCCAAAAGACATGACCAAGAATACAAAATATCCATACCATGTATGGAAGACAGTCATAGGGATATCATTCTCCCTAATGATTAACTAATGATAACGCGACTGAAGATCAATCTTAGAGAAATGCTTAGAACCATAAAGTTGGTCAAATAGGTAATTAATCCTAGGAAGAGGGTACTTATTCTTCATCATTTCCTTAATCAACTAAGGTAATAAATACATATCCCAAGAGAACCATTTTTTTTATGCACGAATAAAATAGGAGCAACCTATAAAGACACATTAGAAAAGATGAAACCCGTGTTAAGAAGTATTTCAACAGTCCCTTAAGTTCCTTCAAATCAATCAGAGCCATTTTCTAAGGAGGGATAGAGATAGGATGAGTATATGAAAGAAGACCAATCCTAAATTAAATTCCCCTATCTTCAGGGACACCATAAAAATCATCAGGGAAAACCTCAAAAAATTCACTAACCGCAAGAATGGATCGTAAAGAATGATCCTCTAAGTTAAAATCATTAACTCAGGCTAAATCATAAAGATACCCCTTAGATATCAATTTTGGGGCTCTAAGATTTGATGTGAGCCTTTCTCTTAGGCACTAGGGAACTCACTTCCCACTCAATGACTGGATAATTAAGGAATTTGAAAATGACCTTACAGGTTTGACACTCTAAAGAGGCATAGCACAACTGCAACCAATCCATACCCAAGATCACATAAAAATCTAGCATGTCTAATTAAATCAAATCCTCCAAAGTTTCTCTACTACCAATAGATACCTCAAAACCACTATAATCCCTTAAAGCCCATAGAGTTTCCTATCGAAATAGAAACAAAAAGGAGGTCTAAAATACACTGGGGACCAAAACTAAAATGGACAACCACAAATGGGGTCACATAAGAAAAGGTAGACCCTAGATCAAGTAAATAATACACATAATAAGAGAAGAATTTTAACATACCAGTGATGACATCAGGAGATGCCTCAACCTCCTATTTGGTAGTACGAGCGTAGAAGGGGATTTTGACTAGTTCCAATGCTAAAAGTGGTACCCCTTGGAGAAGAAAATGATGACATTACAACCGAAACCTTATTATCCCTCGTAGTGGCCTTGCCCTATGGAAATCCTTCAGCATATATCCTGACTTGCCATTATTAAAACACTGGTTCCTTTCCTTACCACAGAAACCTCAATGCAACCAACCACAAAGTTTGCAAAGAAAGATTTGATAAGCTAATTAGGCCATATTGGCATGAGATTAAGAACCATGTACCCTAAAACTATCACCACTCTAAGAACTATGATCTTCACACAACTTTGGATAAGGTTTATTAGTCATCCAATAGGAACATAAGTTTCCCCATATCTTCTTAGACCACTTTCACCATCTTTACCACTATGTTGTTGACCTTCACCCTGATGTAAATACCAAAACTTCTTACCCTACCTCTACTCTACCTCTTATTGCTTCTTTTTTTCCTCTTAAACCTATTATATATACACCACTAGTCAAGAGATATCCATATCTTTGTTTAATAAATCAACCTTACATTCCAATACCAAATCATGAGACATAACAAAAGTAAATTTCCTTACCTGAGCTCTCACAAATGCCACCAATTTTTAGGCATAATAGGACAATTGGTAAAACTTCAATGCATACTCCTTCGCTATCATCCTGCCTTGCTTGGAATTCATAAACTCCTCCAAGTTCACCTTCCTCAACTTCTGAGGAAAGAAGCAATCTAGAAAGGCACTAGAGAAATTATCCCACAAAGCAAACTCAACATCATTACCCCTAAGTTCATCCCACTCCTCTAACCATTGGTATGCTATATCCTTCAAATAGTAAGCAGAGGATTCCACATCCTCTACATTAGTAGTACTCAATACCTGAAATATCACCTCTATCCCATCTATAAAACCTTGAGGATCCTCCTCAACCATAGTACCAGTGAAATTTGGGACGCTCAACCTCATAAACTGACCAAGTCTAGTGGCAGCAGATGAACCCCCAACAACCCCAACAAAACCCATCTAAAATGACCGAGATACCACCAACTTGGTCAACAAATAAATGGACTGATGAAACTCAAAATAACTAATATCTCCTTGAGGTGGCTTAGTATGAATGCCACCAGCTAAAGATGGATCAGTGGAGATAGGTGGAACTCCATTGGGGAAATCAGAAATAGTGACCCTAGATAAGGTTTGTACCCTATAAGTTAGATGATATTTGCACACATTATTCGCAAGCTGACAAATGAGTTTATATGACCTTCAGATTATCTAGGAGGCATGATCTAAAAGGCGAATAAATGGGATTTAGAGAAATCCAAGACCTTTGATTCTATAGCCCATAAATAAGATAATATGGAAGGGAAATATTTCTAAATGCCTCATAGCTCTCCTTTATAAGTGTGGTGTGATACACACCCATAAAAGAGATTTTACTTGACAAGGTTTTATTGATACTCAATTGACTAAGAATCTATGTTCTAATACTATTTTTTTCAAGAATCATACTAGGGGTTGGCTGTAATGGGCATCTAAAGTCCACCGAGGATAGGAGACTAGCCTCTTTGCCTAACCCAAACAAATTAATTACACCTAATAGTGGAATGAATTCCAACATTAAATAAGACATGGAAAAAAACTCAAAAAATCAATGATAGACCAATGTCCAAATACCCCCAACCAATAACCAATACCGATAAACAAGCATAGTACCAATGTCTATAGTAATGTCCAATAAAGCCTCTAACAAAATCGAAGATAATATAGTCGGGACATGCCGTCAATAATAGCTAAAATAAAGAGTCAATTCATCAGGAAACCCAAAATATGAAAAGAGGTCTTCCAAAAGATGAAAGATTACCTCTTTGGTTTGCCTTACGAGTTATCCCCTGATCACCTAGTCATTATATAGAAGGAGTAGAAATATGGCCAGTCCCTATATCTCATTGGGATATAACATCTTACAACAGTTAGCAATTAGAGTGCTAGCATATAACTCAAGGATATATAATAAAATAATGGCATGAACCATAAAATAGAAATCATTAAAACTAGTGCAAAACATCATATGCAATGTATATATATATATCATATGCCGGGATAGAGAATAAGTCTTCACATGAACTTTACAATTTTTATATAGACTGTGTAGATTGACCATGCTAAACTAGAACCCACGAGCTAATGCCATCTAGGCAACTAGCCGTCCCAAAATTTATCAAGTGTGACTTATGCAAATGGTCATCAAGACCAACCCCCACATCGGGAAACACGAGTTCCAGTATAAGTCCCCCCAGAACATCCACCTTCACAGCTTTGCTACAAAATCCCCTTTAATCTCATACTAAAACATTTAACGCATAACCTAACCACTAATTCTAGGAGTCAATTATTAAGGAATCATTAAGTGGTATTATCATACCGACTATAGCTTGCAAGCAATGTTATTAGCCAACCCCTTAGGGATCTTTCATATCCTTGACTTCTTTATTAAAATCCACTCGGGGGATCTAATTCCACCCTACAAGGTTTTCAAAACCATCCTTAACCATTTTTCCATTTATGTGCTACATTAGTTTTAATGAAATAAGTTAAGCCAAATGATAATTCATATTCCAAAACAAATTATGCAAGTGGGTCAAGCTTATTAATAATTTTCATACCCAAAACAAATTATTTGAGGAATCCATTATACCCCAAAAGTTATTCACCATTCCAATACAACCCAATAAGTGTACAAACTAACAATTCATGTATAATATATCAGTAAAAACCATGGAAAAACATTCAAACAATTTAAATACAACACCCTCAACCCATAGTTCAAAACCCAACATCAAAACCATGAATAATAAACCAATTTTTATGCCAGTAATAAAATACAAGTATAAGGAAAGAGATACATGCCTTAGACACATGAGAATTCGAAAGTAACTTAGAACTTGGAACCTAGAAGATAAACATACTATGAATTCCTTGGGCTCTCTTGGGGTTATGAGTTGAAGAGTGGAAATGGGGATTTTTAATCGCTTAAAACTAAAATTAATAGGCTATATAACACTTAAGAGTAGTACATAGTTGAAAGGACCCCAATACCCTTCATCCTAAATTAATAAAACAAAACTGCATGAATTTTACATAGGGGCATGGCATTGACTTTATTGCAGAGGCTAACCACCACATCATGAACCCTAACATAGAGATTATCCTCCATATCACAGACCCTCATGGAGATTATCCTCCATGATACAAGGATATCATGGAGGCTCACTACCTCTGTAGTCTAAAACCACCCCAAACCCTATCCAAATATCCTAAAATTCTCCTAAGACATTCCAACAACATATCTAAACACAATTTAAGCTAAAAATCAATGTTTCAAACATTGAAGGGACAAAAATAAAATGCTCAGAATTTAGAGGGTGTTATAGTAGAATATAAGAAAATGGTCAATGAAAGCTAAAACATGCAGGCAAGTTATATGTGATACTTTAACTTTTGAGTACTAATCTAATGCTTATAACACACGATCAAATTAATCTATAATTCAACTAAATAGACGAGTGTTCTATGGTAAATAATTGGTGTAATAAATGACATATAGGGAAAATTCCTATGAAACATATAACAATAAATAAGGTTTCTATTAAGCAGATAACATCTACATGCAAGTATTCTATGACATATGTTATAATTGAGAAAATAATCCACAAAAAACATATGACCTACAAATAGACAGGCTATAGAACATGTAGCATTTATAATTACATAGCAAACAAGATTTATTGGAAACTAGGAGACATCTTGTAGGATCGCTCTACCTTAATAATTTGCAAGCATACTACTAGTGCTAAATCACGGCTGGTATAGTTTTTCTATTATTTTCTTACTTCAAAACACATGTAATTGGTTTCCCTATATTATATTTTAACTTCCTGAGAATTCGCTTTATAGGTCTTTTCTATTGAGTCAATATAAAAGGGCCATGAATGCAAAAAATCCTTAATAATTCATTTGTAGGAATAAGAGGTCAAGGTCAACCTTATCTTTATTACTAGCCTAAGACATCATTATAATGGATGTTTGGTACCTTATCAAAGTTAAAATAAGAAAATAACTAGTGAAATTAAAGGCACTATAGAATAAACTCTTATCTATAAGAACTCATACATAATGTCAAGTATATATGAACTTATATCATGATTCTAAAACCTGTAAGGTTCGTCCACTTTAGGCTTAATTTTGTCTTTCCATGCTAATAATTTTTTTCACAATAAGTGAGATTTAATAAATTATGGCTTACAAAGTGATGGAAATCCAATGCCTTTAGTCAAGCAGTTTAGATTGCAATATCAGGGAGTCAAGTGAGCAAATGGTACTTTATACTTTATGTTACATTTTAAAAAGCCATTAGAACTCTATGCACACGCAAGAAAAACTATCTCTTCTTTTAGTAGGGACAATAAAAATGTATTTATAGGTGTTATGCAAGGCCAAAATGTAAATATTTTTATCACTCTCCTTGTCATTGTATTTATTATGATTAGGATTCAAAATTATATTAATGTTGAGTCACCTGCTTTTGTGTTAAAAAAATACTCTTTTAACCAAATTACTAGCTTTGTGTATTCTAATCCCACTAAAATTAGCCTAGTTTTTCACAACATAGAAGGTGTAGTCATATACTAATCCTCTATATCCAAAACATAGATATTAGTAGGAACCAAGTATGCATATACTCTTATAAAGAAAAACTAGAAATGAGTATACTCATATTTTCTAACCACAAAAAGGATTTTGCATTTATTATTACCTATTTGGGGTGGTCATATCCACATAACTTTTAAAAGATGATTACTAAAATTTGGGAGAAACTATAGTTAGAGTTTTGTCCTTATAACTAATTAGGAGTATCCCAAGTGATACTATTGCATAGATAGACTCACCTTTAATTCCATGTTACTGCCTACTTTTAACTAATAAAAAATGGTTCAATAGCTTCTATTTCCAATACATGTGTAAACTTGAAATTGTATATATATTACTAGAATAGTACTGAATATCCTTTGTAGGATTAAATCCTACATCAATTGAAGGAGTCATGAGGAGGAAATCTCATACAAAAGAACCATTCAAATCCTCTTAAGAAGTGAACTATGAAATGTTTGAAACCCATATTTATGATTAGTTAACCATTTATTTTACAAAATATCAATAAAACTCTTACAGCTCATTCAAATAAACAAAGACAATCCAAATAGTACAAATGAATCCTTATGTGCAAGTAACATAAGATCCTTCTATTGTGGGTCGTGAGGGTCGGACTAAATTGGCTCACCCTAAAATTAATTTCACTAACTTAAAAGCCTTTTTTATAGGTTTCTCCTTAGGCATTAGTGATGCTTGATTTTGGGCAACTATTGACCTTATCTATAGTAGGCATAATATGAATAATATTGATCAAAGTATGAGTGAGAATGGACTTCCTAACTTTCATCTACTACATGATCGAGCTTATGAAAGAAAGTAACATTTCCCAAATGTCCAAGTTACCCCCGAGTTATAAATGTGGTTCTCAACACATTCATAATTAAAAATCTACTAGACATGATTTTGTAGACTCCCTAGGATGAACTGCTCTGATAACTATTTTATTATACCCCAATCTCAGGTGATATAGAAAACTACTATAAGAACTCATAATATACAAATGGCATAGATGAGAGAATAAATCATGATATGAATGGAATTTCTAATTCTAATAAAGAGTTGTACGCACAATATCAACAAACTAGCCAAATTGATAAAAGTGACATGTGAAACTATGAATAAGCATGATAGATTCTAAATATCTACAAAGTCTCTAATAGACTCAATGACTATAAAGCAAAAAAATATAAATGATAAAGGCTCAAAAAGGTCTCGAATCAACCTGGAGCTCACCAATAACCGTTTAGCATCATTTTCTTCTATTAGTGAGATCTAATAGCTAAGAATCTATAGCTGCAACATAGAATGCTAGTCCCCTGTGAGGGACCTTAGAACAAAGTAATGTACTGAATATGTAAGGCATGAAATAACCATAAGTGAAATAAGAGATCAATGAAACTAGGGATCAATATAAATATATAGATAAGTATTAATGACCACCATTACTTACACTTGTGGAATCTTGGGTATTAAATACTTTTATTTACATTAGTTTTCTTTGGTTTATGATCTTTTATAAGCCATATGATACATATGACCAGCTGATAAGTGGTAAAATAGGATGACCTATGCTAGTCATTATACCTATGGGATGTGTTCCTCATCAATATACAAATTATGATCGCCCAAGGCTAGGCTTTCCTTTCACCCCTGGGATACAACCCGATAATGGGACTGATCCATTCTAGGTGTTCCTTTCACCCCTTGGCTACCACCTATAAAACTATGTATTGGGATCGACCCATGTTTGGATTTTTCCCCTAAGCTACCACCCATGTATAAGCATATTTTCTTTACTTCATTTTTTTAATCTTTGAAAGTATTATTTTAGTGGCTATCATATTATTAAGCTTTTACACTATAGACCAGTACTAAGAAATATGTGAATATGCACTTGAGGATTTATACTAGAATTAGCAAGCATTTGTAATAGAGGTGTAATACTTTGGAGCTTAAATGACACTATTAGTACTTTGACATCTCAAATGGAGCATAGGTGAATGTCAATTAAAGACATCTAACACAATCTAAGAGATAGGTTTTGTAGATAGTGATGTAGCTAAATCCTTAGAAATAATATCAAATGAAGTGTACATGAACATGAGAACTACTAAAGCATATGGAAAGATTCGATTTAGGGACTAATACATATTCTAAGAAAGGAGATGTAAACTTTAGATGGAACGAGTAACGATTCTTGAAGGTAACAATATAGACTACGGAAATAAGAGTGATTCTTAATGAAGGGAACATGTAAATATGTGAGAAAATAAAGTTTTTTATCAAATAGACAATTGAATAATTTTGGGAGTAAATGGGTAGATTGCTTAACTGACATATGAGACCCACTTACCATGCATGATCTATGGTCTTATTGAGACATAAAAGAGGAACACGTTACAAGTGTTTGACTGGAAAGTGTAAATACAAAAAACTAGTAGTAAACACATATTTAAAGTACTTTTACACATTTATGAGATCATAGGGAGTAGGAGCAAGGTCATAATGATGCTGAAACTCATACATCATGTCTATATATGCTTTATATGGGATAATAGTTAGGAAACTCACTTTTTTATAGTAATGTGAGCATCCACGCTAAAGAATATGGAATAGTATAGAATTTCATACCTTTTTGTACATCTCGGGTGCTAAAATAAATTTAACTTCTCCCTTTCAAGTTACCAATCTGCAAAAAAAAAGTGGTAAATCTAGCATTAATAGATAATTAAATAATTTAGGATATTTGATTTCACCAAAACTACTACTATCCAGTAAGCCCATAATATATCTAATTAAATTGTCCTTTCCTCCATTTTTTCCTTAATTATATCAATAAGGTTGTTACAACCCGAGATGATACCCCTAGTCATAACGTGGCGCTAAGAAACATAAGTTATCCAAAGCTATCACATGTATTGGCATGATACTTTAGCCACTAATTTAATATACATATATATATATATACATATATATATAAATTCTACATGAATAAATGGAAACATAATAATCATGAGATAGGTTATATCAATAATAACTAATTAAAGTTTGCAACACTAAAATCTAAGAGAGAGAGAGAAACATATATTACAAATACTAATTCTGACTAACCATCTATGAATCCTTTACTATACTGACTATAGTTAGTTGGTACATGACCTCCAACTATCCATAACAAATACATAAGAATAATGAAAATAAAATATCAGAATAGTAACTGACTTAAGTCCCTAAAATAAAAGAACTCACTGCCTACTAGTTGAATGCTGAGAATTGTCCGACCTTGGTGTATGGAATACATCTTGTGCCTATGTTACGAAGGAATGTAGAAACAAATACATATATTTGGTCAGTACTTTATAATGTACTGAGTATGTGACACATGCACTAAATCATGGAAAAGACATAATATAAGCTTTAAAATTGAAAACATAAACTATCTTCTAAAATATATATTTAAATTATGGTTGTTGTAAAAGCTGTAAGATTTATTAAAATTTCTATATCATGAGCTAAAAATGCTTATATAAGCTGGAAATTGGTAGAAATATGAGTACCATATGTAAATCTCATGTTAAAGCTGAATAGGTGGTAAAATCATACTGAGAATCATGTATGAATAATGAATATGAATGCATGAACATGTAAACGAATGCAAGACCATGTAAAGCATGTGGTATCATAATATGTAAGACTGAATAACTGAATAACTAATAAGCTGAATACTTGGTCATGAAAAACTTAGGTGATAAGGTTTGAATACTAAATTGTGACCGTGGGAGCTAACTACAATCGACATTCCCCACTCTGAGCTAATTAGGGTCTAACTTCTAACCCGAGTTAGAAAGGTTCTGGCATATTTCCAGGGGTACCAACACATGGATGACGATATGGAATACACAAGGCTGATGACCCTAAGGACGAGGGTTTTATGCCTCTACTTGAAACACCCAAGAGCTTGGAATTGCAAAAACTTTAGGTATTTAAGTATGTTGTCTAAGATACAATTTTACAAGCCACTCGCCACCTTTAGATACGGGTCATATACACTCTTCCGTTCTTTTTCATACCTTGAGTATCCTAGGAGGGTGGAATTCTTTCCCTTATATGAGTAACCCCTTATCAATCATACCATAAGTATATGAGTCATACCTAGGTGAGTCGTATGGAGTAAGTTCTTAGCTTTGAGTTGGCTATTGTTGTTATGAGTGGAGCATACGAGTGAGGGGTGATTTGTACCCTTAGGATACAACTCAAGGGATCATGTTCATACCTTTAATAATGTATGTGACCTATGAGAAACCTAGGGTACAAGTCAGGGTACCACTTATACCCTAGGGTACAGTTCCCTTAGTGAGTCGTATTGTGAGTCATACCCCTGGACCTTTCCATTTTCAATCTTTTAACTTAGGTCTTTGTGGTCATTTAATATACATATTTTGTGTGGGAATAACATCCTAAACTCCCTAAATAAACAAATTTTGTGTGGAACTAACATTCTAAACTTTCTCTCAAACACTCTTAATTTTTCTTGAAGCAAGATTGGAGGGTAGGATTTGAAGGGTGCTCATATAGAAGACAATGTGGAGTCATATTCTTGGTGGATCATCTTATTTAAGGCATGTAACCATTTCACTTGTTAAATAACTCTAAACCCATTTATTTTACACTTGGATTAGTAAGTATACATAATAATTTGAAATCAAATGAAAAAGGTTTTGTTTCCTAATGATGAATAATGTTGTTTCTTGATTAGACTTATGTTTAGATCTGTTATTGATTATGAATTGCATATGTAGGGTCTTATTGTATGTGGTTTAACTTGAGGGTCTTGAGTAACCCTAATCTTGATGATTTCTACCATGAAAATGGCCTTGTTAAAGGTATGCACATAAGGTGTTTATGAAAATATCTAAGCAGATTGTCTAGTCATATATTGGTGATGTTTTGAATTTGGTGAAATGGACTAATAAGCAGGAATGGTTGATAAATGGTATCATGAAGGTATTATGAGCCATGTATTATATAATTGATGACCTTGTTGGTAGATGGCTAATAAGGGATTAAAGTTCCTGATTATGAAATTGAATTTAAATAGTGCATAAAATTAAAATGTGGTGAGAATGCGTTGTAATCTTGCTAATGAAATGTGAATAGTTGTATGGGTCTTGATGACCATAAATTGAATTAAATCATGGTATTTAGTCCATTGAAGTTATTAGTAGTTAAATGGTTGTGTAAATGTTTGGTAAATGGTTGCTAGAGGCCTTGTTGTCCCTACACGGAGTAAGTGGATTTCCTTGATAGTTTGATGGATAAATGGGACATGGTCCCTAAAACATGAACTTGAATTGTGTTTGAATGAAAGATGTGTAGTAGTGAGGAATGATAGGTTTGTAGAGGTCTTGATGACCATAAATTAACTTGTATCTTGTTTTGAACTAAGGTCTTGGGCCTATCTATGTGATTAATGGCTAATTGGGTTGAAAAGTACCATATGGTTGTCTATGGTATTGGTATGTAGCCTTGGTGGCTAGAAATACCTGTATGGGTTTAATCCCTTAAATGTCAATCTAAATTGTATGGATGTTAACACATGAACTGATGGTTTATGAGTTTAAATATTATTTAATGATGGTAATAAGATGACTAATCATTAAAGTCCCTAGTCTAAGGACTTGTGGTTAAAGTCCCTTGTCTAATGACTTATGGTTGGAATCCCTTGCTTAAAGAGATTTCTTAAGGTTGAAATACCTCGTCTATGAATCATTATATGATTAGAGTTCCATGTCCCATTGAATGTTGGATCATAAGATTAGAGTTCCATGCCCGATTAAATATGAAAGTATGTGTTTAGATATCCATGCCTGAGTAAATGTGTGAGCATGTGATTAGAGTTCCATGCCCGATTAAATGTGTAAACATATGATAGAGTTCGATACCTAATTAAATGTGTAAGCATGTGATAGAGTCCCATTCCTAACAAATTGATTAAATCTGTTAAATAAATTGAGTATGTTTGAGGTTCGCATCTTCTTGACTAATGCAACAAAGAAATTCAATGTTATAAAATTGGTATGATGGAAAATTGGATGTTCTTCACTCCATGTCTCATGAATGAATGATTTGAGAATGCATATTATAGCTAGTTCCATGGTTTCACACATTTTGTAACTATATGTACATGTATCTTCATATATCCCTATACTTGTGCAAATATGATTGCATATAATGATTTGACTGGATCAAACAAGTGCACTATTTTATCTTTATTCTTAAGTTACATGCTACAACTCCAACCATTAACAGTCTCCAAACACTATTTCCCCAAATAACATAGGAGTTAGAGTATTTTCTTTTTCTTCAACATACTGATCGAGTGTTCAAGCGGTTAGACAATTTACCTTAAAGTGGTAAGCTTTCATACTCTGAAAGACAAAACTTTCATAGTTACTATATCCTGTGTCATAGACTTGTATAGGTTTAGGACTTGCTATTGTTGGGAGCATGTTTGGATATATTATTGTCTCATATTAGTAGAGGTTTTATGGATGATTGTGGACTTGGTTATATTGGCTAGACGGTTGACCTTAATGAAATGTTAGATATTGTCTAAGTGTTGCCTATTAGCCTTATATTTCCACTATCTTATTTTATGTTTGGGATTCACCTAACCCTTATGGTTGTTATGATAACAATTAGGTTAGGTTATCGTGGTGACCTTCGGTTCACATGTGCTTCATGTGCCCATATGAAATGGCCCAATTTTGGGGTATGTAAAGTTTTTATCAGAGCCTAGGTTTCTGTCAGTTGGGAGTCCATAAAGTTGTGTTAGGAAGAGTCTCTTTTATGGATGTGTAGTGTGCCACACCTATAAGAGAGGGTCTATGAGAGATTCATGAATGTTTCCATTTCTTATGTTTTAATCTTAACCGATATAATGTGTAAGGTCTTAGATTCCTCTGACTTCTAGTTGCTCCTCTTTCAAATCGTGTATCTAAAAAGATCTAACATTTAAGCAAGCTTTTCTATCCCTAAAGGGGGCAATATAGATAAAGCTCATTTGACTTCTAGGATTTAGACCTGGTCAAGGGTTGTGACATTTAACTATACTCGTGGGGTTCCACCTATTCCCACTGACCTACTATTAGGGGTAACATTTGTCCTTAGTTGTCTCAAAATATTGGGTTCCATTACTGATTTGATCTATTGGCTTAGATTGGTAGAAAGTTGTCCAAGAGAAGGTATTGGGTGGGTCCTAGCCTCTATTCGATAACTAGTGCTCCCTATTCAAACCCGTTGGGTGGCAGCGCTTTTAGATTAGTAATGCTTATAGAACACAAAGTGCCCAACATCAGGATAGCGTGGTCGAATCCGCATTCAGCTATCCTTCTTATCGATTTTACAGTTGATCACACTATGGTTGTTGTAAGAAATGAGGGAATTGGTGTTTTAAATATGGTCAATTGGGTCATATGCAATGGAAGTGTCCTTTAATGACCGTCTCTTAGGCTGGAAAGATGTCGATTGCGACTTCTCTAGCTTTTGCATATCGGGGTGCTGCTTTTAGCTCCAATATTGGTCGAGGCCATCTCAATGCTCCTACTGCCCTGTAAAATCCTGAGGAATATGGTAATGCTGGTGTGGGTATGTTAAAACTTTCCTCTCATGATGAGTATTATCTCCATGACCCATGAGAGTCCGTTGTTTTTTTTTTGTTTCTATCTTGATAGGAGACTCTGTGGTATATAAGAGGGTCTATAGGGGGTGTGCAGTGTCTGTTGGTAGTGGAACGACTCTTGTAAAGTTATTAAAGTTGGATATGATTGATTTTTCTATCATTATGGGTGTTGGATTAGTTGTATTTATTTTATTCTTTCTTTGATTGTCAGACCCACAGGGTCATGTTTAAATTCCCTAATGAGATATTCATTGTATGGGAAAGTGATTCTTTTCTTCCTAGGGGAGATTTATTTGTTATCATAAGGCCCAAAAGTTTCTTTCAAGGAGGTGCTCCCATGTTGTTTGTGTGCAAGAAGAATGGTTCCCTTTATATGTACATTGATTATTTCTAGTTGAACCAAGTAGCCTTAATGAATAAGTTTCATCTCCCTAGATTCAGTGATTTGTTTGATCCACTTTAGGGTGCGAAGTTTTTCTTAAAAAAATTGATCTTAGGTCAGGTTATCATTAGCTTAAAAATATGGGATGCAGATATCCCTAAGACTGTCTTTAGGACCCGATATGTTCACTATGAGTTTCTCATTATATATTTTGGGATGACCAATGCCCCGATGGTATTCGTGGACTTGATGAATAGGGTCTTTCATCCATTTTGTTACATGTTTTTCATTGTATTCATCGATAATATCTTAGTCTATTCTAAAAGTGAGGCAGATCATATAGATCACCTCCGTGCCATGTTGCAAACTTTGAAGGATCATCGTTTGTATGCCAAGTCTCCAAGTATGATTTTTTGTTAAAAGTCATAGCTTTTCTTGGTTTTGTTATCTATAACTAGTGGATGGATCATAGTAGATCCCCAAGAGATACACAATGGTATGTCTTTTAAAGTCCAGTCCTAAGGACTCCATCTTTGGTATGTTGTGTCATGATGGGTCTCAATTATGACCAAGGTGGTTTCTATGAAATACTTCTTACCTATAGTGTCATTTCTCTAATTAGGGTCTTGCCTTAAGTGGAGTGAGTGGTTTTTGTGTCATAACTCCTTTGTGACATTTCTTGGGTTGGATAGTGGCTCAGGGAGCATGTGATGTTTTAAAATGTGAAATGTAAAAGTCCCTAAATAGGGAAGGTTCTAGTATGTCTTTATAAGTCAATATTTTGTAAGAGATAGCGTCCTCCTATTTAATGTTTTAAAGGTGGTAAGGGTAAGTTACTTGACCCTAATTTAGTTCACCAAGCCTTAGAAAAAGGTGAAGGTGATTCGTGAGGGGTTGATAACCTCTCAAAGGCGCCAAAAGTCCTATACTAACATGTGGCATAGGAATTTAGAGTTTGGTATTGCTGATTAGATATTCTTGAAGGTGTCTCCTATGAAGAGAGTGATGCGAGTTGGGAGAAATAAGAGATTAGTCCCTATTATAATTGTCCCTATTTAATCTTGAGAGGAGTCGGAAATATTGCCTATGAGTTGGAGTTGCCTCATAGTTTGAACTTTATTTCCCCTGGTTTTCTATGTCTCTATGTTGTGAAGATGCATAGGTGATCCCTTGTTGGTCTTTCCCTTAGAACACATTGGTATTTTGGGTTTCGTGTCTTGTCAGGAGATCCCAATAAGGATCTTGGATAGGCAAGTTCATCGATTACGAATGGTAGGAGTGGCTTCTGTGAAAGTTATATGGAGGGACCAATAGTCCAAGGAAGCTACTTAGGAAGCGAAGGAGGACATGAAGTCCAACTATTTGCATTTGTGTCCCATTTCGGAAATTTATTATTGAGGTAGATGTTGATCTTCTTGATTGGGTGTATCTCGTTGGTAGACAATGGGACCAAGTCCCTAAGCCTTGAATTACTTTAGTGTTTTAATAAATGTTGGGTTTGGATCCCAAAAGTCAGTAATATAAAATGGACGATTGATGATGATCATAATATGTGCTTTGTTGTATGTTTCTTATGTGCTTTGTCCTAACTTGTTTGCAGGTTTCTTTGATAGGTGATAATGTGTTAACTTATGTTTATGCTTGACTTACCTATTGTTAGAGGATGAATGATCCTAAGTGGGGGAGATTGAAACACCCAAGATCTTGGCTTTGCAAAAACATTTGGTTTTTGAGCATGTTGTCCAAGATACGATAAGCCACTCGTGACCCTTGGATATGGGTCGTATTCACTATCCCTTCTCTCTCATACCTTGAGTAGCCTAGGAGGGTGGCATTCTATCCCGTATACGAGTGACCCCTCCTCAATCGTACCCTAAGTATACGAGTCATACCTAGGTAAGTTATATGGAGTGAGGTCTTAGCTTAGAGTGGATTGTTTTTGTTACTAGTGCAACATATGAGTTAGGGGTGAGTCGAACCCTTTAGATACAAATCAAGGGTGTGTGGTGATAACCTTAAGAATGTGTGTGAACTATAATAAGCATAGGGTATAAGTCAGGGAACCAATTAAACCCTATGGTACGGTTCTCTTAGTGAGTCGTATTATGAGTCATACCCTGGATGAGTCTATTTTAAAGCTTTTAACTAAGTGACCTGTAGTCATTTCCTACACCCTAAACCCTAAGTCCCTTTTCTATATAAGTGTATATGGCCTTCTTAAACACATTTTATGAGGAATTAACATCCTAAACTCCATCTCAAACACTCTCAATATTTCTTGAAGCAAGATTGGAGGCTAGGGTTTGAAGGGCGCTCATCTAGAAGACAAAGATGAGTCAAGGTCATTGTGGACCATCTTGTTTAAAGTATGTAACCCTTCTCCTTGTTAAATAACTCTAAACCCATTTTTTTACCCTTGGATTAGTAAGTATACATGGTAATTTGAAATCAAATGAAAAGGGTTTTGCTGCCTAATGATGAATAATGTTTTTTTATGCTTACACTTATGTTTAGACCTGTTATTGATGATGAATTTCATATGTGGGTTCTTTTTGTAGGTGTTTTAACATGACAATCTTAAGTAACCCTAATCTTGATGATTTCTACCATAAAAATGACCTTGTTAAAGGTATACAAAACGGTGTTTGTGAAAATGTCTAAGTAGATTGTCTAGTTACAGTTGGTGATGTTTTAATTTAGGAAATGGCCCAATAATCACAAATGATTGATAAATGATATCGTGAAGGTATTATGAGCTATGTATTGTATAATTGATGACTTTGTTGGTAGATTGCTAATAAGGGATTAAAGTTTCTAATCACGAAATTAAATTTGAATAGTGCATTGAACTAAAATATGGTGAAAATGTATTGAAACCTTGCTAATGAAATGTGAATAGTTATATGGGTCTTGATGATCGTAAATTGAATTGAATGATGAATTAAATTAAGACATTTAGTCCATTGAAGTGATTAGTGGTTAAATGGTTGTGCAAAGGCCAACTGTTTATCTGTGGTATTAGCCTAGTGGAAATGAATGAGGTAAGATAATGCTAATGAGTGTGAATGCTTGGTAAATGGTTGCTAGAAGCCTTGTTGACCATGTAAGGATTAAGTGAATGTCCTTGATAGTTGGTTGGTTAAATGGGAGATAATCACAAAAACATAAACTTGAATTGTGTTTGAATAAAAGATATGTGTAGGAATAGTAATGAGGAATGATTGTTTTTTAGAGGTGTTGATGACCATAAATAAAATTGTATCATGGTGTGAACTAAGGTCTTGGGCCTATCTATATGATTAATATCTAATTAGGTCGACAAAGACCATGTGGATTTCTATTGTGTTGGTATGTAGACTTGGTGGCTAGAATTACCATAATGGGTTCAAGCCCTTAAATGTTGAAATGAATTGTATGGACCGTTAATGCATGAACTAATGGGTTAAGATTTAAAATTTTTACTAATAATGGTAATAAAATGGCTTGTGGTTAAAGTGTCTCGTCTAAGGAGTTATGGTTAAAGTCCCTCGTCTAATGGCTTGTGGTTGGAGTCCCTTTCTTAAATAGATCCCTTGAGGTTGAAATACCTCGCTTTGTTAATCAACATATGATTAGAGTTCCATGCTCGATTAAATATGGGAGCATACGATTAGAGTTCTATTCTTGATTGAATGTTGGAGCATGTTATTAGAGTTCTATGGTCAACTGAATGTGGGAGCATGTGATTAGAAATCCATGCCCGATTGAATGTGGGAACATGTGAATAGAGTTCTATGCCCGAGTGAATGTGATGATAGTTCCATGCCCGATTAACTATGTAAGAATATGGTTGACCATGCCTAATTGAATGTGTAAGCATGTGATAGACTCCCATGCCTAATGAATTGATTAAATTGGTTAAATCAGTTGAGTAGGTTAGGTTCGGATCCTCTTGATTAATTCAACAAAGAAATTCAAGGTTATAAAATTATTAAGGTGGAAGATTGGAAGTTCTTCACTCCAAGTATCATGAATGAATGATTTGAGAATGCATGTTATAGCTCGTTCCATGGTTTGGCACATTATGTAACTATATGTATATGTATCTTCATATATGCCTATACTTGTGTAAATATGATTGCATATGGTTATTTGACTGGATCGAATAATTTCACTATTTTATCCTTATTCTTGAGTTACATTCTAGCGCTCCATCCGCTAACCATCTCCATACTCTATGTCCCCATGTGACATAGTGGCCGAAGTATTTTCTTTCTCTTCTATGCAATGATCGGGTGTTCAAGTGGGTCGAGCATTGACCTTGAAGTGGTGAGCTTCCATACTCCAAATGACCTATCTTTTATAGTCACTATATTCTATGTCATAGACTTGTATAGGTTTGGTACTTGGTTATTGCCAGGGGCATGTCCCGACATAATATTGACTCAGATTGTTAGATGTTTTGTGGATGACTGTGGACTTGGGTATATTGGCTAGACAGTTGACCTTAATTAAATGTTAGATAATGTCAAAGTATTGCCTATTAGCCTTATATTTCTCCTATCTTATTATAAGGTCGGTATTAACCCGACCCTAATGGTTTTTGTGATGACAATTAGGTTGGGTTATTGGGGCAACCTTCTATTCATGTGGGCTTGAGGTGCCCTGTAGTACCCCAAAAATCCAAACCACTATTAGCGCCATGTTTCAAGATCATGCATAGTACATCATGGTTCTTTTATAGTTTTATGAGAAAGTTAGATGTATATTAAGTCTTCAAATAACTCCCAGCTATCAGATGAATCAAAACATTCCTTACCGATTGAATTCTTGGAAAACATATTGCTATAGTAAACTTCAAATAAGAATATCTCTTGTTATAGATAATTGAATTATATTTCCAATTATACCAATTTCTCGAAAATCCGATATCGGATCAAAAAGTTATGCCCATTTTACACCATCATGTCAGCCGAAAAACTGAGTGACGACATTTTAAATGACTTATCACAATTCTGATGAAATTTCAGATAACCTATCACATTTTTTATGACATTTCTGATGACTTATCAGTAATTTTGTTAGACTTAGGCAGAAACCCAAAAATTCCAGCTCCCAGGGGATGACCTAGGCTGATGGGCTATCACAGATCTGACGGTTTGTCAGCCCATGTCGTTAGCTGATAATTGCATCAATTGTGAGGTATTTTCGTGGGGGTATTTTTGTATTTTTCCCTCACTCTAAACACGGTATTAAAAACCTAAGAAGGCTATTATCCCATTATTTTCTCATTCTCCTCAAGAACAATAACATTTTCTCCCAAAGGGGTTAAGCCGTAGTCAAGAAAAATCAAGAGCAAGCCCTAGGATTTCTTCAAGAACCTTCAAGAAACATTAGATCTCTTTCAAGATCAAGCTTTAAGGTATTCTTAGTGTTCATCCATGGATTCCTTTCATCCATGGATTTCAATAACCCTCTTTTAAAATATGAATCATGAAGTTATGTTGTGGGTTGATTAGGTTTGTGTGATTGATTGTTATACAACTCCCGAATTAGAATATTTATGTGATTTTATGAAACTAGGATGACATGCAAATTGAAATATATGAATTTTTGGTGGTTTAAATCATTAAGGTGGTGAATATGCCTATACCACAAGGTATGCGTGCAAGGTTTTTGATAAAATAGCTAAGAGACTAGAAATCATGTATTATGGGTAAATAGAACTTAAATGACAAGACCATGCTCTATTCCTTATGAATCAACATGAATTCCATGCTAATTGTTGTGTATTGTTATTATGATATGGAATGCTAATAAAATTGAAGTTATGCAAGTATTTACATGTTATACACATTCCCTTTCATGTATATGGTGTTGAGAAACATATGTAGTATGAAATTCCCTACTTATGGTCTTATGAATTGTGGATGTTATTCCTATGATCAAAAAATGTCATGTGTGTCAGTGTCCTTCCATCGAGTCTTGGGGGTAATTGCACTCAAACATTTAGCTATGTGCCTAGAGCCATGTCATGTTTCATGATACTCCTAGTTAAGCCATAATCCGTAGAACTCAGTCAACAATATGAATTAGGAAATCTCAAAAATCTTAGTATTTCAATAATCTTAGTGATTTCAGTATTCCAAGTAAAATCTCAGTAACTATAGTACTTTCAGTTAGTCCTCAGACATCCATTCATTCTGTCAGTCAATGGAACTCAGTAAACTCAGTTTAGCTACACTAAATAATACCACTAGTATCAGTTCAGTTCCCATAATCAGTTTAGTTAAGCTAATTAGTTTAGTTTAGTTAATTAGTTAAGCTCAATTAATCCGTTCAGTGTCTTTCAGATGGGAGTAGGATTCAGTACCAAGCGAGCCTAGGGATGGGGACTCACTCGCTAGAATAGGACTGAGATCCCTAGAAACAATCCCTAAGTTCCAGAACTATGTAGCCAGCATAGGTACGAGATGTCACCCATTAGATAGGACTGATATGCTTAGGGATCACACATTAGCACATTTAAATGTATAGGACTGATCCCAAGGGTCACCCGCTAGATTAGGACTGACTCTATAATAGTTGTCTTTACCAGTAGCGTAGTACTGATACCCTTCCAACTGGGGTTACAGGTTAGACCCTAGTCTAGCTAGAAAGAGTAATCTCAATTAGATGAATGCATCCCACTATTTCAGTTACAGAATCAGGACTGTCAAATACAATCAATTTAGCTCAGTAATATAGATTCAGGACTATTAGATATGATCAATCCTTATCATTGTAAATAGACTTCAGGATCATCCACTAGATAGGACTGATCTCAACTATTATCAATCAGTATTAGTATCATCAGATTTAGAGCTCACCCGCTAGGTAGGACTGATGTCAGAATAAGTAAATTCATCTTTATTAACAATATACTCAAAGATCACCCGTTAGATAGGACTGATCTCTGATTCTGTTACTCAATACAGAGTGAAACTAAGATAGTCCCATCAAAACTTAAACTGTCAAATATAGTCACTTAGTATTAGTTACGTCAGTTAGGTCGGTCATCATAGTTTCATCAGTTATATTAGTATTCATAACTCACATTATTAGTATTCAGTTTCAGGACTGTTAGACACAGTCAATCAGACCAGTTCTTCATAATTTGAACTGTCAGAAATAGTTGTTCATCTATTCAGTACCTCAGTATCAGTAAACTCATGTTGTCATTATTAATAATCAGTAGTCAATATTACCATGAGTTCAGTTATAGTTACTTATTCATGTATGCATTCTCACGTTCATATCAGTCGACATTATTCCTACATATAAACCCTTCCTATTTATCCTATCTCACTCATATACTCAGTATATTCAGTCGTACTGACGCATTTGTGCTATGATGATTTCTCTTATGTTACACCATAAGTTCAAAGGCATGAGTTCCAGAGCAACAGTAGCATTGCAGATTTTAGCAGTCAGAGTTAGAAGTAAGTCCTCATCCTTTAAGGACATAATTATTTCTTTATTATCCCATTAGTCAGTTTATTAGACGGAGTTAGTTGGGGACATGTCCCATCATCTCCTTATTTAGATTACTCAGATAGTAGAGGCTTTCAGACTAGATGCATACTAGATATTAGACTTGGTTTGGATTTTAGTATTTTTAGTTTTATTTTGATATTGTGATACCACCTTATTTAGACATTATTATTATTCAGATATTTATCCATTTGAACCTTATGGCCTTTTAGTTCATGTTTCCAGATTTTTCAGTATTTTATGCAGTATATAGGTACAGATATCAGTCATGGGTTAGATTGTGGTCCTTCGGGGTCATGAGCACCGTATAGTATTTCGGTTTAGAAAATCGAGGCATTATATGCCCATACAATATGGCATAATTTTGGGGTGTGTCACTTGTAATGGGGGAACACGCATAATCTATGGTGACATTATATGTCTGGAACTTAGGGACTGCTACTAATGAATCATGTCTAACTAAAGAGGAGTCTCTATCCCTGCGTTCACTTGGTGCTAAGTATTACTACTAACTGAAAGACATTGAAACATAAGCTTGTACATGCACTAACAACTGGTATGCTCAAGTCATAGTATTCTGAAAGTAATAGTGCATGTATAATCTAAAGTTTTTAAAACCATGTAAACTGATGATAAAAAGGGAATTTCACGAATAGTGCCCAAAAATTCAACAACTAATAAATGTTTAACATGAATATGATATTTTGAATATAATTATACAAACATTGTCTAAGTGACTTGTAACTTGAAAATGTGAAGAGTGTATGACTATCTAGGTATCAGGTGTTCATAACCCGCTAGCACAGAAAATACAGTTAAATACGATAATTTTAAAGTAATGACATAATAGGAAATTCCATGACTTAAACTCAAAACCTCAACAATTTTATCAATTTAAAATGTTATCATGATTAGGGCAGGGAAGAATACTTAAAATTATGAGGAAACACTTGTTCATGGTAACTTCAAGAATAACATGGAGGAATTATGCAATTTATGCTTTTCATGGAACCCACTTTATGAAAATCATAAAATTCATGAATAAAAATCATAATTTTGGGCATTAGGATGAATGGAGATCCTTATTGAATACCCACATACCTAAATTTCTTAACTTCTTGACGGAAAGCATCAATTTGGATCCTTGGAAGTTGAATATTTGAAGAATTTGTATTTGTTGTTCTTGAGGATTTGGGAGAAATGGTATTATGTACTTTGTGTGTTTTGGGGTTATGGGATTATTAATACACGTTACTATTAATTATAAGATTATTTAGGAAGTAAATGACTTGTTTACCCTAAAAAATAGAAGATAAATACGTATTTTAGCATTTCTGAACAAGGTTAGTGCCATGTTGAAAATTCCAGAGCACAAAGTCTGTGCCATACAGAAATCGCATACCCTCATTGGTTCCTCACGAAAATACTCATATCTTTTTGCTCGGGTATCAGATTAAGAAAAATTGGATGCGTTGGAAAGAAGACTTAATTATCTATAATTTGGTAGGTCTTGAGGTCCAAAATTCTATATATTTCAGAAGTTATATATGTTCAAAGTTGACCCTTGTAGGATCGAATATCAAAATTAGGTCGAATCAAAAGCTCTTGACTCAACTTTTCTCTAAGAGTTTCCTATTAATATTTTTCTCCTCAAAATTAATCTTCACACTAGGCTAATGATCATGACACATACATTTATATAAAAATCATGGTATTAGAGTTTATAGACGTGAGAAAAATAGTCAAAATTCTAGACCAAAAATTCAGGGTATTGCATTATCGTTCCCTTGGAATCATTCATCCTCGAATATTAGATAGGAACCTTTTAAAGCTTTAGAAGTATGGAATAAAGTATGTAACTTCACATTAAGAATTATCCCTCTACAAAACATATTTAGGAATCTAAAGAAAAGGGCTTCATAGAATAACTAAATAAATTACAATGTCTGAGCATGAATACTTGGAAAATTGAGATCAT
The DNA here is from genome assembly GCA_030864225.1 of Capsicum baccatum var. pendulum. Taxonomy (NCBI): domain Eukaryota; kingdom Viridiplantae; phylum Streptophyta; class Magnoliopsida; order Solanales; family Solanaceae; genus Capsicum; species Capsicum baccatum. The sequence goes on along the minus strand of CM061552.1, from coordinate 223,369,533 downwards.
GCATGAACACTAATAAACTGAATTAGGACTAAATATTTGAATCAGGGTTATGATGCATAGACTGAACTGAATTCATAATTTGCATGGATGGAATAAATTACCTCATGGAATAGCCATATTAATGAAACTTCAAATATTAAGCCTAGATGGAAAAAAGTAAAACTATCAGAGCTCATCTGTATGATTACTAAACTAAATGGATGGCTTTACAGACTGTATCATACTGAAAGTTTATTCTTAAATGGAGTATTTTTTTCAACACTATTTCTAAGACGTTCTAATAACATTAGGGAGCAAAGAATTTTGGGCATGATATGAAGATATCGAAGTAAGGAATCACAATATTGCTAGAACTCTATAACATGTACTATAGGCCTTTAAAACAAAATCTTGGATAGAATTACTATGACATAGGGAAACTATTAACTTTCAAGCATAGACACAATTCTCAAATACTCCCTGAATATGCTTTTCCTCTTAAATACTTCCTTTCATATGACGCCACTCCTAATCTTCAGATAGGCCTTGATAACCTTATCAACTAAAGTCTGAGCTAAACTAAATTCTCTCACCTATTCAAGCCTACTCAAAGTCATAAGGTACCACACATAACACCATAGTACTAATTTAAATGAAAATTTCAATATCCTATGTGTTCTTGTAGATCCCATCTCAAGAACAATACCCATTACCACTTTAATAACTAAATTCAACCTCATACTAGGAATTCACTAATGCACAATATGTTCATCCACTTCTATACCCACATGGCATTCAAACCTATCATTATAATCGCATATGAACTTCAAGGAAACCAATCCACCTAGGAATTTTTTGATATTCTCAAATACTTTTATAAATAACAACTTTCTTGCACTATCAACAAGAAGACACACCTAGAATTTTCAACTAACTATGACATATACCAAAGATTTGCCTCAATATTCCATCACATTTATAGCCTTAGATAAAAAAGCATACAGTAGTCTTTCTATGATAAGAAACATTTACTCTTTCCCATCTAAAGAATTATTCATCACCACTATCATTTCATAAAGAGAGGTCACCGAATGGTTAGAAAATAAGGACCTAAAGCATGGAATCATATTATACATACCTTTGACATTTAACCGAGGCCTGAGGAATAGAGTATTAAAGGAATGAATTATTAAAGAAATCAAAACCGAAGACAAATATTCCATAATATGAATTTCACTTATCATTAAGGATGTACCATTAGTTATGGGAACTAAGCATATTGTAAATCATGAGTACATAAGTCATAAGATGCATGACCTAAGTTGGATTTCATTGATTCACGAAATATCATTTGTATCATGGAGTGAATATGCACTCCATATACTAGAAACTGGGATCATACATGATTGTATAAAAAGTGCATGAATATGAGCTATGATCATGGAACTGATTTGTAATTTTTTATTAGGTATTGTAATGACTAAAGTGCAAAAATTTGCATTGAGATAAGAATGGGTTGGGATCTTCCTCCCCTACTATTGTTCTAGAACTTCATTACTAGAATCAGAGAGACTGACTTGGTTCCTTATTCTATCATCCCCCCTTAGATTTAAGCCATCGTCCTAAGTCTGAGGACCTTTTCAATAAACTCTAAACTTAACTAGAATAACTCTACTATAGTGTCTAAGATATAACAACACATAAAAATAATAAACTCACCCTAAAAGAGTATATCTTAAAGTGTAAAAACTGTTGCTAGTTCTTCTTTTTGAGATAGAAATCTTAAATTTCTATAGTGCCAATAGTCATTATATAACAACATAAACACATACTAACCTAGAATCTTCTAGAGTATAAAAAAAACAATGAGTTCATACCATCTAGAATTCCAAACTCTTCCTTCTATTAGTAAAATCATCCTTAATACCATGAGTTTTCATGTTCTAAGCCTCCAAAGAAATAACCCATGAGGTTAGCTTTCCAATGCATCAAGACTCATCTTAGTCTAAGGAAAAGGCAAAAATTATTGGAAATTCTTACATTAGAGCATGGAAACACTGCCATGGTTATAACTTAAGGTAACAAATCTTTACCACTCATGATGAGTCATCACGAGTGAGTCATAACCACTCAATGAATCTTTGTCCTTGAGCCTAGTGACTATGATATGTTAATACAAATCATAATTATTGCCCACGAGTTATATGGTGGGACTCATAGTCACATCAGTGTGTGTGTCAAAGAACCCTCTTAAGTTGTTATGAATCCAGTATACGACTCATAACCAAATCTTATGAGTCTTTGTATAGACCTGTAACCTTACCAGTATATGACCCAACACCTCATATTTTAACTACGACTCCATACTACGACTCATAATTTGTCATGACGAGTAGTTAGGTGCCAAGTCATAGTCAAACCAGAATGTACCCCGAATCTAAAAATCCCAGGCTACAACTCAGACCATAAGTTATATCCTTTCATTACGAGTCGCAAGATGAGTTATAATGACTGGTGGTATGTTTTTCTATATATTTTTCCAAGGGCCTTTATGTATTTTTCCCATTCCCTTAAAATATAAACCCATGCCGCTTTGTCTTCACTAGGGGTGGTATAAAAGACCCCAAGAACCCCAAATAATGAAATAATTCATAATTTCACCAAAGAGTGGCAAGAGGGATTTTTTTCCCATCTTCGTCAAGCAATTAGGGTTCCTCATGAACAAGATCAATTTTAATGATTTCCCTAAAGCTTCTACTTTGGGTATGTGGGGGTATTTATCAATGGGTTCCTTTAACCCATTAGGCCTAAAAATCCTCTTTTTTGTTTAAGTATGAATTTTACTCTAGTTATGATCAAGTTCAGTGTAAATTATGAGATTCATCCATGATTCCTTGCTATTTTTATATTCATGCCATGTTAATAGTTTTAGTCCATGAGAATCATGCTCTTAGATGCTTGAAGTTCCAAAACTCTATGTCATGTTCAATCAATATTATCTCAATTTCTCTAATCATGCTTTAAACTGTATAAACATGATATTTTCCCAAGGTTAACTCATTCCCATGTTTACATTCATGAAATTTATCAGACTATTGAAATATCTTATGCTTAGGTCTTTGAATTATGACTTTATTTTAGTGTTGGTGGGTTATGAATACCCGATACCTGTATGTTTACTTATGTTTTAGAATTTTCAAGTAATGTGTCAGTCAACTCATGATTTTATTACTATACTCAGTATTATTTCCTGTCAAATTATCAGTTTTACATGTTTATGATTTTTTTAGATTAGGCATCCACTATCTATTTTAAAATACCTTATGTGAGCAAATCAGTTATCAGTGTATGAATTAGTTAATATTTCAATGTTTTTCAGTTGGGAGAAGGATTTAGAATCAAGAGAAAAGTATGGGTTTAACGTATCCTACTTTCCACAAGATATGTGACACTATAGGCTTAGGGGCCTCGCTAGAGAGAGTTTTCCTTTGCCTAATATGGGCTCAGTTTAGTGATTACTCCTATTTAGGTTCTGCTCCGATGGAAAGGATAGAACATTCCTCCTCAATGCGGGTCAAATATTGGACTCTATGATAGTTAACATGGTTTTTGTTGGTTACATGATATATAGTTCCCACAGTTTTAGTAAATACTTAGTTTATCTTAGTCAGGTTTGCTCGAATATGTAGATAGATTACAATATTTATTCAATTTTTTTTACAAAATTTTCTAGTTATTCAGATAACAGTTATTCAGTTATTTAGATCATGTCTGTATATACTATACTTGGTATTGCATTCTTAGTTTTATATGTTCATGCATCCATGTTCAGACTTTACATGTATTTCAGTAGTCCTTGCCTCCCATAGAAGTACATTAAAAGTATAGAATGCATACTTTCCTCTGTGCTATGTTGTCTTATAACATAGGTTTAGATACGCAGTTCACTAAGCAACCTTAGACAGATTAGCATTCTCCCAGAAATAGTCATAGTGAGTCATTATCTATTGAGGATAATATTTTTATTTAAGACATTTACAATAGAACTTTTATGTTAGTCAATCAGAGTTAGTTGGGGTCCTTTCCCATCAACACTTCATGTTAAAGGATTTCTGATATTCAAACTAGATGTTCAAAAAGTCACTTTATCTTTCAAATGTTATCAATTATCTTTCAAATATGCTATTTATATTAAGATCAGTATTATATTCTTGGATCATATTTAATCAGTTTATCTTCCTCACATGCTATCTCAGTATCCATTTTATTCAGTACACTCAGCAGGTACTGGTACATAAGTTAGCTTAGGGTAGTTTAGGATTGGGTTGCGCCCAGGGGCAATCTTGGGTCATGACATATCCACAATTTAAACATAGATTCTAACACCTAACATGGATATCTCCAAATTTTTTAATGAACTATAATAACTTAGTACTACTAGGTAGTAATCATGAGACACTAATCCAAACAAAATTTTATAAACATACTATACCTTATTTCATCTATCATTGTTGTCACTGCCTAATCTATATCCCGACTAAAGCATTAACATACTCTAAGTCACCCTTAATTGAGAAATCTCTCTCAAAGTGCTATTAAAAAACTACACAATACCTTTCTTGATCCATGGATACATAATCTACTAAATTCAGATAAACACTATCCCTACTTTACTCCTGCTAAACTTATGGGTTCATGTTTTTAACTCAAGATAATATGCCGTCATAAGATTCTATGAACGCTACTAAGGACATACATGACTTTGGCTCAATTGATGATTTCCATAACTACGAATGAACTCTTTAGAACTTAGGAACTTAAAGTAAATGATAGGATCCCTTTAGCCCATATGCAATCCCATAATTATCTATAGGGACTATCTGAGAAAACTATATTAGTAGGATCTTAAGCTTGGCTACTTCTGTTACCTCAAAAATAAGCTAGATTTGGCATGAATGGACCAAATAAAGAATCCATATTAGTTTCTTAGTGAACATTTCTACAACACAATCTGAGATATGAAAGAAGAGAAACATATCTTAAATGCTTGGTAGCCTTTTTAAGAAAAGTACAGGCATATCTGTACCGTTCTGCAAGACTCTACTAGACACGACTTCATAGACACCCTAGGACACTTGAACCTAGCTCTGATACAAAGTTTTTTAAGACCCAAGACAACACCTTAGTTGTAATACGGTGCTTAGAACCATAAATGATCCCAAGTTAACCTATGTACTGGCATGATATCTGAGCTACTGATTTAATATTCATATGTGTATATATATATATATATGTTTATATATATATATATATAAATGGTACATAACTGAGCAAAAACATAATCATCATAAGATAAGCTATTTTAATACATAACTGATCAAAGTTTATAATATAAAACTCTAAGAGAGAGTGGAACTTAAATTATAAATACTGACTCTAACTAACCATCTATGAAGACTCTACTATACTTACTATAGGTAGTTGGGACATGACCCCCAACTATCCCTAATCAATACATAATAATAATGAACATAAATACAAGAATTGCAACTGACTTGAGTTCTCGAAATAAAGAACTCTTCACCTACTGACTAATGCAGAGAATTGACTGACCCTGGTGTGTGGGCTACATCTATTACGTACATTATAAAGAAATGTAGCCACAAATTCATATATGTGGTGAGTACTTTAGAATTTACTGAGTATGTGATAAATGTACTAAATCATGGAAAATACTTAATGTATGCTTTAAAACCGAAGACATAATCTACCTATTGAAATATAAATTTAAATCATGGCCATATATAAAAGTTTTAAGACTTATTAAAATTTATATATCATTAGTTTAAAATATTTTTGTAAGCTAGAATGCAGTAAAAACATAAGTACCATATGCAAGGGGCTATCCATTTTTGGATATACATACATTTTCACAAATAAATTATCCAAGACTAATTATTTTCGATGTCTGTTCATAATAATTATGATGGTGAAAATACCAATTCAAGTTGAATAGATTTAAAATAATGTTATAACATGGATTATATCAAGTTAAAGATGAATAGACATTAAAACTTTATTGAGATTCATGTATGAATGCTAAGAATGAATGCATAAACATGTAAAACTAATGCAATACCAAGTAAAGAATGTTGTAGAGTAATATGTAGGACTGACTAATTGAATAATAGATAAACTGAACGCTTAGTTATGTAAACTTGAGATGATATGGTCTGAATACTGAACTAAGGCTGTGGGAGCTAATTACAACTGATATGCTCCAATATGAACTAATCGAGGTCCATCCTGTAACCTATTTAGAAGGACGATGGTACCTTACCAAGAGTACCAACACGTGACAGACAATGCAGAATCCACAAGGCTAATATCGTGAAGGATAAGGGTGTCATAGCTCTACAGAAGGGGGACCCCTAAAAATCTATGGTGGCATTGAAGGTCTGGAACTTAGAGATTGCTACTAAAAACTCATGCCTAACTTACATGGAAGCCTCCATCCCTACGCTCACTTGGTGCCAAGTATTAATCATACCTAAAAAACACTAAAACATAAATTGGAACATGTACTGATAACTAATATGATAAAGTATTGGTTTCCGAAAGTTATAATGCATGTATAATCTGAAGTAGTTAAAACCATGTAAACTATCATAATAATGGAATTTTATGAATAATGCCCAAAATGTCAACAACTCTTAAATTCTCATTATGAATATGATAATCTATATAATAATATACAAACATAGTCTGAAGGAATTATAACTTGAAAATCTTAAACACGCATGACTATCAAGATATCAGGTGTTCATAACCCGTCAATACTAAAAACAGTTAAATAAAATAATTTCAAAGTAATGACATGATAAGAAATTTCATCTCTTAAACTCAAAAACCCAACAATTTCATCAATAAAATAAGTTGTCAAGATTACGGTATGGAGGAATACTGAAAATTATAAGGAAACACTTGTTCATTGTTGAATTCAAGAATTACATGGAGGAATCATAGAATTTATGCTTTTTAAGGAACCCTAGTTTATTGAATTCATAAAAATCATAATTTTTGTCATAAGGATGAAAGGAGATCCTCATTGAATATCAAAATACCTAAATTTCTTGACTTCTTGAAGGAAATCATGAATTTGGATCCTTGGAAGTTGAATTTCTGAAGAAGACCCCTTATTTTCCGCTCTTGAGGATTAGGTAGATGAAGAAATGTGTAATTTGTGTGTTTTGGGATTAGGGGATGATCAATTCATGTTACTATTAGTTATAGGATAGCGTAGGATGTAAATGACTTTTTTAAACTCAAAAAACTGAAGAGAAATATGGGTTTTAGAATTTCTGAACAAGGTCTGTGCCATGTTAAAAATTGCAGAGCACATGGTCTGTGCCACACTGAAATCATACACCTTCACTGGTTCCTCACAGAAATGCTCATAATGTTTTCTTAGGGTATCGGGTTAAAACAAAACAGTGTTCATTGGAAAAAGGACTCAATTATATATAATTTGGTGGGTATTGAGATCCAAAATTCTATATATTCCATATGTTATACCCTTTATAAAATTGATCCTTGTAGGACCGAATACCAAAATTTAGTCGAATTAATAGCTCTTATCTCAAAATTGATGAAAGTGTTTACTTTGAAAAAGTTTCACCTCAAATGCTCTCTTCACAGTAGGCTAATAATCAGGAAACATATATTTATATTCAAATCTTGGGATTAGAGTAAATACACGTTGGAAAAATTGTCCAAATTCTAGCCCAAAAATGAGGGGTGTTACAAAGGTCCTACCTAAAACCCTACAAACTATGTGTGATACACCATAAAATTCCAACTATTTTATTTTTGACCCACCCAAATTTTTAATGTCAAATTTTAAATTGAATTATGCTATGGGATGTGAAAAGGGCATTTTGGAACAGATTTAGAATTTTTTGAAGGGGTTCGGGATTATTTTTGGACCCTGAGGCAGTAAGCCTTCTTGATAGTGGCGTGCCATGGAGGATGAACTCTATGATAAGGGTGTTTAAAGGAGGCTAACCTATACGATAGCAATATTCCGCACGATGTTGGGCGTATTTACACGCCTAAAGCACCATAATTTACCCATATTTTAGCTAAGTTTTAAGGACAAAATATATAATTCCTGTACTTTTAGTACATTTTCCTGTAAGTGAGCTAACCAACGTGATTAGCATGTTTTTAGGTATTTATGATGAATATTTCAGCACTTTGTGGACCTTTCGGTAGCAAGGGAAACTTCACATAAGAAGGAAGGCAGCTTTTGGAAGCTTGTGGACTGAATGTGATGCATGGAGAATCCGTCCTGGGCAAAATCAGTATTTCTTAATACTTAGGGGCGCAGCAGTAACCCAGTAGGACTAATACAAGGATAAAACCCCTATTTCAGTAGGACTAGGACAACGATGTTATAAAAACCCTATTTGCTGAATTTTTCAGCAAGCTTTTCATTCACGCTTTTCATAATTCATTCGACACTTTTAGGATTTAATCACGTTACTTTCTAGCAGAGAAAACTTGGCTCTCTTGAGGAACGGCCAAGAATAAAAACTTCATCTCCTTCTTGACGTTTAAGTTATCCCATCGCCAAGATTATTCTAGGTTGTGGTATGATGATTATATCTATTGTGATCTCCGTTATACTCTTGAGTAGCTAAACTTCTCTGTTAGGGTTATGGAAGCCTTTTGAGATACTATCTATTACTATGAGTTTGTGAATTCTTGATACGTATGCTACTTATATCATTACTCTCTTCATCTTAATTAAATTCTTGTGGTTGCAAACATATAGAATACGCCATTATAGAATTAACTTATTCGAGAGAAAAGTTACATGTTTGGAAAAGAGAGTGTGACAAGGAAATAGGGCTACCAACCCCTGTTTACACGTTAATGCCTTAACCGGATTAACCACTTGGAGAGTTTGTACCGTTAGTTATACACTTTAAGCTCGAGAGAGTTAAAGTGAAATAATCCTGGATGGTCGAGATACACTAGGATTTACCATTAGAATACGAATCTCTATAAGTGCATGCATGTCTGAATTCTGCATAACTCGTAGTTAATAGATACGTAGAACTCATAAGGTGGACATAACCCTAACTTATCATTCTCTGTTATTAAAGCTTACTACACAAATCATTTTATTCGTTACTTTGTCCACATTAATTCACGCCACAAGTAAATCCCCCCTTTCCATAGAATTTTCGACCAACAGTCTGCTAACAATTACAACACTTAGTGACCAAGTATTCCCTGTGGGATTCGACACCCAACCCATTTGGGTTTTATATTTGACATCGACCGCTTACACTCTTACGAGAACTGTAGTTTGGGTGTTATCAAATTTTGGCACCGTTGCCGGGGAATACGGTTGTCAACTAAGTTTGTGATAGTTAATAGACCCTTTGGTTAAGAATTCTCAGATTTTACTTTTAGTTGTTGTTTTTGTTTTATTCAGGTTCTATTCAGTGCATGCCAAATACTCGAAGTTCTGGTCAGCCATTATTACTCATAAATCCTGAACCACAACTTATTGGCAGAATGGATGCACAACGTGACATTGAAAGAAGAGCTGCTCAACAGGAGAAGGCTCAATTAGCTGCATTGGCCGCTGCTCAAGTGCATCAACAGAATATTAATAACCCAGGGCGAGCAACAAATCCTGCTGATGAGGACCTGGGTGATGATGAGTTACTGAATCCTAGGCGTACTGATGAGGTGGCGGCACCTATGCATAGGAGAGATTATCAAGCTAGAATGAAACCTGACCGACGAGCTGTGCAGGGTCCTTTTGATGATGATGATGACGATCTGGATGGGGCTGGTGCCACAGGGGCTATAATTCCTCTGCCCTTGGCACCCGGAGCCAAGTTCAATATCACTAGCACCTTGATTCAGCTATTTCAATTCAAAGGGTTATTTGGTGGACTTGCAGGAGACGATTCGAATATGCATCTGATTAATTTTATCTCATCATGCAAGGCTTTTGACAATCCAGGGGTTGGACAAAATGCGATCCGGCTGCGCTTATTTCCATTGTCTCTATCTGGAGAGGCAACTCTATGGTTGAACGGGATAACTCCTGACTCTATTACTAATTGGAGGCAACTGAAAGACGCTTTCCTAGAAAGATTCTATCCGCCATCCAAGAGAGCATAATTAAGAGATGAGATAAGCAATTTTTGACAACTTCCAACTGAAGCTCTCCACAAAACATGGGAGAGGTTCAAGAAGAAGCTTATGAGGTGCCCAAATCATCATATGACCAACGTCCACTTGATGAAGATATTATACAGGGCTTTGAATTCGGTGACTAAGCCAGTGGTTGATAATGCTGCGGGTGGTTCATTCATGGACCTTACTTTTAATGAGGCAAGTGGTATGCTAGATCGTATGAAAAAGTAGAGTAGAGCTTGGCATACCAGGGATTCTGAGGTAGCAATCTCTACTATATCTATTGGCATGACTGCAGAACAAAGGCGAAGAGAAGAGAAACGTGACCAAGATATGGCGCACATGAAAACACAGATGGATCTTCTTACCAAGCATTTATTATCAGGGAAGACCAAAAAAGTCAAGGCTGTCGTATCATAGGGATTAGATAAATCCAACTCTGAGGAAGAAGCTAACTACTTGAATAATCAGGGGGGTTTTCGAGGCAATGCCCAAGGAAACCAAGGTCGGAACTATTATGATAAATCTGGAAACAAGGACCGAGATCAAGGTAGTTGGAAAAACAAGACTGACAGGAGTGGTTTGTATGTTCCTCCTGGAAACCGTGAGGCTATGGCGTCTGGCTCTAGGAAGATGTCCATGGAAGATATGATGGCTAAGCTGTTAAAAGGAGTGGAGGCAACCAACACGGGAGTAACTGAGGTAGTAAATGATTTGTCCTTAATTAAGCAATTGGTTGACTCGCATTCCACTGCCATAAAACAACTGGAACAACAAATGAGTCAACTATCGACGGCATTAACCCAACGAAAGGCCGGCACCTTACCTAGCGACACCATGCAAAATCCAAGGAATGATGGATCATGAATGGCTATTACTACCAGGAGTGGTAAAGTATTGGAAAATCCGTCCAAAGGCAAGCAGGTAGTTGATAATACAGAGGAGAATTTTATTGATGTAGATTATGATGATTCTATAGAAGCTGAAAATCAGAATGAGAGCGTTCATGAGAAAACTATTCCCCTTCCACCACCACCTTTTTCTCAGAGACTGAAGAAGAAGTCTGATGACACTCCTGAAAAGATGGATAATCGGAAGCAAGATAAAAAGGAAGTAGTGGAGAAAACTATTCCCCTTCCACCACCACCTTTTCCTCAGAGACTGAAAAAGAAAGCTGATGATACCAGGTTCAATAAATTTATGACTATGTTGAAGCAGCTGACTATAAATGTTCCTTTGGTAGAGGCGCTGGAACAAATTCCTGGGTACGCTAAATTCATGAAGGACCTTTTGACAAAGAAGCGGGCAGTAAGCTATGAGCTGGCAGATAATGTTCATCATTGCAGTGCAATTGGCACGAGGTCTTTAGTATAGAAGAAGACAGATCCTGGTGCTTTCACTATTCCTTGCACAGTTGGATCTATGAATTTTGCTAAGGCATTATGTGATCTGGGAGCTAGCATCAATTTGATGCTGTTATCCGTTTACAGAAAGTTGGGGTTGGGCGATCCTACACCAACCAATATGCGATTTGTGATGGCAGATAGGTTGGTAAAACGACCTGTTGGTATCTTATATGATGTATTGGTGAAGGTTTCCACATTCATTTTTCCTGCAAACTTCGTTATTTTGGATTGCGAGGTGGATTCTGAAGTTCCCATAATCTTGGGACGCCCTTTTCTCGCAACCAGAAGTGTGCTTATTGATTTGAGAGCTAATGAGCTTTTATTTCGGTTGAATATTGAAGTGGTCCATTTTGATGTGTGCAAAGCAATGAAGCAGCCCAACAATATAAATGTGTTATCTGTAGATGATGTTTATTATGAGGATGAGAAAGAATTATCTGTAGAGAAGCAGCATACTGTTGAGTCACTATCTGATGTGCTGTTGAATTTTGAGCGTGAGGAGGCTGAAGAACATGAAGAAACAGTTTGTGCTCTAACAGGAATAAGGTCCTATTCTCATGCTCCTAAGAAGCTGGATGATTATTCTAGGTTGTGGTATGATGATTATATCTATTGTGATCTCCGTTATACTCATGAGTAGCTAAACTTCTCTGTTCGGGTTATGGAAGCCTTTTGAGATACTATCTATTACTATGAGTTTGTGAATTCTTGATACTTATGCTACTTATATCATTACTCTCTTCATCTTAATTAAATTCTTGTGGTTGCAAACATATAGAATACGCCATTATAGCATTAAATTGTTCGAGAGAAAAGTTACATGTTTGGAAAAGAGAGTGTGACAAGGAAATAGGGCTACCAACCCCAGTTTACACGTTAATGCCTTAACCAGAATAACCTCTTGGAGAGTTTGTACCGTTAGTTATACACTTTAAGCTCGAGAGAGTTAAAGTGAAATAATCCTTGATGGTCGAGAGACACTAGGATTTACCATTGGAATACGAATCTCTATAAGTGCATGCATGTCTGAATTCCGCATAACTCGTAGTTAATAGATACATAGAACTCATAAGGTGGACATAACCCTAACTTATCATTCTCTATTATTAAAGCTTTCTACACAAATCGTTTTATTCGTTACTTTGTGCACATTAATTCACGCCACAAGTAAATCCCCCCTTTCCGTAGAATTTTGGACCAACAGTCTGCTAACAATTACAACACTTAGAGACCAAGTATTCCCTGTGGGATTCAACACCAGACCCAGTTAGGTTCTATATTTGACATCAACCGCTTACACTCTTACGAGAGCTGTAGTTTGGGCGTTATCACCGCACTGCTATGCAAATATTTTTTCCAGTTTTTTTCACTAAAGGTGAGGGCCTTTTGTCCTTTTACTCCTTGGATGACTTTTAAACACCTTATTAGACTTTTTCCATTCAGTTATCAAAGATCAAACACTACTCTTTTTCTATTTAACTCCAAATCAAAGAAAGTTCAAGGGTTTTACAAGGAATTTACAATCCAAGCTCCAAACATTGAATTCTCTTTAAATTGTTCAATATTTTAGACATGTTTCTCTTTCCTTAGCTTGAATTTTACATTGTAGCATTAAATTATTAATTATTCAAGTGATTTGAATTGATGGATTTGAAAGTGGGTAGAGAGATTTTGGTTGTTTCTACTTAAATTACTTGTCCTATAACTTAAATAGATTATTTATCTCTTAATTGATGGTTTTGGGACTGAATTGGTGACTTGTTTTAACAGTTGGAATGGGGGGTAATGGGTTTCCCTAAATTTTTGGAATTTTTGCTTGATAATGGAATTAACCTCAACCCACTTTACAATCTTGATTTTGAATATGGGTAATTGCATAATTTAACTGGCCTTTTGCAAACATTCCATTGAATTAAGGATAAATAGATAAGAATGGATTTGGATGGAATTTTTGTCCATGGCTTGGATTATAAATGGAACTTTGGAGTCAGTTTTGTTATATGAACTGGTTTGGCATAATTGAAATATCTTGGAATCATATTGATATGATGAGACCAAGTTGGTAAATTCCTTAATGAAAGACTCATAGATCACTGGTTGGTTTATGAGTAACTATTTTAATTGGGGCTTAAAGGGAATTGTGTAACTCACAGTGAAGGTGTAGGTCCCTAGAAGGATCAACACTGGAAACCACTTTTACCAGCGTTGGGGTCCATGTGATTTAGTTATTGATTCATACATTATATTTTGGGAGGGTAATAGCCATGGTATCTTTAGCCTTACCTTATTTTTTTCCTTTGTTTGGGGCCCTTCTTACAGGGGCGCTTGACCTATATATATCATGGGTTCTTTTAGGATTGAGCGAGATACATAGTTCAGGCTACTACTTTAAAATTTTATGTTCAAGGACCTTTTTCCTATTCAGACATCGTATATATATGTGTATGAATGTGGTGTGAATGGTTTACGACTGAATTTTGTAAATGCACTACTTTATCCCCATCCCTTGAGTTACATGTCAGTGCTTGCCCCACTGACCATCCTCGGTGTAATGACCCATTAGGTTATTTTCCATATTTCCCTTTATTTTTGCCATTAGAGCCTTTGAATAGCTTGCCCAAGTAATTCATGGCTTTCTGGAGATAAAAGTTCAGTTATCCGGTAATTTATTTGAATTTTAGAGCCAATTCCATTTTTAGAAGTCTTCATTGAATCCAAATAGGCATAGGTTAAAAACATCAGTCAAAAAATATCATATAAAATTTTCACTACGCCAGTAACTCTAGAATGATAATTTTAGTCTTGAAAGACCTTTGGTTTTGGTACCAAGGCACTCGCGCTCATTTCAACCTATTGGTCAAAAAGTTGAGAAAATGAAATAAGGGTGTAGGACCCACATTTGGTTAAAACAACCTCGAATGGAAATTCTGAGTGTGCTATTGTGTCTGGAATGTCGAATTTGGTATGGCTACATAGTTCATTTGCATATACGAGATTTCAAATGAATCTTGAGGGCTTTTTAAGTTTTGGCAATCATCTGGAGCAGCTGTAATCCCAAGCTAATAGCCGTGATTGCATTTACCTTGAAAGGAGAAGATAGTGCAATAACGGGGTATGTTTGCGATTGTAACTCTTATTTTCATCCTCAAGAAGCTATGATCACCGGTTTGGGCTAGTGATAGCGGGACCCGAGTACATGATATGGGTATAAATAGACCCCAAGGTTGCGAATTTAGGTATTTCTCACCCCTTTCTTGATATAAAAAAGCCCTAAAAAGTTTGATAGTTTAAATTGGAACTTAGGGGTAACTTGGGATCTAGAATAACATTTATTTTTGCAATTATCATCCGATTTGAGGTCAGAATTCACCGTTTTATTGGTGAAATTTCTTGATTTATTGTTCAAACCCCTAAAACCTCAAATTCTTAATTATAGCCCCAATTTAGCTTTTTTTTCCATCCATTTTTAGGGTAATGATTTCTAGAGCTTGATATTCTCCATGCTATAGAGCTTACCCTCAGCATTAACCTCAGTGACATGTTGATGAATTAAAGTCTAATGTTAAATTCCAGTGCTGGTCCATGATAGCCCCATGCCACGGACTTTAGTTTCAGCGATAGTGTTTGTATCATAGAGTATGGAAATTTTTGCCGGGCACATTCTAGTAGGGATCCGCGATAAACCTATGCCACAAAACCTAGTGTCTGCGATGAACTCCATGGCATCGAACTGAGTAATTTTCATGGATTGCTGCCCTAGTATAAAATGGACACATAAGAAAAATTTTAATCATCTTGGCATACGTATATCAAAGGTAAAAGTAGTTATAGGTGTTTCATTATGGTTCTTCCATTTTTCAACTTTGAACATTGAGTTCGGTATGATTAATTATATTTCTTGGATGTTGAATTTGAACATGAGTGTCTAAAAACCCCTGTTCTAGGATTGAGGTCAGGAACATGATTATATTTCTATATCCTTAGAGTGGTTAACATTTATTTATTGCATGGGTGATTCTTATTCTCTTGTTTAAACTATTTTAATGAATGACCACCATTAGAATACATCAATAATATCTTAGTAAACCCGAAAAGAGAATCATTAGGATAGATCGAAGAGTATAAGGAGAAAGTTCTTATTATTCTACATAACGATGTATTTGATGTAGTGGCTACAATAGGAATATATATAGAGGCCTTGTTTGGTTCATTTGCAGAAAGATAACATAAAGCATCTAAATGGATTATTGCATCCCTGCAAAATGATGTTGTTTTAATGTACTTTTAGGTAGAAAATTATAGGTTTGGAAGACCATAATCATAATCTAAACCCTACGAATCAATAACTTGATAATCAACACAACCACAATAACAATTGAGATTTATAGGATTGTTAAGAGTGATTTTAACTTGGAATTCTATCTCATATTATTTACAACCTAACTTACATTGCGATTGTCACATTTTGTTAATTCATTAGTTGTTAAATTATTCATTACATTTGTTAACTAATTTTCATACTCTAAAACACTCGAATACATTATCATCAAAATTGAAGTGAAGTAAATTATTGATAAAGTAGTCCTCTTAGGTATTATATCCTACTCTTTGAGTCACTATATTCTTGTACGATCTTGTGCACTTCCATGTGTGATGGACCACAATAAGTTTTTGTCGCCGTTGTTGAGGACATAAATACTTAGTAATTTACTAAATTTTTGCTTTTGATAATAAATTTAACTGTTAACAAGTTGATCTTAATAGCTGACTTTTGCTAAAACATTGATGTATCAGACTGGCAAGAGCAAAAAAATTGGTGAAGCCTCATTCGGAATTTGAGCAAATATTTTCTCGAAGGTAGAGAGTAATAACACGTCACTACCCAAATAACTAAATTCAAATAGAAGATCAGGTGAATCCTAATCCTGTTGTTCCAGTTGCTCCAGCTACAGTAGCTCTAGCTGCTCTGGCTAGAGCAAAATCTAGAGCTATTCGTGTAGTGGCAATCCCAATTACAAAAAATGCAACTAATTGCATCTGCAAGATAGATATGGTGGTCAGTTTGAATTAAAGAAAAATATGGTGAAACTCTTGCACATAAGTGGGAAGTTCACAGGTTTATCTCACAAAGACCCACAACAACACATGCAAAACTTCTTTGAGATTAGTGATTTCTAGTTTTGGCAAGATCAGGAAAATTCTCATGGTGTGTTTACTGGTATGTTATGGATCTTTCATGTGCATGTTTACAGTTTACTAGATCCAGGTGCTTCCCTATTTTTTGTTACTCCCTATATATCAGTTGATTTCGAAGTCAATCCCCAAATTCTAGCAGAGCCTTTTTCAGTCTCTACCTCAGTGGGTAAAATAATCATGGCTTGATGGATAACACTAACTTCCTGATTGGGATATTTTAGAAAGTTACCTCAGCAGATTTAGTCGAATTAGAAATGACAAATTTTGTTGTCATTCTCGACATGGCTTGGATTCATTCCTAATATGCCACAGTCGACTGCAGACATAAAATAGTTCAGTTCCAGTTTCTAAATAAACCCATCCTAGAGTGGAAGGGTAGTGCATCCGCTTTTAGAGGTCAGCTTGTTTTCTACCTTTGGGTACAAAAAATAATATCCAAGGGATGTGTCTATCATCTTGTTCGAGTTAAGGACACTAGTTTTGAAACTCCCAGCCTTGATTCAGTTCGAGTCATGAATGAATATTCAGATGCCTTTCCCAAAGATTTTTCAGAAATTCCTTCTGAAAGGGAAATAGACTTTGGCATTGATCTTTTTCTAGATACTCAGCCTATATCTATTCTGCCAGATAAAATTGCTCTAGTGAAACTCAAATAATTGAAAGACCAGTTGAAGGATCTCTTATATAAGGGATTCATCAAGCCCAGTATGTCCCCATGGGGTGCACCAGTCTTATTCGTGTGTAAGAAAGACGATTATTTCAGAATTTTTATTAATTACCATCAGCTCACTACAATCACGATAAAAAACAAGTATCATCTTCCCCAGAATTAATGAATTGTTTGAACAAATTTAGGGTGCCAGTTATTTCTCTAATATAGACCTCAGATCAGGCTACCATCAGATCAGTCAGCGAGTGTGACATTTTGAAGACAACCTTTTGTACTTTATATGGTCACTATGAATTCCTCGTCGTGTCCTTTAGTCTTACCAATGCCCTAAAAGCTTTTATGGACTTGATAAACTGTGTGTTCAAGCAGTACTTAGATATGTTCATCATAGTCTTAATAGAAGATATTCTAGACTACTTCCACCGTAGCGTGATTGTGCAGACCATCTCAAAATTGCACTTCAAACTCTCAAAAATCATCAGTTGTTTACCAAATTCAGTAAGTTTGATTTTTGTCTAAATTCATTAGTATTCCTTGGACATATCATTTCCGGTGATGGCATTAGATTTGATCCTCAAAAGACCGAAGCCATAAGAAACTGGCCTTGACCTGTCTCTCTATTAGATATTAGGGGTTTCTTGGGTTTGGATCCTTGCGAGAAGAGTTTTTAGGAGTTGAAGACTCGACTCACCTCAGCCCCAGTTTTAGCTCTTCCAGATGGTCCAAATGGTTTGTAGTGTACTGTGATGCATCCAAAGTAGGTTTTGGTTTTGTCCTCATGCAGCATGGTAAGGTCATAGCCTACACCTCTAGACAACGTAAACCCCATGAAAAGAATTATCCTACTCATAATGTTGAGTTAGCAGCCGTAGTATTTGACTTAAAGATTTGGAGGCCTTATTTATACAATGTTTATATACATGTGTTCATAGATCATAAGAGTCTCCAGTATGTCTTTTCTCAGAAAGATCTCAATTTTCATTAGAAAGGGTGGTTAGAGCTCTTGAAAGATTATGATATGAGTGTCCTTTATCATCCAGGCAAGGCCAGTGTAATGGCTGACGCTCTTAGTAGATTGTCTATGGGTAATGTTTCTCATGTTGAGGATAGTAAGAAAAAGTTAGCTCAAGAAATCCATCAGCTTGCCAGACCAGGTGTTCGCTTAGTCGATAAAGAAAAAGGTGATATATGGGTTCAGAGTAGTTTAGAATTGTCTCTAGTTTCTGAGGTGAAAGAAAACCAATATAGAGATCCCATTCTAGTAAAGTTGAAAGAGTCAGTCAAGGAATAAAAAGTAGAGGTTTTCTTCCAAGGAGGAGAGGGTGTTTTACATTATCAGGGTCGTCTGTGTGTTCCAGGCATAGATGACTTAAGGCAGTGAATTCTTGTAGAAGCGCATGTGTGTGCTACTCTATTTATATAGGGGTCACAAATATGTACCGTGAATTTTGGGAGATCTTTTTGTGGAGTAGGATGAAGAAAGATATCGCAAATTTTGTGGCTAAGTGCTCTACATGTCAACAAGTTAAGATAGAACATCAGAAGCCTAGTGGGTCCATGCAAGAGTTCTATATACCTACTTGGAAGTGGTTAGAAGTGAACATGGAATTCGTGATGGGTTTGCCTCGTATGCTTCATCAGTATGATTCAGTTTGGGTCATTGTAGACAGAATGAACAAATCAGCTCATTTCCTTTTAGTTCATACCCCTTATTTAGCAGAGGATTATGCCAAGCTCTACACCAGAGAGTTGGTCAGATTGCACTGTGTTCTATTATCCATTATCTCAGACAGAGGTACCCAGTTCACCTCTCAATTCTGGAAAGCATTCCAACAGGGTCTTGGTAGCTAAGCTTATCTCAGTACAACCTTTCATCCTTAGACAGATGGTCAAATAGAAAGAACCATTCAAACCCTAGAAGATATGCTAAGGGTGTGTTCAATTGATTTCAAGGGTAGTTGGGATGACCACTTGCCTTTGATTGAGTCTGCATACAAAAATCGCTATCATTCCAGTATTCAAATGGCTCCATTCAAATCTCTTTATGGCAGGAGATGTAGATCTCTAGTCGGTTAGTTCAAAGTTAGTGAGGACTTAGTTATAGGGCCTAATTTAGTATTTGATGCCTCAAAGAAAGTCCAGCTAATCAGATAAAGACTCTGAGCTACTCAGAGTTGACAGAAGTCTTATGCAGATGTGGGCAAAAAGGATCTCAAGTTTGAATTGGTGACTATGTCTACCTAAATATCTCTCCTATGAAGGGAGTAAAAAGATTCAGTAAGAAGGGAAAGCTTAATCCCCGATATATTGATCCCTTCAAAATTCTCAGTCTCTTTGGCAAAGTAGCTTATGAGCTCGAATTTCCTTCAGATCTAGCCGCGGTTCATCCAGTCTTCCATAACTCTTTGCTCAAGAAGTGCACAGGTGACCCAACAATTATAGTCCCTATTTCGAGCATAGATTTTCAGAACAACCTCTTTTATGAATAGATTCCAGTTGAAATCCTAGACTATCAGACTCGTAGACTAAAGAATAAAGAAATCTCTCTCGTCAAAGTTCTTTGGTGAAATCAGTCCATTGAGGGTGATACTTGGGAAGCAGAAGTAGATATGAGAACCAAGTATCCTCACCTCTTTTCCACCAACTCAGATCTAGCTCAAGGTAACAGTTCTCCTGAAGCTTATTGATTTTTATGCCCAGATTTTAGTAATGACTTGGTATTATTCTCATGTTCAGGATTTTATTTTAAACTTGGTACTAAGTACCATTGTATATTCAGTCATATGTTCGTGCATAAGATTAGTCATGTGTTTATGCATTAGACATGCATTCTCCTAGTGAGAAATTCATATATCAAAAATCTCAGTCATATTTTCGTAAGTCAGTTATGTGATGAAATCATTCATCAGATATGCACGTTTAATATAAATCCCAGAAATGTCAATCATTTTTCAGTTGTTCATGATCAGCATGTACTTCACTCATCGTTTGTTCCATCTCAGTTAGTCACATTCGAGGATAAATGTTCCCAGGGAGATATATAATACCCTAAAGTTTCTTAACTAATTTCGTCCCAAGCATATCAAGTATTAGATACTAAATTTAATGATGTTTATTCCATGAGGACTTTTTAAGATTTTCACTTTTTTTCACGTGGGAAATTCAATAAGCTTTCCATCGATATAAGATTCGCCAAAATCCGATAACCGAATAATAAGTTATGACTATTTCAAGTTCCTATTGTAAAATAGTGCCATATTAGTCAGTGGCGCGCCGCGACACAAGATAAAATGGCAATTGTCTTATTCTAGTATCATAGCACGATTTTTCCTACGTTGCACCAAACTTCTAGGTCACAAATAAAGTGGCAACATGATGGCTCCGCGTCACGCCATTCCCTTATTTCCTAATTATCAAATTCCAGTGACACGGCGTGATAGCGCCGCATCGCGTCAATGGTCCAGGTTGGAAAATTTTCACCAATTTTAAAAGATGCATCTAGAGTTAAAAGGGTCATTTTTCCACCCCTATTTAAACCCAATAACACATGATTTTTCCATTCTTCACCCAAAATATACTAGTTTCTCTCAATTTTCTCTCAAGAACAGACTATGGTTTCAATTGGGAATTCAATTTCAAGAAAATCTCTTCATCAATCTTCGCTAAATCAAGAACTAAGGTATGAGTTGTTTTGATTTATCCATAAATCTTAATAACTCTATTTTAAATTTTGAATCATGATTATTATGTTATGGTTTGCTCAAGTTATGTGATGGTTGTTGTTTGATTCCCATGTTGGGATCCTTATTTGAAATTATGAAAACTATGTTAGCATATAAATTGAAATCCATAAATTTGATGGTTTATGATTTGTGAAATTTGATAATTTCACCTATGACTTAAGTTGTGCATGTAAGGTGTTTGATAAAATGCCTAAAGGGATAGGAATTATGCTCTATAGCTAAATTATGACACAAATGACAATGTATGCTTTAACCTTATGTTCAAAATGATTTCCATGTTATTCTTATGTATTGAAATTGCTTAGGATTGCCCTTAAGTTAGCCTTGTGAAATTATGCTATGTATACATGCTATCTTATTCACGTACCAAGCTATGATAATCAAATGCCCATGAAATATCTCTAACTATTGTATTATGGATTGTTGATCTTTGTCATGCATTCAATAATTTCATGCCTTGTTAGTTTTCTTCCATCGAGTCCTGGGGGTACTTGTACCCAAAAAATATAGCTGTGTGCCTAGATTTTGTGTTGTGTTCTCATGATATCCTCAGTCAAACCATGGTCTATAGAACCTTGTCAGTCATGAGACTCAGGAAAGCACAGTAATTTAGTAATCTTAATAGTATTCCATTAGCAATGGAACTCCATGAATTCAATATACTCCAGTTCAGTTAATCATGTTTAGTGTCTATTCAGATGGGAATAGGAATTAGCACCGAGTGAACCCTAGGATGGGAACTCACCTGTTATATGAGGGTGTGATTCTTAAAAGCAATTCTTGCATTCCAGAACAACATAGACAGCGTAGGTTGAGACATCATAGCCTATTATATGAGGGTAGATGAGGTGGATTGACATGTTATATGAGGATTCCCACCATTCTCACTATATTTACCTATTATATGAGGGTTACTCACAGAGTGTCCTTACCAGTGGCGCGGTATTGACACCCTTTCAATTAGAGTTAGAGATTGGACCCCAACTTAGCCATAATAGTGTATTAGGGGCATGTCGTTAGATGACTACTTCCCATGGTTTTGATTACAAAATTAGGACTGTTAGATACAGTTATTTAGTCTCAGTAATAGAACTCAGATAGTTCTACAGAATTCAAGGCTATCAGATACAGTCAACTCAGAATAGTATGCAACTCAGCTAGTTTCATCAAAAACTAGACTGTCAAATACAGTTGCTCAGTATCAGTTATTTCAATTATACAGTGATTTGTATCTTATGTTATCAATACTCAGACTTAGTAATCATTTTATCAAAACCCTGGTTACAGTTATTATGTATTCATGCATGTATTCTCACGTTCATATTATTAATTTAGTAAGTATAGATCATGCATGTAAACACTTTGCATTCAGCCTACCTCATATGCATACTAGTACATTTAAAGTACTGATGCATTTGCACTATGGTGTCATAGACCATAGGTTTAGAAGCACGAGCTCTAGAGCATCAGTAATATTCCAGTCTCCGCACTCAGAGTTAGGAGTGAGTCCTCATCTTTCGAGGACATGATCATTTCTTTATTATCTCATTAATAAGTTTATTAGTTGGAGTTAGTTATGGATATTTCCCATCATCTCCTTATTTAGACAGTTATGTTTTAGAAACTTTTCAGACTACAGTATATTTAGATAGTTTTATTTTGGTCATTTATACCATATCCCAAATGTTATATTTTATTAAATATTATGTTATAGTTTGAACCTTATGGCCTTTCTGTTCATGTTTTCGTATTGTACAGTAAATCACATGGTATACAAGCACATATATTAGTCATGAGCATCACGTAGCATTTCAAATACCATATTTGGGGCATTACAATTTTATTACTATTAGTTCATATTTTCTTGTTTGCTTATCTAAGTTTAATTCAATTTTATGAGTAAATATGTTTCCTTTAAGGTGATTTTAATAACTTGTTATAGTTAGGTACCTTTCACTATAATAGATGGATGATGACTTTCCTAAGGGGATTAGTCTTAGGAAATAACTAAGTGAGAAGAACCCAACCACAACTTTAGGTCAAGGTTCTTTGTGTTGGTCCATATGGCTTCATGACATGAAAAACACTGGTTTAGAAAGAAGCACGTCAAACTTAAAAGAGGGATGTGATAACGCTCAATCTACAGCTCTCTTAGGAGTGTAAAGCGGTCGTTAGCAAATATAGAACCCAACCTGGGTTGGGTATCGATCCCACAGGGAATAGCTTGGTCAACAAGTAAGCAACGGTTACTAAACTTTTACTGCAAGTCTCGTAATGAGGGGGGATTGCAATGTGTAACCAAAACAATAAAGTAAAAGCTGAAAATAGCAAAGTAAAAAGAGAAGGATTGTTACGTAAGTTGTAAACAATGAGAATTGAAGCGTTGGGGTTATGTCCACCTCTTGAGTTATACGTCTTTATTGACTATGAGTATGTAGAATTCCGACATGCATGTGCTTATAGAGAATTGTATTTGATGGTAAATCCAGGCGTCTTTTGACCTATTCGAGGATTATTTCACTTTAACTCTTTTGAGCTTAAAGCGTGTCTAACGGTACGAATTCTCCAAGAGGTTAATCCAGTTACGGCACTAACTGTTTAGTAGGGAATTTAGGGGGTGACCCTACTACCTTGACATTATCTCTTTTTCAGACAAATAACCTTTCTTTTGAACAAGTTAAATATTATACTAGCGTATTCTTGTGTTTGCAACCACAAAGAATGTAGATTAAGATGAAGAGAATAATGATATAAGCAGCATACGTGTCATAACTAACAAACTCATAGCAATAGATAGTATCTCAGTTGGCTTCCATAACCCCAACAGAGAAGTTTAGTTACCCATGATTGAGAAGGAGATCACGATTGACATTGTTGTTATACCACAATAAGGATGAATTTCGTGTAGCTCAAGAGGTAGGCGTTAGGCATGAATTTCCTAGGCAACGTAACGTTTCTCTTGTTGCGGAAATTAAAAATAGATGAATAGAAGAAGAAAAATAGAATTAATGGGAAGATTAGAAGAGTTGTAATTAAGAAGTAGAATGTATCTCTCCACTAAGGGAGGAATTGTTAAACATCTCTAGCAAGATAGGGTATTTATAATACCCATATCCTAATCCTACTAAGCTAATGAAATATCTAACCAAATTCTACTAAGCTAATGAAATACATAACCCAATTGTACTAGGTTAATGTATTATTCTCCTAATCCAAATAAGTTACTGCAAGTCCCCAAAGTCTTCAGAAATGCTGTTTTAGCATGGGACAGATTTTCCATGTATCACATTTGGTCTTTTAGGCGTCCAAGCTCCCTTTCCTTCCTTAGTGAGCTTTCTTTGGCATCAAGTAAGCCATAAAATGCTGAATTCTGCATCATTTATACCTGAAACTTTGCTAATCATGTTCGTTAGCTCACTTATAGGAAAAAGGACTAAAAGTGCATGAAATATATAATTTGTCCTCAAAACATGGCACAAATATGGGCAAAATATATTGATATAGGCGCATAATATCGCCTATCATCAACACCCCACACTTAAAGCGTTGTTCATACTCGAAAAAAATATCATGTCCTTCTCAACATTACTTTAGGTTTCACAGCAACAACACAAAATATTCGTCAAGACAGGCACAACAATTATCAACAAAGAGTAGTTTTCCGATCATTAGTAGAAACAGGTTAACCTCTAGTATAGACTCGTGATGGTGGTCAACTCATATTCAAAAGTCAAGGTACAAGGAATCATATACAACTACCCAAAAATCATCAACCATATGTGTCTCACAATATATTACCCATAATCACTCACAAGTATAGCATATTTTTCAAACATGGGTATCAAAATATCCTTGCTCTCGCTCTCACAAAGAATTCATATGTAGCAACTGATGACCATAGGCTTGCCCTTAGTGTAATACTCCACTAAATGTCAGAATGTTAAGATTAGGATCAAGTAGGTCTTTTGATGGTTGTAATGTAGGCTAAGGGACGGGTAGGACTATTTTGGCCAGAAATAGTGACTAAGTTCCTAAGCACTTTAATACATCACATTTTATCATTGACATTTTTTCTTTCAACCTTTATTCTTCTTTTTTTCTTCTACCACCCTTGTTCTCCTCTTTTGTTTTTCAATTTTAAGCATTACTCACTTTTCAGCTTTCTTTTCACTTTTTCTTTTCGTAACATACCTCTTATGATAGCACTTTCTTTTTCATAACTCATTCAAGCACCACTACAATTTTAAGCATCATACTCACCCAATTTTCCTCTTATTTCGTCACATGACTTTTTCACTTTAAAGCACTTAGGAATTTGGATCAAATTACGATCTTGAAAAAAATGGATTAGGCTTACATATGAGGTTCGTCAAAGAAAATAGGCTAAAGGCTCAAAAGGGTTTAACTAGGATGATGTCCATGGGTAGGTAAAACGAAGGTAAACATATGTAGGTTGCCAAAGAAATGCCTAAATCATCTCCTAAACTTACACTCCTTATTTTCGCTTTGCATACATACCAGGCAAGTTCTAGCATCAGCCACAAAAATAGAATATACTATTAATCTCACACACACAAGGCACATGGTCGACTTTATTGGAAGTAATATAGACTCTTGACCCAACAAGTGAAGGAATTGAACCACAAAATATCACATAATGAGTCACAATTAGAGCCTAAACGTCTCAATAGTCATAATTGTAGCACATACTCTTGTTATAATCTCATGCTGCCTATTGGAATTATTTCATGCGAAGCTAAAAAAAAATTTAAAAACTTAAAAAAAACATAGATGCAAATAGAGAAGTATAGCATGCGATACCGCCACCCCACACTTAAACGGGACACTGTCCTTAGTGGAAAATAAATGCAAAGAACCTGGTCAGTCGGAATCTTCCTCAATGTCGGGGGTCATACCCCCTTCGTCGGAATCATCATAAGAGTCGTAGTCAGAGTTATCCTCCTCATCGGAGTCTGGCAAGCGTCGATCGTCATCGGTTGGCACATTATTGTCTAGAGGTTCCTCAAAGTATACACCCACTCCACACATCTCCCGTGCATGCATGTTCATTGGATAATCATGGTCCAGCTGTTGGAGCTCTTCAGCAGTTGGAACACGACCTCCACTCATCATTGTGAAGCATGTCATGCCATAAAGATGACGGAAGAAACTCTCATCACAAGCATGTCTCTCTGCAGTAGTAAGGTTGACACCATGAGTTGTTTCAGCATCCTTGACCTTGGTGAGGTCAACCTTCTTTGGGTTATGTGGGAGTTTGTGATCAGCTGGTTCCTCTTCGATATCCTCCTTCTGCAAGAGTGCTGTCAACAGATTACCAAAAGTGAAGTGAGACCTTTTGTGGAGTCTGGCCTTCCGTATTGTAGAGCGAATGATTGCCCCAAAGTTGATAGGGACATTCGTCATCAAAGCATAAACCAAACACACTCTATCTCTTGATATTTTGGTGTATTGAGTCCCAGGAATAAGGCATGAGTTGACAATACGCAACCAGATTCTTGCTTCCCTATTCAATGGAGCATAGGGGAAGGTGTTGTGTCGTCCGGTGTCTCGGTGTCTGCCACACCTTGCCATGGATCTACTTCCACAAAGTGTGTGTCGTATTTCTCTATAAAGAGGCCTGCTGTACAGCTCTTTGAATGGTGCTAGGTCGACCGAAGGTAAACCAAGAAAGGAGTTGAGCAAATCCGCGTTGAGCTGTAACACTTGGCCCCGAATCTTCACTTCGTTGCCTGTGGTTTTTGGCGACCAGTTGGCATAGAATTCCCTTGTCAAATCGAGATTACATTCTCCCATGTCGCGGAAGATGAAATCCAGTTTCAACGCCATTATTTTCGCCAACATACGTGGCTCCTTCTTCGCTATGGTGTCCTTGTTGATCAAGTCGACGTGAACATATTTCCATTCCTTGTTGTTCTTGTACCATTCTTTGGCTTCCTCCTCAAGAACCCATTTTATTCCAAACATTCGTCGGGGTAGTTGAATTGAGGATGATTCTCCTTGGTCCTTGCGACCTCTCTTCTTGCCCTTTTGGGAAGTGGTAGCCTTATCTTGTCGTGCTTTAGGTGCCATTGTTCCTGAGATTTAAATAGTATTCATGTTAGCATCAACTCAAAGGAAACAATCTATACACAAGCCATCGGGGTACCACCCCACACTTAGGTTCGTTAATACAAAACAGTGAAGTGAATTCATACGTTTTAGGAACTATGTTCCTACAAGAAAATCAGTGATGTATTACTACTTGCAGTCATTGCACTACTTTCATGTTAGGTATAATAACACTACTACGTAGGGGTTACATTATGGTATAGTTACTTTCAACAAACACAACCTCCTAAGTCGGTAGTCAACTATAGGTCTTATCCCGATGAACGTGATAGTCTAACATGTAAGTATCCAAGTATCAAACTTAAGCAATTTTCATAACCCTAGCAATTCCGCAAATAGTATAACAATGCTATTAAAACCAAATTCAAGTCGGAAACAAGTTATGATTATCCTAACGTATATGTTCACGCACATGGTTTTGTGTGAACAATCCAAACACATTAACATCACCAATAATCTTTCAAGATGTAGCAATTCATAATAGGCATAGCAACGTAGTACTTACGAGAAATAGATGAAGAATACAAGAGTACTTACGTGATTGAAGCCTTTGGAGATGTTTCTTGTGAATTGAAAGAGCAAAAAGAAAAAGTTTGAGATGATTTGGAGAGAGTATGCGGTGCCCTTAGGTCAATTTCTAATGTGGTTATGTTTCAAGACTAAGTCCCCTTTATATAGGAAGAGAATGGGTCGGGTTTTGACCCATTTACAAATGGTTTTGCAGACAAAAATGCCCTATATGCAGCGCATAATGCTTGGCATAGTCATAGTATAGGCGGAGCATAGTGTATGGCATTTAGGGACATATGCGGCGCATAGGTCATGGCATTTAGGGACATATGCGCCGCATAGTGTATAGCATTTGAGATACTGAGACCTAATGCTATAGCATAGGTGGCGCATAGTGTATAGCACACTTAAGAATGGGCGGCGCATAGTGTATAGCACACTAGATTCCGAGACTTTGGGTTATAGGATAGGTTGTGCAATATTCGTGGCCTAGTTTTACCTAGGCCTAGCCTTCCTCGATGCCTATTTTGGCATGAGAAATGGTTAATCCATAGACTTATGCATCCTTATACCTAACTTACCACCTTTTCCAATACATCCAAATCGTCATTTGAAACCAATCTCCTCGTTGAATACCTCTTGCACCTATATTTGCTCAAAACCAATGAAAACGATTAGTACGATGGGTTTCCTCCCACCAAGCGCCTTAGTTTTGGTCGTGACACGACTCGTATTTTTGGATTTTCATTTATCAAAAGCAAAACAAGTACTAGAATGAAAGAAAGACAAAACGATAAACGATAAAACGATGCAATGATGGAACAATGGGTTGCCTCCCATCTAGCGCCTTATTTATTGTCGTGGCTCGACATAGTTACCTCAAGTACTTAGACTTCGTCGAGATAAGTGATAGCCATATAATTCATCGAGTCAAGAGGACCGATATAAGGTTTAACACGTTGGCCATTCACTTTGAAGACAACACCATTATTCCCTTCCAATTCGACTACTCCAGACGAGTAGACTTGGATAACTTTGTATGGACCAGACCACTTAGATCTTAACTTACCTGGGAAGAGCTTCAATCGTGAGTTGAATAGAAGTACCATATCACCCCTTTGGAAGTTTCGTTGAACAATCCGCTGATCATGATACTTTTCATCCGCTCCTTGTATAGGTCTGATCTTTCATATGCATGGAGACAGAACTCATCAAATTCAACTGCTTTAATGCCCACAATGCCTTATGCTCGAGCTCGATGGGTAAGTGACAAGACTTCCCATAAACTAGTTGACAAGGAGACATGCCAATGGGCGTTTTGAATGCAGTCCTATACGCCCATAGTGCATCATCAAGCTTCCTAGACCAATCCTTCCTAGTTGCATTAATCGTCTTTGCAAGGATTTGCTTGATTTCCCGATTGGAAACTTCTACTTGTCCACTAGTTTGGGGATGATAAGGCGTAGCTACCTTATGTTGCTTGACACCATACTTGGCCAAAACGGATTTGAATAGCTTGTTGCAAAAGTGAGATCCTCCATCACTTATGATAGTACGTGGTACTCCAAAGCGAGAGAAGATATTCTTCTTTAAGAACGCTACAACACGCTTCCCTTCATTGTCGGCCAAAGCTACAGCTTCCACCCATTTTGAAACATAATCTACAGCAACCAAGATGTACTTCATTCCAAACGAATTCACGAATGGACCCATGAAATCAATACCCCACACATCAAAGAGTTCTACCTCAAGAATTTTGGACAGGGGCATTTCATGGTGTTTTGAAATAGCACCTTGACGTTGGAATTGGTCGCACCTTCTAACATAGTTGTAGGCATCTCTAAATATCGAAGGCCAATAATAACCACTTTGCAAAAATTTTCTTGCCGTCCGATTGCCTGCGTGATGTCCTCCAACTTGGGAAGTGTGGCATGCTTCCAATATAGTAGGCACTTCTTCATGAGATATGCATCGTCGAATGATACCATCCGCGCATCTTCGAAACAAATAAGGTTTATCCCAATAGTAGTACTGTACGTCATGCATAAACTTCCTCCTTTGGTGGTAAGATAAATTGGCAGGTATCACATTACTCACTACGAAATTTGCAAAGTTGGCATACCATGGTAGTTCCTCCATTGTTGCTGCTAATATCTCTTCGTCCAGGAATGCATCATCAATCTGATTTTCAGGTTGCGCCACATGTTCATTCTCAAGTCGAGATAGGTGATCGGCCACTTGGTTCTCGCAACCTCTTCTATCTTTGACCTCAAAATCAAACTCTTGTAGCAACAACACCCATTGAATTAACCTTGGTTTTGCATCCTTCTTTGTCATGAGATACCTAAGAGCTGCATGGTCTGTATGAATGATCACCTTAGTACCTAATAGATAGGCACGAAACTTCTCAAACGCGTACCCAACTGCTAGGAGCTCTTGTTCAGTAACAGTGTAGTTCCTTTGGGCTTCATTTAGGACCTTACTCGCATAGTAGATAGGATGAAATATTTTCTCCTTTCTTTGTCCAAGTGCAGCTCCAATGGCTACACCACTAGCATCACACATGACTTCGAACGGGAGAGACCAGTCTGGTGCTACCATGATAGGGGCTTTAATGAGTTTTCCTTTAAGGCATTCGAATGCCTTTAAGCAATCTTCATTAAAGTCAAACTTCGCATCCTTCTCTAATAGTTTGCACAATGGACTAGCAATTTTGGAGAAATCTTTGATGAACTGATGATAGAAACCTGTATGGCCAAGAAAACTACGAACTCCCTTCACCGAAATTGGAGGCGGTAGCTTTTCAATAACCTCTATTTTTGCTCGATCAACCTCTATTGCTCTTGCGGAGATCTTGTGCCCAAAAATGATTCCTTCTTTTACCATGAAGTGACACTTTTCCCAAGGTTGTGCCCAAGAACGATTCCTTCTTTTACCATGAAGTGACACCATCCTTCAAACGTATGCCATTCGGGTTATGTAATGCACCAGCCACCTTTCAACGCTGTATGATGTCCATTTTCTATGATATGGTTGAGGACACTTTGGAGGTATTTATGGATAATTTTTCAATTGTTGGTGAATATTTTGAGCCGTGCTTGGAAAACTTGAGCATGGTATTGCAAAGATGTGTAGAATTCAACCTTGTGTTTGAAGGCAAACGTACCATATGGGCATGTAAATGTTGTCTTCTCTTGGTCTTCGAGGGAAATACAAATCTGATTGTTGCCTGAATAACCGTCCAAGAAGCAAAACCATCCTTTCCGTGCGAATCAATCTAGCATTTGGTCCATGAATGGCATTGGGAAGTGATATTTGAGTGTCCAAGAATTCAGCTTTTGGTAGTCCATATATACTCTCCATCCAGTGACGGGTCTGAGTGGAATAAGCTCGTTCTTCGTATTTGCGACCACCGTCATACCTCCTTTCTTGGGAACACATTGTACCGGGCTTACCCATGTACTATCCGAGATAGGATACACAACCCCCACGTCTAACCACTTGATAATTTCTTTCTTTACCACTTCTTGCATAGGTGGATTTAGACGTCTTTGATGCTCAATGGTGGGTGTGCAATTTTCTTGAAGCTGAATTTTATGTGTGCAAATCCCAGGTGGAATACCAATAATATCCACAATGGTCCATCCAATGGCTCTAATATACTTGCGTAAGATAGCAATAAGAGCTGCAACTTGTTGCTCACCCAAATCGTGTTCCACAATGACTGGAAGAGTATTTCCGCTTCCTAAGAATGTGTACTTTAAATGACTTGGCAGCTCCTTCAATTCTAACATGGGTGGCTCTTCAATAGATGGCTTAGCTGGTGGTGTGTTCAATTCTTGAGATCAAGGTCCAGCTTTTTGGGAGCATAGCGATATGTCCCTAATCCCGATAGAGCACAAGTAGCTTCTTCAGAATTTTCAGCATCCTCATTCTCTCCATTCATGAGCACAATCGCCAAAGGATCATCGATACTTTGCTCCTCTTCAAGTAATTCTTTCTCATCATCAAAGAAAACATCATCCACCGAAAATACACTGAGATCTTTGGGTTGCTTCATTGATTTGCACACATCAAAGCGAACCACTTCGTCATTTATTCAGAATGAAAGCTCATTGGCTCTCAAATCAATGAGCACACTTCCTGTAGCAAGGAAAGGGCGCCCCAAGATTATGGGAACTTTTGAGTCTGCCTCACAATCCAAAATAACAAAGTCTGCCGAAAAGATGAATGAAGAAACCTTTACCAATACGTCACATAGAATACCAACAGGTCGCTTTACCGACCTATCCGCCATAACGAGCCTCATATTGGTTGGAGTAAGATTACCCAACCCCAACTTCTTGTAGATCGATAATGGCATCAAATTGATGTTGGCTCCTAAGTCACATAATGCTTTGGCAAAATTCAAAGATCCTACGGTGCAAAGAATAGTGAAAGCTCTGGGGTCGGCCTTGTTCTGAACTATCGATCGGGTAGAAATTGCACTACAATGATGCACATCTTCTTTCAACTCATAGCTTGCTGCCCGCTTCTTTGTCAAAAGATCCTTCATAAACTTTGCATACCCAGGCATTTGTTCAAGTGCCTCCACCAATGGAACATTAATGGTCAGCTGTTTCAACATAGTCATGAATTTGCTGAACTTTGTGTCATCCGCCACCTTCTTCAATCTTTGGGGAAAAGGTGGTGGTGGGTATGGAAGTGTTCTTTCCACGACTTTCTTCTCCTCTTGCTTCTGTTTTTCCACTTTTTCAGGCTGCACCGTGCTGGAGGTGGCGTCCTTGACGTCAGGAGTAGTAGCTGTGGCATCTTCTCCTTTTGCATTGTCATCCATGTCCGCAACTTCGTCAACCACTTGCTTTCCTTTTGCTAAAGTTTCCAGCACCTTACCACTTCTGGTAGTGATGGCCATGCATGACCCATCATTCCTTGGGTTTTGCACAGTATCGCTAGGTAAAGTGCCGGCCTTTCTTTGATTGAGTGCTGCTGAAAGTTGGCTCAATTGCTGCTCTATTTGCTTGATAGAAGTGGAATGTGAATCAACTAATTGTTCCATAGAGGACAAATCATTGATTACCTCCGTTACTCCCGCACTCATTGCTTCCACTCCTTTCAATAATTTAGCCATCATGTCTTCCATACTTCCAGAATTAGATATGGTGGTGTCACATCTACCAGGGGGAATGTACAAACCACTCTTTTCATTCTTGTTTTTACAACTACCTTGGTCTTTGTTTCTAGATCTATCATAGTAGTTCTGACCTTGGTTTCCTTGGGTATTCCCATGGAAACCCCCCTGATTGTTCAAGTAGTTGGCCTCCTCTTCCGAATCAGATTCGTCTCTTCCTTTTGACGCAATGGCTTTGACTTTTTTGGTCTTCCCTCTTAATAAATGCTTTGTAAGAAGATCCATTTGTGTTTTCAGATGCGCCATATCTTGATCACATTCTTCTTCTCTTCTTCTTTGGTCTGCAGTCATGCCAATAGATAAAGTGGGGCTTGCTACCTCAGAATCCCTGGTATGCCAAGCTCTACTTTGTTTCGTCTTACGATCTAGCATATTGCTTTCTTGACCAAAAGTGAGGTCCATAAAAGATCCTCCAGCTGCGTTATCCACCACTGGCTTAGTTATTGAATTCAAGGCTTTATACAATATCTCCATTAGGTGAACATTTGTCATGTAATGATTTGGGCATCTCGCTAGCTTTGTCTTGAACCTCTCCCATGTTTCATGAAGAGATTCAGTGGGAAGATGACGAAAGTTGCTGATTTCATCTTTCAATTATGCTCTTTTGGATGACGGAAAGAATCTTTCTAGGAAAGTGTCTCTCAATTGCCTCCAATTTGTAATTGAATCAGGAGTCAGCCCATTCAACCATAGTGTTGCCTCCCCAGACAGAGACAATGGAAATAGACGTAATCGAATTGTATTCTGACCAACACCAGGATTGTCAAACGACTTGCATATAGAAATAAAGTTGATGAGATGCATATTCGGATCATCGCGTGCTAGTCCACCAAATAATCCCTTGAGTTGCAATAACTGAATCATGGTGCTTGAGATGTTGAACTTGGCTCCGGGCGCTAATGGTGGATGAATTATGGCTCCAGTGGCTATGGCTCCATCAAGATCATCATCATCATCGTCGAAAGCTGGCTGCATAGGTTGGCGATCATTCCTAAACCGAGCTTGTCGACCTCTTCGGTTGGTAGGTGTTATGGTTTCAGCATCACGCCTAGGGTTTAGTAACTTGTCATCACCTAAATCCTCATCGTCGGGATTTATTGCTCGTACAGGGTTATCAATTTTCTGCTGTTGAACCTGGGCTGCGGCAAGGGCAGTCAGTCTTGCTTGTTCCTATTGAGCAGCCATCCTTTCGATTGCTGCTTGTGCTTCCATTCTTCCTATACGTTGTGGTTCAGGATTGATAGGTAATAACGGTTGACCAGAACTTCTAGTATGGGGCATGCACTGAATAAAAACCTGCAGTAAACAAAGACAAAAACTGAAAGTAAAAGTATGAGAATCTTTGACCAAAGGGTCTAGTAATTATCACGAACTTGATTGACACTCGTATTCCCCGGCAAAGGCGCCAATTTTTGATAACGCTCAATCTACGGCTCTCTTAGGAGTGTAAAGTGGTCGTTAGCAAATATAGAACCCAACCTGGGTTGGGTATCGATCCCACAGGGAATAGCTTGGTTAACAAGTAAGCAACGGTTACTAGACTTTTAGTGCAAGTCTCGTAATGAGGGGGGATTGCAATGTGTAACCAAAACAATAAAGTAAAAGCTGAAAATAGCAAAGTAAAAAGAGAAGGATTGTTACGTAAGTTGTAAACAATGAGAATTGAAGCATTAGGGTTATGTCCACCTCCTGAGTTATACGTCTCTATTAAATATGAGTATGTAGAATTCCGACATGCATGTGCTTATAGAGAATTGTATTCGATGGTAAATCCAGGAGTCTTTCGACCTATTCGAGGATTATTTCACTTTAACTCTTTTAAGCTTAAAGCGTGTCTAACGGTACGAATTCTCCAAGAGGTTAATCCAGTTACGGCACTAACTGTTTAGTAGGGAATTTAGGGGGTGACCCTACTACCTTGACATTATCTCTTTTCCAGACAAATAACCTTTATTTCAAACAAGTTAAATGTTATACTGGCGTATTCTTGTGTTTGCAACCACAAAGAATGTAGATTAAGATGAAGAGAATAATGATATAAGCAGCATACGTGTCATAACTCACAAACTCATAGAAATAGATAGTATCTCAGTTGGCTTCCATAACCCCAATAGAGAAGTTTAGTTACCCATGATTGCGAAGGAGATCACGATTGACATTGTTGTTATACCACAATAAGGATGAATTTCGTGTGGCTCAAGAGGTAGGCGTTAGGCGTAAATTTCCTAGGCAACGTAACATTTCTATTGTTGCGGAAATTAAGAATAGATGAATAGAAGAAGAAAAATAGAATTAATGGGAAGATTAGAAGAGTTGCAATTGAGAAGTAGAATGTATCTCTCCACTAAGGGAGGAATTGTTAAACATCTCTAGCAAGATAGGGTATTTATAATACCCATATCCTAATCCTACTAAGCTAATGAAATATCTAACCAAATCCTACTAAGCTAATGAAATACTTAACCCAATTGTACTAGGTTAATGTATTATTCTCCTAATCCAAATAAGTTACTGCAAGTCCCCAAAATCTTCAGAAATGCTGTTTTAGCTCGGGACAGATTTTCCATGTATCACTTTTGGTCCTTTAGTCGTCCAAGCTCCCTTTCCTTCCTTCGTGAGCTTTCTTTGGCATCAAGTAAGCCATAAAATGCTGAATTCGGCATCATTTATACCTGAAACTTTGCTAATCATGTTCGTTAGCTCACTTACAGGAAAAAGGACTAAAAGTGCATGAAATATATAATTTGTCCTCAAAACATGGCACAAATATGGGCAAAATATATTGATATAGGTGCGTAATATCGCCTATCATCAGGATGCTAGTTTTGGACACCTCTTTTCAATTATGGAACACTCTATTTGTTGGCTTAATTTATAATTTATGCAATTACTAGATCGATAGCCTATAGTAATCCTACTTGAATTTAGCATACACCAAGTTTGAGTGAGATTATCTAGTTATTCCACATGCATCGTAATGTCTAAAACTTGCTTGGTGTGTCTACAAAGTGAAATAAGGGGTGTTAGGTTTAGGAGATGATATAGGCAATTTGTTGATAGCCTTGTTGTAGACCTCTTTTACCCGGCCTTGAGAATATTTCTTGTGAACCCTGTTGAGCCTATAGCCTATTTTATTTGGCAGCCTCACATGTAACCTATACCCCTTCTTTGATTGACCTTGATTTGTCCAAAGTTCCTAAGTGCTTTAGTTAAAATTTAGTCCAGTAAGGAGTTGAAAAACAAGAAGTAAAAAGGTTATAGTAAAGCCCAAAAATATAGAGATTGGTGTCAGAATTGAAGTACAATAAGGTCGGGAGTTAGGTGATGAAAAGAATAAAGAATGTTCAAGAATGAAATGAATAATGTGTTGAATAAGTAGACTCCTTTCAACAATATTTCTGATTCAACTTAATGAGATAGGGAAAAAGTAAGATAGATAGGTGAAGAACTATTTGTTAATTGAGTGTTTTTAGTGTTCTTATGATATATTAAAGCAATTAATGAGATTAGTCAGTATTTTAACCCAAATGGTTCCTAACCATCTCATAGCTTACATTACAACCTTTAAAGACCTATTTGATCCTTAATCCTAACATTTGACTATTAATGGAATAGTACACTAATTGAAAGCCTATGGTTCATCATATGTTACATGTGAATTCTTTGCTAGAGTGAGCTAAAAATTATTTTTTGTGTACCCATGCTCATTATAGATTACAAAATTATGAGTGAATTGGGTAATCATCTTATTATGAAGGTGCATATAGAGGATAGTTGGGTGACCTATCAAAATGCTTGATTGAAAGATGTGCATAATTTTGTTGGCATAATATAATACACTTGTGAGTTTAGGGCATTTGAAAATTGTAATGTTGTGTTTTCATTTGATATATGACATGTTTGACGTGAATATTATGAGTCATATGTGGGTTTTGTGTGCCCAACAAAACTATCATATTCAGATTGTGGTATAAAACCTAGTTGAGTTATAATGATTGCTTGGAATTGTTCGAGGACGAACAAGATTCTAATTTTGGGGTGGTGATCTTGGGCATATTTATACGTCCAAGTGCAAATATTTATCCATATTTACACATTGTATGATATAAAATGTGTTAATTGTATTGTGTTTGAGCTAAAATTGTATTCTCAAGCTAATAGACATGATTTGTTGTTGCAGGGCTTGATTTTTATAAAATTTGACATTTTTTGATGCATTAATGAGGAGATTTTGTATTTTGGAAGAACTTGGATTGACATGTGAAGCATAATAATGTTAGAGCAATGTTGGAAAAACATGGCACAATGCTCGACATCAAGACACTATATAAGGAGTTAGAAAGGTGGAAAATGATAAGACTCCATGCCACAGAGCTTATCCTCTACATTAACCTTCATGGCATGTTGATGGATTAATGTCTAATGTCAAATTCTATTGAGGGTACGCGATATCCTCCGTGGAACAGAGGTTGGAAATTGTTGGAGTGCATTTTCTAGTAATGGTCTGCGGTAGCCCTGTGCCACTAACCCTCGTGTCTGCCATGAGCTCCGTGACATAGAGATGAGTAATTATCATGGATTACTTCCCTAGTATAAAAGGGACACTTAAGAAAAATTATAATCATCTTGGCATACGTATAGCAAAGGCAAGAATAATTATGGGTGTTTCAGTGGAGTCCTTCCATTTTTCATCTTTGACCATTGAATTTGGTATGACTAATTATATTTCATGGATGTTTATTTTGAACATGAATGGCTTAAAGCCCTTATTTTGGGCTCGAGGAAAAGAACATAATTATATTTCAATATTCTTAGAGTGGTTAATGTTGATTATCTCATGGGTTATTATTATTCTCTTGATTCTACTATTTTAATGAATGACCACCATTAGAATACATCTATAATCCCATTGTGAACCCAGAAGGAGAATCATTCGGATACATCAAAGATTTAAGGAGCAACTTCATATTCTTCTACATAACGAAGGATGTGAAGTAGTGGCTAGGATAGGAATATACCTAGAAGCCTTGTTTGGTGTAATTGAACGAAGATAACTTAAAACATCTAAATGGAACATTGCATCCCCACTCAATGATGTTGTTTCAATGTCCTTTTAGGTAGAAAAATAGAGGCTCGAAAGACCATGAACATAATATACGCCCAGTGAATCAACAACTCAATAATTAATATGACCAAGATAAGAGTGCCTCAAACTGATGCAAGTGCCAAGCCCTCAAGGACTTTCACCCGAAGTGAACTTCAACAACTCCAAGCCATGTTCATGAACTTGAAGGTTTGTGAGAGTTTTAAGCATTTGACCAAGGAAGGAAATTCCTTGATTTGTGAAGATGAGCTTTAAAGGGTTTACATTCTACAAGGGGTAAGTTGGACTTTGGACTTTACATTCCAGCATCGAAGAGGCGCCTCCTCTTCTTTAATTCATTATGGGCATTTTTGACTTTTAATATGTAATAGTATAAATAGACAATTTCACTTCTCGTTTCATTAGTTTTGAAGAATATTGAAAGATTACTCCTTATCTTATAGTTCTTAGTCTTAGTTTGTAGTGTAAAATCCGAAAACCTGAGTGTTGAATGCATTTAAAAGGTTTTTCACTTGTGTTGGAGATTTGGCAAGAAAGGTGTGATTGAGGGAGTGTGAATTTATTTGGTTCACCTAAGAGTGAGGTTTGATCATACATTGGTGAGATGCAATTGATTGTTTGATACACTTTCTTTTTTTGATCATTGATGGAAGTGAGGGTCTCGCTACCTATCTTTACTTTATGCAATTCTATTCTTCATCTCTCTTCTTCTATATGTGTTGTTTTTCCTTGATTTGCTTCTGGTTTTTAAGTCATTAGTCCTTAATCTCGGTTATTAGGCTATCGTTTGGTATAAGATCATTGGTTAGGGTTGTTCCGACATCCCTAAATCTTAGTTTTAGTCTGCTTATTAAGAAAATCTCACAATAAAGAGTCAAAACCAAAGAAAAAACACCAAAAAATGGTGTCTAGTTGTGATATGTTCTAGATCTGAAATTTAATCCTTAGATACATGTTTTTCCCTTGTTTTGAAAGTTTCTTATGCTATATCCTTGCTCTCTAGCACCTAGGTAGTCTAGATCTACTCTTGGAACAAGATTTGGTTGAGTTTAAGCTAAGAACCTCCTTGGTTATGGCATTTTGAAGCTTCTAAGCTCTATATCCGTGTATGTTTTACTTTTGGACATTGATTGTTTATGATTTTTTAGAAATTTGAGTTCATATTTCCCTAAGGAACCCAGATCTACAAGGAAATCCGGATTTGGAGTTCATTTGATTAGGGGTCAAACGTTGGTCAACTCTTAAATATTCATCTTATTCTTCCATCTTCATCAAGTCTTGCTAAGGAAGAATATTCAAAGAGTGTGTTTGATCTAAAAAAGGAGAAGAAAGAGAGTGTACTTGGTGTTTGTGAAGGAATATTCCTTGGTATATTCATATTCATCAAAAGAAAGAAGAGATAGAGGAATAATCAAAGTATAAAATCAAGTACAATCCAAGTACGGGGGTGGGACCGTTGTTTTTGAATTTTAATTGGAGGCTTAAAAGGGCTCCAAAACTAGTTATTTCCCCCTCAAATCATCATTCTTCTTCTCCAAAGGTGTTCTAGGCAGAGACTTTGAATTAGGAATGAAAAATTTTAAAAACTTAACGTCCAATCATTGAATGCCATGTCATCAATTATGAATTGGCCAAATTGAGTTCCTAAGTAGATTCTCTAGTTTCAGATTTTTTATTCTACTTTCTTTAGAGTTAATTCTATCCCTAATTATTAAGCTAGTAATTACTACTAGTTGGTAACGAGTTTAGAGTCTGTTTGTTTTGCATCTTAGATTTTTTTGTGCTTTTCTCATTTTTAATTCATAGTAGTTTGTTGGTTCAAGTCTATACGTCATTTTTATTTGAGTCATATAAAAAAAAATCGATTCCAAGCAAAAGCATATTCACCACTCAATTCGCTTACCAAGTATTTCCAAGTATTCAACACTTGTGAGTCCAAATGTAAGGTGAGATTCGAGTGTGAGTGTGGTGAGGTTTTATTGAACTAACATGTTTGTTTGTTTTGCAGGTTTTCCCTTTCTTGTTTTTTTTTCTTCTTGTTAGGTACAATTGTGATGGAAACCGAAGGCACCATATCCCAATCTTTGGGAAATGGTGTTTTGGGAGTCCTCCACCAAGTGTGTCTTCAAGTGTTCAAGCCAACAACTCCTCCATGACCATGACACTCTAAACTCTCCACCAAATGCTTTACCATCCAAGAGTTCTACAAAACCAGCAACTAAACCATGCCCAAACCTCTTCTAACCGAAAACTACAAAGTCCACTACATCCCCAAATGAATCAAGTCCCAACAAGAAGGACTTAGAACTCTTCTTCTTCTTCTTCTTCTTCTTCCCCTTCTATTTCACTTTTTTTTCAGGAGTTTGATGATGTTTCCCCATAAGAATTGCCGCAATGATTTCCCCCAATCTGGGGAATCGAGCACCAAATTGATTTTGTACCGAATTCACAACTTCCCAACAAGCCGTCTAATAGAAGCAACCCCACAGACACTAAAGAGCTTGACATATAAGTTGAGGAACTTCTCAACAAATGTTACTTCAAAAAAAGTATGAACCCTTGTACTATCCCGGTGCTCTTGGTACCAAAGAAGGATGAAACTTGGTGCATGTGCATGGAGCCATCAACAAAATCACTATAAGGTATCATCGTCTTATCCTTAGGATAGATTATATTCTTGATGAGCTACATGGATCTTTTGTGTTTTCTAATGTCTATCTTAGGAGTGGCTATCACCAAATTTATATGCAACTAGGTGATCAATGGAAAACCATATTCAAGACCAAGTTTAGTCTATATGAGTGGTTAGTCATGCCATTCGGCCTTAGAAATGCTCCTAGAACTTTTATGAGGCTAATGAATCATGTTATGAAGATTTATATTGGAAAGTTTTTGGTTGTTTACTTTGATGATATGTTGGTGTATAGTAAGTCTATTGATGAACATGTGAATCATTTGAGTATGTGTTTGATGTTCTCCAAAGGGGGAAGTTGTATGCCAACATAGAGTAGTGTTCTTTTGGAGTTTATAAAGTGGTCTTCTTGGGGTTTTTTGTGAGTTAAAGAGGTGTAGAAGTGGAAGAATCTAAGATAGTCTCTATACAAAGTTGGCCGAACCCTATGACTATTGGAGAAATTCAGAGTTTTCATGGGTTGGCAAGCTTTTATAGGAGTTTTGTGAAAAGTTTTAGTTCCATAGAAGGCCCCTTAACTAAAGTTATTATAAAGTACTAACCCTTTAAGTTGGGTGAAGAGGAAGCTAAGGATTTTGAGGCCTTGAAAGCTTTACTCATTTCGACTCTGTTGTTGCGATTGCCTGATTTTGCTAAAATGTTTGAAGTTGAATGTGATACAATAAAAGTGGGTATTAGGGATGTTTTGATGCAAGAAGGCAAGCCCATTGCTTATTTTAGTAAAAATATCAAAGGAGAAACTCTTAATTAGTCGACTTATTATTTGGAGTTGTATGATATTGTTAGAGCCTGGGGCAATTGGCAACATTATTTATGGCCTAAGGAGTTTGTGATACGAACGGATCATGAATTGTTGAAACATATTAAGAGCCAAGACAAGTTTAATAGGCTTCTTTCTAGGTGGATTGAATTTCTAGAGACCTTTCCTTACATAATCCATTACAAAAAGGGAAAGAACATTGTAGTTGCCAATGCGTTTTCTAGAAAGAATGTACTTGTTGCTACTTTGTCTACGAGGTTGATGGGATTTGAGAGCTTGCAGATGTTGTATCCAGAGGA
The DNA here is from genome assembly GCA_030864225.1 of Capsicum baccatum var. pendulum. Lineage (NCBI taxonomy): Eukaryota > Viridiplantae > Streptophyta > Magnoliopsida > Solanales > Solanaceae > Capsicum > Capsicum baccatum. Next base: position 223,327,633 of record CM061552.1, on the reverse strand, counting down.
TCCTATATTTTCTCCTATTTATAGGGAATGTGAAGAGTGGGGAAGGGACCGATGGATCAAGGAGAATGGCAATTCCTCCTACTCTTGGTTTGATGGTTACTTGTTCAAAGGGCGGAGATTGTGTGTTCCTTCTAGTTTATAAGAGAGGCACATGATGGTGGCCTCATGGGGAATTTTGGGGTTGATAAGACCCTCGGTATCTTAGAGGAGCAATTCTATTGGCCAAAAATGCGCAAAGATGTTGCTAAGGTTTACGGCCAGTGTATGTATTGCCGGAGTGCAAAATCTCACCTCCTACATTAAGGGTTTTACACCTCACTTCCCACTCCCTTTAGACCTTGGTTAGACATATCAATGAAATTTTTTATAGGGTTGTCAAGGACTAGAAAGGGTAAAGATGGCATTTTTGTTGTTGTTGATAGATTCTCCAAAATGGCTCACTTCATTCCTTATGCCAAATCGAGGATGATCCTAGTGTTGCTTTATTATTTTTTAAAGAACTTTTAAAGATTCACGGGATCCTAAGGACTATTGTGAGTGATAGGGACTCAAAGTTCCTAAGTCTCTTTTGGAAGTCCATGTAGGGTAGGCTTGGTATGAAGCTACTTTTCTCAACGTCTTGCCACACACAAACTAATGGAAAACAGAAGTAGTGAATAGAAACTTAGTGTCTATGCTATGTTCCATGGTTAAATTTAAAATGAATTCATGGGAAGATCACCTACCCTTGGTGGAATTTGCATACAATCGGCTAGTACACTCAAGTATGGGAATGACTCCCTTTAAGTATGTTTATGGTATGAAACCCCTTACCTCCTTGGATCTCACTTCTTTGTCTAGTGACCTTATGATAAGCTTATATGGACACAAGAGAGCCAAATAAATGAAAAATATGCATGAGAAGGTGCGGATCACACTTGAAAAGAAAAACCAAGAGGTTGTTAAAAGGGCAAACAAAGGGTGAAGGAAGTTGGTACTTGAACCCAGAGATTGGGTGTGTCTATACCTAATACCTAATAAAGGACTAGTTTCCAATTAAAATAAAGGATAAACTCATGACACGGGGTGATGGACCATTCCAAGTGCTCAAAAGAATCAACGGCAATGCTTATCAAATTGATCTACCTTCGGATAACCAAGTTCACAAAAAATTCAATGTTTGTGACCTTTCACCCATGGCCATTATTGATGTTGATAAAACCGCAATTTTGAGAACAAACACTCTTCAAGATGGAGAGGATGATGCAAGTGCCAATCCCTAAAGGACTTTCACCCAAAGTCATGCTAAGGAACTTCAAAATCTCCAAGCCATGTTCATGCATTTGAAGGTTTCTGAGAGTGTTATGCATTCTACCAAGGGAGGAAATGGCTTTATTTGTGAAAATGAGGTTTGAAAGGTTTACTTCTACAAGGGTAAAGTTGGACTTTGCACTTTAATTCCAACATCCAAGAGGCGCCTCTTCTTCTTTAATTCATTATGGGCATCTTTTACTTTTGTTATGTAATAGTATAAATAGACAATTTCACTTCTCTTTTCATTAGTTTTGAAGAACATTGAAATATCACTCCTTGTCTTGTAGTTCTTAGTCTTAGTTTATAGTGTAAAATCCAATAACTCTAGTATTGAGTGCATTTGAATGTTTTTCCACTTGTGTTGGACATTTGGCAAGAAAAGTGTGATTGAGGGAGTGTGAATTCCTTTAGTTCACCTAAGAGTGAGGTTTGATCTTACATTGGTGAGGTGTGATTGATTCTTTGATACACTTTCTTTTGCAAATAATTGGTGGAAGTGAGGGTCTCTGTACCTATCTTTACTTTATACAATTCTCTTCTTCATCTCTCTTCTTCTATGTGTGTTGTTTTTCCTTGTGTAGTTGCTGGTTTTTGAGTTATTAATCCTTAATCTCGGTTATTAGGCTATCACAACCATAGAATTCTCTCTCGTATTGTTTACAACCTAAGTTACATTGTGATTGTCACACTTTGTTATTTCATTAGTTGTAAAATTATTCATGACATTGGTTAACCCAATTTGATACTCAGAAACACCTGAATACATTATTTTCGAAACTTAAGTTAAGTAAATTACTAATCAAGTAGTCCTCCTAGGTACGATATTTGATTGTTTGAGTCACTATAATACTTGTAGGATCAGGTGCACTTGCATTTGTGATTTACCGTAATAGTAGAATTTTACTTAGAATGCGTATCTACGATTTAGAAGTGGGCTCTTTTAGCCTCCCTAAGTTAAGATTAATGATTAGTTCTCTTGAAACCCTTATACACTTATTAAATGCCTAGAAAATGCCTTTTTGAGACAATATTGAGGAGCCCTAGTATTTGATTATGGTGATAATGACATTAGAAGTAATGATACATGGACTAATTGATTAGATTGCTGGAAATGCTATGATGAGTGGATCATGTTATGGTAAGTTATTGGATATGCTTTGGCTTTCTCTATGAATGTGTTATAATTTATACTTTGATAACTATCGATGATTGAAATGGTAAACTCTCTTTTATGCTATTGATAAGGCATTGAATATGATATTGACAAGTTACTACTCATTATATTTCTTATGATTATGATCATGATATGAAATTATGCTTGTAACCATGCTATAAAACATCTCTATTGATGGTATCAACAATTGTGCTATGAATTAAGTTAGAATTCATAGTTATTGATTTTATGGGAAGTTATGCTATTAATTATGCTTGCAATCGTTATGCTTGATTATATGATCCCTTATTACATTGATTATATCTAATTCAATTCCAAAAGATAATGTTCATATTGATATTCGGCAAGGCCGGAGAATATATTGAGTATGTATTGATACCTGGCAAGATTAGAGGATATTATGATGATATATTGACACCCGACAAGGACAAAGGATATTATGATGATATATTGATACCCGGCAAGGTAGAGGATGATTATGATTATATATTAATACCCCCGTAAGGTCGTAGGATTATAGTGATGATATATTGATACCATCAAGGTCGAAGAATGTTTATGATGATGCATTGATACACGACAAGGATGGAGGATGATTATATTGATGTGTAATGTGTACATCTATCGATTTGTGTCAGGCTATGCCCTATGTATGGATATTATATATGTATATATGCTTATATATAGTTAGGTGTAAAATTGATATTGGTGAGGTTGGATATGGCCTGAAAGTGGTAAAATATTAGAAGATGGTATAATTGATGATTAGTGATAATTGATATTAGTGGAGAATTTTGTTTATGTAATAAAATAATGACTAGTTGATAATCAAGGATTAGTTGGTAAATAATGTTAGGTGGTAAATGATGTCAGGTGATAAACAATGGTTATCTGATACACGAACAAAGTTTAAAATTGAAAACTAAACTATGATATGAAAACAAAAGGTAAGGACAGATAGAGAATAATTAATAGATAGACACAATGGATGAATGAATAGTAAATAAAGGGTGTATCACCCTAAAACTTCTATTCAATGTCACACAAAGCACGAAATATCCTACGTTGACCTCAAGGAAATTACATTCCCGAGCAACCCACATTTCCAAACAATGTATCAACATAACCTAATCCAAGATTGCCTCACACTCTCAAAGGAGAATTCAGTCATAAATCATCAATAAACTATCAAATAAAATATCTAAGTCATCTATTTATAGTGTTTGCATTTATATAAATACCCTATTTTAATAATATCCCAATAGTGGCCATTTCGAAAATAACCAACAAGGGCTCTTCAAAACATATTCCAAACTCCAAATTATCCAAGCGTCGAATTGTGGGTTTAGGATCTTAAAAGGGGTCCCTCCAAGTGCATTCTTGAGATATTTGCTTGATCATGGCTTGGCCCTTTTTGTATTAGCCTTGAATCATATGATCAAAATCTTTAAGGTCCATTTGACTCGTATCATCCTCCCCTTCTCAAAAAGGATTCAACCTTGAATTCAAATCTTGAAAAACCAAACAAAGGACAGAAAAACACGATATCCTAATGGCAAGAGGGTTAGAGTTGGCATAATAAATCATAACGTCATGCCAAGGTTGCACACACTTAAGATATAACAAAGCACCAAAATTACCCATCAAGGGTATGTAACCCCATAATTTAGAAGCTACTTGGTCATTGAACAGACATGGACAAGGGGGTATTCTAGAGCAACCATGGTAATCAACAATTGCCCATAAAGGCTCACATGGATTCCAAGTCTCAATAAGCTTATAACCCCTCTATAGCACTCATCATTTTTTTATAACCTTCCCTTACACAACTTTAGCCTCTCAAGTAGATTAGAAATGTCCAAGCAAGACCTTCCGTCATAGTGATACATTCCAACACCCTCACCCATGGTTGGCTTGTTTGCTCGCTCAAGCACCAAGTGATGTGGAGAAGAACTACCATATTTTAAATGATTACTGGGATCAAATATGTAGAACGTCCATGGACATGGGTTTCGGAAACACTTCTTTCCCCTAAGTTTACCACCAATACAATTATTTATTACCTATATACTAGTATGATCATTTACAATGAAATTAGAGGGTCACTCCTAGTAAATTGACTAACATTTTTAACATCACTATTCACTTTAGGTCCTCTAAACACTACACAAATGCCAAAAAGTGGTGGGCTGGGTTCTCTTACAAGTTCGTCCTCATGACTTCCAGTAGACAATTTACTATCATTCGTCACAATACCTTCAACACTAGGCGGACACAAATCGATCTTTGTAGGAGAGTTATTTTTTTCATCATTCGGATCAACTAGTGTATCCATTCTTAAGTTGTACATTATCATCATAAAGTAAAGAGTCATTAGGATCACCTAAGGAGAAGTTATCATTTATACTTAGTTGGCTACTAGCCTTATTTACTAAAGTGCAAGAGTTAGCTAGATTACCTTGTTGTTCATTAGGAGCATGTACATTCAATAAAACTCGAAAAATTGATGGATTGTTAAGTGTGGAGTTAGGGAAGCTTAGACGATCTATCATGTTATCTAATCAGTTATTCATAGCATTAACATCTTGTTTCAAACTAAATATAGCCTCCATTATATCTTACATGGTTACCTTTCTCAATGCCATAATACTTAACAAAGAAATTCTAAACATAAACAAAACAACAAGAAAGTTACTATTAAGAAATAAACCTCACAAGATCTCAAGTTTTACACCTTTGCTTGTCACTCAATTGGTGTCACAAGCGTTGATAGATTATTTGTACTACAATGAGGAATCTTGGTACCAATTTTGGCTTGAGGTAAGAATGGATTCCTATTTGAAGGACTCAAATAAAAAATAATTACGTACAGACTTGAACCAAGAACTAACAATAAATTCAAAAGAGAAAATCTTGAAAAAGTAGGATAACGAAAGAAAAAGGACTCAAGAACTAATTAATCAACTTAATATATGAGTTACTAGTTGATAAGTAGTTTAAGAATCAAAGAAGAGATTTAAGAATCAAGAAATTGAAACTCAGAATCAAACCTTGAGCAATGGATATTTTAGAGAGTTGAGATGTGTTTTAGAACTTGAATTGATGTTGGAGAAGTGTTGGTATGTGTTTGGGGTATGTTTGGAGGTTGTTTGTGTTCATTGGATGTGATCTGTGTTTGGGTGTCCTTTGGGACCTGCTCCATTAGATGTAGAGCACCTCAGACGCATGTTTGAATCCTTAGCTACTATTTTGTGGTGTTGCATCACCTTGGGAGCACCTCAAGGGAATTTAAAAGGCGCCGAGAAACAGCTTGCATTGTACCACTTGTATTTCTAAATGGTCCCACCTTTGGTCCTCTCCTTGACATATTCTTTTGGATTTTCAAAATATGCTTTGAACCAACACTTTTATACGCTTTTTATTACTATTTTTAGGATCAAACAACCAATTATAGATGAAAATTTTTCTTAAAGAAAACAATTTCTTTAAGAACGCCAAAATTTCCAACTTTTGCTCCTTAACTCGGAATGAGTTGAAATCATCAATGTAATCACTTTTCAACATTCTAAACTCACTTTTCCAGATTTTCGTTCCTCCTTCACTTTCCTTAAGTTCAAGATCTCAACAATGGTATCTCACTCAAATGGACTCCAATTAATCTCAAATTTCAACCCTAGACTCCTAGAGTGTTAGAGAACATAAATCTAACAATCGAAGCACAAGAAAAAACATCAAATAAAAAATAGCTAAAAATGTGAAAAGTATTTTTTTGGGATTTTCAATCTTGACACTCTTTTTATGTGGTTTTCAAGAAAACAAACCCAAGATTGACTTCGTTGGAATGAAATCAAGTTAGGCTATGATACCAAATGATACACAAATAGAGTAGGGAATTAAAAACTAAACTACCATACGAAAACAAAAGGTAAGGATAGATATAGAACAAATAATAGATACACATAATGGATGAATGAATAGTGAATAAAGGGTGTATGAAACCCTAAACCCTCTATTCAATGTCGCACAAAGTACCTAATCTCCTACTTAGACCTCAAGGAAATTGGATTCCCGAGCAACCCACATTTCCAAACAATGTATCAACACAATCTAATCCAAGCTTTCCTTACACTCTCAAAGGAGCATTCAATCATAATTCATCAATAAACTATTAAATGAAATGTCTAAGGAATCTATATAAAGTGTTTGTCATTTCATAAATAGCATATTACAAAAATAGCCCAAAAGTGGCTATTTCAAAAATAACCCACAAGGGCTCTTCAAAATATACTCCAAGATCCAAATTATCCACATGTGTAATTGTTGGTTTAGGAGCTTAAAAGGGGTCCTCCTAGTGCATTCTTGAGATCTTTGCTTGATCGTGGGTTAAACCTCTTAGTATTGGCCTCAAATGATATGATAAAAATCTTTAAGGACCATTTGACTCGTATCATCCTCCCCTTCTTGAAAAAGGATTCAACCTTGAAACACGATATCCTCATGGAAATAAGGTAAGATTTAGCATAATCAATCATAACGCCATGCCAAGGTTGCACATACTTAAGATATAACCAAGTATCAAAATGATCCATCAAGGGTGTGTAACCCTATAATATAGAATCTACTTCGTCAATGAAGAGTCTTGGACAAGGGGGTATGCTAGAGGAACCATGGTAATCAATCAATTGCTTATGAAGCCTCACATGGATTCCGAGTTTCAATAAGCTCATAAACCTACTATAGCACTCATCTTTATTTGAGACCCTTCCTTTAAACAACTTTTGCCTCTCAAGTTGATTAGAAATCTTCAAGAAACACCTTTTGACATAGTGATGAGTTCCAATACAATCGCTCTTGTTTGGCTTATCTTCTTGCCCAAGCACCAAGTAGTGTGAAGAAGAACCACCATATTTCAAATAATCATCTAGATCAAATGGGTAGAGTGGCCATGGACAAGGGTTTAGGAAACACTTTTTAGCCTCAAGTTTACCTCAAATACAATTATTTATATCCTATATACTAGCATGATCATCAATAAAAAAATTAGAGGGTGACTCCTATTTAATCGACCAATATTTTAAATATTACCATTCACTTTAGGTCCTTTAAACACTTCACAAACAACCCTAAGTGGTGGTATAGGTTCACACATAAGTTGGTTCTCATGACTTCCACAAGACAATGTACTATCACTCATCACAATGGCTTCAACACTTAGGTGGACACATATTGATCCTGCTAGAATTTTTTTTATAATCATTAGGATCAACTATTGTATCCACAATCATAAGTTGTACATTATCATCATGAAGTAAAGATACATTAGTATCACCTAAAGATAAGCTATGATTCACACTAGCCTCATTTACTAGAGTGCAAGAGTTAGGTTGATTACCTTGTAGTTCCTTTGGAGCATGTCCATTCAAGAAAACTTTAAGGTTTGGTGGATTATGAAGGGTGGAGTTATGGAAGATTAGACGATCTATCATGTTATCCAATTGGATATTCATAGCATTAACATCTTGTTTCACACTCAATATAGCTGCCATTATAGCTTACATGGTTACCTTTTCCAATTCCATAGTACCTAACCAAGAACTACTAAACACAAATAAAACAACAAACAAGTTACAGTTAAGAAATAAACCTTACAAGCTCTCATGGTTCACACCTTTGTTTTTCACTCAGTTAGTATCACAAGCGTTGCTAGATCATTTATACTCCAATGAGGATGCTTAGTATCAATTGTGGCTTAAGGTCAGAATGGATTTTTTTAATGGATCAAATAAACAAAAATTACATATGGACTTTAACCATGAGTTAACAATGAATTCAAAAGAGAAAATCTTGGTAAAAAGTAGGAGGACAAAAGTAAAAAGACTCAAGAACTAATCAATCAACTTAGTAAATGGGTTACTAGTTGATAAGTAGTTTAAGAATCAAACAAGATATCTAAGAATCAAGAAATTGAAACTAAGAATAAAAAATTTAGAAACGGAGATATCAGAGTGTTGAGATGTGTTTTAGAACTTGAATTGATGTTGTAGAAGTTTTGGTATGCGTTTGGAGTACGCCAGGGGGTTGTTTACGCTCATTGGAGGTGATCTGCATTTTGGGATTCTTTAGGACCTGATCCAGTATGTGTGGAGTACCTTGGAGGCATGGTAGAATCCTTGGCTACTATTTTGAGTTGCTAGAACTCTAGTACTTCAACGGCAGATCAGCCAAAAAATACATTGCATTGTACCACTTGTACTTCCAAATGGCTCCCCCTTTTATCCTCTTCTTGGAATATTCCTTTGTATATTCAAAAGATGATTTGAACCAACATTTTTGTACACTATTTATTACTCTTTATAGATGAAAATTATTCTTGAAGACAACAATTTCTTCAAGAACTCGAAGAACACCAAAATTTCAACCTTTTTCTCCTCAGCTCGAAATGAGTTGAAATCTTGAACGTAAGCACTTTTCTACATTCTAAAATCATTACCAATGTCATTTTTCCTGAATTCTTAACCAATTTTTCTATATTTTCGTTCCTTCCTTGCTTTCTTTAAGTTCAAGCTCTCAACAATGGTATCTCACTCAAATAGACTCTAATGAATCTCAAATCTGAACCCTAGACTCCTATAGTGTTAGAGAACACAAATCTAATACTACAAGCACAAGGAAAACACAAAATTAAAAACTCTAATTTTGACCTAGGGCTAAAATCATGAAAAATATGTCTTTGGGATTTTCAATTTAACACTTCCTTTTATATAGATTTTTAAGACAACAAACCCTAGATTTACTTCATAGGAATGAAATCAAGTTCATATTTGATACCAAATGATACATGAATAAAGTACAAAATCAAAATCTAAACTATGATATGAAAAAAAAGTGAAAGATAAATAGAGAAAAAATAATAGATAGACACAATGAATGAATAAATAGTAAATAAAAGGGTGTATCAAACCCTAAACCATCTTGTCAATGTCAACCAAAGAACCTAATTTCTTACGTATACCTCAAGGGAATTAGATTCTTGAGGAACCCATGTTTTCAAACAATGTATCAACACAATCTAATCCAAGCTTGCTTCACACTCTCAAAGGAGCATTCAATCATAATTCATCAATAAAATATAAAATGAAACGTCTAAGTCATGTATTTATAGTGGTTGACTTTGTATAAATAAACTATTACAAAAATAGACCAAAAGTGGTTATTTCAGAAATAACCCACAAGGGCTCTTCAATACATTTTCCTAGCTCCAAACAATTATCTGTATGTGAAATTGTGAGTTTAGGAGCTTAAAAGTGGTCCTCTAAGTGTATTTTTGAGCTCTTTGCTTAATCATGGCTTGGACCTCTTTGTATTAGCCTAAAATGATATGATCAAAATCTTTAAGACCTATTTGACTCATATCATTTCTAAAATATGGTGATTAGTAAATATATGATGAATAGTTGTTAAATAATGACTAACGGTTATATGACTACTAAAAAAAATAGATTAGTAAGTATCAATAATAAGGTTGTTAAATAATGGTAGTATTGCAGAATGTGGGTACATTGTCAAATATTGGTAAATTATGAAATATGGGTAAATAATTAATTCATGATATCATAGAATGATGGTTAAATGAAATTAACGGTTAGTTATAATATTTGTTGATTGCTTTATTCTATCACGGAGTGTACTCTCCAAGAGTATAGGAGTCTATGATGACTTATTTACTTTTTGCACCAATTTGCATATGGGAGCAAAATTTGTAATTTTTGATTGCTTGTGTGATGTGTTGTGATGCGTTATTATCCAAATTTATTTGCATGGTTTAGGTAGTGATGGTGGAATGTGTTGATGCCTTGTGCTATATTGTTATTTCGGTTAAATTACTTTTTACGTATAGTAGTATTGGAGATACTTTATCTTGACTTAATTATTTTATCTTGCATAATATCATAATTATATTATGATTTAGCTTAGTCGACCAGTGATGCCTACTAAGTACCAATTATTTTAGTACTCGTACTACACTTCTATACTTTCTTGGCGCAGATTCGAGTACTAGTTGTCGTCATTGATCATTGATTATGTTGTGTTGATATTTCAATAAATAAGTGAGCTCTTGGAGTTTGAGTTGCCCATATCCCTCCAACTTTTATATTCATTCTTTTGTTATCTTGATAGATTTTGTTAATTATTCTAGATATTTAAGTTTTATCATTATTAGAAGGTATTGTACAAGCTCTATTAGGTTGTAGGATGGTATCTTGAATTGAATGTCTTATTTATTTATCTAGAACCCTTTATTTATTTACAGGTGTGTTTTTCATTTTCACCTATATTGGGAATTTCTTACCGAATTAATCCATTACATAAACTTCAGGTTATGGTTTGGCTTACCGACTAGTGGGACTTTGTAGATTCCATCATGAGTCAAAAATTAGGTTTTGACACCCGGACGTTGTAGCATTTCATTATATAGGTTTAGAGGACTTTTTTGTTACTCCTGCAGGATTATATTGTTTGGTACTCTTATGGATCAGTTGTGAAGTGGTAAGCCTCCATCTTTTGGAAGGACCTATCATTTCATTGTCTTAGTATTTTATTTTGGATTTTTTTGTCAAAGTCAAGGGCATGTCGTGCCTTAGTTGATATTTTTGGTTTTAGAGGCTTTTGTGGATAGTACTGTGGTGGGATGGTTGATCGTCTACTTTGTATTTTAGATTTTTATTTGAATTATTCATCTTCATTACTATTTTAGTTATCTTCCACTGTTTAATTTTGGTGCTATCTTGAGGTAAGGCTAGGGGTGATCTTGAGTCCATAGCGGGCTTGATATCCTATCACGGCCAGGTCTGGGTTCTATTCATCATAGGCTTGGTATTTGACCATCATTTAGCATCATTGGGTGTCGACAATCCATGTCAAGTAGAGTCCCTTTTAAGGAGTATAGAGAGCCACAAATATAAGAGGGAGGCTACAAGGAATTTAGCAATAGTTCCCTTTATGTGTTCTATTTCAGGCTATAGAGGCTAATTGCTAGGAAACTTTTGTAACTCCTGGCTTACTCGCATTTTAGATCATACCTCCTCAAATATATAATGATTGTATAAACTCTATTGGAACCTTTGTCCTAGTTGAGCAAAATGTAGAGCGAACTTTCCCTCTTTATGCAGTGCAGACCCAGTATAGGGTCCCTGCTCATGATTGTGCCACTCCGCATGGGGTTCCACCAAGACCAACAAGTCTTTATTGAGCTTCATGCACTGGTGATAACCATGCCCAGTCACCTCAAGGAGATATCTCTAATGCAGAGTTTTGTTAGTCTATTCATATGCTTACTCAGTTGGTGGAATCACAGTCTCATCGATCTAATCGTGTTGGTCATATTGCTAACTCATCTAAGGTCACTTGAGTTGAACAATTTATTAGTTTAAATCTCCTATAAGTTCAAATGTTTAGGGGGATCCTTACGACTTTATTACTATGATAGAAAAGATTTTAAGGGTTATCCATGCTACTACTGATTTAGAAGTTGTAGATTTTGTTACCTATCAAATGAAAGATATGACTTACTAGTGGTATGAGAAGTGGGAAGCAATAAGGGGTGAATATTCTGAACAGGAACTATGGGATGACTTTCCAAGTGTTTTCTGGATGTTTTGTGAACTTGAAGTAGAGTAAAATAAGTATTATGGAGTATGCTTTGAAATTACAGCAGTTGGCCTATTATGCTCCAGCATTGATGTCTAATATAAGGTCCAGAATGAGGAAGTTTTCTTCTAGTTTATCCCATTATTTGGTGTTAGAGTGTAAGGTTGTTATATTGGATAATGGTATCGACATATCCAGGCTGGTGGTTATATGGAGTAGATGGAGTACGAGAAAAAAAAGTTGGTGAAGATGGTAGGTAATTATCTCCTTAAGGTAGGCATTCCTCAAGGCACTGATATGATGAATCTCTCAATTATACATGCTTTAGGGAGTTGAGCATCTCATTCTTAAGAGAGGACTTTGTGAATATATGCCAGGAGCAAGGATTCAAGAAAGCCAAATTCTATATTGTAAGTGCAAGTTGATATTTCTGATATGAAAGTGAAAGCTGGCTCTAAGTAGGATTCAAAGACGTTTATGTCCAATTCTAACTTGTATATAAAAGACAATTTCAGTCATCATAAGTGAGATCTTATTTTGTTCGAACTTCTCTTATCTATTTAGTTAGAACCTTAAGACATGAAATCAGGTTTTTTTGAATATATCTCTTCTGGTCTAGCCTATTATGTAAGATAGTTAGAGATCGAAACTAGACCTGAGAGAGAGTAATATTTTAGTAAAAGTAGGTTCACATTAATTTGAGGAGAGTTGTTCACAAGTAGTGGTTATGAGCTCTTTCTTGTTTTGGTTTAGAAGAGGCTGTGCACCTTCTGTTGCACTAGTTGATTGAATAACCTTTTTTGAGTTATAACAAAGTGCATATGTTTTTGGTTAATGAAAACACGAGTATAGAATAGAGTATTGATACTATAAGTAGGAAAAAGGTCTTCAAAGAGAAATGAAAGGATTATTTGAGCATTATTCCAATTATCCAACGAATCCCCTTTCTTGACATTTGTATTTGAGATAGAGAGTTGTGCTTAGGTCAGTTTCTTTAGTCCAATTTTTTGGGAATTCAAAGTGCACTTTAGATAAGTAAGTAGTCCCTTATAAAATTTAGAAAACATTTATATCTAGCACTTGAGGAGGTCAATCATAAGTGTTGGAAGTTATTTCCAAGGGACTCCCCCATATCTAGAAAGGATAGGAAATTGAGAGCAAATAGGGAGATAATGATAGTCACAAAAATGGAAAAAGATTTCAAGATTACTTTCATATAGGAGAGGGAAAGCTGCTTAGATTATTTATCCTTTGCCACGGTTGTCTTATGTTAAGGTATACCTAAAAATTGAGTAAAAGTAGGTAACAAAAAGAGAGGGATTGTTCTTTTTCATTAGTCAGAAAAAGTTGTATTTATCTTAAAATATCTAATGGCAGGATGAGTAGGTGGTTTGTATATTTCTATGACCCCTAAAATAAGATGTTGGAGGATAGACTGAGTAAGATATCTTAAAGTCTACCTAGGTATGCTTCTTCATTCATCCATTTATATCCGACTAGGAATACATGGATCCAAGGAACCTAGCTCGAGAACTGGTTCTTACTAGTAAGAGCTTCTCACAGTAAGAGAGTCCAATCTCTGAAATAGAACTTAGTCTCTTCATAATAGTCTACTAGTAGAAGGCTTAGCTTATCACTTTATACAATATAGGTATAGGAACTTTTTATCTAAAATAAATGGTTCTTGATGAACGGATAAAAATTCTACACTATGTTGTTGGCTGGAAAGAGAGTTGCTCTACAAAACTTTACATTTAGTGTTCTTTTAGAGGAAGCATACTCGAAAAAGAATTGAAAGGGACTTCAAAAAAAAATCAAGGGAGTGATAGGAATTCTTATTCTATATATTTCTCATGAGATACCTAGTACCAGTCTCGTAACAATATTGACACAAAAGGATCGGTCCTTTACATACTGATCATTTGCAAGTCAAACTAGCTCTCTTGTCATGGCTTTCACTCACTCACTTGAGTCAGAATCATCACTCTTTGAGTTTAGAGGATCAATCTTTATTCACTCTCTTACTATTATCCACAGGGAGTACAACAACAAAGATTATATTATCAAATAGCAAGAGGTAAAGCATAGCAATTTGTATTACCAGAAAAGGTTCCCTACTTGGTAGGCAATAGAATCAGCCAATAGACATAGACAAGCATAGAGGATCACGTAATAATCCCCTACCTTCAAATGCATGAATGGATAGGGTGGGTAAAACACATAGGGGTGGATGTCTGAGTGGTTAAAATAATTAGTCTTAAAAACTAAAGTATTTGTAAAAATATAGGGGTTTGAATCCCCCTCCATCTGTGAGATCATTATTTCTCTCTTGCCTAATCTATAGATAAGAACGAATTAGATCAACTCAACTCATATGATAGATGGAATAGTAGTTCTTTCGTTATATCTCTCTTTCCTTATATAGGTTGTCAATGTGCCTGGTAGATTACCTTTAGGAGCTAAGTCGAAGATATCTGTAGTCTTGTCAATGGTTGATAAACTGTAACTGTAGTTTCCTTTAGAAAGTCCCACAGTAGTAAGGCATAACAGATAAATAAAAGGGTGGATACTTTTCTAAGTAAAAGGTGATTACCCTAATAAATTGACTATGAAGGTGGCTCTTAGATACATCAGCGCTCAAATTCATTAATTCTTATTGCCAAGGCTTCGAAGACCAACCCTTTACATATTTAGGTTTTGATCTTCATCCATCCTGGTCCTCAGGACCTAATACTATATTATTCCACTTTATTTCCTTTTTAATGAAAAGATGCAAAAAATGTTGATACACACTATCCACGTCGAAATCATACCCTCTTCTAAACATTATCGGTGGATGCTACAACTGGTATTACTTTAGCTGTAGGATAGGCATAAAGGTCTAGAAGGCATGGATAAAAAGGTTATTTGCTATTGACATACCCTTATATTAGGCTTTGGTACAACCTATACATAATGGATGAAGGTTTCGAAAAGGTTCAAAATTGATGGTACCTATAATTAGACCTAATCGTTGTATTACATGCAAAGAAAGAAATAATTTGTCTCTTTTTATCAATCTTAAGGATGCCACAAATTCCTTATCTGTTATCCAAATGTCCTATATGCAGGGTGATTTTGAAATCCCTTTGCAACTTCCTTGACCGTTCATACTTTGTTTTGTAGTATTTGAATTACCATTTCATTTCAATAATATAATAAAGGCTATAGGCCATTAGTTGTGACATTTACAAAGGGTCAACACCTTATATTTTTGAGTTCTTGGCCTCTATTCACACTTAAACATCATATGCTTGTATGGATAGCTATTGAAAGGGTGCATGGCATGACAAATCTTTACGACTAGGCCATTCCTGGAGACGCTGATCACTGATGAGAAGGTGATGGCCACCCAAGTAAGATGTCTTAGAAAGGGTAGTAATCTGCCCCTAAAAAGTATCATGACTATAAGGAGAAGAAAACAGAGAATGGATGTTAATAATGGAAAATAACAATATATTGGTTAAATACACTGCAGTAGTGACTGCTTCAACCCATAGATGCTTTTGGAACTCCATTATTTATCATCAAAGACAAAACCATTAAACTATATATCAGTGTTTTATTTTGGACACCCCATTCTGTAGTGGAGTATGAACACACAATAGCTCACAATTGATTTCTATCTTCAAGAGCATGAAATCATAAACCCTTGACACATATTGTAGATCGGGGTTTAGACCTCAACCTCTTGATATGGAGATTTGACTTATTTTCCAAACATTCTATACATTTAACTTATAAAGAGCTTAGGACTACTCTTTAATTAAATAAAGCTAGATGTATCTACTATAGTCATCTAATTACTATAACTCTCCCACCATAGCTAAGAATCTTGCATTGCTATCCCTTGATCTTTGAAATCACTTTAGAGATTATTCTAGTATTGCAGATGATCTTTTGAACTCCTTTATATAGAGGGCAACAAAGATAAGTTAGAGGATGTTATTATAGCTGAATCGAATAATGGTTTTTACTCTATTAATGATGTCTTGAGGATTTTTAATAGGGATCATGAAGTTTTCTTTGTTCAATGAAATAGGAATTAAAATTAGTGATTAACAATGCCTTCAATAAAGAAATAATAAAATTCCCTGACCAAGTTGTCAAAAAAAATATTCCAACAGTGATTATTTAAATGACCCGAGAATCAAGGAATTAAAAGGATAGGGGAGTCACAGCCCTCATCCAAGGGAGTGGTTATGTTTACTATGTCCACCTTATTCCCGACATACTATTGTGCCTCGAGGCTATCTAGCATAGATCTTTGATCTGAACCTTCACATTTATTCTCTCATAGATGAAGAAACACACCTTCATTATTTCTAGAATATAGTGATCAAAGAGCTATGGCTCAACTGTTTCACATATTACACCATATTACCTAAAGCTGGCATACTACAAAATCATAGGTTAGTGTAAAGCATACAATAATTTGCATGATGGTGTGTACTTTGACTGACTTGTATTATGTGAAGAGAAAGGTGGTAAGGATTTAACCTACAATGTCACCATTATGAGAGGTATGCTTCAACTAATTAAATTATAAGTTCCTATGGATCTCTACTTGAAATTTGATAACTTCAGGAAGAACGGATAGAAAGATAAGGCCTTTGTCCTATCTGTTTCTTCCCCTTCACATGAATGAAGAATATTTGAGGAAAAATATTTTATTTTTTATTTTATTAAAAATTATCCATTATAATTATATAAAGAATATTAGGAATAATACTAAGAAAATAACCATTTCACGACTCAAATAATCGATATGCTTTCTGGTTCAAAGGGACCGGGACTTTTGATTTACTTGCAATGTTGATTGTTTGACTTTAGTTAGAAATAGAAGTAGAGGGTGATATTTTCCCTACACTTCCAAAAAAATCGAAAAGTATGTATGACTTAAAATAAGCATATAAGGGTTGAGAAAGAAAAACTTGGTTATGGGAACCGAAGGTTAGGTTGACTACTTTAGTAAAGCAAGACCTAAAAAAGTTTATTCCAATACCTTACCATTTTTTTAATGTTTCCAATTCCAAGAATAGTAATGTACCCTCGTGTATACAGTTGTCCAACTACTCTCTTCCTCCAACTTATTTAGCCACTTATGCATCTATCGTATTCGGGAAAGCTTGCTTCATGGTGGAGCATTTAAAAATTCTAGCATCCTGGTGAGGGTTGTCTATCTAAGGACAAGTTAAGGAAGGTCCTACTGGGCTTTCTTCTCATGAAAATGGGTAAGTGTATTCTTCTGAAATAGTAGACATAGGTAATAAGTAAGAGAATACTAAAGATCTAAGCCAGAGAATTTCTCGATTCTAACAAAAGGTACATATTAGATCTAATAGAATTATTTAGGTATATCCAGAATAATATGAATCCAAGCCATTCTATGAATAAAATTTGACCAATTAACAAACCAAAAAAACCACTTGTTTCATATAAGATCTTGTTGTTGCATAGAAAGATATAAATGTTGACAAATCTTGCTAACATTGAACTTGGTAAAATAAAATGGTTGAATAATTGAAAAATGAGATAATTTAGGAATACACATTAAATGCTAAGATTATGCATTGAATTTCTTGTAATAGGTCCATAATAAGAAAATCTTTGTGATTTTTCCTGAAGAAATAAAACAAAAAATATGGTAGAGATAGGACAGTTATTCTATGAGGTATACCCAATGCTAGATGTAGAGGCGCATAATAGATAGATATGAATAACATGAGTTTCCCCATAATAAAACCAGTTGTTTTTGATACCTTCTTCTCAGTTCCTTTTTCCATAACTAAAGCTCAGAACAAAGGAGTCCTCATAGACTAAAGCCTCTATTCAATTCTTTCTTTTGTTTTTTAATAAATTTTTTCAAAGGACAGTAAGAAACTATATAAAGAAAGCACACTGGTCAAGTTGACTAATACAATGCAACAATCAAGAAGGTGATCAAGAAGAAATGAGTTCCCAAACATTAGTATATTTCTGTATCAAATATATTAGCTTCCCCTCATCTTCATGCCATAAAAATTATAAGAGAAGGAAACCTCTAACAATAAAGAAGATCTAATAGAACCACATAAACATACTCTCGATACAAAGAAAGAAAAAAGCAGTACTCATCTTGGGTGAGCCCAAAATTCAAGTAAGAATTGACTTCACACACAATAATATCATCATTATTTGCGAAAGAGCTTAAAAGAACAAATAAAATAAAGGATTTTACTTTTTTCCTTCTATGACATTGACTAAGAAAAAAAAGGATTTAGGAATGATAAAGAGTCTGATTCAAGAAATATAACATAAGGATTATCATTCACTTTCCTTGAAGATTCTAAGTAAAACAACCTTCTTCGCTACGGGGGAAGATAAAAATAGACTTGGGTACAGATTGATTTATTATTTGATTCAAAGTGGATGACTACCTAGATTAGAATGAGGATTAAATATTTTATGAAATTTATCCTGGATACAAAGGGAAGGGCCAATAGCAATGAAAAAGTTTCTTACAAAAGTTCCTTCAAGAGGAGGGAGAATGTAATATCCCTTATTTCTACCTAGCTTAAAAATCATCCTAGAAATATTAAAGACTTGTTTCAAAGATGAATCCACTTTTATACATGTGGTATTTTCAATATTTTCACCTTTTATCATGTGGGAAATTGAATAAGCTTTCCATCGATACCAAATTTGTCCAAATCTAACACCCGGGCGAAGATTTAAAGACTTTTTTAGTGAGCCAGGGTATCATCTGAGCCATCAGCACATCGGGGAGCCATGTTAAATGGAAATTGTCAATTTCCAGTGTTGCTCCATGATAGTGGTGCATTGCACCAAACATTCAGTTCACAAACAAAGTGGCAACGTGATAGCTTCGCATTGCGACACCATATAATTTCCCATTTTTCACTTTCTAGAGACATGACGCGATAGCGCCGTGTAGCGCCAGGAGTCCAAATTGAGAAATTTTCATAGAATTAAAATATGTGTTCAAGGGTTAAAAGGATCAATTTCTCACCCTTATATATACCCAATAACACGTGATTTAGCCATATTTCACCCAAAATATATTGTTTCTCTTAAGTTTCTCTCAAGAACAAACTAGGGTTTTCAATTGGGGATTTAAATACAAGACTTAAATTAAAGAATATGTCCGTCAATCTTCATAGAATCAAGAACTAAGGTATGGAAAATATTGATCCATGGACTCCTTTCGTCCATGAAGCTCAAGAAACCTATTTTAAACTATATGTCATAATGATCTTATTTGAATTGATTATGCTTATGTTGTTATTGTTGTACGATTGCCAAGATTGTATCTTTATCATGTTTTTCATGAAACTATGTTAGTATAGGATTGAAATTTATGCAATTGAGTTAAATTATGGAACCATGTGATATTAAATTGATGATCATACCTATGCTCTATGTGTTCATGCAAGGTGTTTGATAATATGCCCCAATGAATAAATAATAGTCAAGTACCTAAATTCCATGTGTCAAGATGATGTCATGTCTCCTACGTTATGCTATACCTATTTGATTAAGATGATTCCCATGCTAAACCTATGCATTGTGATTGCTTGATGGGATGTTCATAAGATTTCAAACATTAAAATTATTCCATGTTTATATGCATTACTATTCATGTACAAGACTATGATAACCATGTGCTTCATGAAATCCCCAAATTTATGTATTATGAATTATTGATATTGGTCATGTTATGTTTAGCTATGTGCATAGAGCCATGTCATGTTTTCACGATACTCTCAGTCAAGTCATGATCCATAGAACTCAGTCAGTCATGTGACACAGGAAAAACCCAAAAATCTCAGTAATCTTAGTAGTTCAGTAATCTCATTGATCTCAGTTCTCAGCAATCTCAGTAACATCAATATTCCCAGTAAATCTCAGTAACTACAATACTTTCAGCCAATCCTCTAATATCAGTAACATCCTGTCAATCAACGAAACTTGGTGAACCCATTTTAGCTTTGCTAAATAATACCATTAGTATCAGTTTAGTTCAGTTAATTCTGTCCAGTTTAGTTTAGCAATCCATGATTTGTGTCTATTAAGATTGGAGTAGGAATTAGCACCGATTAAACCTAAGGATGGGAACTCACTTGTTATTTGAGGGTGTGATTCTTAGAAGCAATCCTTGCATTCCAGAACTACGTAGCCAGTGTAGGTTGAGATATCATAGCCTGCTATATGAGGGTATATGAAGTTGATTAACCTGTTATATGAGGTTTTTCTCCATTCTCACTAGAGTTACCTATTATATAAGGGTTACTCAGATTGTCCTCACTAGTGGCACGGTATTGATACTCTTTTAATTTGGGTTACAGATTGGATCCCAACTCAGCCATAATGACATATTAGGGGCATATCAGTTAGATGACTACTTCACAGTCATTTAGTCTTAGTAATAGAACTCAGATAGTTCTACAGAATTCAAGACTGTCGATACAGTAAACTCAGATACAATATGGAACTCAGCTAGTTCCACCAGTATTAGGACTTTCAGATATAGTCACTTATGTTACTAGTACTCATACTCAGTAATCATGTTATCACAAACTCAATTAAAAGTATATTCATTATGTTAACTTCATGTTATCAATATTCAATTTTAGGATTATCCTATACAGTCAATCGGACCAGTTCTTCATAATTAGAACTGTCAGAAATAGTCTTTCCCCAATCAGTAAAATAACATTAGACTCAGTCATTCAGTATTCTAGTATTAGTACTTAGATATCGGTAAATCCATGTTTTTAGAATTCATGAGTCCGTGTTATCATGATATTAGTTACCGTTATGTATTCGTATATGTATTCTCATGTTCAGATCATACAGTTTGTTATGATTGTTCATGCATATGAACCTTTGCATTTACCCTACCTCACTTGCATATCAGTATATTCGACGTACTGATGCATTTGAGTTATGGTATTTTATACCATAGGTTTAGAAGCATGAGTTCCCAAGCATCCTTAGTAGATCATGCGTTCAGTAGCCCGACTAGCATTGAGTCCTCATCATTCAATGATAGTATGATTATTTTATTACATTATTATTTCAATAGTTTGGAGTTAGCTGGGGACATGTCCCATTAACTCTATAATTTTCAGATAGTTTAGAGGCTTTCAAACTACAACATGTTTCAGACAGTTTATTTTATTTTTGGGTATTGTTATACTCCATTACAAATATTATTTTATATTCAGTATTAGTTTATTTTAGAACCTTATGGCCGTACATCTTATATTCCACATAATTATAGTATATTATTAAGTGCTCAGTTACAGATATCAGTCATGGGTTAGCTTGTGGTCCTTCAGAGTCATGAGCATCGTGTAGACTTTCGGGTACTAAATTCAGGGCATTACAAAGAAGAAATTTAAAGAAAAAGAAAAACCATTCTCAAATAGGAAATTTGGATAAAAGGGAAAATTCTTATGATTCTTGGTTAGTTGACTAAGAGCAAATGGGGCAGGCAAGGAGAAAGTCATTGCTATAGGTTTGATTCATCAATGTCATTATTTCAGTCACAAATTGATGTTATCCTAAATTTACCTCCTTTTTTACTCAAAATATCCCTAGTATCAGGATTTTGACCACCAATCATTCTTATAGATATTGATATGTTTGATTAACTATGATGGAATAAAGACATTCTAAGTAGAACCCCTTCTTATAATAAATAAGATAGTGTTGGATCAGTCATGTAATAGCCTTTAGCCCTTTCCTTATGGTGATTCATGCCTTTATCATGTCATAAGAATATCATATGCAAATGAATTTACTTTTGATATGGAATAAATGGGCAAAATCCTATTGGAATAGCTTGAAAGGAATTGTACTTTTCTACTTGCTTAGGTTTCCATCAATTGTATTTATATCAGTTGTATTTATCTTCATGGTAATGAATTTTTTAGTCAAACACGTCATTTGTATTCACCCGACCGTGTTCAATCGAACTTTGGTGTAAGCTACTTCATACTGCTATAGGCCCTAGTTAGGACTTAGATATAAATACCCTTTTTTCATTAGAATCCACCCTAGAGTTTCTTAGTAAATAGGGATTATTCAGTAATGACCTAGTATTTCATAAGACTTCAAGTTTCCTCTTTTGTTTGGTATCGTCTTATCTGCTATGATTGTATTTTATACCCCTACTAAGAACTTGAGAGACGAAACTATGACTAATGAAAAAGGTAAAGTAGGGCCTTATGCGGGAAATCCATGCTTGAATTGTTGATCATCAATAATTACTGGTAAATCAATCATATTGATAATCAACTTACTTGAGAGAACAATATAAAAAGGAAGACCCTAAGCCAACCATATTATGAAATAGGAAAGTCAACTAATGCATAAGATAATTAAGTTTTGATATCTAAGCTAGTTTTGTTCCTTCCATCTACCTCTATCTTAATATTTTAAAAAATCTATTGACTTGATTATCATATATCTATGAATTATTTAAAGTTTTCCTTTGCAATCAGTTCAACAATGGGCACCACTTCCTTGTCTGCTTAGTCGATATGGGTCGAGTAGTGAGTTCTACTTTCACTTAAACAGCAAGCCTAGTATACTTTCATAAAGTCAATAATTCCTTGTGTTTAATTTTGTTCCTAGGCGATGGCATATACAACCTTAGCAATAGCATAAGAAGAATCCAACATATTTGTAGGGAATTTTCCTACCTCCTAACCTCTAGAATGAAACTTCATCTGAAAGAAAGGCTTAAGAGAAAACGAATTCGTGCATTACACTGCCCATGATTGGGCTTTACTTACTCTTATCAACATAAAAAGAAAATCATAGGTAATTTTTTCTAAAGTCATTCTTTATTCTAAGAAGAGATTGCTAGTTACGAAGTGAGCTCAACCTTAAGTTATGATAAAATAGCCTAAAGTTAAGCTCACAAGAGAAGGTGAGTTCTATAATGCCCCGATTTTCTCAATCAAAATGCTACATGGTTCTCATGACCCCAAGGGACCTCAAGCTAACCCATAACGGATATCTATATTTATATACTGTATAATATATCATAAAATGCGGAAACATGAACATGAAAGGCCTTATGGTTTGAACTAAATAAATGTATGATAACAAAATGTCTGAAAAAGGTATAATAATACCAAAACAAGTCATAAATACTGAAAATAATGAGATCTGAATAACTAATCTGACATCTAGTGTGAAAGCCTCTAACTAAACTGAATAAGGAGTTGAAGGAATATGTCTCCAACTAATTCCATCTAGCAATTGAATAGTACATGCAACAATAATCATATCATCCTCGAATAAGAAAGACTTACTACAAACTCTGAACACTGGAATGCTACTGCTGATCTGGAGCTAGTGCCCCTGAACCTATGGTGTAACATAAAAGAAAGCACCATAGCGTAAATACATCAGTACGTTTGAATATACTGAGTATACGAGTGAGGTAGGCTAAATGCAAAGGGTTATATGCATGAAAAATGCTAACTAATATGAACGTGAAAATACATACATGCATAAACAACTATAACTGAACTCGTGATGATGCTGACTATTCAGTGTGAATGCTGATGACATGACTTTACTATTACATAGGTACTGAATTAATTATTGACTATTTCCAACAGTTTAAATTATGAAGAACTCGTTTGAATGACTATGTCTAACAGTCCTGAAACTGAATACTGGTAACGTTAGCTATGACAACTGATATAGCTGATATAAATATAATGATTGGACTAATCGATATAACCGATACTGAGCGACTATATCTAATAGTCTATGTTTTGATGGAACTATCTGAGTTCTGTTATACTTGGAGTAACTAAATCTGAGATCAATTCTATCTAGCGGGTGATCATGAGTATACTGATAGTAAGGATGATTTGACTTTGTCTGAGATCAGTTCTATCTAGAGGGTGATCTATAAATCTAATGATTCTGATACTGATTAATCATAATTAATATCATTCCTAGCTAATGGGTGATCAAGAAGTCTACTTACAATGATAAGCATTGACTTTATCTAAGAATACTAAATCTGTACTACTAAGACTAGTTGACTATTTCTAAAAGCCCTGATTCTATAAATGACACTGTGGGATGTGTTCATCTAACTAATATGCCCCAAGATAAGCAGACTGGGGTCCAATCTCTGCCTTGATTGGAAGGGTGTCATTACCGTGCCACCAGTAAAGACATCTATTGTGGAGACAGTCCTAATCTAGCAGGTGACTCCTAGGATCAGTCCGATAAATATAATTGTACTAACGGGTAACCCCTGAGTATGTCAGTCCTATCTAATGGGTGATTGTAGGGGGTGCGGATAGAGGGTGCGGATAACTAAGCTGATAAATTGATTTATTAATAGATTTATTATAACTGATGAATCTATTCTTATTTGTGCGTGGTTATTTCTTATATTTTGTTTAAATAAGTTATTCTTTTTGTGAGATGTATTCATTTTATTTAGTTTATTATTTTATCCTATAGTAACTGCTGAGTTACAAATTTCTGTGTAATAACTTATTCTTTCTGTACTGTAGTGTATATCTAATTCTAGATTTTCTATGTCATTTATTATTTTGTGTTGTTCTTCTCGTAGTGAGTTTTTTATATTATATAAACTGTCACATGTGCTTTTTTCTAAATTTCCTAAGGTATTTCCTATCCAAATTAACTTTTCTTTTAGATCTTTCATTATTTTTCTAATATGGTTTCTGTAATTAATTTCGTTATTTAGATTATCTTTGGTTTTCTCTAGTTTTTCTAGTATATTCTAACATCCACAATCTTGGTCTGAATAATATCCTTCTGGGTAAATGTCTTCGTATATTCGTTCTAGCGAATTTATCATTTCTATTTCGTAGTTTATTACTTCTTCTAATATCATTTTCTTAATATCTTATATTTCTATATCTTTAAGTATATATAAGATTAAAATTCTAAGGTAGTCTAACTTAGCTATTTTCTAAAATTGATATTTTATAGTTATTTGTCTTATTCTTAGTAGTTCTTTAAGAGATTTTATATATTTTTTATTTTCCATGTATTTGACTATATTTATTTTTATCTGTTTTTCTAGTAACTGTATTTTTTGCATATCTTTAAAAATTCTACGTAATTTTAACATAATAAATATTTATAAGAGTAGTTAGGTATGTGTGTTATATAATTTATTCTATCCGTATAATTTTTTCCATATGCTCTTTCTAATATAATTTTTCTTATATCTGCAACATCTATATCTCTAAGTACATACAAAATAAGTATCTTGAATTTATCTACCATGACATCAGATATATTATCATTCATTATCATAAAATTGCTTTTTTCAAAATATTCCCTTCAACCATATACATAATAAAATATAGTCATCTCAGATTACTATATACTAGATTATTCTTAAATAACATGTTCTTCGGTCACTACTAGCATGGTAATTCGGATACTTTTCCCTTAAACAACACCTCGACTTTGGTTACTCCCCGCCACGGCTTCTTGCCTCATTGGTTTCACCTTTAGGATGGCATAGTTCCTTGGGATTTTTCTCCGTTTCCACTTTGCTAATAAACTTCTTAACATATTATTTTTCGAATAATTCTACTATAAAGTAACTAATATGAATTTATTTTATCATATCATGATTGTCGGGAATTATGAATTTATCTATTCATAATCGTAAATAGATATACCTGTTCCGGTAGCTTTGATATTTCTGAGGTTTGTTGTTCCATAGCTTTTTCCATTGCAGTGTATATATTTAATTAACTGGGCTAAATATTTTTGAACGGAATGGAGAGAGGTTTTTGGCTAATGTATGAAGGCTTGCTTTCTGCAATGCCTTCCTTCTGTTATTTATAGAATGAAAAGTGTACAAAAGTTTTTTACATCCGTATTCAAAAATACTAAAAAACTAAAAACTAAAAAAAAACTAAACTAAAAGACTTCGAAAGTCCTACCTACCTAGACTTTTTAAATTTTACATAAATATGCTAACTACTATGCTAACTACTTTATCTTTTTCTTTCACGTATTCTTAAAGCTAAAGTCTTCTATTACATTAAATGTACTAAAGACTTTGTAAAATATATTAAATATCTTGTCTTCCGTTTATTTTGTCGTATCTGTTGTATCTCCATTATTGCTCTGGTCTTATCTTTCCAGCTATCGTCCTTATCTTCTTTTTATTCTAGCTGCACTGCTGGGACGTCATTATCTCCTCCATTACATTTTGAACATCTGTGGTCTGGATATTTGTGTCCAATAGTTTTGCAATATCTGGTCAATAATTCCTCTGAAATAAATTTTTCTTTAATAGCTCTGGCGATAGGTTCTGTCTCTGGTTTAGGCAACGTCATAATCCATTCCCTAATAGTCTCCATATCTATTTCCCGTAGCTCTTTTGAATTTGAATATATTAATACATGATTTCTTGAATAATAGCTCCATATAGGATTTTGGTTGCAATATGTATTTGCTAGCTCTTGTAAAATTATAGATAGTCCGATAACTCTTTTGTTCGCATAAAATTTTGGTATCTTGATTCTGGGTATCTCTGGCTGTGAACCAATATCTTGTGGTATAGTCATATCTCGTGTCATCCCTATTTTTACAACTTGTATAGGTTTCTTAACTTCGTCAAATAATATCTCTGCTGGTGCCGTGTAAATTTTTATAAAAAATAAAGTACCTTTGGTTATTCTTTTAAATGTAGTAAATGCTTCATATATATCTGGTATAGTGGATATCTCAGTTCCGTCCGTGGTATATACGGTACTAAGTAATCCATATTCGTAGCAAGTTTTAACTAAGCTGGGTTTGGTTTTAGGTAAGGCAATTATCTTATTGTATCCGGTCAATTTCTGGGTTATATAGTTTGTATCTGGTTCTTGGATGTTTATAGCTTTGGGGTTGCTATTTAAGAAAGTTTGTACGTTGTAGATATTTTCTATATATGTGCGGGCAGTGTAGTATGTCTTTTTGTCTTGATTTAGGCTATCTCGATATGTGGTAACTTGTGGGGGTATAAATATGGGGTCTTTTGATGTATTTGGTGTATATGGTTTGTCAAATATTTTGTTTAGGTTGATATTTTTTCTAACTCCTTTGCTTGTACCTGCAGAAGTAGATTGATAAACGTTATGGGTTTTATGGAGTATCCCAACATCTCCTTCTAGCTCTGGAATTTTATTGTCTTCCGATCGACATATCTCTGCGCATTGCTGAGTTAGCTGATTCATAGCTATAGACTTCAGTTTATCTTCACTAGTCTTTAGCTTTAGTGTTTCTATCTCAGTACCCATCTTTACTATCTCAGTACCCATACTGTCCACTTTCAATGAAAGTGTAGTCATGGCATTGAGTATCTTTTCATGTATATTTTCTTCTATCATTTCAGTTTGTGTAGCTTTGTCTTGATATGTAATCTGCAATAACATTTTTGTTAGTACTGATTACTTCTATTACAAATGTAAAATTTAATATGTTTAAAACTAGTCTCTGAATCTCTTTTGTTGTAACTGAATTTTGTATTTTCTTTGTTATCCACCAGCGTACCTGTGTATTATCTGTTCGCACAATAAATTTGTTATATACAATATATGGCTCAAATGCTAACAAACATTTATATAATGAACATAATTCTTTCCTATTTATTTCCAATTTAATTTCTGTCTCGTTAAACGTACCTGAGTAGTATCTACAATGGTGTTCTATTTTTTCTTCTTCATATCTATATTTAAGTACTCCTCCGTAACTATATTCACTGGCATCTGCTTCTACTATGTATGTAAATTTTCTATTTTCATCCGGAAATTGTAATTTTGGTAATTCCTTGCAAAGTAATTTTATTTTT
This sequence comes from Capsicum baccatum var. pendulum, assembly GCA_030864225.1. Classification (NCBI taxonomy): domain Eukaryota; kingdom Viridiplantae; phylum Streptophyta; class Magnoliopsida; order Solanales; family Solanaceae; genus Capsicum; species Capsicum baccatum. The sequence goes on along the minus strand of CM061552.1, from coordinate 223,299,608 downwards.
TGAACTTGTTTTTTATCTTCTTCATTATAATTATATTCTATATTCTTTTTTAATTTTTTCTGTAGTGGTTTTAGGTTTTCTGCTAATTTTGGAATATATTCTCTTACTTGGTTTACTAATCCTAAAAATGATTGTAATTTCTTTTTTGTATCTAATTCTTCTTTCGAATTTATTATTTTTTGTACTATATGTTGTTGCATTTTTACTCCACTTTTATCTATTTGTATTCCTAAAAATTCTATCTGGTTTTTCATAATTTCGGCTTTCTTTTCACTTAGACTTATTCCTGATTTTTCTATTATATATGTAAATTGTTCTAATAGTTTTATATGTTCTTCTTTAGTTTTTGTATATAATAATATATCATCTATGTATACTATGCAATTAGGTAATTGTTTAAAATAATTATCCATAAAATGTTGATATCTACCTGGTGCATTTTTATATCCAAATGGTAATACATTCCATTCGTAAAATCCATGTGGTACTGTAAATGCGGTTAATTCTTTAGATTCTTCTTCTAACTTTAGGTGGTAAAATCCTGATTTACAATCAAATTTACTAAAATAATTATATCCTTGGATTTGTCTTATTTTTAATATCTTATTTGGTATCGGATAATTGTATGTTATAGTTTTTGCATTTAAATTTCTATAATCAATAACCATCCTACTTTTTCCTCTTTTTTGTTCACTATGTTTATTTACTATAAATGCTGGACTATTATGTTTACTATTACTTTTTTGTATATATTGTTTTTCTAATAATTCATCTATATGCATTTTAAATTCTTTTAAATCATCAAAATTATATGTTAATGGTTTTTGGGTTATTATACTATTTTTGTCTATTAATTCAATTCTTATGGTAGTTTTATGTTTTTCCCATCCTTTTAACGGATCTTCACTATATAATTATTCTAATTTTTTCTTAACTATTTCTATCTTATTTATTGAAAATATAGTTATTTCTGTTTTATTTATCGAGAATACTACTAATTCTATTGTATCTTCAGTAGTTTTTATATTTTCTAACTTTTGTGTAATTTTTTCACTTCCTTTTATCCAATCAGTTTTCTTTCTTATTTTATTATTAACTCTTTTTGCTCTTACTTTTATCCATCTAAAAATGGCATTACTAAAAGTATATCTTTTGATGTTAGTTCATAATTATAAATTTCTTCTATTGTCAATATCTTATCCCATATTTGTGCTTTTACATTCCTAGCTTTATAAGTAATTAAGCTTCCTTCATTATTAAATCCTTTAACTACTATTGGTATTTTTAATTTATCCCATTTACTTTCTGGTAAGCAATTATATCTACATAAATTAGCTTCTGCTCCTGTATCTATCATAGGCGTATAATATCTACTATAATATCCTTCCACTACTATCTTCATTAATACATATATTTTCATTTTATGTTAAGGCTCTTTTTAAGAATAATCTTTCCCTATTATATGTTATGGCTAATTGTGTATGTTCTATATTATATGTTCTAATATATTCTAACATCCACAATCTTGGTCTGAATAATATCCTAAGACATTTACCCAGAAGGATATTATTCAGACCAAGATTGTGGATGTTAGAATTTATTAGAAAAACTAGAGAAAACCAAGATAATCTAAATAACGAAATTAATTACAGAAACCATATTAGAAAAATAATGAAAGATCTAAAAGAAAAGTTAATTTGGATAGAAAATACCTTAGAAAATTTAGAAAAAAGTACATGCAACAGTTTATATAATATAAAAAACTCACTACGAGAAGAACAACACAAAATAATAAATGACATAGAAAATCTAGAATTAGATATACACTACAGTACAGAAAGAATAAGTTATTACACAGAAATTTGTAACTCAGCAGTTACTATAGGATAAAATAATAAACTAAATAAAATGAATACATCTCACAAAAAGAATAACTTATTAAAACAAAATCTAAGAAATAACCACGCACAAATAAGAATAGATTCATCAGTTATAATAAATCTATTAATAAATCTATTTATCAGCTTAGTTATCCGCACCCCCCTACAAATGGAATAACTTAACTGAACTGATTAGTTGAATTGATACTAATTAAATGAATTGAAAATAGTGGTATTGTTTAGCGGAGCTAAAACAGAGTTTACTAGATTCAGATGATGGATAGAATATAATGAGATCTGAGGACTGATTAAGAGTACTGAAGTTACTGAGATTTACTGTGATTACTGAGGTTACTGAGCACTAAGATTACTAAGAATACTGAACTACTGAGATTACTGAGTTTTCTTGAGTCACGTGACTGACTGATTTCTATAGATCATGGCTTGACTGAGAGTATCATGAAAAAATGACATGACTCTATGCATACAACTATATTTTTTGGGTACAAGTACCCCCAGGACTCGATAGAAGGAAACTGACACACATGACTGACTTCATCATAAATGTAGAGTCCTTAATACACAATATCATAATTAAGGGATTTCATAATAAGCATGGTTCTCAATAATCTATTTCATGGAAGGGAATTTCATCCAACATGTATATAATTACATAGCTTTCAATATCATGCTCATTACATATTATAACCACAATCCATAATATCATAACTTGGGGAATTTCATGAAGTACATGGGTATTCTACATCTTGTACACGAGTGGGTTTTGCAAGTAAGCATAGCATAATTCCATAGGACTAGTTCATGAGTAATCCAACAGTGTTCACAAGACACATTATCAACACGGATGACATTGAGTCATAGAGGCCTATCATGAATTCTTCCCTTAGTCACAATTTAGCTATAATGCATGATTTCTAGTCTCTTAGGTATTTTATCAAACACCTTACTTGCAAAACATAGGCATAGGTGTAAATCATACAATTACTTATCATAAATAATCAAACTTACATGTTTTCAACTTATATGATGTCATAGATTCATAAAAACACATAAAGATTCTATCTTGGCATCATTCAAAACATAAACATGATCAACAATCCATTCATAACATGAAAACCATAATATATAGTTTTAGAAAAGGGTTTTTGAACTTCATGGATGAAAGGAGTCCATGAATGAACACACACATACCTTAGAAAGGAAACCTTGATGATTTTTTGGAGATTTATTGGATTGAGAAACTTAATTCTTGACTATCTTGGAAAAAGGCTTGAATTTTTCTTTTGAGAGATGGATTTGATGGAAACCCTAATCTTTTGGTTGAGAGTGTAAGAGAGGGTTTTAAAGATGCTTAACTGAAGAAAAATGGGAAAAATTACGCCTCTGTAGGGTTATAATTCGTGAAAGGTGAATGAAAAGACCAAAATACCCTAATGAAATAATTTCCCAGTTGCTGAAAATCATAGCTGACGACCTTCGTTATTGGGCATTAAAAATGTGATAAGCTATCATGAATGTCATCACTTAAGGGATGATTTCTTCCTAAGGCTGACGACCTACGTGATAGGGCTTCATAAATGTGATAAGATATCACGAATTTCATTACTTAGGAGCTGGTTTCTGCCTAAGGCTGACGACCTTCGTGATAGGGTGTCACAAACGTGATAAGCTATCACGAATGTTGTCACTTAGGAGTTAGTTTCTGCCTAAGGCTGATAACCTTCGTGATAGGGCATCACAAATATGATAAGCTATCATAAATGTCATCACTTAGGAGCTAGTTTCTACCCAAGGCTGACGACCTTTGTAATAGGGCATCACAAATGTGATAAGCTATCACGTATGTCATCACACTATTTCTAGCCTGACAATCTGGAGTAAAATGGGCATAACTATTTTCTCTAATATCGGATTTAGGAGAAATTGGCATCATTTGTAATCTAATTAAAAGAGATTTCATTTGACATATAGTAAACTAACTAGTTCGTCATATACAATGAGGTATGGTTGATTTAAATTGACCCAAGTTTTGACGCTCACAAGAACTTGAACGTTAGGAAAGCTTTCAACTTATACTTGAGTTAGGGGACCTCTATGATATAAATTCATGATCAAATAGATTCCCACACTACATAATTGATTAAAATAATAAATTTATATAGTATTTAAGGATTTTGAAACATCCACGGATAGGAATGATGGATTTTCATTCTAGTCCAAAATGTGGGGTATTACAATATCTCCCCCTTGGAAACATTCATCCTCGAATGATACTGGCTGAGATAAGAGAAAAGACAACTTACACAAATATATATCATGAATGACTGATTATGATTCATAGCTGACATGACTAAAACTGAGCATATCATACTGTACACACATACCTGATGCATGGGTAGCTGATTTATGAATGTAGGACTGAGTGTTCCGATAAACTGAGTTTCTTAAACTGAGAATGCATATCTGATGCTGAACTGATAAGTTGAATTCGTGCATATCTGATGCATGATTATATGACTGACATGATACATGAATGCATGACTAAAAGTACTGATAAGCTGACCAAGCATATCTGATGCATGAATATATAACTGAACTGACTCATGAACATGCGAATGAACATGTATTGGTAAATGCACAAAGATTGAACTGAAACATGAGAATTTAACTTATTTTGCTACGTGACATATGGACTAAACATCATGAACTGAACAAAACCTCTGAATACTTGACTTATAGCTGAGGTCTAACTTGAAGGTCAACTTATGAGTACCCTCTCTTCTAGACTGAATTTATTATGCAAGTATAAATTGAAGAATCTAAGGCATGAGAGCGTTAAGATAAAGTGGGGTATCTCTCCCTTGGGAAGCTATGTCCTTCTAAGAATGCTTACCTTTCGGAGATACTAGGTGATGCACAGGGCATCAACGAACTAGATTATAACTAAACTTTGGGAGTCTGAAACCAATGCATGATGAATGAGAGAAACTGAACTTGGAAATACTAGGAGATTCTTTCTTGAAATAGTTACATTCTCTGAGATTTTGGATTGCATGAATAGATGCAAGGATGAGAAACAAGCTATAAAAAATTTGACTGCTCGATTGCTAAACTGACTTGCTGGCTTTACTAGCTAACTCATACTGAAGCATATGCTCAAATGAGAGAAAGAGATCTAACAATGTATACTATAAACATGAAAGACTGGTAACATACCCATATCTAAGTCAGGGAAACTTTCTGGATTAGGACAGGTCTGGAGTGTATAAAGTCTATTCTGATACTAACCACTGTCGGTACCTTGCTGATGCAACTCCTTACCCCTCCGTGCTAGAACTCTACACTATCGAATCTTGTGGCCTGGCTTGCCACACCCAAAGTATACATCACTGCCTTCCATACTTGCACCTATATGATTCTTACCACACTCTTCATAAAGCAGACAAGTAAGACCTCTATTTTCGTCACCCTGGGCCTCAGAGCCTAGCGCTCCATTATGATGGTCATTTTTGGACTTAGGTACTGGTACACTAGCTAAGGATAGGTCTAGGACTATAAATTTCTTACTATGCTGAGAACGGTTACCACCCTGTGACTTAGGCTGAGCAAAGCTGAAACTACCTGTCCTTGCTCGCTTACTATGTTTCTCTCTCATCCTAATATTTTGCTTATATATCTGCTGAGCATATGTCATAAGTTTGGATAAAGTGATATCATTATTCAACATGCCAGATCTGCACTTGTTTACCAAATTATCATTCACCCCTGACATGAACTTACTCGTCTTAGCTTTACCGCCTGCAACCACATGAGGGGAATATCTGACTAATTGAGTAAACTTGAGAGAATACTCCTTTACCATCATAATTCCCTACCTGATAGTACCTTAGCTTCTCTAAGCTCCAGCGGAAAGAATCTATCAAGGAAAGCAGAGGCAAACTCCTCCCACTCCATAGGCCTGCATCTTCTAAGAATTCTAACTTCTACTGCTTGTACCAAGTATAAGAGACATCCAGTAATTAGTATGCAGCTAACTTAGCACTCTGAACAGTTGTAACCCCCATAACATCTGTCACCTTTTGAACCTGATCTAGGAATTCCTGTGGGTCCTCATCTAACTTAGACCCTTTAAAGGAAATAGGATTCAATCAGGTGAAGTCCCAAATTCTATCTACAGCTAAATTGGCCACTAGATTGGCTAGAATAATAGCTGGTCATTTATTCTGGGTAGCGACTGACTGAGAAATAGTGGTGAATACGGCCTTAAACTCTACATGAGAAACATGATCACCCAAAGGGTCTTCGAGATGAGGGACTGACTGGTTCCCGTTTCTTTTTTTAGGAGGCATGTCTGAAGAAAAAAGGGATAAATGGATTATTTTAAGATAATGCTAACTAGCAGGACATCAAAACTGAAAGAAGGGAAACTATTCCTAAAACATCTCATAGCCTCCTGCATATAAGTGTGGTGCACAACACATGCATGTACAAGACTCTACTAGATACGACTTTCAGACATCCTAGGACTCTATTGAACCTTAGATTTTGATACAGAGTTTGTAACACACCAATTTTTGGAATCAAAATGCTACACGGTGCTCATGACCCCGAGGGACCACAACCTAACCCATAACTAATATCTATACCTATATACTATATAATACACCATAAAATGTGGAAATATAAATTTGAAAGGACATAAGGTTCAAACTGAATAAACGTCTGATAACAAAATGTCTAAACAAGGTATAATAATACCAAAACAAGTCTTAAATACTGAAAATAATGAGATCTGAATATCTAATCTAACATCTAGTCTGAAAGTATCTAACTGAACTGAATAAGGATTTGAAGGAACATGTCTCCAACTAATTCCAAATAGCAATAGAATAGTACATGTAGCAATAATCATATCGTCCTCAAATGAGAAAAACTCACTGCAAACTCTGAACACTGGAATGTTATTGCTGATCTGGAGCTCGTGCCCCTGAACCTATGGTGTAATATAAAAGAAAGCACCATAGCATAAATACATCTGTACGCCTGAATATACTGAGTATGCGAGTGAGGTAGGCTAAATGCCAAGGGTTATATGCATGAACAATGCTAACTAATATGAACATGAAAATACATACATGTATAAACAACTATAACTGAACTCATCATGATGTTGACTATTGAGTGTGAATACTGATGACATGACTTTACTGTTATGGAGGTATTGAATTAATTATTGACTATTTCTGAAAGTTCAAATTATGAAGAATTGGTTTGAATGATTGTGTCTAACAGTCCTAAAACTGAATACTAGTAACGTTAGCTATGACAACTGATATAGCTGATATAAATGTGATGATTAGACTAATCGATATAACCGACACTGAGCAATTATATCTGACAGTCTAAGTTTTGATGGAACTATCTAAGTTTCGTTCTACTTGGAGTAACTAAATCTGAGATCAATCCTATCTAGCGGGAGATCATGAGAATACTGATGACAAGGATGATTTGACATAGTGTGAGATCATTCCTATCTAGCGGGTGATATTTAAATGTAATGATTCTGATACTGATTAATCATAGTTGAGATCATTCCTATCTAATGGGTGATTTTGAAGTCTATTTACAATGATAATCATTAATTGTATCTAAGAGTACTGAATCTGTACTACTAAGCCTAGTTGAATATTTCTGAAAGCCCTAATTCTATAACTGACACTGTGGGATGTGTTCATCTAACCAACATTCCCCAAATAAGCTATCTGGGGTCCTATCTCTGCCTTGACTGGAAGGGTGTCATTACCGCACCAACAGTAAAGACATCTATTGTGGAGTCAGTCCTAATCTAGCGGGTGAATCCTAGGAACAGTCCTATACATATAAATGTGCTAAAGGGTAACCCTTGAGTATGTCAGTCCTATCTAACGGGTGACATATCGTACCTACACTGGCAACGTAGTTCTGGAATTTAGGGTTTACTTCTAGGGATCTCAGTGTTATTCTAGCGGGTGAGCCCCTATCCCTGGGGTTGCTCGGTGCTAAATCCTACTCCAATCTGAAAGACACTAAACATAATAACTGGGATGAACTAAATAACTTAACTGAACTGATTTGTTGAATTGATACTGATTAACTAAACTAAGAATAGTGGTATTATTTGGCGGAGCTAAAACTGAGTTTACTGGATTCTGATGACGGATAGAATATAATGAGTTCTGAAGAGTGATTAAGAGTACTGAAGTTACTGAGATTTACTGTGGTTATTGAGGTTACTGAGCACTGAGATTACTAAGAACACTAAATTACTGAGATTACCAAGTTTTCCTGAGTCATATGACTGACTGATTTCTATAGATCATGGCTTGACTGAGAGTATCATGAAAACATGACATGGCTCTAGGCATACAATAATATTTTTTGGGTACAAGTACCCCCAGGACTCAATGGAAGGAAACTGACACACATGACTGACTTGATCATAAGGGTAGAGTCCATAATCCGCAATATCATAATTAAGGGATTTCATACTAAGCATGGTTCTCAACAATCTATTTCATGGAAGGGAATTTTATACAACATGTATATACTTGCATAGCTTTCAATATCATGCTCATTGAATATTATAACCACAATCCATAATATCATAACTTGGGGAATTTCATAAAGTACATGGGTATTCTACATCTGGTACATGAGTGGGTTTTGCAAGTAAGCATAGGATAATTCCATAAGACTAGTTCTTGAGTAATCCAACAGTGTTCACAAGACACATTATCAACACAGATGACATTGAATCATAGAGGCCTATAATGAATCCTTCCCTTAGTCATAATTTAGCTATAATGCATGATTTCTAGTATCTTAGGTATTTTATCAAACACCTTACATGTAAAACTTTGGCATAGGTGTAAATTATACAATTACTCATCATAAATAATCAAACTTACATGTTTTCAACTCATATGATGTCATAGATTCATAATAACACATAAAGATTCTATCTTGGCATCATTCAACACATACACATGATCAACAATCCGTTCATAACGTGAAAACCATAATATAGAGTTTTATAAAAGGGTTTGTGAACTTCAAGGACGAAATAAGTCTATGAATGAACACACGCATACCTCAATGATTTGTTGGAGAGTTCTTAGATTGGGAAACTTAATTCTTGACTATCTTGGAAAAAGGCTTGAATCTTTCTTTTGAGAGATGAGTTTGATGGAAACCCTAATCTTGTGGTTGAGAGTGTAAGAGAGAGTTTTAAAGATGCTTAACTAAAGAAAAATGAGAAAAATTATGCCTCTTTAAGGTTATAACTCTTGCAAGGTGAAGGAAAAGACAAAAATACCCTTATGAAATAATTTCCCAATTGCTGAAAATCATACCCGACAACCTTCGTGATAGGGCATTAAAAATGTGATAAGCTATCATGAATGTCATCACTTAGGGGCTGGTTTCTTCCTAAGGCTGACGAGCTTTGTGATAGGGCTTCACAAATGTGATAATCTATCACGAATTTCATTACTTAGGAGATGGTTTCTGCCTAAGGCTGACTTTCGTGATAGTGTGTCACAAATGTGATAAGCTATCACGAATGTTGTCACTTAGGAGCTGGTTTCTGCCTAAGGATGATGACCTTCGTGATAGGGCATCACAAATGTGATAATCTATCATAAATGCCGTCACTTAGGAGCTAATTTCTGCCCAAGGCTGATGACCTTTGTAATAGGGCATCACAAATGTGATAAGCTATCACGAATATCATCACACTATTTCCAGCCTGACAATCTAGAGTAAATTATATATAACTATTTGCTTTGATATCGGATTTAGGACAAATTGGTATCATTGGAAATCTAATTCAAAGAGATTTCATTTGATATATAGTAAACCAACTAGTTCAACATATACAATGAGGTATGGTTGATTGTAGTTGACCCATGTTTTAAAGCTCACTAAAACTTGAACATTAGGAAAGCTTTCAACTTGTACTTGAGTTAGGGAACCTCTATGACATAAATTCATGATCAAATAGATTCTCACACTACATAATTGATTAAAACAATAAATTTAAATAGTATTTAAGGCTTTTAAAATATCCACGGATAGGAATGATGGATTTTTATTCTAGTCCAAAATGTGGGGTATTACAATATCTCCCCCTTAGAAACATTCGTCCTCGAATGATACTGGCTGAGATGAGAGAAAAGACAACTTACACGAATATATAGCATGAATGACTGATAATGATTTCAAATCTGACATGACTGAAAACTGAGCATATCATATTGTACAAACATTTCTAATGCATGGGTAGCTGATTTATGAATATAGGACTGAGTGTTCCGATAAACTGAGTTTCTCAAATTGAGAATGCATATCTGATGCTGAACTGATAAGTTGAATCCATCCATATATGATGCATGACTATATGACTGACATGATACGTGAATGCATGACTGAAAGTACTGGTAAGTTGACCAAGCATATCTGATGGATGAATATATGACTGAACTGACTCACGAATATGCGACTGAACATGCAATGGTAAAGGCACAAAGATTGAACTGAAACATGAGAACATGACTGATTTTGCTACGTGACATATGGACTGAACATCATTAACTGAACTGAACCTTTGAATACTTAACTTACAGCTGAGGTCTAACTTGAAGGTCAACTTATGAGTACCCTCTCTTCTATACTGAATTTGTAATGCAAGGATAAATTAAAGAATCTAAGGCATGAGAGCATTAAGAGAAAGTGGGGTATCTCCCCCTTGGGACGTTATGTCCTTTTAAGAATGCTTACCTTTAAGAGATAATGGGTAATTCACAGGGCATCTACGAACTATATTATAACTAAACTTTGAGAGTCTGAAACTAATGCATGATGCATGAGATGAACTGAACTTGCAATGACTAGGAGATTCTTTCTTGAAATAGTTACATTCTCTGAGATTTTGGATAGAATGAATAGATGCAAGGATGAGAAAACAAGCTATAAAAAATTTGACTTTTCAATTGCTAAACTGACTTGCTGGCTTTACTAGCTAACTCATACTAAAACATATGCTCAAATGAGAGAAAGAGATCTAACAATGTATACTATGAACATGAAAGACTGGTAACATACCCAAATCTAAGTCAGGGAAATGTTCTGGAATAGGACAGGTCTAGAGTGTCTAAAGTCTATTCTAATACTGACCACTGTCGGTAATTTGCTGATGCAACTCCTTACCTCTCTGTGCTTAAACTCTACACTCTCGCATCCTGTGGCCTGTCTTTCCACACCCAAAGTATACATCACTACCTTCCATACTTGCACCTAGATGATTTTTACCACACTCTTCATAAAGCAGATAAGTAAGACCTCTACTTTCACCACCCTGGGCCTTGGAGATGGCGCTTTATCATGACGGTCATTTTTGGACTTAGGTACTGGTACACTAGCTAAGGATAAAGCTAGGACTGAAAATTTTTGACTATTCTCAGAACGGTTACCACCCTATGACTTAGGATGAGTAAAGATGAAACTACCTGTCCTTGCTCTCTAACTCTGTCTCTCAATCATCCTAATATTTTGCTCCTCTATCTGCTGAGCATATGTCATAAGTCTGGCTAAAGTCATATCACTATTCAAAATGCCAGATCTGAATTCGTTTACCACACTATCATTTACCCCTGACACGAACTTACTTATCTTAGCTCTACCATCTGCAACCACATAAGGGGCATATCTGAATAATTGAGTAAACTTGAGAGAATACTCCTTTACCATCATACTGCCCTGCCTGAGGTTGATGAACTCTAGTACTTTAGCTTCTCTAAGATCTAGCGGAAGGAATCTATCAAGTAAAGTAGAGGCAAACTCCTCCCACTCTATAGGGCCTACATCTTCTAACTATTTTGACTTCCACTGCTTGTACCAAGTATGAGTGACATCCAGTAAATGGTATGCATCTAACTCAGCACTCTGAATAGTAGTAACACCCATAACATCTGTCACCTTCTAAACCTGATCTAAGAATTCCTACGGGTCCTCATCTAACGTAGACCCTATGAAGAAAAGGGGATTCAATCGGGTGAAGTCCCAATTTCTAGGTACAACTGAATTGGCCACTGGGTTTGCTAGAATAATAGCTGGTCGTTCATTCTGGGCAACGACTGATTTAGCAAGAGTGGTGAATACATCCCTAAACTTCACATGAGAAACATAATCGCCTAAAGGGTCTTCGAGCTTAGGGATTGACTAGTTCCCATTCCTTCTTTAAGGAGGCATGTCTGAAGAAGAAAGGAAGAAATGGATTAACCTAAGTTTATGCTCACTAGCAGGACATAAGTACTGAAAGAAGGAAAACTATTCCTAAAACATCTTATAGCCTCCTGCACATAAGTATGGTGCACAACACACCCATATACAAAACTCTACTAGATACGACTTTAATACTACCTAGAACTCTATTGAACCTTAGGCTTTGATACCAAGTTTATAACGCCCCAATTTTCTGAATCAGAATGCTACGCGGTGCTCATGACCCCGAGGAACCACAAGCTAACCTGACTGATATCTGTACCTATATACTACATAATATGCCATAAAATATGGAAACATGAAGTTGAAAGGACATAAGGTTCAAACTGAATAAATGTATGATAATAAAATATCTGAAAAAGGTATAAAAATGCCAAAACAAGTCATAAATACTAAAAATAATTAGATCTGAACATCTAGTTTGACATCTAGTCTGAAAGCCTTTAACTGAAATGAATAAGGAATTGAAGGAACATGTCTTACACTAACTCCATCTAGTAATTGAATAGTATATGCAACAATAATCATATCATCCTCAAATAAGAAAGACTTACTGCAAACTCTGAACACTAGAATGCTACTGCTGACCTGGAGCTCGTGCCCCTGAACCTATGGAGTAACATAAAAGAAAGCACCATAGCGTAAATACATCAGTACGTCTGAATATACTGAGTATACGAGTGAGGTAGGCTAAATGCAAAGGGTTATTGCATGAAAAATTCTAACTAATATGAACGTGAAAATACATACATGCATAAGCAACTATAACTGAACTCGTGATGATGCTGACTACTGAGTCTGAATGCTGACGACATGAATTTATTGTTACGGAGGTACTCAATTGATTATTGACTATTTCTAATTGTTCAAATTATGAAGAACTGGTTTGAATGACTGTGTCTAACAGTCCTAAAACTAAGTACTGGTAATGTTAGCTATGACAACTGATATAGTTGATATAAATGTAATGATCAGACTAATTGATATAATCGATACTGAGCAATTATATCTGACAGTCTAAGTTTTGATGGAACTATCAAAGTTTCATTCTACTTGAAGTAACTAAATCTGAGATCAGTCCTATCTAGCAGGAGATCATGAGTATACTGATAATAAGGAGGATTTGACATAGTCTGAGATCATTCCTATCTAGTGGGTGATCTTTAAATCTAATGATTCTGATACTGATTAATCATAGTTGAGATCAGTCCTTGCTAATAGGTGATCTTGAAGTCTATTTACAATGATAAGCATTAATTATATCTAAGAGTACTGATTCTGTACTACTAAGCTGAGTTGACTGTGTCTGAAAGCCCTGATTCTATAATTAAAACTGTGAGATGTGTTCATCTAATTGACATGCCCCAAGCTAAGCTGATTGGGGTCCAATCCCGGCCTTTACTGGAAGGGTGTTAGTACCGCGCCAGCAGGAAAGACATCTATTGTGGAGTCAGTCCTTATCTAATTGGTAACTCTTAGGATCAGTCCTATACATATAAATATGCTAACGGGTGATCCCTGAGTATGTTAGTCCTATCTAATATGTGACATCTCGTACCTACATTGATAATGTAGTTATGGAGCTTAGGGATTGCTTCTAGGGATTTCAGTGCTATTCTAGAGGGTGAGCCCCCATCCCTAGGTTCGCTCGGTGCTGAATCCTACTCCTATATGAAAGACACTGAACTGAATAACTATGCTGATCTAAATAACTTAACTCAACTGATTTACAGAGTTGATATTGATTAACTAAACTGAAAATAGTGGTATTGTTTAGCGGAGCTAAAATTGAGTATACTAGATTCTGATGGCTGATGAAATATAATGAGTTCTGAGGACTGGTTAAGAGTACTGAAGTTACTGAAATTTACTGTGGTTATTGAGGTTACTGAGTGATAACGCCCAAACTACAGCTCTCGTAAGAGTGTAAGCGGTCGATGTCAAATATAGAACCCAACTGGGTTGGGTATCGAATCCCACAGGGAATACTTGGTCACTAAGTGTTGTAATGATTAGCAGACTGTTGGTCGAAAATTCTACGGAAAAGGGGGGATTGGTTTTAGGCGTGAATTAATACTATCAAAGTAGCGAATGAACGATGTATTTAGTAAGATTTAATCACAGAGAATAATAAGTTAGGGTTATGTCCACCTTATGAGTTCTACGTATCTATTAACTATAATGCGGAATTTAGACATGCATGCACTTATAGAGATTCGTATTCTAATGGTAAATTCTAGTGTCTCTCGACCATCCAGGATTATTTCACTTTAACTCTCTCGAGCTTAAAGTGTATAACTAGCGGTACAAACTCTCCAAGAGGTTAATCCGGTTAGGGTATTAACGTGTAAACAGGGCTTGGAAGCCCTATTTCCTTGTCACACTCTCTTTTCCAAACATGTAACTTTTCTCTCGAACAAGTTAATGCTATAATGGCGTATTCTATATGTTTGCAACCACAAGAATTTAATTAAAACGAAGAGAGTAATGATATAAGTAGCATACACATCAAGAATTCACAAACTCATAGTAATAGATAGAATATCACAAGACTTCCATAACCCTAACAGAAAAGTTTAGCTACTCATGAATGTAACGGAAATCAACGAAGACATGATCATCATACCACAACCTAGAATAAACTTGGCGATGGGGATGGTGTTAGTCGTCAATAGGAGTTGACGTTTCTTGCCCTAATGCTGTTCTTCAAGAGAGCCGTGTTTTCTCTATCTTAAGCTTACAAATTCTGTAACGTGTATTCTACTAAAGTGTCGGATGAATAGAATAGAATGAATGCAGAAAAATTCAGCAAATAAGGTTTTTATAACATCCTTGTCCTACTAAGTTACTGCTGCACCCCTAAGTATTTAAAAATACTGCTTTTGCCCGGGACAGATTCTCCATGCATCACATTCAGTCCACAAGCTTCCAAAAGCTGCCTTCCCTCTTTTGTGAAGTTTTCCTTTGCCGCCCAAAGGTCCACAAAGTGCTGAAATCTTCATCATTAATACCTGAAAAAATGCCAATCACATAGGTTAGCTCATTTACAGGAAAATGGACTAAACGTGCAGGAATTATATATTTTGTCCTCAAAACTTAGCTAAATTATGGGTAGATTATGGTTCTTTAGGCATGCAAGTACGCCCAACATCAATACCCCACACTTAAAGCTTTGTTCCTCCTCGAACAAAATATTACGTCCATGCAAACATCTAACTAGGAAATCACAGTAGCAACACAAAATGTTCAACAAGACAAGCACGACAATTATTAACACAAAGTAGTTTTCTTGATCACTACTAGAAACGATTCAACATCCAACATTGACTCGTGATGATGGTTAATTCGTATCCACCAGTTAAGGCACAAAGAATCATAAAAAACTACCCCAAACTCATCAACCATGTGTGTCTCACACAAGATATCACCCATAATCACTCACAAGTTTTGAATTTTTTGAAACATGGGTACTAGATTCTCCTTGCTCTCTCTCTCACAAAGAATTCATATGTTGCAACTGATGACCATAGGCTTGCCCTTAGCGTAATGCTCTACTAATATCAGAGTGCTAAGCTTAGGATCAAATAGTTCTTTACAGGTTGTAATGTAGGCTAAGGGACAGGTAGGACTATTTTGGCCAGAAATAGTGACTATGTTCCCTAAGCGCTTTAATACACTACGTTATGTCTTTAACACTCTCTTTTAAACAACCCCTCTACTTTCCTTTCATCTACCACCCCTTTTCACCTATTTTGTTACTCAATTATAAACATAACTATCTTTTTAATTTTCTATTTTTGTTTTTTTTTCTTTTTTTTTATTTTAATTATTTATTTATTTATTTTTCTTTTTTTTTCATAAAACACCTCTATGATAGCCACCCTTATTCACAACAATTTCAAGTACCAATACACTCTAAGGCATCACTCTCACCCAATTTCCTCTTGTTTTGTCACATGACTCTACAATTTAAAGCGCTTAGGAATTTGGATCAAATTATGATCTTGAAAAAAAATGGATTAGGCTACATATGTGGTTGTCAAAGAAAATAGCTAAAGGCTCAAAGGGGGTTAACTAGGATTATGTACATGGGTAGGTAAAAAGAAGGTAAACAATCACAGGCTGCCAAAGAAATGCCTAAATCATCTCCTAAACTCACACTCTTTATTTCGCTTTACACACACCAGGCAAGTTCTAGCATCAGTCACAACACAGAATATACTATAACCTCACACACACAAGGCACATGGTCAACTTTATTGGGAGCAGTATAGACTCTTGACCCAACAGATGAAGGAATTAAACCACACACTTATAACACAGTGAGTCACACTTAGAGCCTAAACATCTCAATAGTACTGATTTTAGCACAAACTCTTGTCATAATACCATGCTGCCTATCAGAACAATTTCATGCAAAATCTAAAAAAAATCTAAAAATCTAAAAATTTAACTACAAACGAGAATAAATGCACGCAAAGAAGTACAATACAACATACAAATACCAGCACCCCACACTTAGACAGGACACACTGTCCTCAGTGGAAAATAAATAAAGAAAACCTGATTAGTCGGACTCCTCCTCTATGTCTGGGGTCATACCCCCTGCATCGGAATCATCATCAGAGTCATCGTCATTAGAGTTGTCTTCCACGTCTGAGTTTGGCCGTCGGCGATCATCGTTAGTTGACACATCATCATCGAGAGGTTCCTCAAAATGTACACCTACTCCACACATTGCCCACGCATGCTCATTCATCGGGTAGTCATAATCCAACTGCTGGAGCTCTGCATCAGTTGGAACATGTCCCTCATTCATCATGGTAAACCTCATCATGCCATATAAATGGCGAAAGAAGCTTTCGTCGCGAGCATGTCTTTCTACAGTGGTCAGGTTGATACCATAACCAGTTTCAGGGTCTTTAACTTTCGTAAGATCAACCTTCTTCGGGTTGTGTGAAAGCTTATAATCTGTAGGTTCCTCTTCAATGTGTTCCTTCCTTAATATCGCAGTCAACAAATTGCTAAAGCTGAAGTGGGACCTTTTGTGTAGCCTAGCCTTACGCATTGACGATCGTATAACCACACCAATGTTGATGGGAATATTAGTCATCAGAGCGTACACCAAGCATACTCTATCACGTGTGATCTTCGTGTACTGTGTCCCAGGAATGAGGCAAGAGTTGACTATCCTCAACCATATACAAGATTCTCTATTTAGGGAAGCATACGGGAAGGTATTATGCCGACCGGTATCCTTATGACGATTCCAACGTGCCTTTGATCTAGTTCCGTACAGTGTGTGTTTGATTGCCCTGTACGGAGGTCTGTGATAAAGTTCCTTGAGCGGTGATGGATCTACAGATGGAAAACCCAAAGAAGTGTTGAAAAACTCCGCATTCAGTTGCAAGACTTGGCCCCGAATCTTCACTTCACTTCTGGTAGTCTTTGGGGATCGCATTAGATCAAGATTGCATTCTCCCATATCTCGGAAAATGAAATCAAGATTTAGCGCCATGATTTTAGCCAAAATGTGAGGTTCTCTCTTTGCTAGACTCTCCTTTTGTATCAAATCCACGTGAACATATTTTTTCACTTTGTTGTTCTTGTACGACTCCTTTCCTTTCTCCTCTAGGACCCACTTTATCCTGAAAGTGCGTCGAGGTATTTGCAGCGAGGAGGATTTATCTTGATCTTTTCTTCCCCTTTTCTGACCTTTCTGTGAGGTGGACGCTTTTTCTTTTCCTTGTCGTCCTTTTGGTGACATTCTACTTGAGATTAAAATAGATTCATGTTAGCTCATCTCGGAAGATTTAATCGACAAACAAACAATAGTGGCACCACCCCACACTTAATTTGTTGGTACAAACTAATTAAGTGAGTGATGTCGATTACTCAGACTTCATGTACATACATATAGGCGATATATTCCAACAACATGTTCAGCACAATCATGCTTTCATGTCATCTTAACTATCCTTTTCAACTCTATTTCATGTAATCTTGACTATACTTTCATGTTTGTATTGATGCACTTTTTGAACAAGACTACTACATAGAGATCGTATCAAGTTATTGCAGAGAAATAATCACAACATCTCATGCTTGTATTCAATCATAATCTTTATCTCGATGAACGAGTCATTCAAACATTCAAACTTTCAGTTTTGAAGATTATGCAATTAACTTCACCATGTCGATTCCGCAAAAGTATGACAGTGTATCAAAATCAAATACAAGTCGGAACCAAGTCAAGAACACCCACACGTATTCTTTCACTCAACTAGATGTATCATAACAAATTAATATCATTCGAATCATCAACACCACTTTTAAATCTAAAATACCATTATAAGCATAGTATTGTAACAACTACGGAATATAAAAGAAGAACTTACTTGGTGATAGATTCGGAAGATGATCTTGCAAGGTTAGATGAGCAAAAAGAAAAGTTTTGAGAGATTTGGGAATCTTAGGCGGCGCCTAGGTTGAGCAAACAATGTGATTTTGTTCTAAGGTTGAGGTTCTATTTATAGGCCAAGGCTTGGGTCGGGTTTGATCCATGAAAAATTGGGTTAGGAGACAAAATTGCATAAGTAGGCGGCGTCTAATGCTTTGCCTATGCTTAGCATAGGCGGAGCCTTTTGCAAAGCCTAGTTGGACATAGGCGACACCTATGCTATGGCCTAGTTGGGCATAGGCGACGCCTATGCTATGGCATTGTCGATTCAGAGAGCTTAGGCAATAGCATACGCGGCACCTAATGCTTTTCCTATTCTTGGCATAGGCGGCGCCTAATGCTTTGCCTAGTTGAGCATAGGTGGCGCCTATGCTATAGCCTTGTCGATTTAGAGAGCTTAGGCAATGACATAGGCCTTGCCTTGTCCATTGCCTAGATTTGTATAGGCCTTGCCTTGTCCATTGCCTAGTTGAGCATAGGCAATGCCTAACCGATAGCCTTTGTTTTTTCATTCCTAACTTACCACCTTTAACATAGCTCACTTTCAAATCAAAATTTGGGACCAATCTCCTCCTTTATACGTCTTGCACCTACACTTACTCAAAGACAACAAAAACAATTAGAACGATGGGTTGCCTCCCATCAAGCGCCTTAGTTTTGGTCGTGGCTCGACTCTTTTTTTTGGATTTTTAATTAACAAAAACAAAGTCCTAGTAAAATAAAATGATTAAAAAGGATGGGTTGCCTCCCATGTAGCGCTTGATTTATTGTCGCGGCACGACATAGTTACCTCGATTACTTAGACTTCATCGAGATAGATGGTGGATCATTTTCTGAATGGATTCAGACGACACTGATGCTTACTTGTGGGCTTGCAATCTTCTTTTAGATGAATCTTGTGCATACATATCCTAGGAGGGATACCAATTATATCATCAATAGTCCAAGCCATAGCTCTCTTGTACCTCTTCAGAGCAGAGATAAGAGTCTCTACGTGTTGTTCACCTAAATCAGTCGCAACAATAACTGGAAGTATATCACCACTTCCCAAAAGCGCATACTTCAGGTGACTGGGGAGCTCTTTAAATTCTAGCACTGGTGACTCTTCAATGGACGATTTTGCTTCTGATGAAGGTCGATTCTTAAGATCAAGGTCCAGCTTATTAGGGGCATGAGAATAGGACCTTATTTCTGTTAAAGCACAAATAGTTTCTTCATATTCTTCAACCTCCTCACGCTCAAAATTCAACAGCACAGTAGACAATGGCTCAACAGTAAGCTGCTTCTCTACAAATAATTCTTTCTCATCCTCATAATAAACATCAGCTACAGAGAACACATCCATATATCTAGGCTGCTTCATCGATTTGCATATATCAAAATGGACCACTTCGTCATTCAGCCGAAATAAAGGCTCATATGCTCTTAAATCAATAAGCACGCTTCCAGTTGCGAGGAAAGGGCGTCCCAAGATTATGGTAACTTTAGAATCCACCTCGCAATCCAAAATAACAAAGTCTGCAGGAAAAGTGAATGTAGACACCTTCACCAATACATCATATAGGATACCAACAGGTCATTTTACTGACCTATCTGCCATCACGAGCCGCATATTAGTTGGTGTAGGATCGCCCAACCCCAACTTTTTGTAAATGGATAGCAACATCAAATTAATGCTAGCTCCCAAATCGCACAATGCCTTAGTAAAATTCATAGATCCAACCGTGCAAGGAATAGTGAAAGCACTGGGATCTGCCTTCTTCTGTACTAAAGACCTCGTGGCAATTGCACTGCAATGATGAACATTATCTGTCAGCTCATAGCTAACTGTCCGCTTCTTTGTCAAAAGGTCCTTCATGAATTTAGTGTACCCAAGCATCTGTTCAAGCGCCTCCACCAAAGGCACATTAATAGTCAGCTGCTTTAACATAGTCATGAATTTACTGAACCTTGTATCTTCAGCTTTTTTCTTCAGTCTCTGAGGAAAAGGTGGTGGTGGCAGGGGAATAGTTTTCTCCACCACTTCTTTTTTATCTTGCTTCCAATTACCAACCTTTTCAGGAGTGTCATCAGCCTTCTTCTTCAGTCTCTGAGGAAAAAATGGTGGTGGAAGAGTAATCATTTTCTCCACCACTTCCTTTTTATCTTGCTTCCGATTATCGATCTTTTCAGGCTGGTGACATCTAGGTGTAGTATCATGAACGTTCTCATTCTGATTTTTAGCTTCTACAGAATCATCACAATCTACATCAATAACATTCTCTTCTGTATTATCAACCACCTGCTTACCTTTGGACGGATTTCCCAACACCTTACCACTCCTGGTAGTAATATCCATACATGATCCATCATTTCTTGGATTTTGCACAGTGTCGCTAGGTAAGGTACCAACCTTTCTTTGGGTGAATGCCGCTGATAGTTGATTCAATTGTTGCTCCAACTATTTTATTGAAGTGGAATGCGAGTCAACCAATTGTTTCATTGAGGACAAATCATTATTTACCTCTGTCATGCCCATGTTGGTTGCCTCCACTCCTTTCAATAGTTTAGCCATCATGTCCTCCATGGACATCTTCCCAGAGCTAGATGCAGCAGCTTCACAATTTCCAGGAGGAACATACAAACCACTCCTGTCAGTCTTATTCTTCCGACCACATTGATCATGGTCTTTGTATCTGGTTTTATCATAATAGTTCCGACGTTGTTTTCCTTGGGCATTGCCTCAAAACCCCCCCTGATTATTCAAGTAATTTGCTTCTTCCTTAGAGTCGGATTCATCTCTTCCCTGTGATACAACGGCCTTAATCTTTTTGGTCTTTCCTGATAATAAGTGCTTGGTAAGAAGATCCATCTGTGTTTTCATGTGAGCCATATCTTGGTCACGTTCCTCTTGTCTTCGCCTCTGTTCTGCTGTCATGCCAATAGATATAGTAGAGCTTGCTACCTCAGAATCCCTGGTATGCCAATCTCTACTCTGCGTTGTCATATGATCTAACATACCACTTGCCTCATTAAAAGTAAGGTCCATGAATGACCCACCCGCAGCATTATCAACCACTGGCTTAGTCACTGAATTCAAAGCCCTGTATAATATCTCCATCAAGTGGACATTGGTAATATGATGATTTGGGCACCTCATAAGCTTCTTCTTGAACCTTTCCCATGTTTCGTGGAGAGCTTCAGTTGGAAGCTGTCGAAAATTTCTTATCTCATCTCTTAATTGTGCTCTCTTGGATGACGGATAGAATCTTTCTAGGAAAGCGTCTTTCAGTTGCCTCCAATTAGTAATAGAATCAGGAGTTAGCCCACTCAACCATAGAGTTGCCTCTCCAGATAGAGACAATGGAAATAAGCACAGCCGGATCACATTTTGTCCAACCCCTGGATTGTCGAATGACTTGCATGTAGAGATAAAATTGATCAGATGCATATTCAGATCATCGCCTGAAAGTCCACCAAATAATCCTTTGAGCTGCAATAACTGAATCACAGTGCTAGTGATATTGAACTTTGCTCCGGGTGGCAAGGGTGGAGGAATAATAGCCCCTGTGGCACCAGCTCCATCCAGATCATCATCATCATTATCAAAAGGAACCTGCATAGCTCGGCGATTAGGTCTCATTCTAGCTTTACGATCTCTCCTATGCATAGGTGCCGCCACCTCATCTCTATGCCTAGGATTCAGTAACTCGTCATCACCCAGGTCCTCATAATCAGGATTTGTTGCTCGCCCTGGGTTATCAATATTCTGTTGATGCACTTGAGCAGCTGCCAGCGCAGCTAATCTAGCTTGCTCCTGTTGAGCCACCCTTCTTTCAATGTCTTGTTGTGCATCCATTCTGCCAATAAGTTGAGGTTTCGGATTTATGGGTAATAATGGCTGACCAGAACTTCGAGTATTTGGCATGCACTTCTACCAAACCAGAATAAAACAAAAACAACAACTAAAAGTAAAAGTACAGAATCTTTGACCAAAGGGTCTATTAACTATCACAAACTTAGTTGACAACCGTATTCCCCGGCAATGGCGCCAAAATTTGATAACTCCCAAACTACAGCTCTCGTAAGAGTGTAACCGGTCAATGTCAAATATAGAACCCAACTGGGTTGGGTGTCGAATTCCACAGGGAATACTTGGTCACTAAGTGTTGTAATTGTTAGCAGACTGTTGGTCGAAAATTCTACGAAAAAGGGGGGATTGGTTTTAGGCGTGAATTAATACTATCAAAGTAGCGAATGAACGATGTATTTAGTAAGATTTAATCACAGAGAATAATAAGTTAGGGTTATTTCCACCTTATGAGTTCTACGTATCTATTAACTATGAGTAATGCGGAATTTAGACATGCATGCACTTATAGAGATTCGTATTCTAATGGTAAATTCTAGTGTCTCTCGACCATCCAGGATTATTTCACTTTAACTCTCTCGAGCTTAAAGTGTATAACTAGCGGTACAAACTCTCCAAGAGGTTAATCCGGTTAGGGTATTAACGTGTAAACAGGGCTTGGAAGCCCTATTTCCTTGTCACACTCTCTTTTCCAAACATGTAACTTTTCTCTCGAACAAGTTAATGCTATAATGGCGTATTCTATATGTTTGCAACCACAAGAATTTAATTAAAACGAAGAGAGTAATGATATAAGTAGCATACACATCAAGAATTCACAAACTCATAGTAATAGATAGAATATCACAAGACTTCCATAACCCTAACAGAAAAGTTTAGCTACTCATGAATGTAACGGAAATCAACGAAGACATGATCATCATACCACAACCTAGAATAAACTTGGTGATGGGGATGGTGTTAGTCGTCAATAGGAGTTGACGTTTCTTGCCCTAATGCTGTTCTTCAAGAGAGCCGTGTTTTCTCTATCTTAAGCTTACAAATTCTGTAACGTGTATTCTACTAAAGTGTCGGATGAATAGAATAGAATGAATGCAGAAAAATTCAGCAAATAAGGTTTTTATAACATCCTTGTCCTACTAAGTTACTGCTGCACCCCTAAGTATTTAAAAATACTGCTTTTGCCCGGGACAGATTCTCCATGCATCACATTCAGTCCACAAGCATCCAAAAGCTGCCTTCCCTCTTCTGTGAAGTTTTCCTTTGCCGCCCAAAGGTCCATAAAGTGCTGAAATCTTCATCATTAATACCTGAAAACATGCTAATCACATAGGTTAGCTCACTTATAGGAAAATGGACTAAACGTGCAGGAATTATATATTTTGTCCTCAAAACTTAGCTAAATTATGGGTAGATTATGGTTCTTTAGGCGTGGAAATATGCCCAACATCACTGAGCACTGAGATTACTAAGAATACTGAACTACTAAGATTACCGAGTTTTCCTGAGTCATATGACAGACTGATTTCTGTAGATCATGGCTTGAATAAGAGTATCATGAGAACATGGCATGGCTCTGGGCACACAACTATATTTTTCAAGTACAAGTACCCCCGTGACTCGATGGAAGGAAACTGACACACATGACTGACTTGATCATAGGAGTAGAGTCCATAATCGACAATATCATAAGTAAGGGATTTCATACTAAGCATGGTTCTGAACAATCTATTTCATGGAAGGGAATTTCATAAAACATATATATACTTGCATAGCTTCCAATATTATACTCATTATATATTACAACCACAATCCATAATATCATAACTTTGGGAATTTCTTGAAGTACATGGGTATTCTACATCTTGTACATGAGTGGGTTTTGCAAGTAAGCATAACATAATTCCATAAGAATAGTTCATGAGTAATCCAACAGTGTTCACAAGATAGATTATCAACATGTATTACATTGAATCATAGAGGCCTATCTTGAATCCATCTCTTAGTCATAATTTAGGTATAATGCATGATTTATAGTCTCTTAGATATTTTATCAAACATCTTACATGCAAAACATAGGCATAGGTGTAAATGATACAATTACTCATCATAAATAATCAAACCTATATGTCTTCAACTCATATGATGTCATAGATTCATAATAACAGATAAAGATTCTATCTTGGCATCATTCAACACATAAATATGATCAACAATCTATTCATAACATGAAAACAATAATATATAGTTTTAGAAAAGGGTTCTTGAACTTCATGGACGAAAGGAGTCCATGAATGAACACATGCATACCCTAGAAAGGAAACGTTGATGATTTGCTAGAGAGTTTTTGGATTGGGAAACTTAATTCTTGATTATCTTGGGAAGAGGCTTGAAACTTGCTTTTAAGAGATGAGTTTGATGGAAACCCTAATTTTTTGGTTGAGAGTGTAAGAGAGGGTTTTTTAAGATGCTTAACTGAAGAAAAATGGGAAAAATTATGCCTCTTTAGGGTTATAAGTCATGGAAGGTGAAAGAAAAGACCAAAATACCCTTATGAAATAATTTCCCAATTGCTGAAACTAAGCTGGCGACCTTCGTGATAGGGCATCACAAATGTGATAAGCTATCACGAACGTCACTTAGGTTTTGGTTTCTACCTAAGGCTGACGACCTTCTTTATAGGGCTTCACAAATGTGATAATCTATCATGAATGTCGTCACTTAGGAGATGGTTTTAGCCTAAGGCTGACGACCTTCGTAATAGGGCATCACAAATATGATAAGCTATCACGAATGTCGTCACTTAGGAGCTGGTTTCTGCCTAAGGCTGGCGACCTTCATGATAGAGCATCATAAATGTGATAAGCTATCACGAATATCATTACACTGGAGATGGATTCTGCCTAAGGCTGACGACCTTCTTGATAGGGTGTCACAAATGTGATAAGCTATCATGAATGTCGTCACACTATTTCCAGCCTAATATGTTGGAGTAAAATAGGCATAACTCTTTGCTCCAATATCAAATTTAGGCGAAATTAGTATTATTGAAAAGATAAATGAAATATATTTCATTTGATATATGGTAAACCACCTAGTTCATCATATATAAAGATTTATGGTCAATTGAAGTTGAACTAAGTTTTGACGCTCACTAAAACTTGAACGTTAGGAAAGTTTTTAACTTGCACTTGAGTTAGGGGACCTCTATGATATAAATTCACGCTCAAATAGATTCCCACACCACATAATTAATTAACACACTAAAATTATATAGGATTTAAGGCTTTTGAAACACCCACTCATATGAATGATAGATTTTCATTCTAGTCCAAAATGTGGGGTATGACAAGTACACTTTACGTAATGTACTTAATTAGAGAATCTTTTCCCTTGAAGTTTTACTTTTTTTCTTTGATTAGACTAATTGTGACTAAGTACTAAGGATTTATATTGAGATAATATGATGGGAAGTCTAAGCTATAACTTCGCAGGCTAGGAATCGATGCCCCTACATCCTACCCTTAGGATTATAAAAAAGGGTTTCTATTGCTTGGGATAAAAGATTGTTCCAAAAATGAAAACGTAATATTTTTTTGTAAGGCAGTGCCCAAGATTCACCCATGTTGTAAGAGGATTTATGTCATTATTTATTCCCCATCTCGAGTTTTCTAAGTAAACTAACTTCTATAAGCTTGAAGAAATAATAGATGAAGTCCATCAGAAACAAGAACTAATTATTCAAATCAAAGGCTTAAAGATAAGGTCAATATTAGTACCCTCATCTTAGAAAAGAAGTGATTATAAATATAATAGACCTATCTTTGAAGAAAGTTTGATGAGAGTTGGGTGGCAATCTACCTCAACAAAGAGTTTCTCCTCGGACCCATATACCCATGAATGATTTTGTACCTTATAACACCTATTTTCGAGGATATAAATAGACATGGGAAGTCACCTTTTTCTTTCTCATGCTATTACCAAAACCACTTTTTTTTAGGAAAGATTATTTCATTTTTCAGTTTAGTTTAATTCATTGGGCAAAGAAAAATGATTATCAATCTCTCAGCCTGGGGAAGTTTTATTCTTCTTTAAATAGAGAAAGTGGTGGCTAGATTTGCATTCCCTTTCCAGACTATCAAGGATTTCAAAGATATTTAATACTATGACCAAACTTGATATTGTCTTGTGAATTATTAGTATATATAGTAGTATACTAGACTCAATCTACATAAGTATAAGCATTCAATAATCACTTGACAGTTCTTATTATAATTTTTCTACTCTTCTCTTATTAACTGACTTAACCACAGTACTTATTAAAACACAGGGCATGTTGAAAGAGCTCCATTAGTTAAATTTTCTGTCTCGAATAAGAAAGATATTTTAAAGTGCCATACAAAGAAACTTAGATATGAGGATTACTATCATTGATTAAATTTCAAAGTCAACCTTCCACATAAGAAAACCTTGTGATACAGGGGAGAGGCCAAGCACAACTGATTCTATGGCATAAGATGCACTAGTATTGCAAAAGCAGGAATAAATTTGCAACATTCTAATAATCTACTCAACCAACTAAACCAAAAAGGAGAAAGGTGTTCTCATACTCTTATACCAATTTGTGGAAACCTAGAATAGAAGAAAGTCTCTTTAGGATTACTCTATCCTAGCGAGACTTAGTCATAACTACTTATTATAGAAGCCTCAAGCACACTTCCCTATACCTATCCTATGTGACATCAAAAATACTCTTTCATCCAATTCGATAGTGGTAATAGATGATATTGGATTAGATAAAAGATTCATACCATACTATGGGTGATTGGGGAGTTGAGACTCGCTCTTAGGCCTGCTATAAGGCCAATAAGATTAGGAATAAAGAGATTGGATTCTTATTTTATTCAGACTGACTCTAATCATAATGTTGACTCTTTTATTGTAACTCCATCAATCACAATAGAAATCAAGAATGAAGGTGACTTTTGTACACTATTTATAGTTAGAAATTCTAACTTGAAGGACCTAGTACTATTAACTTTGGACCAGATAAATTAAACACTTCTTTTTGGCATCCTTTCTCAGATGTGTTATTCCTAGCCTTAGTATTATGCAATCAACTACTTGGAACCTTTCCTTATTCTCCTTCCTCTTCGTTTAGATCTAAGGTAGTACTAAATAATGCTTGAACTGCACCTATTAGAAATAAGGATACCCTTGTGCATGGAAGAAAAATATTCTATGTTTGGGCACATTCCTTTGATAGTTTTGTTTAGCCTTATTTACTATGTCAATACCCCCGTATTTGTTATGGATGAAGACAATTCTCTTCTTGGTACTTTATCTTTTGGCTAGTCTCAAGTCTTTTCTTGAAATAGATTAGCCTATTTCACTAGGTTAGGTGAGAAAGACCACCACTCAAGGTACTGGTTGTTTAAGATAAACACCTTATATTCCAATAATACCAGTACTAAACTTTCAAAAGAAAGAAGATAAGATCAATATTTGAAGTTTTTAGCCGAACAAAAGTTATTCGTAAGGGTTATGCAAGAGCATAAGGAAGGAAGCTACTAAGAAGTAAATTCCATCTACTATTTTAGAGTATTGAAGATTAATGGAATTAATCACACTTATCCCCAAATGAAAAAAACACCTAGCACCCCTTTCACCCTATTGACTAACTTTCTTAGAGTGCATTTCATACAATGACCAGTTTAATTTGCACATCTATTGTGTATAGTGTTCAAATAAAGTAAGTAACCCACAAAAAAGGAGTTCCTTGGTTGTTACTAATAGATAGAGCTACTACTAAGATAATCAAAGGCGGATGATTATGTAATGAGATAACCTCTCTGGATCAAGGTAAAAAACTATAGCAATTGACAAGGAGTAGTTGTATAGGTATAAGTTAGGGTACAAGTCTAGTATATCAATTCTAACAAGATGGTCAGTTGATTAGAAAAAGTAAAACTTCTCATATCTCAATGACTCTTTGTTATAATGACCTCGAAGTGATTTACTACATTCAATAAAAAGGAGAAAAAAAAATGTATCCCCATATTCAGCTACCTATCCAAGAACATTTGGCTTCAGAATACTTTTTTCTTTGGACTGAATAAATATTTCCTTCCATCCCTAAGGAGGATGATCTATTTTTGTTGGTCAATCCTCATGATAATAATTATGCCAATTGTGCCTAATAATATCTTCAGGTGATTAAGGGGCCTCCTTTTTTGAGTGGATAAAATTAGGATAAAAGGCATTATCTCAATGTTTCTTTTCTCTAGCAGTCTCTTTAAGATTCTATTTTGACCCGCAGTAATATAATCGGGATCTCATCGCCTAAATTAGTTTTTATATGAAAGAAAAAGGTGAAATGTTTTGTTAGAAATTTTACCTTATTCCATGAGATCTATAAGCACTTTTGCAACTTTTTCTCTACCCTATTGTTGTTTTTTTGACTTTTTAAAAGGGAAATGAAGTCCTTCCTTATAAGGTCTTGCTCGATCAAAAGCAGATACATATACAAACCTTCACTTTACTAACTTTATGTCATATTACCTTCACCACAAAATTGCTGGCTTAACTACTCGCACTTTGCATAGGCTTTGATAGAGAGGAAGCACTGCAAAGATCAATTAGTGAGGTTTTAGACCAATATTATAATAACTATGTTCTACTCTCGTAATATGAGATAAAGATTAGGAATTCACTTATGTAATAAAGTCAATCCACTAAAGTCTTGAGCAACAATCTAGGTTTAGATCCCAAAGACAGTAAGTATTTTATTTTTTGTGAAAGAAAGTATTTTTCAAAGATTCTATATAAATATGTCAATGAAACCGAGATAGTTACCTTTCAAAAAATTCTAACAGTAGCAGAAATGCCTGTGTTTTATTATTCTAAAGGTCGAAAAAAAAGAAAACTAAATAAATGGATGATTCATCCAAATCTTCAATTGTAAACTCATGTAATTAACCTATTTTTCTTTTCGTAAACTTTGATGGATCCATGAGAAATCTAATTAGATAAATATGGTATAGATCAAAATGGGACACCAAAAGAATTGATTGTTGATCCATATATGGTAAGAAATTCTCAATTATAGTTCAAAGTGAAGGAATTGAACTACCTATTCTAACTGGGGAGAACAATCCATTCAATAGGGAGATTCTGAAATTGCAAAAGCTTGGTTTGATCAAGCTGTTATGTATTGGAAACATGTTATCGTGCTTACTCTTAGTAATTCTATTAAAGTACATAATTTGTTGTAGATCAAGAGATGTTTCAAATAAAAAAGGACCCATTTATTAATTATCTTTTATTTATAATTCAGATATTTATTATAATTAATGGTTTGTTGGACCCACCAGATCAGTTAACTAAAAATAGATATTCATTTGGTTTTGGATGATATAATCACATAATTTTATTATCTCCCTCCTAATCCTTCAATTTCACTTTTATATTCATCTTCTATATTTTTGGAATATAAAAGACATATAGAGGAATATACTTATTTTTATTCTATTTATTTATATTAAAATGAAAAAAATCAACTAAACATAATTATTATTAGTTAATAGTATTAAAATTAATTAAAGAAACCCTTAAATTACTAAATATAATACTATCAAGGATGTCTCTCAGTAATGTCTAATAGATATTCGCATGATTTGGAATAGAGTAATTACAATCTTCTAGGTAAAAATGAAAGATCTCCATCTAATAAATTCAATGAATATACACTAGGTTGCATAAAAAAGTCATTTTAGGATAACTAGAAATCCTAAAAGGGTTTTAAAAGGTTAAAGGGTGAATTGAGCACCACAAGCCTATACCATAATAGTCTGAATACTTTACTTGGACTGACTTCTAGATCATAATTGCTTTAGTAAATAACTAAAGAAAGTAGATAGACAAGAAATAGAAAAATCTTAGAGAAATGAACTAATTATTGAAATATCTCTCTATCTCTAAGGTTCACTAATTATTTGAATGTTGGTAAGTCTCTTTATTTTTTGTGTTGTTAGGAAAGAGGAGGACTCAATGATTATTTATTCTCTAGAAACAAAAGTAAAATTTTGGTAGATTGGGATTTCATAAAAAATTTGTAAGGAACGGGGCATACTGGGTCATTCTTCGAGAACAATAGCTAAAGGGCTTGATACTACTACTTAGATATAGAACCTTTGTATTGATACTAATTATTTTGATAGTTGTACCAATAATTTGAAGGAGATCTCTCAAAAATTATTTAATGCACATATCGATCAATTCTCCATCATCATTCTTTGGCTGAGTGGCATGTACTCCACGATTCTTGTTTTTTTAATTATAAAGCGTGGAAAAGTGATCAAACTCACATTAGGACTAGTGACCAGGTGGTTTGACCAGTAGTGGTATAAGAAATATTAAATGGTGATGTAGATGAGGTTTTTTGAGTAATACTAACCTCTATTTTTTTCAAATTTGGCGAGCATTTGGAAGAATTAGTGAATTACAACTTTATTATACAACAATTGGGGCATTTGTCTTTGAATAGTTAGTAATTTTTGCTGGTTGGTCTCATATGATAAAGCAGCAAGAAAATAGGCTTGGTTTCAAGATGTAGAATCTATGCTGAATAACTATTTGGTAGGGCTACTAGGACTTGGATCTCACTCTTATTTGGGGAATTAAGTACATGTATCTTTATCTATTAACCAATTTCTAAATGTTGGTATAGATCCTAAAGAGATACAACGTATTCATTAATTTATCTTGAATCGAGATCTTTTGGTTCAACTTTATCCTAGTTTTGCTAAAGGATAAACCCTAATTTTTACCTTGAATTAGTCAAAACATAAGGACTTTCTTACTTTTCATGGAGGATTAAATATTAGTAACTGGGGTTCTATGGTTGACTGTTATTACCTACCATTATTTAGCTATTTCAATTCTTTTCCTGATAGCGGGTCACATGTGTTGGACTAACTCGGGCATTAGTCATGGAATAAAAGATATTTTAGAAGCCCATTAAGGTCTATTTAAAGGTTAGGTCCAGAAAGAACTATATGATATATTAACAACATCATGGAATGATTAATTATATCTTAACTTAGCAATGTGAGGCTATTTAACCATTGTTATGGCTCATCATATGTATCCTATACAACCTTACCCATACCTAGTACCTGACCATGGTACACAACTAATATTATTTACATATTACATATTGATTTATAGATTTCTCATAGTTGGTGTTATTGTCCATGGAACCATTTTTATGTTTATAGACTATGATCCAACTACTCGTTACAATGATCTATTATTTCGTATCCTTAGGCATCGTGATGCAATCATATCCTATTTAAACTACACATGTATATTTCTAGGATTTCACAATTTTTGTTTGTATATTCATAATGATACCATAAGAACTTTAGGGCATCCTCAAGATATGTTTTTAGATATTGCTATATAATTATAACCTATTTTTTCTCAATGAATAAAAAATATCCATGCTTTAAGACCTAGTTAAACGGCTACTAGTGCAATAAATAACACTATTTTAACTTGGGGGGTGGTGATTTAGTGGCAGTGGGTGGCAAGGTATCTTTTTTGCCTATTCTATTTAGAACTACCAATTTCTTAGTATATCACATTCATGTATTTATGATTCATGTGATGGTTTTGATACTCTTGAAAGGCATTTAATTTGTTTGCAGTTCTTATTTGTTACTGGGTAAGGAAAATCATGGTTTTCATTTTCATTGTGATGAACCTGGAAGAGGGGGTACATGTAAAGTAGCATCCTAGGATCATGACTTTTTAGGACTGTTCTGGATGTACAGTTCCATTTCGATAATAAAAATTTATTTTAGTTGGAAAATGCAATTAGATATTTGAGGTAGTGTAAGTTTTCAAAGGGTAGTAACTCATTTCACGGGATAAAACTTTGCATAGAGTTAAATTACTTAAATGGGTGGCTTCGCAATTCTTATAGGCACAGGCATCCAAGATAATTTAGTCTTATGGTTTTTCATTATCTGTATATGGCATTTTATTCCTAGGTGCTTATTTTATCTAGGATTTTAGTTTAAAATTTCAATTTAGTAAACGTGGTTATTAGAAAGAACATATTGAATCCATCATTTGATCTTATAATAAATTTAAAGTTGTTGCTGCTACTCAACCGAGATCCTTGAGCATTATACAAGCTCCTGCAGTTGGAGTCACCCATTACCTTTTGTATAAAATTTGCATAACATAGTCATTTTTCGTGGCAAGAATTATAGTAGTAGGATAATAGATAGAAGGATTTGAAAAACATTATGGCATTACGATTTACAAGGTTTAGCAAAGGCTTAACTAAGGACCCCGCTACTCGTCATATTTGGTTTGATTTTTCTACGACACATGACTTTGAGAATCATGATGATATTACT
Source organism: Capsicum baccatum var. pendulum (assembly GCA_030864225.1). Taxonomy (NCBI): domain Eukaryota; kingdom Viridiplantae; phylum Streptophyta; class Magnoliopsida; order Solanales; family Solanaceae; genus Capsicum; species Capsicum baccatum. Next base: position 223,266,647 of record CM061552.1, on the reverse strand, counting down.
GAGGAACATCTTTATAAAAATAGTTTTCTTTTCACTTTGGTCAATTAGCAATAATATTTATATGGACTTAGCAAAATTTATTTTATGCTACTTGGTAAGGAAATTTTGAGTCATAGGTAGAGGACCCTTAAAAGGTATGACATATTGCTCATGAAATTTTGGATCCTTATTTTAGACAACCGTCCATGGAAGCTTTTAATCGAGGGGGTGTTCTTGGCCTAGTGAATATCGCTTATTCTGGTATTTCTCAATGGTGGTATTCAATTGGTTTACCAACTAATCAATATCTTTATACTGATGCTCTTTTTCTATTATTTCTTTCTGCTATATCCTTAGTAGTAGGTTGGTATACCGAGCATTTCCTGGTCTAAAAAATGTTGAATCTTATCTGAATTATCAATTGCCTGGACTTTTCACATAAGTTCCTTTTCTTAGACATGGAATTTAGTCAATGCTTCTATTACTTCATTTAGAGGGGAGTACGGTGGAATCTTTTCTTAGATTAATTACTACATCCCCAATGGTTAGGTCCATTTTATATAATTTAATAAAATCTTTATGCTAAAACCCCCAATTAAAGTAGTGATTTAGTTTATACCACCAAAGGGGCAGGAGCAACCATTCTACCTCTTCTCGTGGGATTCCATTTATAAACACAAAGTTTATGATTGACTGATATTGTCTATCTCCATTTAGATATTGCATTTATTTTTCTATTTTTTCATATATCAAAAAAATTAATTTTGGGATTGGGCACAGTATGAAAGATCTTGTAGATGCACATATTCCTTCGGGGAGCGATTGGGGTATGGACATAAGGGTCTTTTAGAAATAGTCAATAATTTACTTCAATTTTAATTATTCCTTGTTCTAGCTTCTTTAGTGGTTATTACCTCTTTGGTATCTCAATAGATGTACTCTTTACCCTCTTATGCATTATAGCACAAAACTTCACTACTTAAGGTGCATTATGTACCCACCACCAATATGTCGCAAGATTCATCACGACAACAGATTTTGCTTATGGAGATATGTTTTTCATCACAGATTACAATATGGAGAAAAATGTAGATGATGTATTGGTAAGACTATAAGATCATAAAAAATGTATCATATTTCATTTATGTTAGGTCAACCTCTTTCTACCATTTCATACCCTAGAACTTTATGTTCATAATTATTTCATGCTTGCCTTTGGCATTTGGTAGAATTAAATCTTGATTAAACCTATATTTTCTCAATGTATAAATTCTGCTCATGTTTAAACATCACATGGGTTTGATATACTCTTATCTACACTGAGTGGCCTAACATTAAATATGGGTCAAACCATCTGGTTGTCTGGTTGGTTAAATTTTGTTATTGAAAATAGTTATTCATTATTCTTAAGAATATCTCTTGGAGACATTTTAGTTCATCATTCTATTTCTCATGGTTTATATACAACTACATTTATATTAGTAAAATGTGCTTTAGATGCATGTGGTTCCATGTTAATGCCAGATAAAAAGTATTTTAGATATAGTTTTTTGTCCGATGGCCAAGGATGAGGTGGTACTTGTGATATATATGCATTTTATGTCAAACTTTTTTGGATATTTAAATACTATTGGATTGGTTACTTTTTATTAGCAATGGAAGAACATCACATTATGACAGGGTAATGTTCATAGTTTAGTGAATCTTCAACTTATTTGATGGGCCGATTAAGGGATTATTTATGTTAAACTCTTCGCAACTTACCAATGGATATAACCATTTTTGTATGAATAGTTTATTTATTTAGGGAATGGATGTCTTATTTTTACATCTTGCTTAGGCTAATTATGTTCTTAATTTTTTGGAATAGATATTGGCAAGAATTGATTGAGACATTAGCATGGGATCATGAATGCACACATTAGGCCAATTTGACTCTCTGGACAGAGAAACCAATATCTCTTTCTATTGTACAAGAAATATTGGTTGGATTAGCTCATTTTTTGTAGGCTATATATTCACTTATAAATCTTTCTTGATTGCCTCTACGTAGGACAAATTTTGTTGATAATCTCATTTCTTTTGATGTAGAAGATGTCCACCTTCTTTTATTTCTACATCTAGGATTCAAATTTTATCATAGATACTAATAGGAATTCAACCATTATGGAATGGAAAAGTTTGATTCATAGGGATACGAAGAGAAAAAATTGGAACAGAAATATCATTCGATTCGTCGATCCTCAAAAATAGAAATAAGCAAGGTTTTGTCAATGAGTCACAAATTGGAAATTTATAGAAAGTTACAATCCCCACCATGGAATAGTTCACCTACATGCGTTCATTGATGTTTTTTAATCGAAAGGCTGATACTTAATTATTGATATTTTGGACTATCCGAAAGCATATTTGTGAAATAGTTCTCTCATGTTGTGTCTAGGAGAAAAAAATAGAGTTGGTAAGGATTAATGCTTCATTTTTGTTTGTATGGTTGATGATCATATAAGCCCCTTTACCATTATGCATAAATGGGTGATTCTATTTGTACAAATAGGGTGAAAGGGGTGTATTTAATCCTTGTTTGTTTATTAGTTTTTAGTTCATATCTTCGACATGGGTTAGAGTATTTTGGTATCTTAAAAGTATCCTAACCTTGGGGTCACAACTTCAAATCCTAAATTTGCAAAATATTATTTTACCAAACTATTTTACGATTGACTTTGGTAACTTGTAATTAATTCCCACCTTTAACTTTTAGGGGGTGAAAGGCAAAATAAAATATTGGGATGGGATCGAATCACTGAACTATCACAACCGACTATACCAAATCCTTAATTTAAGGATATATTTAATGCTATGTAGTAAATTAAAAAAAAATTGTAAAATAGAAAACTTTATCTTAGATCTTGGGTGGATAGAAGGAATCAAACCCACATCTTCTCCCTGGCAAAGAAAATTTTTACCATTCGAGAATATCCGTATTTTTTTGTTCTTTATCAAAAATATGTAACCACATATATGATACATAACCAGATCTTATTTGTGCAGTATTGGGACACATATTCCAATCATTTTTTTAGTTGTATTTTTTTTCAAGAAGATTAAACCCCCTCTAATTTTTGTGTTTTGTTTATTTGATTTGCATTTTCTTTGGGAACATAGATTCAAATTTAATTTGCCTCACCACCAAGAAAAATTAAGGGGGCATTTTGGATCTGCAATGAATGAATTCAAAATATGAGAGAATTTATGATACCCAGAAGAAAGACTTATCTAATCCAGAAGGTTGTACCAAAAATATGACATTTTTGTTACTTGACCAACCATCAGGAGAATCAAATACAATGGGTATGTTAATGAATAAGATTAATGAAGTAGCAATAAATACAAAAATAGAAAATTAAAAAGCAAGAGTCATGCTTTTAATACTCCAAGCTACCAATAAATGAATTATATACGTTTTGATCACTCTAGCACCAAAAATCTTAATTGTGATAAAATATCTCATCAAGTAATTTTATTTTATCATGAATTCATTTATTCTATATGACTTATTTCTAATCCCCTTTTGCATTTTATTAATACATGAAGTGGGGTAGAGAGAAATAGAATTTTCGTTTTTGTTCATAAATGGGCATGCTAGATCATATATCTAGATATAGATAGGTAGATCATTCGGTGGATTCGCACCTGATATCTTTCTATGGATAGTGGGGGTTTCTAGCCAAATAGCCATGTTTTATTTGGAGGAATAAAATTAAAATAGTCTTTTGGAGTGATGGTTGATTGTTGATATCCCAGTCTTGAAAACTGATATAGTTTTGAACAATGAACTATCAAGGGTTTAAATCCCTTTCTCTCCTTTTTCCTAATTGAATAGAGTTTTTAGTGGTTTTCCCTAATATGATATCCTACAGAAAAAGGAATGTATAGTATATCCCACCTAGCCAATCTAGAAAAATAGATATGATATAAAGTTACATAAAGTCCCAATGAAAATTATAAAGAATTCAAACAACACAAAGCGCATAATAACAAAAATCTTAAATGAAAACAACAATAACAAGTACAGACATAAAAGTGAAAGCTTATCCATACACGATCAACTATGAAAAGGATAAAACAACCTTAATCTTCATTATTTATTATTAAGAACAGTATATTTTTATTCTTTCCTTCCCCTTCTTGATGACGTGCAACACCAACCTGCACTCTTTGTCTTATTAACCATGAACCATATACCATACCATGAACATAGTTTAGGCAAAAGTGTTACCAAAGGTTTCAATATAAAGAAGGGAGAATAACATATCCAAGGATGAACTGGTGATTATAAATTTGTATGCACCTATAAGAATACATTTTCAATACAGCCTGTGTTAGCACCACCGCTATGGATAACACAAGTCTGCTATCATGTTCCAACATACATAAAGTCTTTAGCTTGCTACATTGTAGCACCCATATGTAAAAAGAAAGATAGAGATTCTAAACTCTGGTTGATGGAATATGTCATCACCATTGAAGATGCTTGTCATATTAGAACCATATTGGATGGAAATCCCCCAACTACTACTCTCTAACTGTTGAATCATGTAAATAGATATGTTTCCACCTGCCTAACAATTAAAGATATTTAAATTGTTCTTTAAAGATAAAGGATTAGATTGATACATATTCTTTATGTTCGAAATGCATCCTCCAGAACCCTTGAATCTCTTTATTATGTGACGATGTCATAACTCGGGAAGATATGAAATTTTTGTTTTTGACAAGTTTATTTGAGCCTGATTCTTTGCATAGACCCATCTCCTTCTGACGATAACATTAATTATTTCACATTCACATAATTAGGAAAACTCTCTGTGCATTCAAGAAGATGTTACACTTGTGATGATGACACTCACCATTTGAGCATAAATGATGGAATTTGATCCATAAGTAGCTACGATCTTTCCAAAGTTAGTTTTAGCCCAAGAGTAGGATAGGCAAGATGTTAGATGGTCATAATGCACTTGTAGCTGAGGAAGAGTGTTGGTAGAACTTTTTCCTGATAAGGATAACATTGTTCCACTCTCAGATTGCACATCTAAAATTTCACGCCAACCTAGATGAGCTTAAAATTTTGTAGAATGGTCTTGCTTTTTCCCATTAGGGCCACTCATGATTTGATTGACTCGTTGAAGGAGTAGAAGTTGAATCCTTACCTTAGAACTCAAATTATAATTTCTTGATATCGGAGTAATATTCCAATAAAGATTGCGGTCAAGTCTTCTTAGAGGGAGCTTATTCTAGGTTGTCACTAGAGTTCTACATAGATAAGACACTCACGAATAAAGGAGAAAAAGATTGACCTACTTCTACATGGACACCTTACTTTGAGAAATATTGCATCCTCTTTAAATATAATCTTTAGACCAAATATACAAAAAACCTCTATGCTACTGTTATACAATAGAGTTGTCTTGACTTGAGTTACATTTTACTCTGGGTAATGAATGACTTCAAAAACATCTGGTGAGCTTTGGCTCTTGTGCTATTTTTTCTCACCGAAAGCTACTACTGTATTATCTATGGAGTACTATATACTAGTATTTACTTTGTTTTCCTCAATTATCATATACAAAGTTTTCCAAAAAATAGAAAAAGGAAAAATAAGACAATCCTTTTAGTCATCACATGTAATTCAAACCATCTCTCCCATCAACAAATCCAGTTTCTTTTCTTTTCTTCTAGGCATGTTCTTGGGTTTTTATCAGCCATCTAACTAAATTTAAATTACCATTTATGAATTTGAAGTAGTAATTTGGAATAATGCTACTCCTCTTATTGTAAATATATATATATATATATATATATATATATATAAGTGAATAAATCATTGTGATTTAATAAATTCGATTCTTGCTCTCACCCTTAGCGAACTCCCATTAATGACTGAAGTGCATCTGAACCTCGTTCTTTTGTATTATTTGTTAGAATAGATAGTAAATATATGATTATATACATGTGTAGATAAGGACTACTTGGCATTGGACACAGAATGCCTAATTCAAATTGAAATGTACAATGATCTGGGAATAAGTTTTTCCTTATCTTAAAAAGAGAAAAAAATGAAATAGATCTACTTTCTGGATTATTTCCGATGTAATCATATAAACAAAATTTCCTAGGGACCGTATAAACTTTGATTTTTGGATAACCCAACGCCAAGTCTCAATAGATTTCTTGCTGGAGTTACGTCTATTAAGCTAATGAAGCTGCATCACTTTAAATTGATGATTTCTCACCTTCATCCTTTATAATATAATACATCAAAGAGAACTGATTGTACAGCTATTGACCAAACCAATCTAGTATGAATTATCTCAACTTCAATCATGATGGGTTACTCCGAGAGATTAGTTTCAAGCCACTACCTCGAGAGCTTCCTACAAAAGAGTTTTGGCTACGCCTGGCCATCATAACATTCATAAACGAGATTGATAAATGAATAGAAGAGTCCAACCACAATGTTTTTAGTTCATCTAAGATGAGTTCAACTTCTCAAACTCAGAGAGATACGCCTAATAGTACCATAGGCTAAATAGAGAGAGGAGAAGAATATAAATATCTAATCGGGATCTAAATTTCAACCATTCCATTAAAGGCCAAAAGGTGAAGCAGTTCATAGCCACACTCTCTATGGAACATCTTGTAAAAGCAGTCTTTTTAACCAATCAAGCAAGTCAAATGGAATGAAATTAAGAAAAAATAGCTCTGCAGCTCACCTAGACAAAGATAGACCCACAACTGTAGATTTGTTAAGCATTCGGATTGGAAAAAGACATACTAGACTTACTAAGACTAAGAAGAATCATCTCAGTCCCTCAACAAGCCTATTCCCTAAATCCCTAATATAAATAAGAGTTTTATGATCAAGATCATATCGGATCAGCTCTTTCAGTCTCTACTACTTATGTCAAACTTAGAGTGGAAGAGAGTATGATATGACTCTTAGATAAGAAAGATTAATCCAAATAAGCTTCGATAGATTCTCAAACTAAATATCTTATATGCAAGGAGCTATCTATAGGAAAATAATTCTCATATTAGTCTAAGTGGAAGTAGACCAACAAAGGAAGAAATGAGAAAGTAGGGTTGCTAAGTGCCCTGACCCAAAACTTAGTGAAAATAGAGTTCTTGGTACTGATCAAGAAGAAATAATATGAATAGAAAGCTAGTATTATTTTTTATAATTCTGAAAGAAGGGACTCCACAAAGAGAGGCCTGGACAAAATGGAGTTGTGCGAAATAAACGAGTTGTCCTAAAGTTTCCTTGTTAGTTGTCGCATGAAGTGTTAAGGGCTCAAGAAGTAAAACAACTTTAACCAAAGGACAAGTATGTTCCATCTTTCTTTTTGGTTCTCGATGCAATGTTAAACTTTTCTTAATGAAAGAGAAGATACCAATGTAATAGGTACAGAGATGCGAGAAAGTATCTTCGTTTGGTAAAGCAGAAGAAAGCTAAGAAAACAAACAAATATGAATAGAACTATGTAGGATTATAACTAAGAAAATATGTATAAGATATCATGACTTCTTAGCAGTAAAAACAAGTCATTATGGCTATGTTACTAACATAGACATCTTTTAATGGTATTTATGGACAGTCAGAGTTGTTGGTTTGACATAGATAAAACTAAAGTATTGTTTGAAAATGATGTAGCAACTCTTGTAATTTAATCCCAGCTATAGGAATCCAAATCTCTAATGCAAATCAGTCACTTTTTTATCCTTACTCTGCAAAAGAACTCTTAGTCTTATAGTTAAATGAGCTATATTAGGATTTGTATGGTTAGTAATATAAGAATCTCGAGTTGAAAATACCTGAGGTAGGATTACTTAAAGATCCTTGATACCTTATATCTCTTCTCCCTGGATGAAGCCTTTGAAGTAAAAGTATAGGCCAAACACTCTTTATCTTTTGATGTTATACGAACCCATAACAAAGAACCATAGGCATAGGGCTATCGGGTCATAAATCTTCTCACTTTTTTCTTTGGGTTCTTCTTTAAATAATATGAAATCCTTTCTTCATTTACAAATACTTATGATATAATATTCCTAACAAAGCTTATATTTGACTTGACAGTAAGACATCACCTTCCTCAATGTAATGGAAAATTAAGAGCACGGAAATGATGAAAGAATACCCACTTTTGTTGGCTAACACAATGGATCAATATAGGGGAAATTAGCCAAGAAGCCTAATTTAGCTATCAGTTTCCCTAGAGAACAAAGTTTAATCTGCTTTTCAAGATGGGCCAGATTGGTCTAGCCCTATAATGAGATTATGCATAATAAACTAAGCTGGAGCTACTATAGTATATTCCAATCCTTCCAGTGAGAGCTTATGACCGTTGTAATGACTGCAGGCTAGAAATAATGAAAGAAAAGTGAGAGATACTTAAACCACTTTGAGCATTAAGAATTATGAATTAAGCGAAATCATACCTCTAACCAAAAGTAGCGATGATGTAGATATTGATTTTTCAGAAAGTTTAGCTACCTAGCATGGTAGCTTGCCAAGTTCACCAGTACTAGGCTATGAGAGGCTCAACATTAGGTTCAATGTAAAGCAATCCATGCGTATGATGATATCTCCATACAGGTCTCCATAGCCCCTGAAACCATAACAAAAATGGGGTAATTAAGGGAAGGACGTACGTGTTCTCAAGCGAGTGCTGACTCAGTTAGTATACAAGATCATCAATATAGTAATAAGATGTGTCTACTCATGCCAAGATTCATGTAACAATAATCTAGACCAAAGCTAAGGCATATTTGGTTTGGGTTATTAAAGCTTCATCGCAGAGGCAAAGCTTCATAATCCAAAGGCAAGATAAAAAGAAAAAATGTAAACATATCTGATTGGGACAGTGGTGCATTGATATATGCACAGGAATCACACCTATTCTTGAATGTATGAAGGTAAACCATAATAATTAATTTTTGTTTCTTCTCTCTTTCAGTATCATGTTTATCACTAACATGAAAGGCTTTATTTAAACCATAGTTTGGGAGGTGACACCTTGTTTGAGCTCCTATTTCCCTCTTCAAACAAGAAAAGAGTTCCCCTTCGCATTTTTTTTCTTTTTTACTTACGTGAATATAGGTCTAGCCTCACTGCATTAACTTATCAAGGTGATGCATACTCTTTTATTTGCATATACAAGCTCTTGATTAGTTGCAGTCGCACTTTTGTACAATATCTAATGCATTTTAAAGAACTTACCACCTAACTATCAAAGAGTAGCCTACATATTGGTGCTCAATAATAGGGTAAAGGTTAAACCATCAACAAATCTAACTACCCTAAAAAGTCTTCAGTTCATATAAACAACTTTCCCAACAAGGCAACCACCATGTTAATGCCATATTATGGTAACAATGATAGAGTTATCCCATCGAAAAATCATTGGATAGATCAATAAGACATGAAGGTCCAATATACCTAAAATATATAGGACCAAACTCTTGTTGGTATTTGAATTCCTACTCAGAGTGGCTTTGTTATACATCATGAATATTTTTGTTCAACCACCTCTCCACATCCATCACCTTGATTTTAGAAGTAATTAAACTTGACTATTAGGTTAACTTTAACATTAGTTGATGCTAGTCTAAGAAAACCAACAAAGAGGAGTCCGATAATGTTCTTCACTAAGGTTACCATAGTAAAATATACCAGAGATGGGAAACTCATAATAAAATCACCATGAGACATGGATTTTATCCCAACTATCTCCTTTTGCATAAGTGGCTATCAAGCAAAACCTTTGAAATTGAGTTGTTTCTTTCTCTTATTTGATATATCATTTCTGCCAGTGTCTTGGAAGCAACATACCCATGCTATATAAAGGGAGAAGGGTAGTGGGATTGAAGAAGTGAAGATGACTCAAAGTGGGAGAGGACGAAAGTCAGAATAAGGATGCACAATAACCCTTTAATTAGTATGAATTCAAGTTTGTTGGGGGATGTTTAATTAGAAGAAAATGACCCTGTTTTTGAATTTCCACTTTCTAACAAACATACACCGCTGCTAAATAAAAACCTTAACCCAAATAACAAAGTCTTTCCTAATATATCTCCAAGTATTACTGAAAAATATAGGCTCTTTTTGAAGGAGATGGCACTAATTTACCTTTCTTATGTCTCAAATGTGATTGATATGATAAAGTGGATATAGAATTACCTACTTATTTTATTTCTACTTAGTCTCTACTGCTATTATAAGAATCCTAAATACTAAGTGACAGAATATATTTCTTCTTATCTAGTTTCCTTGAGTAGGCATAAAACTTCCTTTTTCTAGGTGATTTGGTAGTGCCTGGACTCCTAGGAATTTTGTATAAGGCAAAAAAGAGTCTTTAAGTTGATCTAGAAATAAGGGTGATGAAAACCTCTTTACCTTCTTTAGAGTACATAATTTTGAAGTGGGTAAAACCTCTGCCTAAGGAAAAGTGTATAACCCAAGGCTACAAACCAAAGGAGAGAGTATAGGTCTCAATCAATATTAAGAAAACAAAATAGATCCATTTCACTTATCACAATGAATTTTTTTTTTTTGATACACTATTATAAATATAAATATTGAATATTGAAAAAATAAGTTTCAAAAGATACTTCATAAGAGAAGAAGATGAGGTAAAAAAAGAATTGACAGAGATGCATCGAGAAGTTCAATACTCTCTTGATCGAGAAAATGTCCTTGCTTGTACTTCTCTTTATTTTTTGATATTGGGTTGCTGTGAAGTGTATCGCTTATCTAGACTATGCTTTGCATGAATATCTTAATATCAAAGATAAAATGAACGAGGGGAAGAATCGACAAGGTGAGTGTTTTTGAAGAGAAAATTGTGATGGAAAATACGTGAGAAGAATTCTCAAGTCGAGATGTTTGAAGGTGTAAAATCAATGGTGCAGTAGTTACTACTATTACTGGAACGAGAGATTCTATAGGTATTCAAAACATCCTTAGTTCTAAAATTCCTTCCATGGTTTGAAATCCATCATTGGAAACATATTATGTAGGTATTATTGTATCTTTTTCCCCAATAATGTCATTTATTAACACTTTTGTATTCCTAGTCCTTTATTAATCATTTACAATGAGTGGATAATAAGGATGAGATCCACGGCTAAAAATAACTAAGTTATCAAGAAAGTAAGGTTTCTACTATGGTGAATGATCTTTCACTGTAGTAGGAACAATATAAGTGGGAGCGAGCAGAGTGAAACCAAAGTAAGTTCCAGTAGTAGGTTGTCTTAGCGGTTTGACAACACAGTAGTAGGAATGATGGGTAAGGCAATAAACATTAAGCTTAGGCGATCTATCCTAAGAAAAGAATCAAAACCTTTACCAATAAATATAAGATTCATTGAATGTGAATTTGTGAGCAAATCTGATCAAAAAGTGTGGTGTACTTTTTCTAACATTCAAAGGTAAGGATCCACTTCACTATTGGCATCGATGCTTCTGAGTGACCTAACTTTGACAGGTCATAGATTGAATTTACACCTAGTACGTATATTTCCATAAATGGTATGACAATGGAATATTCTTAGACATAATAACTCTTATTACAGGAATAAGGGATATTTAACTAAGGATCTTAAATGTAACAAGAGACAGGAAATAAGTCCTTAGTAACTCTTCATATGAAGAACCCTTAAAATATCCAAAGAACCAATTGACGATACTAATAATTTATCTAAAAAAATAGAACATTCATTGGTGGAATTAACTAACAATAATACTTAGCCACCCACCCATCTCTAATGATGATATCATCACAGAGGAAGGCATAGTTTGTAAAAGAAACTCCTAGAAATACTTTGTCTGCTATAAACTAAATCAAATAGTGAGTTAATGTAAAAATACGACAAACTCCAAAAAATCCTAATAGATCTTTTATTACATAAGCCCTGCCATGATCGAAGTCTCTGCAACACGTTGGAGAGTATTTAAATCTTTCCTAACCCTAAAGTTCCCTGTACCCTAGAGTTACAAAGTGATTCTCATTCTCACCACGACCTTCTTACGCCAAAAAAAGCTGGTCAGGAATCTAATTTTCATACAAAGGGGGAGCAGAATCCTTTCTAGGAGTAGTTCTTTGGATCATTCTCAGCCTCGTCTTTTGGCTAGTTGGCCTATATTGCTTCCATCCAACCATGAGAAGGTATAGAGCAAAACCAACTCAACAAACAACTATTGCTGATCGAGGGCATCATAATAGTATACATTTTTGAAACCCTGTTGGGTTTTGACCTAAGCCATTTGATAGCCTTAGATGTAAAGAGGCATAAGAACTTTTACTTTTAAACAATTAGAAGAGCACAAAATTGAACCTCCCTTAAATAAATAGATCTAGGACTGATTATAGAACCGAGAATAGAGAACTAGGGGTAATCAATACTATAGGCTACGCAGAGTTGTAATTCTAGAGCAGGTTCTTCAACAGGATCAATGCATGTATGAACCCTAAAAAAATGTCTAATGTTTAGTCTTGGAAAAACTCAGATTTTGTTAGGTTAGCTTTTTGGTAGGAAAGGCAGTCACATGAAGAAATGCCCTACCAATGAATAGATTAGTCTACTAACATCAATAATCTCTTTTTTCATATACATGAGACTAGTATTTTTTTATATCATAAACTATAGATATGAAAGAAAATAGAAAAATAGATATTCCCATGTTAATAATAAGGCAATTGAACTAAGAATAAGAGCTAGGGATTTTATAAAGTTGATAGTATAGGGTTTCGAACCCGACTTAGTCTCAAATAGGGAACAAGATAGGGATATTACTATATGAATAAGACTTTCTCCTTTTTAAAAAAAACACTTCAAATTCCTAAAATAATCTTATAATCCCGAGCTTGGTAAATTCTTTTCTTTTGGCATTGTTGTGATAGGGGAGTAATTCTGGTGATCTCTTTCTTAGATAGGTCAGTCTCGCTCTCTCTCTTTTTAATAAGTATTTTTATTATGGTATTAATGTCATGTCGTTCTAGTAGTGTTTGTGTTTTTTTTTGTTTTGAAGGGGAGAATGATAAAAGGTAAATAAAGACCTTGGCTAAAAGCAAAAGATTGCCAAGGCCCAAATAGGAGTATCGGTAGTAGGGCAGGTATTTTTTAACAAAAGAAAGAAAAATAGGTAAGGAGGTAAGAGTGAGTCAAAATAGGTTATAGCAACACTATAGAAGTTAGATAGCTCTTACCAAAGGAAGAGGGTTCAGGTCATCCATCCCTTTGACCCATATCGAACTAATCCTTCTCTCTCTCAAATGTATGCTTAGATTTTATTGAATTTTTTGATAACCTTCAAAAACAAACAAAAATTCTATATCCACATGATAAATAGTGAAGTGCTCGTGAAGAGCATAGTCCCTCTTATAGCATTGAAGTAAACTATTTCTCGAGTCTGAGCTTATCCCTAAAGCCCTTTTGAAATAAGAGTAGGTATCGAGATACATGACAAATGGCTGGAGATATTTTCCTGCTACTAGTAAAGGGAAAATCCATATATATCTTATTAGTCAAGAATAAAGGCCTTTTACTAATATAGTAGAAGGTAATACAGGTATTTGTATATTAGTTGTGCCCTTGCTTTTTGCCCATACAGAGATAGGATATTTTGTGAGATACTTCTCCTGGTGGAAACCTTTATTTTTAGCCGTAATCCCTTGCTTTACAAATGCATTAAAAGGATTCAACCTTGAAAGAAAGCGGATGATGGCATGCAACTTCTATTTTTGGGGTACACAGTCAAGTGCTAAGCAAAAAGGTATATATAACAGTCATTCACAAGCACAAGGTGTGGTATCCGCCTTAATGGGAAGAGGATTTCCCAAAAAAAAAGATAGGCTTATAATGAAATAATGTGATATCAAAATTATTTCACTACCCAGGGAGTTATTGACTAATTACCTAAAACATATGTGATGTTAGGGAAGAATGAGAAACCCTTACAGAATCAGATAGCAATGATAGGAGATTGGCCGATCAGGGTCGAGTAATCTTAGGGGTTTAGGAGTGCTTCACCTTCTGCGACTAACTCTCTTCCATTTGAAAGGTAAAGCCCCATTAGAGAGAGGCAAGTTCTTTCATGAATAAATATGGTAATCCAATCAATTTTTTTGTTTCATATCGGGGATAGGCAACTAGACAAGATAACTTGATTTCTCAGAGAAAAGAGAGAGTGCTATTATAATATTGAGCTCCTACCTATACCTCTTTTTTTTCAAAAGTATATAGAAATTATAGGCACTGGTAATGAGTGACCTACCCAAGAATAAAGGGGTAACCTCTCAATAGAATAGAAAGAAAAGGGTTATCCAATAATAATGATTATAGAGTTTCTAGGGGTTGGAGGTCTAATAGTAGTAGTATCAAGTCTCCCCTTCTTACTCAAAATAGATGGTGAGAGGAATACTACTAATTATATATGAATGATGGCTTCTAAGAATGAAAAAATATTGTCTTCATGTTAGATATCCCCTCTGCCTTTTTAGATATGAGTGAGTGAGTGTTTTTATGCTATGAATGACCTTTCCATTTATTGTCAAGCTTTCTCTTCAAATAGCCTATCACTCTCCTCTATGAAAAAGTTCTTATGTAATAATTCTAAATAAGACATGCTATTCTTAATAAGATATCTATTCCCTATTAAAATTAAAAGAGATTTAGACTTTTCTCTTCATTATTGAAATCTTCCATTCAATCACAGTTTAGTTCTCTCAAAAAGCTCAATCCTCTAACGCTGAAACTAATAGATCAGGAATTCAAATTGGGATCCAAAATTTTGATCCTTACCTACTTAATAGTTGCACCCCTAGATATGTTTTTTAGGATAACTCCACTATCCTTTCATGTGTAAGGAAAGGTGCGGAGTGAATACTAAAAAACAGTCTATGAGGACCCTAAAAATAGGGGATAGTGATCACAGAATAGGCTTTCTGAGCATAAAACAATCCCTACCTATACATTTATGGCAACAGACAGAATACAGTTTTCACGTGTTCTTAACCCCAAGAATATTTTTGTTCCCAATAATTTCCATAAAAAGACTATCATTATTTTTTAATGAATCGAGGGAGAGTTGAGGCATGAAAAAAATTATCTATGGTATGTTTATTTAAAAGTACATATCATCCTCTATGTTATTCACCATCTTTGAGGCCACCAAAAACCCACCCTCTCTCAAATATTAAGTGGGTTGACCCGAGAAGAGATCTAGATAAACCTTCCAGCATGAAGAATTGAAGTTGAACACAAGGCCAGCTCTATGGGAGGTTGCTATCAATAAATCCATCTCGGGCAAGGGATAGAAAGGTGATGGATAAACAACTTAATTGGACAGCCTAAACAATAATGAGTATGAGTCAAACAGTCGAAAAATGACTTCATCTATAAGCGCTTTTATTATGGCTTGGTTGACTTGTCATGATTTATTGATAATACATAATTAGGTGATTTGAATTAATATTAATATAATATAGGGATAATTTATTAATAGTAACAAACTTGAATCTGACTCAAAAAGGAAGGGAAAACCTTCAACCTAGGCTGAGGAAGGATTGAGGTCATTTTTATTTAGGACTTTATTCAATAACAAGGCTCAAAATGCTTCGACTGGTTTTAAAATAGGTAAGGTAGGGCATCTTTTTATAACATAGATGGGATTAAAAGTTTTCTCTATTTTCTTTAACGGTGGAAAATAGGCATAAATGGGGGATATAGTACGAAACCATTCTACAGTAATTAAAATTTCTCTTTTGTAACGCCCTATGTTTTTGGTCCTTGAAATTTTTTTGAAATTTTATCCTTGCTATGCTGACTAAGAATCCCTGGATGAGTCGCAGGGAGTCCTGATGAGTCATTGGACTCAAATAGTAACCAAATCAATAAGTGTCGGACTAAGTTCATCTCTGAGTATTAGTGGCTCACTAAGAGACATAAGGACTCATTACGAGTCATTGGGTACAGATAGTTGGATGTCCAGTGTTTATCCTAAATAGGTTCTTTGATGACTATGAAAAGACCCTATGAGTCCTATAGTCCCATTATGAGTTATATAGTTGAGTCATAGGATCAACAAATGGTGAATCCCTATGAGACTGCCTTATCTATGACTTCTGGTGACTAGTTCTTATGAGTCTATATTAGTCGTAGATATACCCATGATAACTGATGACTAAATTTCATTTTTAAGTTGAGGGCACGTTGAACAATTCCCTTCTCACCTAATTAAAACCCAATATTCATAAAACACTTAACAGGGGTTATTTCTCATTCATAATTTACTCAAACACTTCCAAAGCTCTCTTAAATTCTCTCAAGAAACCATACTTTGGGTTTCCTAGAAGTAGGTCATCCAAGGGCTCAAGGGTTGAATTCTATCCACAAAACTTGGTATTTAAAGCATTTTACTCTCCCCTAGCTGCAAATTTATTAAAATTATATATTTTAAAATGTTGTGCTTGGGATTGATGTTGTTTTTAAAAACATGGGTTGAGGGTTTTTAAATAACTAATGTTTATATAATGTTTTATGTCTGTCCCTGCTTGGTTTATGTTTGTATGGTGATTTTCAAATCAAATTGATACATGTGAATGGTGAATAAATCAAGGGATTGTGATTTCTCAAAAGTTGTGACTTTTGATGTGGTTATGACCGGACCTCAACCCCTTTTGTGGAATTAGGTTAATTTGAAAGTATGCACATTAAACTAACCTTAAAATATTGCATAATGCTAAAGGTTAATGAAGCATAATGATTTTAATTAAACCTTATGGGGTTGTGTAATTCCCCATGCTAATTTATATTTTAACCTAAGGGTATTATGATTTCTCCCAAGTGTGGTAATTGGTGTGGCATGTAGATGTTACCTTGTAAGTGTAGTTTGTGTGACAATACCAACAATGTATGCCTAAATGTGTAATATTTATTTTAATTATGATTTAACAAGGATGTCTAGCAAATTCATATAAATAGAGGTCCCAAGGGATCTATACAGGAAATCGCGATTATCGATGCGGGGTTCTAAATGGTAGGGTAGTTCGAGTCTCCCTTATTATTATCATATCATTGAGTGGTTCGAGTCCTCCATATTATATTACATGATTCGGGGATTGTGTCACTTTAATATGTTGGGAGGAATGTGTCCCCCATGGTCCATATATGTACTCTCTGGTTCGTGTGGCCACAAGCATTGGAGCCCTACTAGCTGGGGAAGAGATGGACCCATATTGACACAACCCACCCTAGGGCCTTATCATAATAGGCGTCCCAGGTCGGACCAGGACCGGATACCACCCCCGTTAACTAACCCAACTTCCAGCCGCTTGCCCTAATTTGGCTGAATTTTGAGTAAGTAACAATACAGTCTACAACTCACATACAGACTATGGGAATATATCACAACCTTTACCGACCCAACCAAGTCCAACCATCCCATACCAATAATCTTATGATACTAAACCATACCAAACCAAAGTCCATTAACCTTTCCATAACCAAAGGTGTTCAAAAACTTAATATAATTAATCCTAAAATGAAATATGATGGAACAACCAAAAATCTCATCCAATGATGTTAGCCCTTCAGCTTATTCAAATACCAAGGACAACACCTATACTGATCCCGCCCATTCCAACCCATAGAAGTACCACAAAGACTCTAACCAAAAGATTAATGAAATATAGTTGGGACATGCCCCAACTATAGCCAAAACCAATATCCAAAATATAGTCAAAATATCTAGAAATAGCCATAACATAAAATGGATCCTTCCGAAAGAATGGAAGCAAACAACTTCAGTGCAAATTCTATCCCCGATCAATTACTATGTAAAAGGAGTAGAAAGGTCAGTTCATGCATAGTGTGACAACTAGCATGATCTCAGGGTAAGGATAAAATAATATTATTTATAAAATTGAGTAAAACCATACATACAAACATATATATATATATATAACCATGCCGGGAAAAGGGACCGAATTTAGCATGCCTTTAAAACATTAACCTGGTTTGTGTAGCTTTGTATTCCTAAACCACCCATGGGCTATATGGGTTCAGCTCCCCCTACTAAAAGGTCCTCAGTGCATGTAGCCACACGAACGGGGAAGTATACTATGGGATGACCAGTACATCCCCCAAATATAGTGTAACATCATGCATATGGTCACCAAGACCAATCTCATATCGGCAAGTATAAGTTTCCAGTTTTGGTCCCCCCAGGACCTCTACCTTCTATGTCTTAGCTACAACTTCCACCATTATTACCCAATTAAAACCAATTTCGAAATAATCAAACCATTATTCATTTATTAACCAAGGCCATTTATATTGGTATCATCATACCAACCCTTAATTGCTAGTATCATCTATATCCAACCATTTATAGGTTTAAGAGGATTTTCAGGTGCCCTTCCATTTACCCTATTAAACCACTTAGGAGACTTCCATGTTACCCAAAGGCATAACCAATTAGTCTTTTAACATTCCAAGCCATTTAAACCATGCTTAACCCCTTTACCAAGTTTAAATCATACAACAGTTCCATTAAAGTAGTCAATGCTATTAACATATCATTATATGCATTTCGACAAACATATTAGGGGTATAATATCACCAAAACCAATTCCAATTACCATTAAACCATTCCCATTTAATGCAATTATCCAAAACCAACATTAATGCATGTAAAAGCACAATAAAAACCATGGAAAACCACTACCAACCATTTAATATTAAAAAACCCAAATCATATTTGAAAGAAACATCGTACAATAAATGAAATCATGAAAACATTCATAAAGACATGACTTTAGTTAGAATTAACAATGAGGGAAGAGAACATGACTTAAACGAAGATGATTATGGAAAGAAATCACCAAGACAAGCCCCAACTTAATCCGTTTATTGAAATCCTGGCTTTCCTTGCCCAAAAGCTCTTGAAAGAATTATAAAGTGATTATAAAGAGTTTCTATGTGTTAATGAATGGAATAATAGGGTAACTAACATCCCAAGTATGTTAGAAGCATGGGACCCTATTAGGATAACCAGGGAAATGTCCACAATATCCCCATTTAAGTTATACAAAATCCCGACATGGGGATACGACTGACCCTCATGATTCGTACCCTCCCAATACAATACGTATCCATAACTCGTATCCTGAACCTTCAACCATGGACCAAACACTGCCCATTATACGACTTATCCAATGATGTTATAAACACTGCATACAATACATTTCCACGAACCGTATCCATGACAGAATAAAATACCAGGAGGATTGAACACTGTCTACTATATGAGTCCCTGGTATGATTCGTACCATGTCTTACAACTCATGGTGAGCCACTTTTCCTCAAACCCAACCTAAGTAGCCAAGTCTAAAATTAAGTTAAGGAACCAAATAATCCATAACCACCAATATGACTCCTACCCCTAAGTCGTATTCATTATAGTAATCAAAATCCACCCCACCAACCAACACTAGTCAGTATTGACTGGATCATACCACCTGTACCCCAACATATGACTCATACCCATAATTCATATTGGGCCTAGAGATCAGAATTCCAGGAAATTTTTGAAGGTCCAGAAACTAGGGTATTTCCATCTCTCCCACTACGAATACTCATCCCCGAATGACGGATAAGGTAAGGGAAACTAGACGCACGAGTCATTCGCATTATGTTATAAAATATATTCCCAATCTTTAGCAAGTTTGTAAATAAAGAGGAAAATATATTAATATTTCCATTAACAAACTCTGAAAATAATGATGTGTTAAAGATACATACCTTCCGTACAAATCCCAAAAGCAAAAAACATGTGAATATTTTGACTTTATGTCCTCTTTCGCTTCCAATATAGCTTCTTCTACATTATGGTTCCTCTAAAGAACCTTAATCAAAGACACATCCTTGGCCACGACCGACGAACCTTCCTATACAAGATCTTAATTGGAACCTCTTCATAAGACAAAGAATCTGTGAGACCCAACCCTTCTAAATGAATAATCGAAGAAGGACTACCAACACACTAAATCAACATCAAAAAAAAAAGACCAGATAAACCAAGCCCAACTAGAAGGCAACTCCTACTCATAAGTAACGTTACCCATTCTCTGTAAAATCTTATAAGGACAAACATACCATGGACTGAGCTTCCCCTTCTGGCAAAACCGCACTACTCCCTTCATGGTTTATAACTTGAGGAAAACCTTAACCCCAAACTCAAACTTGAAGTCTCTACACCTTATATTCGTATAGGACATTGACAACTTTAAGTAGCCTTAAGCCTATCCCAAATCACCTTTACCTTCTCCATATCTTGGTAAACCAAGTCGAGACCAAATATGTCTGCCTCGCAAAGCTCAAACCAACCAATAGGAGATATACACCTCCTACCATATAATACCTCAAAAGAGGCCATAATAATACTAGAATGATAGCTATTTTTGTAAGAAAACTCCACCAAAGGTAGATGCTTAACCCAATTGCCACCATAATTAATCACAAAGGCTTGAATCATATCCTCCTATGTTTGAATAGTTCTCTCTGCTTACCTCTCTATCTATGGATGAAAAGAAGTACTTAGACTCACCTTGGTCTCCAATTCTCTTTAAAAGTCCCTCTAGAACGGAGACGTAAACTATGTACCACGATAAAAAATAATCAAAACAAGAACCCCATGCATCTTTACAATCTCCTGAAGATATAACTTTGTATAATCCTCCATTAAAAAGGTAGTCTGCACTGGCAAAAAGTGCGCTGACTTAGTCATCCTATCCAGGATGACACAAATCAAATCATATTAACTCTGAGACCGAGGAAGACTAATAACGAAGTCCATATTGATCACTTCCCACTTTCACTCGAGCAAATAAATTTCTTGATAAAACCCTCCTGGCCTCATATGCTAAACCTTAACCTATTGACACACCATGTACTTGGCCATGAAATCAACCACATCCTTCTTCATGCCATTCCATCAATAGATCTCCTTGATATTATGATACATCTTATTCGAGCTGGGATGTACAACGTAGTGCAACTTATGTGCCTTATCAAAAACCTTTTTCCGCAAACTTTCTACATCAAGAAAACATAATCTCCCTTGGTACCGTAAAGCACCATGACCACTAATCTCAAAAACCATTACCTTTTTCCCACCAACGTCACTCATGATTTTCATAAAGATAGGATCCAACACTTGCTTATACTTAATATCCGCATCAAAAGATGACCAAACTACCTTTTGCACTATCACACCACCATCCTTGGAGTCCAAGAAGTGAACTCCAAGATTAGCTAAGCGGTGAATATCCTTCACCAATTCCCATTTTTGTTCCTCTACATAATCAAAACTCCCAATGGATAACATGATAAGAGCATCAACAACCATATTAGCCTTACATATGTGATAGTGAAGACTTATATCATAATCTTTGAAAAGCTAAAACCTTCTTGTTTTCCTGAGATTTAGCTTTTTTGGGGTGAACACATATTGTAGACTCTTATGATTGAAAAAGATATCTACATGAACACCATAAAAATAATGTCACCATATTTTCAAAGAAAAGAGAACCGCAACAACTTTAAATCATGAGTAGGATATTTTCTCTCATGTAACTCCAACTGCCTGGAAGCATAGGCAATCACTTTCCTAAGTTTCATCAACACAAAACCAAGACCTAGCTAATCTCAATAGACCACAAACCCATCATTACCTTACGGCAAAGTCAGAATTAGAACCAAAGTTAACTTAACCATTAACTTCTCAAAACTCTCTTCATAAATTTCTGACCAATAAAACTTGACCTTTTTCTGTGTTAACTTAGCCAAAGGAGCATCTATCAATAAAAAGATTTCCATAAACTGCCTATAGGCTAAACCCCAGAAGCTCTCGGATGGAGTCGTGGGCCTAGGCCACCTCTTTACCACAACAATCTTATGCGGATCCACCATTGTCCCATTATTAGAAATAATATGACCCAAGAAAGTTATAGCTTTCAACAAAAACTCACACTTGGAGAACTTGGAATACAACCGTTGTTCCTATAAGGTCTGCAACACCACATGAAGTTGATTATCATGATCCACCTTGCTCTTTGAATAAACCAAAATATTATCAATGGACATAATAAAGAAGAGATCTAAGTACTGACAAAAACTCTTTTTATCAAATCCATAAATGTCGTTAGAGTATTAGTAAACCCAAATGAGATCACCAAAAACTCAAATTACCCATACCAAGAATGAAAAGACATCTTACGGATATCCATCTCCTTAATCTTTAGCTGATGGTACCCAAACCAGAGATCTATCTTTTAAAAGAACTTGGAACCTCACAAATGGTCAAATAAATAATCTATCATTTGAAGAGGATACTTGTTCTTAACCGTCACCTTTTTCAATTGTATATAGTCAATGCACATTCGAAGAAAACCATTCTTCTTGTGCACAAAAAATTCCGGTATGCCCCAAAAAGATACACTAGGATGAATAAATCCTTTATCCAGAAGGTCCTTAACTTTTTCCTTGAGTTCCCTTAACTAAGCCAGAGCCATTCTATATAGAGGAATAAAAATTAGATGAGTGTCCAGAATTAGATCAATACTAAACTCTATTTCCCTATCAAGAGGAATAGCAGGAAGATCATAAGGAAAGACATCTTGAAACTTATTAGACGCTGGAACTTACTAAAAAAAGGACCTTCTGAGTTAGAATCTTTAACTCGGACCACGTGATAAAGACCACATTTAGAAATTAATCTCCAAGATTTAAGGAAGAAATAAAACTCCCCTTAGGAGCTATAGAAACACGCTTCCACTATATAATCGATTGATCAGGGAACCTAAAGATAACCCTGTGGTATAACAATTGAAAGAAGATGAAATAAAATGCAACTAATCCATCCATAGAACGACATCGAAATCTACTATATAAACCTTAAATAGATCCACCAAGGTTTGATTTCCACCAACAGATGCCACACACCCCCTGTAGACTCTCTAAGAAATTACCGAGTCACATACTAGAGTAGAAATAGAAAAAGGATCTAAAATAACTTCTATATAGAAACTAAAAAAAACAACCACATATAGAGTCACATAGGATAGTGTAGACTCCGAATAAAGCAAACAATATACATTACAAAAGAAAAGCTGTAAAGTACCAATAAAAACATTAGGTGATACATCGAATTCCTATTCGGACGCCAAAGCATACAAGTTCTGATAAACACTAGAACCAAGAGAAGTAACAGAAGTAGATGCCATACCACCATGTGTAGGAGTAGAAATAAAGCCACAAAAATATTATTCACCCATGTAGCAAGCTTATTAACTGGACAACCACTGAGCCGATAGACTACCTACGCACACTTAAAATTATTTTTCCTTCACTTCATCATAATAACCCCGATGAGGAGACCAAAAAATTCACAAGGATGACATGAAGAAAACCTCCACTTGCCACGGATTGGGCACTCCGCATTGGGAAATTTTCACTACCATGATGATGCCTGTTGTCTGACTTATAAGAAGCACTAACAGAAAAGTAGGAACCAAAACTTTCCCACTTATTATTCTTTTATTTGCCATTCTCTACTTGACACATATGAATAGTCAACCTAGAGATGTACACATCTTTAGTTAGCAAGGCAATTTTGCTCTTAAAAATTAGATCTCGATTTAACCTAGAAGCGAATTACCTTATTCTATCTCACTTGTGATCAACTAAATAAGGAGTAAACCTTGACAATTTATGAAAACTGAAGGCACATTCCTTGAAAGACATTCTCCCCTACTTAAGGTTCACAAACTCCTTCATATTTGCTTCCCTCAACTCTTGGGAAAGAAATGATCTCGAAAAGAACCACAGAAGGCATCCAGTAAGGATGACTCCTCCACATTCCCTCTAGCCCTATCCCACTCTTCATACCATTGATGTGCAACCTCTTTGAGATGATAAGCTACAAAATTTACCCCCTCTACATTGGTATCTTGTATCCCTAAAATATCTTTTCCATATCATCCAAAAATCCCTATGGATCCTTATCCTTCTCCAGAGAAAGTAGGAGGACCCATCTTCATAAATTTTCCAACCATTGTAACCTTAGCATATAAAGAACCAGACACACCCCGCTCAGCCTAAAAGGCAACAAATTTTTCAATAGCATAAATAGATTGACGGAATTTTGCATTAGTCACCTCATCTTAAGGAGTACTAGTAGCAACTAATGGAACTCAAAAACTATCGAGGATAGGACCGTGAGTTCAAAGATGAACCCCAGTAGAAGGATGCACGCTTTTAGTAATACCCCTATATGAGATAGAAGAATTTTCTTGTGTTTCAGATCTATGAGGCATGATCTGAAAGATGAACAAACAAGGATTAGATAATATTAAAGGACTGAGACTCGAAGCTTGAAAATAACATACATAGAAAATAAAACCTTCTTAAATTCCTTGTATTCACTCCGTTATTAGTGTGGTGTGCTACACATCCCTAAAAGAGACTCTACTCGACACAGCTTCGTGGACTCCCAGTTTACCATGAAGCTTGCCTCTAATACAAACTTGACCCTACCCACTGATAACACGCAAATCAGTCATTGTCAAGTAACCCAATGTAAATCATAATCAAATCTGAAAGAGTGAATGCTATAGAATTCAAACCTATGGATATTCTAATTACTATAAGGTTATCTAGATTACGGAAAAAGAGACATGTATAATTAAAAGAGGGGATTTGTTTGGTAACCTTTTTACTACGACCTTTAACAAGTAATCACTAAATAATATCTTTGTTTCTACTTCAAGGTTTGGAGGAATCTTAGGATCATGTATCCTTATAGGTGACACATGTGGGATAGTGTTGGTTTAGATTGGAATATAGTTGTTAATTAATGGATAGGCTAAGTTAAAGGTGGTTGAGGTCAATCTTTCAATAAAACCCCAACAATTTCAATCATTGGCACTTTCAACCACCTAACAAGTATGGAGGTTGTATAACTACCAAAAACCTTAACCAAACATCCCTATTTATAGGATGATGCTTTTGACATGAATTACAATCCCTAAACACTTATTTTTAAGATTGAAAAGGGTAGTAACCCATATGCTTAATTGTTCACCATTGCCTTGTCCCTCAATAACCCTTTTTCAAGGATATTATGGGTTACCTGATATTTACCTAAGTTCCTCTTTCAAAGATAACAAAAGGGTTTTCTTAGAGCTTTCTCCCATCAAACCCAATTAGAAATTTAGAGTTTTCACCCATCAAATCCCCAAATCATAAGCTCAAGTAATGTTGAAACACATATTCAACAACTAAAATCCATGCAAACACAAAAATACCGACACACAATTATACACTAATTCAACATAATTCCAAGACTAAATTATTTAGCTACTCATGAAGAAAGTAAAGAGAAATATACTATATGAGTCGTTCAAATCATCTATTTCCAATAAGAAACTGAGAAATTGATACTTCAAAATTAATTACACACTTGCCCAAGATTAGGGTTTCAAGTCATGGATCGAAAGATATCTTATGACCTGAGCTCCCTAAAGAGGATGGACTTTTAGCTTAAATATGGCTTAGGATGCATCTAAGTGCTATTGTAGATCTTCCCTTAGGCCTGTTCCCGCTTAACAATGACGTTGAGACTACTATTTTTTTCTATGATCATGTTGCTCTAACCTTCTTAACTGACCGCGACCATGGATAGAGGACCACTATTATGGTAATCGAGGTTGTTGTAGTCCAGGTCTTTACCTGTACTTTTCCTTACTCTTTTTTATCATTTTAATCTCCAAATCACATCTTTTGGTCTTCTTAACCTTATGCCTACATAGAGTAGATATTAGTGCATGTATCCATAGATGTTATCTTATTTATTTGTTCAAAAAAAGGTAATGTGCATGAAAAATGAGTGCAAATGAGTGGTAAACTCACCACTCATCAACACCCCCAACTTAAGAGCTTTCTTGTCCTCAATCAAATCTATAACTTATTATGAGACTCTTTCATATGTATGCCCTCTTACTATAACTTCAATGATCATGAAGTCTCAAGCTTGATTGCCACCACTAAAAGCATTTCACACATGGGCTATTAAGTTTCTAACCACTTCTCTCATTATGAAGTGGAATAGAGAATGATGCATAGACTTTGGTGTGAAATCATGTAACAACTATTAACACTCTAAAAATGACTTTCATGCTATACCATCATTTACCTCATTGCATGGGAGATGACAAAATCACCTATCTTAACTAGCTCGTGCACCTCCTTACGAGAAAGAAAAATTTCACACACTTAGTTAATAATCATACAATAATGAATTTTAAGTGAAACCACTCACTCACTCAAGAAACTATCTATGTTAACAAGTACAATGCCATTGGCTTACCTTTATTTTCAATCATCACTTTAATGACTACAATTGGTTAGGAATCATAAAGGTCTTGTTGATCTAGTAATATAGGTTTTGGGTATGGTAGGAGATCAACTTAGGAACACAAGGCTACACCTTCTTTGAACTTCTACATCTTACTTTTATCATGCTTCACTTATTGGACACTTTTTTTCACTTTACTACTTTGCGTACCTTTGCTTTTTCTAGGCTTTCCTACTTTACTCTTTTTCTCTTCTTCTACAACCCCTTTTTTATAGATAAAACCCTTCTTTTCTTTATGGGATCATTTCTTTATTCAAATCCCAAAAACTTCACTTTCTTAAGATTATAGGGACCTTCTTAAGACTTCATGGCCAAACTCTACTTGTTTCTCTTTCCATCACCCCTAACTTAGGATTTTAGCCTTATTTGTATTCTCAAGTTTAAGGAAGATAGAGTTTAAGAGTGGATGAATAGATGGGTCATGACTTGTAATGTATTGGCCAAAGAAAGGTGCAAAGGCTCGAATAGTGTGCCTAAGGGTAACTCTTATGTATTCGTAGACTCTTTAGGCTAAAGTGGACTTCCAAAATCACAAGATGGTCTATGATCATTTTACCAACCAAGCACAGTCAAAGATTATCTTTGAAAGACTAAGAGGGAGAGTTCTAGTTAGTACAAGTACACAAAATATAGAGATAATTAACCTCAAACATATGGCATGAAAATGTCATAAAGGGGATTCAATTGATCTACCCACTTGAGAAAAAGATGGAGTATTTATTGTTTCTCTGAAGCCAACTTTTGGAGCCATAGGAAGAGCAAAAAATTTCTTCACAAAATTGCTCAATCCCATGCCTTTGAATATTTCAAAATTTTCAGTTTGTTGTTCACTTTTGCATCTTCACCACATATGATTTGCTAATTATGGTAACAATTAAAGTTGTCATCTTATGTTAAAGTTTAAAGTATAGGAGAACCACCATATAGTTACTCTGACTTTACCAATGGATCTTAATACAACCCTAAATTAGCATGCTATACATACTCAGACTTCCCTTGCAATCTAAGGATGTGATGCCACGGGTTGTCAGACTTTCCCTGCACCTATGGTTGGAAACCCAATCATGAAGAAAAATCTCGTCTAATGAGATTTATACTGAAATAGCCAACTCACAAAAAATAGTTGATTCATGTGAATATGAACACCATCAGAGTGCCCAAATATTATAACCCAAATAAGGATCATGATAAAATTGTCAAAAAGAATAGAAAAGTACACTGCAATATAAATAATACAATCCTAAATGAAATTAATAAGGAACCACCCACAACAGAAAAGGTCGTAGTATCCCTACTGCATAAATAATCAAAGCTAACAAAGAGATAAGGATACTTTTTGGAACTTTATCAAAGGCTACTATTCTTTTCAGACTTTGCAGCATCACCAACTATCTTGAGATTAGACCATTCTTACATGAAAGAACATGATCAAGAGTGTGAGGAAATTAGAGAGATAGCTGATGAATCAACTAGATTTTCTTTCCATGATCATAGCTGATTGGCCGCGATTGCAAATAAGAGGGTAGCTACGATTGTGCCT
Source organism: Capsicum baccatum var. pendulum (assembly GCA_030864225.1). NCBI lineage: Eukaryota > Viridiplantae > Streptophyta > Magnoliopsida > Solanales > Solanaceae > Capsicum > Capsicum baccatum. The sequence goes on along the minus strand of CM061552.1, from coordinate 223,238,595 downwards.
GGGGACCGTAGCTGTGATAACCTAGATCATGTCTACCCCCTGATTTTTCCTTATTCAACATTTTTATTAACTTGAAGCTTAATACTTCTTAGATTGTCTTTCACCTCAAATTATACACACTTCTTTCTTTCTAAGCTTATGCAAAGCTCTCCATAGTGTCACACATGCATGAGTTATTCATGTATGAAAACTAACCATCAAAACTATTAAAATATAACAAAATGGATATAAGCCATACTCATGGAATATGTGGGTTGTCTCCCACATAGCGCCTTAGTTATTATCGTGGCACGACATTGGCATGTATAAATTCATCAAGGAGGGTCCATAGGACCCTACTTATCAAACTCTCTTTCGTTAATTAACTGACCAATAATGCTTTCCATTCTTTCATCTATTTTTCTATTAGACTTTGGGACAAGCTTTCTTTTGATCGAGCATTTGGCAATTTTTCACTTAAGTCCTCCGTTATGTGCTCTTCCTTTATATTTTTACCCTCTACACACATCTCCAAGATTTGATCATTATTTTTGAGGTTGGCGATTATGCTAATAGTGGATTTCCCCTTAGGTATAGTGTCTAGAAATAGGACGACTAGATCCATTTTATTTTCTAATTCTTTAATAGATAATGAATAGGATAACACTATTCTAGAGAGTGAAATAAAGTCCTTTTTTAATTCATGGACCATTTTGTACATTCTCTCAACTTTGTTCAAAATTTTCACAATGAGATCCTCTATTCTACCTCTTTCAGCGTCAATGGAGCTTGAATCTTTTTTATAATCCCAATAATGATAAGGTGTGAAAGAGAAATCTTCATGCTACCATTCTCTCCAAAATATACTATCAACCTAAATTATCCAACCTTGATTCCCACCTTGCCTATGTGGTTGGGTGGTAACCCACCGAGGGGTTGGCTAAATACCAAATTTCTTCATCATCCTATCCATGGACATTTAGTTGAGCAGCCATGACATACTTTATTAGGATCTCAAGTTGAGTTAGTATCTTTGCAAAGGTTTCCTCTTTCTCATCGCCCTGATTTTGTTGTTCCTTGCTATGGGCTTTAGTGAAGAGCTAGTCGAGATGTTGTAATCTCGGGTATGCCATTACAAATTTTGATCAGTTACCTCTTTTAAAATTTTTGTAGCCACATTTAAATGCAAGTTTAATAAAGTCCCTTCCGCCACATTATTTACCACCATTTGGTTCAAAGGCTTAAGTGCTCGATAGAATAGTTGAAGAAGTGTCTTCCCCAAAATCTTGTGGTTAGGGCGTTGGGCTAACTTTTGATGAAATCACTCTCACACTTTGTGTAGTGGTTCCCCACTCCTTTGTCTAAAATTAATAATTTCATTTCTTGGTTGATAGACCTTCGAGGGATGAGAGTATTGTTATTAGAAAATCCTTGAGAGTTCACTCCAAGAAGTGATTGAGTTTGTAGGGAGTCAGAGGAACAATAACAATACTTCAACCGTTAGTGAGATCGTGAATGGATGAAGCCGAAAGCCCTCTTGAGTGGTGCAAGGAATGTTAAATGGTGTTCACACCTCCAAAAATTCCTTAAGTGAACATATGGGTCTTTATGTGCTTGACCTACGTATAGTCCTTTTATTTACAACACATGAAGCATAGTAATAGTCACATGGAATATCCCGCCCCCATAATGAGGTGGGATACGGTTTTCACTCGCATCACCCCTATCATTTAAGTTGCTCTCTCCCCAAGTATCATCGAATGGTTCAACATTATTAGAGACTTCACTCATGGTTCTATTTATGCTAGAATTACCTACAAAAGATTCAAAAACAACAACAAAATTAAAGTGTGACACTCCGGATGCTCCAAAGTAACATAACACCATAAAAGTGAAATCTACACGTCATTCCCTAGCAATGGTCCTATTTTGGTAATGCTCAACTCACTCTTATAATTTAGGGGTGAGGCGGTCGTTGTCAAGTAACCCAATGTAAATTGGAGTCGAATCTCGAAGAATGAATGCTATTAACGTCAGACCTATAGGTATTCTAGTTACTATAAGGTCATCTGGAATACTAAGGAAAAGACATGTATAATTAAATGGGGGGATTTTTTTGGGAACCTTTTTAGTACTACCTTTGACAAGTAATCAATTAACGATATCTTTTTTTTGAATTCAAGGGTTGGAGGAATCTTGGGATCATTTATCCTAAGATGTGAAACATTTGGGATATTGTTGAATTAGTATGTAATTTAGTTGTTAATTGATGGATGGGATAAGTTGAAGGTCGGTGAGGTCAATTATTCAATAAAACACCAATTATTTTACTCATTGGATCTTTTGATCACCTAACCAGTTTGGAGGTTGTATAACCACCCAAAACAACAACTAAGCATCCCTATTTCTAGGATGATTCTCTTGAAATGAATTACAATCCCTAAATTCTTATTTCTAAGATTGAAAAGGGTAGTAACCCATAGGCTCAATTGTTTACTAATTCTTTGTCCCCTGATAACCCTTTTTTGAGGATGTTATAGGTTACCTAATATTTACCTAAGTCTTACTTTCGAGGATGACAAAAGGGTATCTATAACTTGGAGCTTTCACCCATCAAACCCATTTAAAAATTTGGAGTTTTCACCTATCAAATACCAAATCCTAAGATCAAGCAATAGTGAACCCCATACTAAACAACTAAAATCCATGCAAACACAACAATACCTATACAGAATCACATACTAATTCAACATAACCCCAACAATAAATTATTTAGCTATTCATGAAGAAAGTAAAGAGAAATATACCATATGGGTAATTCAAAGCATCCACTCTTCAACAAGAAACTAAGAAATTGATCCTCCAAAATTAATTACACACTTGCCTAAGAATAACATTTTAAGTCTTGGATTCCAAGATATATTATAAGCTGAGCTCCCTAAAGAGAAAGGGTTTTTTCCTTAAATATGGCTTGGGATGCGTCAAAGTGATTTTATAGATCTGGCCCTGGGCCCGTTCCTACAAAACCATGATTGCAGACATTTGTCCATAATTGAAACTTTGCAAATGCGATTTTGTGCTGCGATCATGCTGCTCTAACCATCTTGACAGACCGTGACCATGGATAGAGGACCGCGATCATGGTAATCGAGGATAATGTAGTCCAGGCCTTCATCTAGTCTCTTTCTTACTCCCTTCTTATCATTTTCATCTCTAATCCACATCTTTTGGCCGTCTCAACTTTATCCCTGCAAAGAGTGGATATTACTGTGTCTACCCATATATGTTGTCTCATTTATTCATTCTAAACGAGGTAATATGCATAAAAAATTAGTGCGAATGAGTGGTAAACTTACCACTCATCACCCGCCCTATGGACTTGTAATAATAGGCATCCTAAGTCCAAGTATGACCGAAGACCACCTTTATTATATAACCCAACCTCCAACTGCCAGCCTTGAGGTGGCTGAATTTTGAGCATATAACAAGATAGTGTACAACTTACATAAAGACTATTGGAATAAATCACAACTCTGACTGTCCCAATCGAGTCGAACCATACCATACCAATAATCCACCAATACCAAAAAAAAGGCCATAAACCAGGCCATAACAAAAGGTGTTCCAAAACATAATATGATTAATCCCAAAACGAAATAGGATGGAACAACCAACAATCTCATCCAATGAATTCAGCCCTTTAGCTTATTCCAATGCCAAGGATGATACCTACATCGATCTTGACTATTATAACCCATAAAAGTACCATAGAGCCTCTAAATATAAGAGTAATGAAAACTAATTGGGAAATGCCTCCAATCATAGCCAAAACCAATATCCAAAATAAAGTAAAAATTTCTAGAAATATCCATAACATGAAATAGAGCCTTTCAAAAGGATGGAAGCTCATCACTTCATTCCAAATATTTTCCCTGACCACGAGCATGATCTCATGGTATGGATAAAATAATGCCACTAATAAAATAGAGTAAAACCATCTAAATGTAAAAAAACCATACATATATATAACTATGTCTGGAAAAGTGACCGGTTTAGCAAGCCTTTAAAACCTTTACTTTGGTTATGTAGCTTTGCCATCCCAAACCACCTATGGGGTATATGCGTTTAGCTCTCCCTAACAAAAGGGCCTCAGTTCGTGTAGCCACACGACCAGGGAAGTATCCCAAGGGATGACTATTACATCTCCATATATAGTGTAACATCATGCACATGGTAAACAAGACTAACCTCTTATCGACAAATATGAGTTTCCATTTTTGGTCTCCTCGGGACCTCTACCTTCCATGACTTAGCTACACCTCCTACAATTATTGCCCAATTAAAGCCAATTTCTAAATAACTAAACCATTATCCATTTATTAACCAAGGACATTGATACTGGTATCGTCATACCAACCCTTACTTTCAAGTTTCACCCATAGCCAACCATATGTAGGTTTAAGGTGACTTTTAAATTCCCTTCCATTTACCATATTAAACCACTTGGGAGAATTCCATGTTTCCCACAAGCATAAAAAATAGTATTTTACAATTTCAAGCCATTTAAAGCATGCACAACCCCTTTACCAAGTTTAAAACATACAAGAGTTCTATTAAAAGTAGTCAATGGAATGAACATATCTTTATAATAATTCTTTCAAACACATTAGGGGCATAATATGTCCAAAACTAATTCCAATTACTGTTAAACCACTCCTTTTAAATTCAATAATCAAAAACAACCATTAATGCACATAAAAGCACAAACAAAACCATGGGAAACCATAACCAACCACTTAATATCAAAACCCCCAAAACATATTTGAAAACTAAAATCATACAATCAATGAAATCATGAAAACATTCATAAAAATACGCCTTTAGCTATAATTAAAAATGATGGAAAGGAATATGTCTTAAACCAAGATGATGCCAGAAAGAAACCACTAAGAAAAGCCCAAATATATCCTTTAGTTGAAACTCTAGCTTCCCTTTCCAAAAAGCTCTTGAGAGAATTATATAGTTATTAGGATGAGTTTTTAAGTATTAATAAATAGAATAATTGGGTAAATAATCTCCCAAGTAGGCTAGAAGTTGTGGGAACCTTTTAGTATAAGTAAGATAATATCAAAAATATCCCTACTTAAGTTGTACCAAAATCCCATCACAGGGATACAACTAACCCTCAGGAGTTATACCCTCACAATACAATTGGTATCCACCACTCGTATCCTAAACCTCTACCTTTGGACTAAACACTATCCAGTAAATGAGTTATCAACTAAGTTATACCCACCACATATGGTTTGTATCTATAACTCGTATCTCTTGCAGAATAAAATATAAGAAAGATTAAACACTGTCTACCATACGAGTTCCTGGTATGATTTTTACCCTATCATATGGCTTATGAGGAGCCACTCATACTTATATCCAACCTAAATGACAATGTCTAAGATTAAGTTATGAAACCAAATGATTTATAACCACCAATACGACTCGTACCCCTAAGTCGTATACATTCCAGTAATTGAAATCCATCCCGCCAACCAATATTGGTCAGTATAGGACAGGACCATACCTCCTACGCCCTAACATATGCTTCGTAATCATGAGTTGTATTAGGTCCATAGACAAAAATTCCAGGAAATTTTCTAAGGTTTTGAAACTAGGGTGTTTCATAAATATCCCATGAGTGCCTTAGTATGTTATGATGGTTAAGCTACACAATCCAGACTAAAGTTTTAAAATGCATGATAAGCCTTTTTTTCCTATCCTGGCGTGAGATTTATATATACGTATATATAAATATATATGTATATATATATGTATATACATTTGATCATCCAGATTTTGAATGATTTTTAATTATTGATCACGCTATTATGCTAACCTTATCCCTAATTTACATGCCAGTGTTCACCCCAGTAACCATATCTGGACATTGTATCCCCACACGATATAGGTACCATAGATATGTCTACCCATCTTGTATAAAGTTTAGTGGATTAACATAGTTTATCATTCATTATGGTGAAGTGATGATCTTTAATTCTTCAAAAAACTTAAACATTTCATCTATTATTATCATATATTAGAATATAGAGTTTTCATTATCATTACAATTATCATTGTTATATTTATCTATCAGAGTTGGGGACATATCTTGACCAAGACTAGTTTTTAGATCTTCTGTTAGAAGGATTTATTGGATTACTATAGTCGTGGGCGATGTTGGCCTGTTATTTTGGATAGTCGATGGTTATCGGTTATAGACATACACTTTTTTCTTTAAACTTATCTTGTTATATGTTGGGAATTCATCTAACATTTGGGATATTGTGTCATTTTGTTGAAGTCATAAGGATGGTCTTCAGTCCTCGATAAACTTGAGATACCCATTATGGTTAGGACCTAGTTTAGGCCGTGGTAAAGATAGTATTAGAGCCTAGATTTGGTGTCATTGGATGTTGACAAAGCCATATCAAGTAGTATCTTTTTTATTGGTGTGTAGTGTGCCACACCTATAGGGAAGAGGCTATAAGGAATTTATGAATATTTCTCTTTTTTATTATTCTATTTCGAGCTATAGAGTCTAATTTTTATGTGTTCGGTTTTTAGATCATGCCTCTAGAAGATCAGATCTTTTTGGACACTTTTCTATCCCGTATAAGGATAATATGGATGAATCTCATCCTACTTAAAGAGTTTAGACTCGGTTAAGGGTTGCTTCCTTTTATTACCTTGAAGGAGCTCCACCAATTCCCCTATCCCTCCTCAAGCAGCCTAGGTTAGCGAGTCTAATGCTGAGTTTTGCCAGTCTTTTTATTTAATTTCCTCCTACATTAAGAATATTGCTTTTATTGTTCCATCCTCTAAGGCCATTATAGTTGGCCAATTTATTAGGTTGGGTATTCCTATTTTCACTGGTTCTAAAATTTAGGAATATCCTCAAGGTTTCTTTGATGATATAGAAAAGATCTTCTGTGTGATATATGTTACTGATGTAGAGTGTGTAGAGTTTACAGCTTTTCAGTTGAAGGATGTAGCACACCAATGGTATAAAGAGTTAGAGAAGGTTAGGGTAGATGATTCTGAGTCTGCTTTGTTTGATGACTTCTCTAGTGCTTTTCATGATCACTTATTTCCTTAGGAGTTAAGGGAGGCAAAGGTTAAGGAATTCATGAGTTAGAAGCAATAAAGTCTGAGGGTAAAGAAGTATGCTTTGAATTTTAATCAGTTTTAGCATTATGCTCCTGAATTGGTGTCTAGCATAAGGGTTAGAACAAGGAAGTTTACCTTTAGGTTGTATCGTAAGTTGATTTTGGAGAGAAAGGTTGCCTTTTTGGGCAATTATATAGACATTATTAAAATTATGGTGCTTATGCAATGAGTAGAAGAGGAAAAGAAAAAGCTAGTGGAGATGAGTAAAAGTTAGAATAAGAATTTTTATATTAGAATTAGGGTAGAGGTCAATAATAGAGTGGTAGAAATGATGGTAAGTGATCTATAGAGAAGTGGGGAAATTTTACTTGTTGCTCTACGTCTAGTGCTACTTATCCAAAGCTATCGAGTGATCTTCATTCTCAAAAAGATAGTGAGTTTAGAGGACCAGGATCCTAGGATCAGACTCGTAGGGCTCATTTAGCTCCATCGTATCCTCTTTTTAGATTCTGTGATCACGTGCACCATAGTGTTTATAAAGAAGGGAGGATCAAATATTTTAAATGTGGTAAGATTGGTCATAAACAGAGGTATTGTCCTTCTAGGGATGATTCTAGGGAAAATAAAATTCTCGTTTCTACCTCATCAACTCCTACACCCAAAAGGTATTACTTCTGCTTCTGGCTCTGGCACTGGTCGAATTCATTTGTATGCTCTATTCAACCACAAGGATTAAGAGGTGTACCTTGACGTTGTTATTGGTATGCTCTAACTCTTCAATCATGATGTATATTATCTACTTTATCTCAGTTCTTCCCTCTATTATGTGACCCCTTATCTGGTTATCCATTTTAGTTTTAATTTAGAATATAGTTTGAACACCTTCTATGTAAGGTAGTGAATCTATTATAGCTAGAAGAGTCTATAGGGTTTTTTGATGTTGGTCTATGATAGAGAGCCCTTGGTTGACCTGACAGAGTTAGACATGTTAGACTTGGATGTGATTTTAGGGATGAATTGGTTGTGTTCATGCTATGCGTCTCTTGATTGTCAGCCTCAAAGGGCCAGATTCTATTTCCCTAATGAGTTGGTGATTGAATGGGAAAGGTATTTTCCTAGTACCTAAGTAATGGTTTATTTTATATATTTAAGCCTGGAAATTAGTTTCCAAAAGGTGCTTCTATTACTTAGTGCATGTTAGAATTCTAGATCTTAAGGTCTTTCTTTACAGTCTATCCTTGTGGTCTGTGAATTTCTCAATATGTGTTCGGATGATCTTCCTAGTATTCTGCCTAATAGGGAAATTAATTTTGGGATTGATCTTCTTTAGACACTCATCCTAATTTTATCCTCCCTTATAGAATTGGTTTGGCTGAGTTTAAAAAACTCAAGGAGCTATTGAAAGATCTTCTTCACAAGGGCTTTCTATTGTAATACCCCATATATTTCTAAGCTCAAAAATGAACCATTGTTCCTACACATGAAACATTCTATCCTGTGATTCATATTGGAGTACATAAATTAGGATGAGTATCCTAGTGATGATAGAGGTTATGATGTGTTAAGCATTTTCATAAGAGTCACTTAGAGTAAGCCAAGCTAAGAACTTTTGGATCCATCAAGTTTTAATGTGTGATTTCACATAGGTCATATTTGAATGATCATAACTTGGTTTATGGGTGTTATTTTAGAAGATTTGTACCCTTCAAATTGTAGAAAATTGAATAATATTCCATCGATACAAAATTTGCCTAAAATGGACATCCGATGAAGAAGTTATGGCGATTTAAAGTTTTAGCAGTGTCATTTCATTCTGTAGCATGTCGTACCATAAGAAAAAATGACGTTTGTCAATTTCCAGTGTCTCTCCATAATTTCACTGCATTTCGGGGAGTTTCCAGGTCATAAACGGGGGGAACGCGATATCTCTACATTATACCGGGGGCCCAAATCTGGTAATTTTTATAGAAATTAAATGATGCATCTAGAGGGGTATTTGGATCATCTTTCCACCCTTATATATATTCCATAAACACGAAATTAAGCCCTTATTTCACTAAAACATACTCTTTCTCTCAAAATCCTCTCAAGAATACATTAGGGTTTTCAATTGGGGATTCAAGTTCAAGCAAATTTCTCCATCAATCATAAAGAATCTTCCATCTAAGGTATGCATAGTGTTTTCTATGGATCTATTTCGTTCATAGAGCTCAAGAACCATGTTTTAAATATTATATTGTTATTTTCTTGTTGTGATATAACCATGTACATATTGATGATCGTTGTTTAAGTTTTAAGATGATATCTAAAGGTGTTTTCATGAAGTATATGTGTTCATTAGTTGAAATCCATGAACTTTATGTGGTTTAAAATGGAGATATTCATGAAAACAAACCTAAGTTGAAAGAGTGCATGCAAAGTATTTTATAAAAGGCCTAGGATGATAGAATTCATGTTCCATGATTTAATAGTGCTTAAATGACAAGTCCATGCTCTATGCTTTATTATTTCACTTGAATTCCACGGATTGATATGTGTCATTGTTGTGATATAGATAGAGCATGATATTGAAGCTATGCAAATATACACACATTGTATGAATTTCCCCTCTATACGTAAGATGTTGAGAACTATGCTTAGTGTGAAATCCCCTACTTATGATATGGTGAATTATGGACTCCATTTTATGATCAAGTCAGTTATGTGTTTCAGTTTCCTTCCATCGAGTCCTGGGGGTGCTAGTACCCAAAAAATATAGTTGTGTGCCTAGAGCCTTGTCACGTTGTCACGATAATCTCAGTCAAGCCATGATCTAAAGAACTCAGTCAGTCATGTGACTCAGGAAATCTCAGAAATCTCAATAAATTCTCAGATAGTAGTACTATTCCATCAGGAAGTTAGGTACTCAGTCCATGTACAGCCAGTTAAATCATGTTCAGTCTCTCTAAATGAGAGTAGAAGTTAGCACCGAGTGAACCAAAGGATGGGAACTCACCTGCCTGTTTAGGGTGTGATTCTTAGTAGTCATCCTTGTGTTCTAGAACTACGTAAACAGTGTAGGTTGAGACATATTAACCTACCAGGTTAGGGTTGATATGGTGTCTTAACCTATCAATTTAGTGTTCCCACCATTCTTATTCGAGTACCTGTCCGCTAAGGGTTACTCACAGCTGTCCTTACCAATGACGCGATATTGACACCCTTTCAGTCGGGGTAGAGATTGGACCCTAACCTTGATATATACATTATTAGGGCATGTCGATTAAGAAACTACCTCCTATAGTTTTAGTCCCAGTCTCAGTAAAAGAACTCAGATAGTTCTTCAGATTTTAGTGTACCAGGACTGTCAGTTACAGTCAATTCAATTACAGTACATAACTCTGGTAGTTCCATTAGATTCAGGACTGTAAGAAATAGTCATCCATGTTATTAAAATTTCAGTATCAGTCATGTTAGATAACAGTAAGCCATGTATTACCATACAGATCTAGATATTATGTATTTACGATTTTAATTACTTTGTAGGCATATTTTTATTCTTACGTTCATATCAGTCAGTCAGTTAGTATTTTTCATGCATGTAAACCCTTTTTCATTTAGCCTACCTCACTCGTATACTCAGTACTCACAGTTGTATTGACACATTTGTGCTATGGTTCTTTCTTTTATGTTACAACTTAGGTTCGAAGACACAAGTTCCAGATCAGCAGTAGCATTCCAGTCACATAGTTGCAGTGAGTTCTCATCTATTCGAGAATAATATTATTTTATTTCAGTTCAATTTTGCGAGAGGAAGTAAGTTGGATACATGTTCCTTCGACTACTTAATTCAGACAGTATTTAGAGGCTTTCAGGTTTAGTTCAGATTTTAGATTCAGCTTTTAGTTGTTTTGGATATTTGTTACCCTATATGGATGCTATTATTTATTAGATATTCTATCCAGTTTAACCTTATAACCAATTGTTCATGTTTTCCGCATTCTACAAGTATATTATGTAGTGTACAAGTATAGATATTAGTTATGGGTTAGGTTGTGGTCCCTTGGGGTCATAAGCCCTGTGTAGCATTTTGGTTTAGCAAATCGGGGCATTAAAAATATGGTATCAAAGCCTAAGGTTCAGTAGAGTCCTAGGAAGTTTGAAAGCCATATCTAGTAGAGTCTTGTGCATGGGTGTGTTGTACACCATATTTATGTGCAAAAGGCTATGAGATGTTTTAGGAACAGTTTCCCTTCTTTTAGTATTTATGTCGTGCCAATGAGCATAATCACAAGTCAATCTCTCAGTCTAATCCACTTCTTCTCTTTATTTTATAATATTCCTCCTAAGAGAAGAAATTAGTCATCCCCTCAGCCCGGAAAACCTTTGGGAGCTCATGTTTCTCATGCAGAGTTCGGGATCATATTTACCACTCTTGATTAATCAGTTGCTGCTTATAATAAATGGGCAACAGTTGTTCCAGCCAACCCAGTGGCAAACTCAACAGCAACTAGGTTTAGAGACTTTGATGTGTGAGCCGATGCTAACATATTTGAAGCTTTTAACTTTGAATAATTGCAAAGTCTTAAGAAAAATTTTGTTGTTTTTGATCATTTTTGTGTGTTAATTTAGATACAAGTGATCGAGGAAGAAACCAAAGTAAAAAAGACAAAAATAGTTGAAATCTAGTGGAAATAAGTTGAAATGCATCTGACGATCATTTTGAAGCGTCCTCATACATGGGACAGGCTGTCAAAGTCATTGTCAAGGTTAGACAAAATCTGAGAAGATAAGATGAACTGTGATGATGATTCAGAAAGGCCATTAAATATTTTACATCTCATCAAAATTGTCATTAACCAAAGGGCAGAGTATGCTAATTTCCTGTGAAGTGTAAGGCTAGTTTGCAAAAGCTATCATGAATTTTGACACGCCGTTAGGTTTGCCGTCTGAAGAGTAAGAATATAGCAATTCAATGGAACCTTTGAAGACATCTCGCACACGTCATCACACATCTGACATGCCATCAAGATCGTCGTTATCCAATCCAAAGAGAAAACTGAAACTTTAATTTTATTTCCTTATTTAGGGTTGACTATTTAGAGACTTATTTTATGATTTTTAAAGTGAGTCAGTCATTATCTATCAGACATTAACCTTGAGAAGAGAGGAACGTACACTGCTCTCTTTCATCAATTATTCTTCTTGTTTCTTATTAACTATTTTTGGTTTTCCACCTTATGATTAAATTGAAGGAACTACTTATTGTATTTTTTCATCCATTCATAAGTTTATCCTTAACAACTTGAATTCAGCTTGTTATTTTGTTCATCAAATAATGAGCGGCTAATTCCATTAGCAGGAGTTATGGGATCTATGGATTAGGGTTTGATATGATGCTAGGTGTTTAACGGATTCAAAGAGCAGTATAACATCTTGACATTCTGTTGTTTTAACTGAAATCTAGTGGTTGCAAACATTACATTATGCCTTAGGTTTTATTTACTTATGACGGAGAAAAATACTAGAGGTTGTGAATTATCAACAGGGACTCCGAAGCTACCAAACTTCTGTTTAATGATTGATGTCGTAACTGCATTAATCTACCTGAGATAACATCCTATTGGTAATAGATAAGTTATCTAAGTTTGAGAGAATTAGATAATAAATTGTCTGGTGAGGTCGAGAGATAAGTTAGAAAGTATTATAGTCAAGGATATTCTGTTGTGCCTATTATCTCCAAGAATCCCAAGAATTACCTAGTATTTGTTAATTCCCAATACCCATGGTGAACATAACTCTGGTTTCTCATTTATATTGATTACAACACTAAAATATAGAAAGTGAAAATTGACTCTCTGTAAAATTTCAACCCCCATATTCAGAAATAGTAAACTACCAGTAAAGTATCTTGTAAACAAATCGAAGTTCACACCCTATTCCCAGTGGGATTGGACCCCAACCTAGTTGTGTTTTATATTGATAACGATTGCTTACAACCATACAAAAGTGTAATTTAAGCGTTATCAAAAATGTCATAGTTGTTGTGTGAGCAGATGCTAACACATTTGAAGTTTTTAACTCAGAAAAAATGTGAAGTCTTAAGCAAATTTTGTTGTCTTTATGCAGATAAAAGTTATCGGGGAGGAAACGAAAGGAAAGAAGAATAAAACAGTTAAAATCTGGTGAAAATAAGCTGAAATGTATCTGACGATCATTTTAAAGTGTCGTCATACATGAGACAAGATGTCAAAGTGACCATCAAGATTGGATGGAATCTTAGAAGATTAGATGAACTGTGATGATGATTCGAAAGGGACATCTTACACACCATCAAGATTGTTGTTATCCAATCTGAAGAGAAAATTGAAACTTTAAGTTTATTTCCTTATTTAGGGTTGACTATTTAAAGACTTATTTTAGGGTTTTTAAAGTGAGTCAGTCATTATATATCAGACATTAACCTTGAGAAGAGAGGGACGTACATTGCTCTCTTTCATCAATTATTCTTCTTGTTTCTTATCAAGTATTTTTGGTTTTCCACCTTATGATTAAATTGAAAGAACTTGTATTTTTTCATCCATTCATTAGTTTATCCTTATCATCATGAATTTAGCTTGTTATTTCATTCATCAAATCATGAGCGGTTAATTCCATTAGCAAGAGTTATGGGATCTATGGATTAGGGTTTGATATGATGCTAGGTTTTTAACGGAACCAAAGAGTAGTAAAACATCTTGAAATTCTGTTATTTTACCTGAAATCTAGTGGTTGCAAACATTAGATTATGACTTAGGTTTTATTTACTTCTGACGGAGAAAAAGACTAGAGGTTGTGAATTATCAACAGAGACTCAGCAACTACCAACCTTTTGTTTTATTATTGATGTCGTAACTGCATTAATCAACCTGAGATAATATCCTATTGGAAATAGATAAGTTATCTAAGTTTGAGAGAATTAGATAATAAATTGTTTGGTGAGGTCGAGAGATAAGTTAGAAAGTATTATACTCAAGGATATTCTGTTGTTCCTACTTTCTCTAAGAATCCCAAGAAATATCTAGTATTTGTTAATTCCTAATACCATGGTGAACATAACTCTGGTTTCTCATTTATATTGATTACAACACTAAAATATAGAAAGTGAAAATTAACTCTCTGTGAAATTTCAACCCCCATATTCAGAAATAGTAAACTACCAGTAAAGTATTTTGTAAAAAAATCGAAGTTCACACCCTATTCCCAGTGGGATTGGACAACAACATAGTTGAGTTTTATATTGATAACGATTGCTTACACCCATACAAAAGTGTAATTTGAGCGTTATCAAATATGTCATAGTTGATGTGTGAACCGATGCTAACACATTTGAAGCTTTTAACTCAAAATAAATGTGTAGTGTTAAGCAACTTTTGTTGTCTTTGATCATTTTTGTATGTTAATGCAGATACAAGTTATCGGGGATGAAACGAAAGGAAAGAAGAATAAAACCGTTGAAATCTGGTGAAAATAAGCTGAAATGTATCTGACGATAATTTTAAAGTGTCTTCATACATGGGACAAGATGTCAAAGTCACCATCAAGATTAGATGGAACCTGAGAAGATTAGATGAACTATGATGATGATTCAGAAGGGCCATCAAAGATTTGACATCTCATCAAAATCATCGTCAACAAGGGGGCAGAGTATGATGATTTCTAGTGAAGTGTGACACGAATTGTCAAGCGCTGTCAGGAATTTAGAAACGCCGTCAGATTTGCAGTCTGAAGAGTCGGAAGATAACAACTCACTAAAACCTTTGACGACATCTCACATACGTCGTCAGACATCTTACACACCATCAAGATCATCGTTATCCAATCCAAAGAGAAAACTGAAACTTTAATTTTATTTCCTTATTTAGGGTTGACTATTTAGAGACTTATTTTATGATTTTTAAAGTGAGTCAGTCATTATCTATCAGACATTAACCTTGAGAAGAGAGGAACGTACACTGCTCTCTTTCATCAATTATTCTTCTTGTTTCTTATTAACTATTTTTGGTTTTCCACCTTATGATTAAATTGAAGGAACTACTTATTGTATTTTTTCATCCATTCATAAGTTTATCCTTAACAACTTGAATTCAGCTTGTTATTTTGTTCATCAAATAATGAGCAGCTAATTCCATTAGCAGGAGTTATGGGATCTATGGATTAGGGTTTGATATGATGCTAGGTGTTTAACGGATTCAAAGAGCAGTATAACATCTTGACATTCTGTTGTTTTAACTGAAATCTAGTGGTTGCAAACATTACATTATGCCTTAGGTTTTATTTACTTCTGACGGAGAAAAATACTAGAGGTTGTGAATTATCAACAGGGACTCCGAAGCTACCAAACTTCTGTTTGATGATTGATGTCGTAACTTCATTAATCTATCTGAGATAACATCCTATTGGTAATAGATAAGTTATCTAAGTTTGAGAGAATTAGATAATAAATTGTCTGGTGAGGTCGAGAGATAAGTTAGAAAGTATTATAGTCAAGGATATTCTGTTGTGCCTACTATCTCCAAGAATCCCTAGAATTACCTAGTATTTGTTAATTCCCAATACCCATGGTGAACATAACTCTGGTTTCTCATTTATATTGATTACAACACTAAAATATAGAAAGTAAAAATTGACTCTCTGTGAAATTTCAACCCCCATATTCAGAAATAGTAAACTACCAGTAAAGTATTTTGTAAACAAATCGAAGTTCACACCCTATTCTCAGTGGGATTCGACCCCAACCTAGTTGAGTTTTATATTGATAACGAATGCTTACACCCATACAAAAGTGTAATTTGAGCGTTATCAAAAATGTCAATGTTGTTGTGTGAGCCGATGCTAACATATTTGCAGCTTTTAACTCAGAAAAAATGTGAAGTCTTAAGCAACTTTTGTTGTCTTTGATCATTTTTGTATGTTAATGCAGATACAAGTTATCGGGGATGAAACAAAAGGAAAGAAGAATAAAACCGTTGAAATCTGGTGAAAATAACCTGAAATGTATCTGACGATCATTTTAAAGTGCCGTCATACATGGGACAAGATGTCAAAGTCACCATCAAGATTAGATAGAACCTTAGAAGATTAGATGAACTGTGATGATGATTCGAAAGGTTCATCAAAGATTTGACATCTCATCAAAATCATCGTCAATAAGGGGACAGAGTATGCTGATTTTTAGTGAAGTGTGACACCAATTTGCAAGCGCTGTCAGGAATTTTGACACGCCGTCACGTTTTCCGTCTAAAGAGTCGGAAGATAACAACTCACTAAAACCTTTGACGACATCTCACATACGTCGTCAGACATCGTACACACCATCAAGATCGTTGTTATCCAATCTGAAGAGAAAACTGAAACTTTAATTTTATTTCCTTATTTAGGGTTGACTATTTAAAGACTTATTTAAGGGTTTCTAAAGTGAGTCAGTCATTATATATCAAACATTAACCTTGAGAAGAGAGGGACATACATTGCTCTCTTTCATCAATTATTCTTCTTGTTTCTTATCAACTATTTTTGGTTTTCCACCTTGTGATTAAATTGAAAGAAATACTTGTATTTTTTCATCCATTCATTAGTTTATCCTTATCATCCTGAATTCATCTTGTTATTTCGTTCATCAAATCATGAGCGGTTAATCCCATTAGCAGGAGTTATGGGATCTATGGATTAGGGTTTGATATGATACTAGGTGTTTAACGGATTCAAAGAGTAGTAAAACATCTTGAAATTCTGTTATTTTACTTGAAATCTAGTGGTTGCAAACATTAGATTATGACTTAGGTTTTATTTACTTCTAACGGAGAAAAAGACTAGAGGTTGCGAATTATCAACAGAGACTCAGCAGCTACCAACCTTTTGTTTCATTATTAATGTCGTAACAGGATTAATCTACCTGAGATAATATCCTATTGGAAATAGATAAGTTATCTAAGTTTGAGAGAATTAGATAATAAATTGTTTAGTGAGGTCGAGAGGTAAGTCCGAAAGTATTATAGTCTAGGATATTTTGTTGTTCCTACTAACTCCAAGAATCCCAAGCATTACCTACTATTTATTAACTCCCAATATCCCTGTTGAACATAACTCTAGTTTCTCATTTATATTGATTACAACA
Organism: Capsicum baccatum var. pendulum; assembly: GCA_030864225.1. Classification (NCBI taxonomy): domain Eukaryota; kingdom Viridiplantae; phylum Streptophyta; class Magnoliopsida; order Solanales; family Solanaceae; genus Capsicum; species Capsicum baccatum. The sequence continues at coordinate 223,221,317 of CM061552.1, read as the reverse complement.
CTAAAATATAGAAAGTGAAAATTAACTCTTGGTGAAATTTAAACCCCCATCTTCAAAAATAGTAAACTACCAGTAAAGTATTTTGTATACAAATGAAAGTTTACACCCTATTCCTAGTGGTATTCGACCCCAACCTAGTTGGGTTTTATATTGACAACGATCGCTTACACCCATACAAAAGAATAATTTGAGCGTTATCAAAAATGGCATAGTTGATATGTTAGCCGATGCTAACACATTTGAATCTTTTAACTCAGCATAAAAGAAAAGCCTTAAGAAACTTTTATTGTTTTTGATCATTTTTGTATGTTAATGCAGATACAAGTTATCGGGGAGGAAATGAAAGAAAAGAAGAATAAAACAGTTGAAATCTGGTGGAAATAAGCTGAAATGTATCTGACGATCATTTTAAAGTGCCGTCATTCATGCGATAGGCTGTCAAAGTCACCATCAAGATTAGATAGAACCTGAGAAGATTAGATGAACTATGATGATGATTCGGAAGGGCCATCAAATATTTGACATCTCGTCAAAATCGTCGTCAACCAGGGGGCAGAGTATGCTGATTTCTAGTAAAGTGTGACACAAGTTTGCAAGCGCCGTCAAGAATTTCTACACACCGTTATGTTTGCCGTCTAAACACTCGGAAGATAACAATTCACTGAAACCTTTGATGAAATCTCTCAAATGTCGTCAGACATCTGAAGCGCCGTCAAGATTGTCGTCATCTAATCCGAAGAGAAAATGAAAACTTTACTTTTATTGTCTTATTTAGTGTAGATTATTTAAAGACTTGTTTTATGGTATTTAAAGTGAATCAGTCATTATCTATCAGACATTAACCCTGAGTAGAGAGGGACGTACATTTCTCTTTTTCATCAATTATTTTTCTTGTTTCTTATCAACTATTTTTGGTTTTCCACCTTGTGATTAAATTGAAGGAACTACTTGCTGTTTTTTTGTCATTTATTCATAAGTTTATCATTATCATCATAAATTCAACTTGTTATTTCGTTCATCAAATCATGAGCGGCTAATTCCATTAACCAGAGTTATGGGATCCATAGATTAGGGTTTGATATGATTCTAAGCGCTTAATGGATTTAAAGAGTAGTAGAACATCTTTAAATTCTATTGTTTTAACTGAAATTTACTGGCTGCAAACATTAGATTATGCCTTAGGTTTTATTTTCTTGTGACAGAGAAATAGAATAGAGGTCATGAATTATCAACAAGGACTCAGAAGATACCAACCTTTTGTTTAATGATTGATGCCGTAACTGGATTAATCTACCTGAGATAACATCCTATTGGAAATAGATAATTTATCTAAGTTCAAGAGAATTAGATAATAAATTGTTTGGTGAGGTCGATAGAGAAGTCAGAAAGTATCAGTCAAGGATATTCTGTTGTTTCTACTTACTCCAAGAATCCTAAGCATTACCTAGTATTTGTTAACTCCCAATACCCATGGTGAACATAACTCTGGTTTCTCATTTATATTGATTACAACACTAAAATATAGAAAGTGAAAATTGACTCTCTGTGAAATTTAAACCCCCACCTTCGGAAATAGTAAACTACCAGTAAAGCATTTCGTAAACAAATTGAAGTTCACACCCTATTCCCTATGCGATTCGACTCCAACCTAGTTTTGTTTTATATTGACAACAATCGCTTACACCCATACAAGAGTGTAATTTGAGTGTTATCAAAAATGGCTCCATTGCCGGGGAATACGGTTGTAGACTAAGAGTTTGTGCGCGAAACTTTTTTGATAGTTAAGTTTCCCTGATTTACATTTATTTTTTGTTTTTGTTTATTGTAGGTACTCTGTTGTTTATGCCAAACACAAAACGTTTAGGAGAACCACTATTACAAATCAATCTAGAACCTCAACTGATAGGAAGAATGGCTGAACAACAAGAAGCAGAAAGACTAGCTGCTATGGTTAGGACTCAGGTGACTGTCTGAAATTTGGGTCAATAAGCATGTCACCAGAATCCTGTTGTTGAAGACTTGGGTGATGAGGAATTTCTAAATCCTCAAAACCCAAGGCGGCTGAATAAGTCACTACACCAGTGCAACAAAACATCAACAGAAATCGTCCAGTCCGAGGAAGATATGGGCATAGCGTATACAATATGAGGATAATAAAGATGATGAAGGAATGGACGGAGCTGGTGCAACGGTTGATATAAGTCCTCCACCGTTGGCACCAGGAATAAAATTCAGCATAACAAGCACTATGGTCCAACTCCTGAATCTGAAAGTGTTATTTGTAGGCTTGCCTGGTGATGATACGAACATGCATTTGGTGAACTTCATCACTATTTTCAAATCCTTTGACAGTCCGAAAGTGAGCTAGAATGTGGTCAGGTTGAGATTGTTTCCTTTGATTCTATCTGGGGAGGCAACTATATGGTTGAATGAGTTAGAGCCTGATTCTGTAACCAACTGTAGATAGCAGAAAGATGCCTTCCTAGAATGATTTTTTCCACCCTCTAAAAGAGTATAGTTGAGGGTCAAAATTAGAAACTTCAGATAGCTTCTGACTGAAGAACTATATGAAACCTGGGAAAGATTTAAGAAGAAACTTGCACAATGTTCGATCCATAATATGACAGATTTGCACTTGATGGAGATTTTGTATAGAGATTTTAACTCTGAGACGAATCCTATTGTTGACAATGCTGCAGGTGGTTCGTTAATTAACCTCTTTTTTCTAGATGCTTCTGACATACTGAATAGAATGATCAAGCAGAGTTGGGATTGGCACACTAGGGATTCTGTAGTGGCTAGCCCGACTGTTGCTAGTGGTATTACTGTAGAGCAACATAGAAGGGATGAGGAGCGAGATCAGGACATGGACCACTTAAAGACGTAGATGGACTTGCTGGCCAAGAACTTGATATCCGGCAAGACTGAAATAGTCAAGGCTGTGGAATCTCAGGGTACTGTGCCTATAGGCGCTGATGCTGAGGCAAACTACGTGAGTAATCAGGGGGGTTTCCAAGGCAATTATCAAGGGAACCAAGGTCGAACTTTCTATGACAATCCTAATTATAAATATAGGGAGAAGGGACATTAGAGAAATAATAATGACAGGAGTAGTTTATATATTCCTCCTGGGAGTCGGGATGCTGCGACGTGTAGTTCTTGTAAGATGTCTTTGGAAGAAATGATGGAAAAGCTATTGAAGAGAGTTGAAGCTACCAACTAGGGGGTAACTACTATGAAAAGTGAATTTTCTACCCTCAGTCTGTTGGTTAGCTCACATTATGCTTCTATTAAGTAGTTGGAGCAACTGATTAGCCAATTGTCGGCTACTTTGAACCAAAGAAAAGCTGGTACTTTACCTAGTGATATTGTTCAGACCCACAGACTGATGGTTCTTCTTTGGAGATTACCAATCAAAGTGAAAAGATATTATCTGTCCCTTATATGGGCAAAGCTATAGAGAAGGAGTTAAATATTGATGAATCAGAAGGAATCAATCCAGTAGAGTCTGAGAAGATGGATAGTTTTGTTGATATTTCAAAGAAAGAATACGAAAAGAAAGGGGAAGTGGTATTGAAAGAAATGCCAAGACCACCACCTCTCTTTCCTCAGTGATTGAACAAAAAAGCAGACAACAAAAAATTTAGCAAGTTCATGGAAATAATGAAACAACTGACAGTGAATGTGCCATTGATGGAGGCACTTGAGCAAATGCCAAACTATGCTAAATTTAGTAAGGAATTGCTAACAAAAAAGCAGAAGGTAAGATGTGACCCAGTGGACAACATTCACCACTGTAGCGCTGTTTTTTCACAATCCTTAGTGTCGAAAAAGCCTGAACCTGGAGCATTTACCATACCGTACACAGTTGGGTCCATGAATTTTACCAAAGCTTTATGTGACTTAGGAGAAAGTATTAATCTAATGCCCCTTGATATCTACAAGAAGCTTATATTGGGAGAACCTACCCCCACAATGATGCATCTTATAATGGCAGACACGTCGGTGAAACAACCAGTTGGTATATTGTATGATGTGCCAGTGAAGGTTGATGACTTTATTTTGCCTATAGACTTCGTGATATTGGATTGTGATGTTAATTTTGAGGTACACATCATCTTGGGTAGACCATTATTAGCCACGGGAAGTGTATTGGTTGATATGGATCTCAATAAGCTAAATTTCAGGTATGGAAAAAGTGAGGCCAGATTTAAAATGCATCCTCCTATGAAGCGGTTGGAGGAGATCAATATCTTCTTGGTCATCGATGTATTCCAGGAAGATGGTAATAAGGTAGTGATACAGTATCTTGATGAAGTCTGAGTAGTCAAGATAATCAAGTCGTGCCGCAATGTTAAATTAGGGGTTGTTAAGGAGGAAACCCAATGTTTTAATTTTATTGCACTTGTGTTTTTAATTTTTGTAGCTAAGAGTTGTACAAAAGAGGTGAACTGGTTCCAGTCAGGTTGAGATGGTTGACGTCAATTTTGACGGGCTTTCACAAGTATGATAAGCCGTGAGAAAATGCGTCAAAATAATCAATTCAAAGCCATATTCTGTTAATGATGACGACAATTTTGAAGCACCGTCCAGTGTCTGGCGCTCCATCAAAAATGCCGTCAAATGAATTGAGCCCAGCTTGAAAATTTTGGGCTAACCCAGCCCAAAAATAGTTGTTCACATTCCCGCGTACTTTAGATATTTTCTCTTCCAGTTTTGGTTTTCTTTCCTTAGAGAGTTATTTCTCTTCCTTTTTCAAATTTAATACCTTCTAAGGAAAATTTTTAAGACTTTCCTTGTTGAAGCTTGAGTGTTAAGGCAAGAAATCCCCTCTCTCTCATCTCAGTCTTTTTTTACTTAAAATTCTAAGTTCAAAGGGGTGAGCTGAACCCATTAACATACTTCAAGCCCCTTCAAAAACTAGGGTTTGTAGGGATATGCGGTATAATCTCGTGGAAATCTCAGTAAAGAACATGACCTAAGTTGAAATTGAGAATAATGGTAGAAAAAAATCAAGTAAAACGAAGTTAGAAATTGTAATGTCGTCTGACAACAATTTTCACGGCCTTGCATCGGTGTGATGGCCATTAAAAAATACCATCAAAAGCTGAGTAATTTTGTAGATTCTGGATAAGGTTGATGATGCTTTTAAAGCGCCGTCAAACCTGGGAACTAAAAGCAGTGTTGATGTTAAACTGAGGTGATATTTCTTCTTTTCTTGTTTGATTAGGAGTACTAATTGTGGATTTCTACGTTGTACAGAATTGAGCATGGCACCGAAGAGGAAGAATCCAACCACACCAAAGAAAGCGGGTAAAGAGAGTGTACCTCGACAACTTGTCAATAAGGACTCTGATTATGAAGACGAGTATCCTTTTCTCAGATGGAAAAGAAAGAGGACTAGTCCAAAGACTCCGCCTCCAGCTAAGCCTATTGAGGTGGAAGATACTGATGATACTGAGGTGAAAACCTCATCTGAACAAACTTCGGAGCAAAACGGATCAGAACACACTGATCAGGGGTCTGAGAGCACTGAACAAAATGTTGAAACTGAAGATTCTAAGAGGCCTGTAGCTAAAGAAACTGAGTCTGAATCACCATCTTTGGATCAGCAAGGTGATAAGGATTCTCTCGTATGGGGAACTTTGGTGAAATGTAAAAAACCCGAGATTACGAACAATATGGGATGGGAAATCCCTGGGGATGAAATGATCTATTTGGATGGACTTCGCAGAACAGATCGATGAAGTGCTAGAAGGCCAATTCTAGAAAAGAAGAAGATTATCACTACAGGGTTGATCAGATGCCTTGACGTGATGCATAAACTCAAGTAGTATGGTATGTAGTGGAATAATAGGGGAAACGGTGTTTACTGTACTTCATTGGTCCGAGAGTTCTATGTAAACTACCAGGCTATGATGGAAAATATGTGCAAAGAAGGAGATAGAACTTTAGATATGCCTCTTCTGACCAATGTTGCAGTACATGGAGTGACGGTGGATATATCAGATGCCACCATATATAGGTTTCTTCATGGGCCAACCTTCATCCCACGAGCCACCTCACCTATATTCTATACCCGGTTGAAGCATCAGGAAAATTAGCGAAAGTGTCTAGCGACTCTCATAGATTATGGGAAACTGGAGTGGTTGAATAATCCGACAGAAAAGATTACCAAAGCTTTTCTAAATTTCGAGGAAAGATTTTGGTGGGGTTTAATACGTATTCATCTGATACCCACCGAGGGAGACAACATATTAAGGGATGATCGAGCAATATTGGTTGCAATCTTGATAGATAAAACCCCCTTGGACTTTGGAGGAATTATAGCGGAAGAGATCTGATTACTAGGTTATGTGAAACAGCTCATGTACCTGAGATTTTAGGTCTTGATAATGAGATACATGCCAAGAAGACTCACAACCCTGTCAGCAAAAATGAAATTTGGCCGGTCTTGCGACTTGATCAAGATGCAGTTGGTGCTGCAGATCCTCTAGTGTAACGCCCCGAATATCATCCCGAGATACCACATGGTGACCAAGGTTACACGTAGCCTCAAGCTAACCCTTTAAGCCAAAACACTACCCTTAGGTTCCAACACAACAACATACACGCTACGCTAAGGATATATATATAAATGCATATCATATCACATCACACATGGCACGGAATATCGTTAGACTGTACATATATGGAATGTCTATACACAAACCAACCCAACAATACACTAGTCTGACATAGCCTCTATACAGTAAAATCAACGAGCCATTGGGACCAACCCCCAACTGACTCAACAGAACAAAGGGATCACAAAATAACAACACCAAAACTAGCAACTTGGTCCTCGAACCATGAGGACTCACAACTGAAGGAACGTAGATGCGGCACTCGGATATCACTGTCGCGGCTGCGGCTGAGTACCTGAACCTACATCATGGTAATAATGTAGCCCATATAAAAATATATGGGTCAGCACAAGATACATATTGAGTATGTGGGCGCACATGCAAAATATAGATAATATCATAAATTTCATAAAAATGTACACACGGACCATAATGATACACCTAGCTTGAGTGACATTGAATCATGAAACTCATAACATCTTAGATAGGAAACGTAGGACAAAAACCTCATAAATTATTATAGATCATCAAAGGCAACTTGACTTACCACATCAAAACTTGGAGTGACACGGTATTTCAATAAACATGACTCTTATGAACAGGGGAGTTTCCTATAACCGACAACCCCACGTGAGCTACGTGGAATACCAACATTTGAAACCCCTGTTGGCGGGAGCGTCATACTCTTTCCCAGGGAGTACGACCTTAAAACTACAATAATCACAATCGGGCTCTCTGTCCAATAATATCATTATCAAACAACCCTACGGTGGCACATAGGTTTGGGGAAATACCAAATTTTCCTCTTGGTGCTAAGTACTACTCTCCGACAAGATCAGAACACATTATGAAATCCACCACAACATCAAAAGTGTCTATCATAAAGACCAAATCAAATCTATTTCTCATTTATCAAATCATATCAATTTGTGGATTCCTAACTCAACACATTTTAGCTCAAAACATTTTAATCTTCCTCAACATCAACCAGGTATCAATGCATTGAACCATAACCAACTCGACATTCGGAAAAGGATATCAAGACTACATATATAATATTTTCTACAATTTAACTCATCAAAACCATCCAAAAAATACCAAGACTCATTGCAACTTCAATATCAACATTTCTCAATTTACCATCCAAATCACATTTAAAGGTACTTGATACATCAACCCATAATAGGGATATAGAATTTCCAATATCAATTATAAATTCATAAAGGAAATAGTGGAATGATAGTATAAATCAAGGCTTAACAAATTAAATCATCATACTCTCATAATCAAATACTTTTTGGAAATAATTCCATCTCAACATCATACATATATCGGATGACATAATCCCATAGCTCATGGACAATTATACAAGATATAATACCATATTTCCAATTCATGGCAAAACATGTAAAATCTCATGTCAATGTAAGTCAACAAAAATACCGAGCACAAGATCGAAAGGATAATCTTTTTCAAAGCCCCACATACCTAAAAATGGAAGATGAATATGAAATTCCGACTTCGGAACTTTATTCACAAAAATAAAGGGTGCTTCTCGAAGCCCTTAACATGACCAACTCGACTCCCAAATCAATTTGAAATTTCTACGGTTCAATCAAGAGATATAGAAGGATGAAATTTGGAGTAGTAGGGTTGGGGTTTGATCCTTAGGAAATTTTGGAGAAAATGAGCTATTGAATGCTCTTAATGGACTTCAATCCATGGTTTACCCGGATGGATTGGAGTGGGAATGACGAAAATACCCTTAAAAATCAAATAATGTCAAATCTGTCCTTTGCTGAACTATTTTGATAGGCTCAAGTAGATCGACCATAATCTTTTCCTCCGATGGCCAAATTGGATGAAACCAATTTCATTGGAAAGAGGACTTTCAGAGCTTTCTGTTGATATATACTAAATCATCCAGATAATTATGTACAAGAATTTATGATCGTTTGAAGTTGACCCTAAAATTCACCTGGCCTTAGTATTTTTTTCCTGCACATTTACTGTTCACCACTATTCACGATTAGATCAGAATGATCATAACTCATCGCTTGAGTGTCCATTTTGGATGATCCGCATATCATTGGAAATATTATTCGATGCTCTATGCGATGACGGGTCACATATGAAGAAATTACATACAGAAAAATTAGTAATCACGATAAAGAATAGAATTCAACAAATTTTTGTCTGAGATCTTAATGAAAATTTTTTTCGAGACATCACATCATCTCTCCCTTGGAAACATCCATCCTCGAATGTTGATAGGTAGGTCAAGAATACTATGAAAATGAGTATATAGAGAAAAATCATATTTCCCAAGCATATACTCCATTCTAGATTTTTTTGGATATCATAGAAAACACACAAGCTAAGATAAACATAGCAATAAGGATTAAATCAAAAGAGAACAATATCTTTGACATGCTCAGGATTCGTAGAAAAGAGGTGGGGATATTTGGCGTGCATATCCGCTTCGGCTTCGCAAGTAGCACTCTCCACGGATTGATTTTGCCAAAGCAGTTTAACCGAAGGAACTTCCTTGTTTCATAGCCTACCAACTTGAAAGTCAAAAACCTCAACCGGAATCTCTTCATATGAAAGACTATCTTGAATACCCAAGCTTTTGGAAGGATCAATCATGACAAAATCACCAATAGACTTCTTAAGCATAGAAACATGGAAAACCGAATGGACATTTGATAACTCCGCAGGCAATTCAACCTTATACGCTACCTTCCCAATGTGATCCACAATCTTATAGGGACCAATGTAATGGGGAGTTAGTTTCCCTTTCTTCCCAAATCCCTTCACCCCTTTCATGGGTGAAACTTTCAAGTACACTAAATCACCAACATCAAATTAAAGGTCTTTCCTCCCTACATCTGCATATGATTTTTGATGACTTTGGGCAATTTTTAACCTTTCCCGAATTAACTTAACCTACTCCATGACCTCGAACACCTCATCTGGTCCAATCGCGGCAACCTCACCAACTTCAAACTAACCAATGGGTGACCTATACCTTCTACCATACAAATCTTCAAACGGGGCCATTCCAATAGTAGCATGAAAACTGTTATTGTAAGCAAACTCGATTAATGCTAAGTGTTCATCCCAACTACCTTTAAAATCAAGCACACAAACCCTCAACATATCTTCTAAAGTCTAAATGTTCCGCTCGGCCTGACCATCTATTTACCAATACAAAGCAGAACTTAAATGAATTTGGGTACCAAGACCCGTCTGGAAAGATTTCAAAAACTGAGAGGTAAACTGAGTACCTATGTCATAAATCATAGGCAAAGGGATTCCATGAAGTCTGAAGAGTTCTCGAATATATATTCTAGCATAATCTTCAGCTGGATACGATGAATGCAAAGGGAAGAAATGAGCTTATTTCATCACCCGATCTACGACAACCTAAATCGAATCATGATGGAAATTAGAAGGAGGCAAAACAACTATGATGTCCATATTCACTTCTTTCCACTTCCAAGTATGAATGCTAAACTCTTGCATCACACCACTAGGCCTTTGATGCTTTACTTTAACCTATTGACACGTTGAACACTTCGGCACAAATTCTGCTATGTTCCTCTTCATACGGTTCCACCAATAGATTTCCCGCAAATCATGGTACATCTTGGTAGCACCAGGATAGATGGAGTATCGCGTATCATGAGCTTCCACCATAATCCTCTGCTTTAAGTTATAAACATCAGAACACATAATCTTTCTCGGAGTTTCAAAATGCCATCTCCCCCTTGGGAGAAAACCACCACCTTTTGGTCTTTAACTGACTCTTTTAACCTGACCAAGCTAGGATCCCTGTCTTGCTTCTCCTTCACTTCCAAAACTAAAGAGGATTCAGAACCGCTTTGCACTCCTATACTACCCTCAGCATTACAAAAAAACTAACCCCCAATCTAGCCAAACAATGTACCTCCTGGGCCAACTCTTTATTACCAATCTCCACATCTACTACGCTACCCATGGATTTCTGACTAAGGGCATCTGCTACTACATTGTCCTTGCCCGGATGATATAACACACTCATATCATATTCTTTCAATAGTTCAAACCATCTTCCGTGCCTAAGATTCAACTCCTTCTAGGTGAATAAATACTGTAAGGTCTTATGGTCCGTGAAGATGTCGACATGGACAGCATAAAAATAATGTCTCCAGATTTTCAAATCAAAAACCATGGCAGCTAATTCAAGGTCATAGGTAGGATAATTCTTCTCATGAGGATTTAGCTACCTGGAAGCATAAGCTATAACCTTACCTTTTCCATCAAAACACAACCCAAACTAACTCTGGAAGCATCGCAATAGACCACAAAACCATCAACACTATCAGACAAAGTCAACACAGGGGCTGAAGTGAGTCGAGTCTTCAACTCCTGAAAACTCTTCTCGCAAGATTGAGACCATAGGAACTTCACTTTCTTTTGGGTCAAATGGGTCATAGGAGATGTAATAGATGAAAACCCTTCAACAAAACGACGATAATAACTAGCTAGACCCAATAAACCTTGGATATAAAAAGGATAAATAGGTCTAGGCCAAGTTTTTATAGCCTCTATCTTTTGAGGATCAACTCTAATACCTTCGAAAGAAACAACATGACCTAAGAAGGCTACAGAGTTCAGCCAAAACTCACACTTACTGAACTTAACATACACCCAATTAGTTCGAAGAGCTTCCAACATCAGGAGTAAATAAGAATATCATCAAGGAATGCTATTACAAATAAATCCAGGCATGGTTGGAATACATGGTTCATAAGATCCATGAAATCCACTAGAGCATTAGTTAACTCAAAAGACATCACTAGAAATTCAAAATGACCATAACGGGTTCAGAAGGCTGTCTTAGGGATATCACATTCACTAACCTTAAGTTGGTGATAACCGGATCTGAGGTCTATCTTTAAAAAGTAGCTCGCACCTTGCAATTGATCAAATAAATCATCAATTTGAGGAAGAAGATATTTATTCTTGATAGTAACCCTATTAAACTGCGGGTAATCAATACATATCCGTAAAGAACCATCTTTTTTACACACAAACAGGATAGGTGTACCCTACGGGGACACACTAGGTTTGATAAAGCTTTTGACTAAAATATCTTTCAATTGCTGCTTCAACTCTTTAAGTTTTATGGGAGCCATGCGATACGGAGGAATAAAAATAGGCTGAGTATTGGGAAGAAGGTCAATCCCGAACTCTATTACTCTATCAAGAGGTACTCCAGGGAGATCTTCCAGAAAGATATTAAGAAACTCATTGATAACATTAATTAACTGAATGGTTGGGGTTTCAAACTTAGTGTCTGTAACCCGAACCAAATAGTGGATGCTACCCTTAGAAATCAACTTTTTCGTTTTGAGATAGGATATGAAACGACCCTTAGGAATCATAGAACTCCCAGACCATTCGAGGAAAGGTTCATCAGGAATCTGAAACTTGACCACACGAGCACGACAATAAATAGGCGCATAGCATGAGTAAAGCCAATCCATACCCAAAATGATATCAAAGTCAACCATATCTAGCTCAGTCAAATCAGCTTACATAACCCGATGAAAGACAGTAATGGGACATTTCTTATACACCCGTTTAGCAATGACAGACTCTCCTACCGGAGTAGAAACCAAAATAGGCTCAAAAATTAGTTCAAGATCCATTTCAAAATTTATAGCAACCAGAGGTGTCACATAAGAAAAACTCAAACTGGGGTCCATCAACATATAGACATCAAAATAGAAAACACGGAGCATACTAGTGACAATATCAGGAGTCCTCCTGCTCTCGATAAGGTGGTATAGCATAGAAATGATTTTAGTATTGATCGCCAGCAGTACTAGATGAAGCACCCTGAGGAGGAACTGGACGGTCTACGGGAGATGGGGCACTGGTAGCCTGACTCTGGGGACGGGCATCACAACTCCACTGTCTGGCATACGGGCAGTCTCTAAGTATGTGGCCCAACTTGCAACAACCAAAACAACTCCACTGCCCCATATAACACTCCCAAAAATGGTCTTTACCATACTTAGCACACGAAGGAGGATGGGGCCGGTTGCTTCCACTGTCCTGAGACCTGGAAGGTCCCGACCAATTCTTGAGCTCCTGGCTGCCCCAATATACGGGAGCACTAGCTGAGGAAGGCGCAGGTATAAATGGACATCTCAAAAACTGAGGGAGACTTCCTCCAAAGAATCTAGTCTGACCAGACCCCTATTGCTCTGATTTGACTCTCTTAATCCCTCTTACTCTTTCTCTTTCCTTTATCTTGTCTGACTAAATCTGTTAGGCGTGAATCATTAACCTAGGAAAATCAATCTCCCAATCTACTAACATTCTTTCACCATGTAACTTGACACCCCAATTAGAAACTTTCTCAAACTAGTCCTCGAGTCAACCATCATAGTGGGAGCGTACTTCGATAGCTGATTAAACTTAAGACAATACTCCTTAACTGACATGGAGCCTTGTCTCAAATTCATAAACTCCTCTATATTAGCTTCCCGTAACTCAAGAGGAAAGAATCTATCCAAGAAAGTATCTTAGAACAATTGCCAAGTCACTGGAGCGGTATCTTTCTCTCTACCCTTATTCCACATCTGCACCCAGTCATAGGCAACATCCTTCTACCGATAAGAAGCCAGCTCCACACTTTCTTTCTCGATCACGTGCATAATCTGTGTAATTTTATTTATTTCATCAACATATATCTGCGGGTCCTCACCTACTCTCAACCTATGAAACACTAGTGGATTCATCCACATAAAGTCACGAATTAATGCTACTATCAAATTATTTTCCATTGGAGGTGGAGCGTTGGCTTGAGTATTGGCTGTAACTGCCTGGGCTAGCATCTGAAAATCTTCCCGAACGACATGGGATACCATCTCATGCAATGGATCAATGGGTTGAGGTTGTTTGTTATTTCCATGAGTTCAACGTGGAGGCATTTTATGTCATAAGAACGCATGAATTAACAGCAGAAGGAAACAGTTGTAAGCATGATAGACTCTTTTAGAAAGAAAGAAAGAAATGACTTTTCCTAGAATGCCCCACAGCCTCTTGATCTTAGGTGTGGCGCTCTACACACTGATGCTCAAGACTTTACGTAAAGCATCTTGTCAGACTCCCTAGGACTCTTAAAAATGTTAGGCTCAGATACCAAGTTTTTAAGCCCTAAAATATCATCCCGAGATGCCACACGGTGCCCAATGCTACACGTAGCCTCAAGCTAACCCTTTAAGCCAAAACTTTATCCTTGGGTTGCAACACAACAACATACTTACTATGCAAAGGATATATATATAAGTACATATCATATCACATCGTACATGACACGGAATATCATTAGACTGTACATATATGGAATGTCTATATACAAACTAACCCAACAATACACTAGTCTGACATAGCCTCTATACAGCAAAATCTATGAGCCACTGGGACAAACCCCCAACTGACTCAATAGACCAAAGGGATCACAAAACAACAGCACCAAAACTAGCAACTTGGTCCTCGAACCATGAGGACTCACCACTAAAGGGACGTAAATGCGGCACTCAGATATCACTATCGCAGCTGTGGTTGAGTACCAGAACCTACATCATGGTAAGAATGTAGCCCATAGAGAAATATGTGGGTCTGCACAAGATACATACTGAGTATGTGGGGTGCATTCAAAATTTATATAATATCATAAATTTTGTAAAAACACACATACAGACCATAATGACACACCAGGATTGAGTAACATTGAATCATGCAACTCATAACATCTTATATAGAAAATATAGGAGAAAAACCTCATATATCATTATAGATCATCATAGGCAACTTGACTTACCACATCAAAACTCAGAGTGACTCGGTATTTTAATAAACATGACTCTTATGGATAGGGGAGTTTTCTATAACCGACAGCCCCACGTAACCTATGTGGAATACCAACTGTTGAAACCCCCATTGGCGGGAGCGTCATACTCCTTGCTATAGAGTACGACCTTAAAACTATAATAATCATACTCGGGCTCTCTAGCCAATAATATCATCATCAAACAACCCTGCGGTGGCACATAAGTTTGGGGAAATACCAAATTTCCCTCTCGGTACTAAGCACTACTTTCTGACAAGCTCATAATGCTTTAGGAAATCCACCACAACATCACTAGGGTCTATCATAAAGACCAAATCAAATCTTTTTCCCGTTTATCAAATCATACCAATTTGTGGATTCCTAACTCAACACATTTTATCTCAAACATTTTAATCTTCCTCAACATCATCAAGGTATCAATGCATTGAACCATAACTGACTCGACATTTGGAAAAGGATATGAAGACACCATGCATAATATTTTTAACAATTTAATTCATCAAAACCATCCAGAAAATACAAAGACTCATTGCAACTTTAATATCAACATTTCTCAATTTTCTATCCAAATCTGATTTAAAGGTACTTAAGACATCAACCCATAGTAGGGATATAGAATTTCCAATATCTATTATAAATTCATAATAAGGAAATAGAGGAATGATAGTATAAATCAAGGCTTAACAAATTAAATCATCATACTCTCATAATCAAATTCTTTTTGGACATAATTCCATCTCAACATCATACACATATCGGATGACATAATCCCATAGCTCATGGACAATAATATAAAATATAAAATGATATTTTTAATTCATGGTAAAATATGTAAAATCTCATGTTAATGTAATTCAACAAAAATACCAGGCACAAGATCGAAAAGATAATCTTGTTCAAAGCCCCACATACCTAAAAATGGAAGATGGATATGAACTTCTGAATCCAGAAATTTATTCACGAAAATAAAGAGTTCTTCTCGAAGCCTTTAACATGATGAACTCGAATTCCAAATCAATTTGAAATTTCTATGGTTTAATCAAGAGACATAGAAGGATGAAATTTGGAGTAGTAGGGTTGGGGTTTGAGCCTTAGGAAATTTTAGAGAAAAATGAGCTATTGAATGCTCTTAATGAAGTTAAATCTTCGGTTTACCCTGATGGATTAGAGTGGGAATGACCAAAATACCCTTAAAAATAAAATAATGTCAAATTTGTCCTTTAGTGGAACGTTTTGATTGGCTGAAGTAGATTGACCATAACATTTTTCTCCGATGTCCAAATTGGATGAAACCAATTTCATAGGAAAGAGGACTTTCAGATCTTTCTGTTGATCTATAGAATCTCACCTAGATCATTATATTCAAGGAATTGTGATCATTTGAAGTTGACCCTAAAATTCACCTGGCCTGTTCACCACTATTCATAGTTAGATTGGAATGATGATAACTCATCTCTCGAGTGTCCATTTTGGATGATCCACATATCATTGGAAATTTTATTTAATGCTATATATGATAACGGGTCACATATATAGAAATTCCATAGAAAAAAATTATTAATCATTATAAAGAACAGAATTCAACATATTTTTGTCTGAGATCTTAACAAAAAAATCTTTCGGGGCATCACATCCAGTCACTGAGACTGTTGGAGCACCAGATGTAAGGGTGAAAAGCACTGAAACTGTACCACCACCACCACCACCACCAGCACATTCAGCTCAGGCAGGTTCAGTGCCTCGAAGTGAGCCGACTGCTTCAGTTCCTCCAAAAGCAACAAGGTCGGTATTCCAGCCGATTGATATCAGGATGGTGGATAGGTAAGCAAAATGGTGCGAGGTGAAAATATAGGCCTTCGCCAAATAATTTGCTGCTACTATAGATAAAAGAGTCAAAGCTGCACTCGATGCTGCACTAGAACCTTTTATGACCTTGCCTGGGTGGGTGACAGATCTTAAGAATAGATTCGATGCTTGGGTAAGAGACATGACTGATTCTGATCTCATTACTTTCAGGGCTGCATTGGACAAGGTAAAGGCTAAGGTTGGGATGCAGCAAAAACACCAAATTATGGTGCCAATAGGATCAGCCATGCATGATGTAGATGAAGACATTACTATACTTGATCTTACTGCGGATTCCCTGAAGAAAAAGAAGAAAAAGGGGGAAAAGAAAGGCAAAATCAAAAAAGATGAGCCTGATAGTGAAGAAGAGAGAAAGTCTAAAAAGAAAGCAAAGAAGAAGGCAAAGAATGAGAACTTGAAAAAAGCAATATTGGAGTCTCTGGTTGACACAGAGAAATGGAAAGCAGCCATCAGAGCTAGAGCTGGAGGTGCTTCATTGAGCCAGGCTCCAGCTACTACAAAGAGAAATGCTACGAGTGAGGAAAAGAAAGCTGATGATGCGATGGTAGGGTCGGAGACTTAGGACCCACAGGCTTGACTATTTTTAGGTATATACTAACCCTTGGTGCTTTTTATTTCTTGATTGTAAGTTGAGGGTATAGGAAAACTATTATTGTAACACATTTTGTGGATAATTAGGAGTAGTACAAATACTTGAGGCAGTTAGCTTATTTTGTGAATTTTGAGTAGCCTTCAGTGGTCTGATATGTTGTGAACTGTGTGAAGTGCATCTAGTGTGACCACTGTGTATTTGTTTGTGGCACTAGCATGGCAAATAAATAACCTGTAGAAAACAAATACATAAAATAGATGAGTAGTGATGTGTTATATACTTGTGTGCCATGTGCGTGTAAGGTCTTACTCAGTTCCCATTATGCGTTGAATCTAGAACTTTCCCAGTTACTCATGCCATAGTCATAGGATAGGTGTTTAGAAAAGGATCATAGGTCATTTTTGCATGTTAACCCATTTTAGCTTAAATGACCATCCAAATGTGAACAATATCCCTTGATCCCTTTTTGAGCCTAAATAGCCTAATTCTTTTTGGTATACTTTTCACCTTCCCATTACATTACAATGAACCTATTTTGGACTTGGTCCTCCTTGGACACTGTGCTCCTTGACTTAGGCAAATAGCCTAATTTGAGGGTGGCTACTATAGGGGTACATGATGCATTATAAGTATGAAGAAAGGTGCAATAAGAAAAATGAATAACAAGTTGGGTGCAGTGAAAAAGAAAATAGAAAAGAAAACTAAAAATAGTGATCTAATGCTTGAACAGACAGCTACCATCTTGAGAATACTTGACAAATAAAAGAGGGAAGAAAAGAAGGTCAAATGTTGAAAGCCCATGAGTTAATGTAGTACCAAGGAGGTGTAGTCACTATGAAATACCCTTGAATGTTATACCATCCCCTAGCCTACGTTACTAGCTTAGAAAATCCCTATAGTGATCCTAACTAACTTATCTGAAGACTTTGGTACTTACTATAAGGGCAAGCCTATGGCATTCGATGTGCAATGTTGGAACTTCATTCTGCGAGTGAGTGGTACATTCATACCTATGTCTATACATGTGAATCTGAGTCATAAAAGGATTTATTTATTGTAAGGGCACACCAAGTATGTTTCTATTAACTGCTTTGTTCAGGGAATGTAAGTTGGGTATGTGCTAAGTTGTTATTGCTGAGATTTTTTCCATATCTAGATGCTTGTGAGTTACATGGTTGTTTTCAAATATTAGACACATTTGATTTTATTTTATTGATCATGGATTGGTGCATATATTTTGAACTGATAAGAGTAGTTAGCTGCCAAAAAGTACTTAGTTTACTCCTAGATATAGTTTAGTTGCTTGAGGATAAGCAATTATTTAAGTTGAGGGTGTTGATGTGTAAGTCGATGCTAACACATTTGAAGCTTTTAACTCTAAATAATTGCAAAGTCTTAAGAAAGTTTTTTTTAATCGATTTGGTGTTTTAATGTAGATACAAGTGAACGGGGAGGAAACCAACGAAGAGAAGAATAAAACAGTTGAAATCTGGTGGAAATAAGCTGAACTGTTTTTGACAATCATTTTGAAGCGCCGTCATACATAGGAAAGGCTGTCAAAGTCACCGTCAAGATTAGAAATAACCTTAGATGATTAGATAAACTGTGATGATGATTCAAAAGGGCCGTCAAATATTTGACATCTCCTCAAAATTGTCGTCAGCCAAGGGGCAAAGTATGCTGATTTCTAGTGAAGTGTGATGCCTGTTTGCAAGTGCCATCAGGAATTTTGACACGCTGTCAGGTTTTCCGTCTAAAGATTTAGAGGATAACAATTAAGTGGAACCTTTGACGACATCTCGCTCAAATTATCAGACATCTGACATACCGTCAAGATCATCGTCGTCCAATTCGAAGAGAAAACTGAAACTTTAATTTTATTTCCTTATTTAGGGTTGACCATTTGAAAACTTTCTATAGGGTTTTGAAAGTGAATCGGTCATTATCTATCAGACATTAACCCTGAGAAGAGAGGGACGTACATTGCTCTCTTTTATCAATTATTTTTCTTATTTCTTATCAAAAATTTTTGGTTTTCCACCATGTGATTAAATTGAAGGAACTACTTGTTTTTTCATCCATTCATACGTTTATCCTTATCATCGTGAATTCAAATTTTTGTTTCATTCATCAAATCATGAGCGACTAATTCCATTAGCTGGAGTTATGGGATCCATGGATTAGGGTTTGATATGATGCTTGGTGTTTAACGGATTTAAATAGTAGTGGAACATCTTAAAATTCTGTTGTTTTAACTGAAATCTAGTGGTTGCAAACATTAGATTATGCCTTAGGTTTTATTTTCTTCTGACGGAGAAATATACTAGAGGTCGTGAATTATAAACAGGGACTCGAAAGCTACCAACCTTCAGTTTAATGATTGATGCCATAACTGGATAATCTACCTGTGATAACATCTTATTGAAAATAGATAAGTTATCTAAGTTCAGTAGAATTAGATAATAAATTGTTTGGTGAGGTCGAGAGATAAGTTTGGAAGAATCATAGTCAAGGATATTTTCCTGTTTCTACTTACTCTAAGAATCCCAAGCAGTACCTAGTATTTGTTAACTCCCAATACCAATGGTGAACATAACTCTGGTTTCTCACTTATATTGATTACAATACTAAAATTTATAAAGTGAAAATTGACTCTCTGTGAAATTTAAACCCCCACCTTTGAAAATAGTAAACTACCAGTAAAGCATTTCGTAAGCAAATCAAAGTTCACACCCTATTCCCTGTGGGATTCAACCTCAACCTAGTTGGGTTTTATATTGACAACGATCGTTTACACCCATACAAGAGTGTAATTCAAGTGTTATCAGACTTTACCCGAATGAACCCTCTATTTTTTTTCAACCTAAGTCTGATTAAGACCCTCAGGAATTTATTGACCAAGTCTAGAAGGTCATAGACATCATGGGAGTTACTTCTTGCCAGAGTGCCGAAAGGGTAGACGGTGTAGGTCCTATAGAGTAAGAGGAATTTGTCACAACTTTCTTAGATATATTCTTTCACCAAGAGCTAAGGTAGGCAAAATTTATTGATTTCATCTCAGGAAGGGAAATATGATGGTTAAAGAGTATTCTCTTAGATTTACACAGCTAGATAGATATGCCCCTCATGTGGTTGCAGAAAAAAGGGCTAAGATAAGAAAGTTTGTGTCAGGAGTGAATGATAGCATGGTAAATTAGTGTAGGTCTGTGATGATGAACAGTGATATGACTTTAGCTAGGCTGATAAACCATGCTTAGTAATTAGAGGAGAAAAATATTAGGACTAGGAAGAGCCAGAACAAGAGAGCAAGATCAGGCAGTTTCAGTTATGCTCAACCCAAATCTGAAGAAGGAAACCGTTCGCAGTTCCGTACTAAGATAGCAGTTCTAGCTCCTTCCTCCACTAGTGCCCTAGTGCTGAAATTTATAGACGGCAACAGAGATCGAGAACCAGGCTCTAAGTCTCAAGGAAGTGTCAGCAGTGCCCGAATTAATCACATTTGTCAAACTTGTGGTAAGAACCACAAAGGTACCTGTAGAGCTGGTAGTGATATTTGTTTTGATTGTGGAAACCCAGGCCACATGATTAGAGAGTGTCGCATTCAGGTCTACAGGGTCAGCAAAATTTTTCGACAGCGCAGTTCGATTTCCCAAATCAGCAGGGTGCCACTTCCAGTGCTACTAGTGGGCAACCCTCAAATAGACTCTATGCTCTTCAAACCCGACAGGATCAAGAAAATACTCCTGATGTCGTTACTGGTATTTTATATATTTTCCATGTTCATGGTTATGCATCCTTGTCTTTGGTTACTCCTTATATAGTAGGGGATTTTTGATTCAGTCACAAAATTACAGTAGATCCCTTTTTAGTTTGTACCACAGTGGGTAAAACCATCATATCTTGGTGAGTATACAGGAACTTTCCAATCATGATATTTTAGAAAGCCACATCAGCTAATTTAGTCGAGTTAGAGATGACTGATTTTGATGTCATTCTTGATATGGATTGGCTTCATTCCTGCTCTGCCACAGTGGACTGCAGATATAGGATAGTTCAATTTTAGTTACTGAATAATCCCGTCCTAGAGTGGAAGGGTAGTACTTCATCTTTCAAGGGTCAGCTTATTTCCTACCTTCGAGTAAGAAAAATGATTTCTAAGGGATATGTTTATTATCTCGTTCATGTTAAAGACTCTGGTTCCGAATCTCCTAGTTTTGAATTAATCCATGTAGTTAATGAATATTCAGATATTTTTCTTGAAGATCTTCCAGGCATTGCTCCCAAAAGGGAAACAGAGTTCGGCATTAATCTCAATACAGATACTCAGCCTATTTCTATTCTGCCATATAGAATGGCACCAGCAGACCTCAAAGAACTAAAGGATCAGTTGAAGGATCTCTTAGATAAGGGATTTATTAGACCCAAAATTTCCCCGTAGGGCACACAGTCTTATCCATGCACAAGAAAGATGGTTCTCTCAGGATGTGTATTGATTACCGGCAGCTCAACAAAGTTATGGCAAAGAACAAGTATCCTCTTTCTAGAATAGATGAATTGTTTGACGAACTTTAGGGTGCCATATATTTCTCCAATATAGACCACAGATTAGGATATCATCAGCTTAGAGTTAAAAAATGTGACATCCCAAAGTTAGTTTTCCGTACTCGGTATGGTCACTTTGAATTTCTAGTTATGTCTTTTCGTCTTACCAAGGACCCAACTACTTTTATAGATTTGATGAACCATGTTTTCAAGAAGTACATGGAAATATTCATCATAGTCTTCATAGATGATATATTTTTCTATTCCCGCACAGAGCGTGATCATTCAAACCATCTCAGAATTGTTTTTCAGACTTTGAGAGATCACTAGCTATTTGCCAAATTCAGTAAGTGTGAGTTTTTGCTAAGATCAGTAGCATTTCTTGGCTATATAATTTCCGATGATGGCATTAGAGTAGATCCTAAGAAGACCAAAGTAGTAAGATACTTGGCTCGCCCTGTCTCTCCATCAGATATTAGGAGTATCTTGGGATTGGCTGGCTATTATAGGAGGTTTGTTGAGGTATTTTATTATATTTCATACTACATGTCTAGATTAACTCAGACGAAGGTCAAGTTTTAGTGGTTAGATCCTTGCGGGAAGTGTTTTTAGGAATTAAAGACTTGACTCACCTCAACACCAGTCTTATCTCTTCCAGATGGTTCAAATGGATTCATAGTATACTATAATGCATCCAGAGTACACTAGGGTAGTGTCCTCATGAATTATAGTAAGGCCATAGCTACGCCTCCAGGCAGTTAAAGCCCCATGACAAGAATTATCCTACTCATGATCTTAAGTTAGCAGCCGTAGTATTTGCCTTCAAGATTTGAAGTCCTTATCTATATGGAGTTCATGTAGATGTCTTCACCGATCATAAGATTCTCCAATATGTGTTTTATCAGAAATATCTCAATCTTCGTTAGAGAAGGTGGTTAGAGCACATGAGAGATTATGACATGAGTGTCCTTTATCATCTAGGCAAGGCTAAAGTTGTGCCGACACTCTCAGTATACTCTCCATGGGTAGTGTTTCTCATATTGAGGATAGCAAGAAGAAAATAACTTAGGAAATCCATCAGCTTGCCAAACTAGGTATTTGCTTAGTCGATTCTTTAGAGGGTAGTGTATGTGTTTAGGATAGTTCAGATTCATCTCTAGTTTCCGAGGTAAAAGAAAAGCAAGATAGGGATCCTAGCCTTGTCAAGCTAGAGAGTTAGTTTAGAATTAGAAAGTAGTGGTTTTCTTCTAAGGGGGAGATGCTTTTATTCATTGTCTGGGTCATCTTTGTGTTCCAAGTGTAGATTATTTAAAGAAGTGAATTCTTGCAAAAAAATGGATGGTGCGCAATACTCTATACATCCAGGGAAACCTAAGATGTACCGCATCCTAGGGAGATCTATTGGTAGAGTGGGATGAAGAGAGATGTTGCAAAATTTGTGGCTAAGTGCCCTATATGTTAGCAGGTTAAGATAGAGCATCAGAAACCTAGTGGTTCCATATAGGAGTTCACTATTCCTACTTGGAAGTGGGAAGAAGTAAACATGGACTTCATGATAGGTTTGCCTCTAAATCGTCATCAACATGATTCTGTTTTGGTCATTGTAGATAGAATAACCAAGTTAGCATATTTCCTTCTAGTCCATACCTCTTATTCAGCCGAGGATTATGCCAAACTCTATATCAGGGAGTTGGTCAGATTACACGGTGTTCCATTATCTATGATCTCAGATAGAGGTACCCAGTTCACCTCTCACTTCTATAAAGCATTCCAAAAGGATTTTGGTACCCAAGTTCATGTCAGTACAGCTTTTCATCCTCAAATAGATGGTCAAGCAGAAAGGACCATACAGACTATTGAAGATAGGCTGAGGGCATGAGCAATTGATTTTAATGGAAGTTGGGATGACCACTTGCGTTTGATAGAGTTTGCATACAACAATAGCTATCATTACAGTATTAAAATGGCTCCGTTCAAAGCTCTCTTATAGGTGATATAGATCTCCAATCGGGTGGTTCAAAGTTAGTGAGGCCTCAGTCATAGGGCTTGACTTAGTATTCGACGCCTTAGAGAAAGTCAAGTTAATCAGAGAAAGACTTCGGGATGCTCAGAGCCAACAAAAGTTGTATGATGACATTCGTAGAAAGGATCTCAAGTTTGAGGTTGATGACTATGTCTATATAAATATCTTCCCATGAAGGGAGTGAAGTGGTTCGGCAAAAAGGGAAAGCTCAATTCCCGATATGTCGATCCCTTCTAGATTCTCAGTCGCTTAGGCAAGGTAGCTTATGTGCTCAAATTTCCATTAGATCTAGCCTCAGTTCATCCAGTATGTCATGTCTCTTTGCTCAAGAAGTGTATAGGTGATCTATCAGTCGTACTCGCTATTTAGAGAATTGATAGTCAAAACAGTGTCTTCTATAAGGAAATTCCAATTGAAATTCTAGACTATTAGACTTATAGACTAAGGAAAAAAGAAGTCCCTTTAGTCAAAGTTCTTTGGAGAAATCAGTCCATTGAGGGATATACATGGGAAGCCGAAGCAGTGTGTACCAAGTATCCTCACTTATTCTCCGCTAATCCAGATCAAGCTCAAGGTAACAGTGCTCCTTAAGCTTATTCATTTTCCCATTTAGTATTCTATACCACTTGGTATTCAGTTCATGCTCAAGTTTCATCACAACTCTGGTATCAAGTACCATTACATATTCAGTCATGCATTCATCAATCAGTCTAGTGTATAATCATGCATCAAATATGCATTCTCATTGGGAGAACTCATTTAATAGAAATCTCAGTTATGCATTCATGAATTAGTTACTCAAACATTAGATATGCATGCCCAGCATGATATATTTTGATTATCAGTAATGTCTATCATGATATCATGTTCCAGTAGTGTATGTCTTGAATATACTCTAGTTTACTATCTATCCTCACTTTAGTCAGTATCATTCGAGGATGAATGTTTCCAAGGGGGAGATATTGTAATACCCTATATATATCTAATCTTGAAAATGAACCATTGTTCCTACACATGAAACATCCTATCCTGTGATTCATATTGGAGTACACGAATTAGGATAAGTATCGTAGTGATAATATAGCTTATGTTGTGTTAAGCATGTTCATAAGAGTCTCTTAGAGTAAGCCAAGCTAAGAACTTTTGAATCCACCAAGTTTTCATGTGTGATTTCACATAGGTCATATTTGAACAAGCATAACTTAGTTTGCAGGTATTATTTTGGGAAATTCATACCCTCCAAATTGTAGAGAATTGAATTAGCTTTCCATCGATAACAAATTCCCCTAAAACAGACACCCAGTGTAGAAGTTATGGTAATTTAAAGTTTCAGCTACGTCATTTCAGTTAGTGGTGTGTCGCGCCATAGGACAAAATGATATTTATCAATTTATAGTGTCTCTCCGTAATTCCATCATGTCGCGGTGAGTTTCCAGGTCACAAACGGGGGGCAATGCGATATCTCCATGTTTTTCCAGGGGCTAAAATCGGGTACTTTTCATAGAAATTAAATGACCCATTTAGAGGGGTATTTGGGTCATTTTTCTACCCCTATATATATTCCATAAACATGGAATTAAGCTCTTATTTCAACTAAACATACTCTTTACCTCAAAATCCTCTCAAGAACACATTAGGGTTTTTAATTGGAGATCCAAGTTCAAGAAAATTTCTCCATCAATTATCAAGAATCTTCCATCTAAGGTATGCATAGTGTTCATCTATGGATCTATTTTGTTCATAGAGCTCAAGAACCATGTTTAAAATATTATATTGTGATTGTCTTGTTGTGATATTACCATGTACATGTTGATGATTGTTGTTTAAGTTTCAAGATGATATCTAAAGGTACTTTCATAAAGTATATGTGTTAGTTAGTTGATGTCCATGAACTTTATGTGGTTTAAAATGGGGAAATTCATGAAAACACACCTAAGATAAAACAATGCATGCCAAGTGTTTGATACAAGGCCTAGGATGATAGAATTCATGTCCCATGATTTAATAGTGCTTAAATGACAAGTCCATGCTCTATGCTTTATGATTTTACATGAATTCCATGTGATTGATATGCGTCATTGTTGTGATATGGATTGAGTATGATATTAAAGTTATACAATTATACATATGTTGTATGAATTTCCCTTCCATACGTAAGATGTTTAGAACTATGCTTAGTGTTTCATCCTCTACTTATGATATGGTGAATTGTGGACTTCATTTTATGATCAAGTCAGCTATGTGTTTCAATTTCCTTCCATCGAGTCCTGGGGGTGCATGTACCTGAAAAATATAGTTGTGTACCTAGAACCATGTCACATTATCACGATAATCTCATTTAATCCATGATCTATAGAACTCAATCAGTCATGTGACTTAGGAAATCTCAAAAATCTCATCATCTCAATAAATTCTGAGATAGTAGTACTATTCCATCAGTCAACGGAAGTCAGTTACTCAGTCCATGTATAGCCAGTAAAATCATGTCTAGTCTCTTTAGATGGGAGTATAAGTTAGCACCTAGTGAACCCAAGGATAGGAACTCACTTGACAGTTTAGGGTGTGATTCTTAGCAGTTATTCTTGTGTTCCAGAACTACGTAGCCAGTGTAGGTTAAGACATATTAACCTACCAGGTTAGGGATTATGATGCGGCCTAAACTGTTAGTTTAAGGTTCCCACCACTCTCATTCGAGTACCTTCCAGCTAAGGGTTACTTACAATTGTCCTTACCAGTGGCATGGTATTGACACCCTTCTAGTTGGGGAAGAGATTGGACCCCAACCTAGATATATGTGTTATTGAGGAATGTCGATTAAGCAACTACCTCCTGCAGTTTCAGTCCAAATATTAGTAAAAGAAATTAGATAGTTCTTCAGATTTTAGTATACCAGGACTGTCAGTTATAGTTAATTCAGTTATAGTACGAAACTCAGGTAGTTTCATCACATTCAGGACTGTCAGACACAGTCATCAATGTTATTAAAGTTTCAGTATCAGTCATGTTTGATAATAGTAAACTATGTATTAGCATACAGATCCAGATATCATGTATTCATGATTTTAGTTACTATGTATGCATGTTTGTAATCTTACGTTCATAGCAATCAGTCAGTTAGCATTGTTCATGCATGTAAACCCTTTTTCATTTATCCTACCTCACTCGTATATTCATCACTCCCAGTCATACTAAAGCATTTGCACTATGGTGCTTTCTTTCATGTTACACCATAGGTTTGGAGACACGAGTTCTAGATCAGCAGTAGTATTTCAGTCGTAGAGTTGCAGTGAGTACTCATCCATTTGAGGATGATATTATTTTATTTTATTTATTATTTTAGTTAAGTTTTGCTAGACGGAGTTAGTTGGATACATGTTCCTTTAACTCCTTAATTCAGATAGTATTTAGAGGCTTTCAGATTTAGTTCAGATTTTTGATTCGGCTTTCAATTGTTTTGGGTATTTGTTACCCTATATGGATTTTATTATTTATCAGATATTCTATTTAGTTGAACCTTATGGTATATTTTTCATGTTTTCCGTATTCTACAAGTATATTATGTAGTGTACAGGTACATATATCAATCATGGGTTAGCTTTTGGTCCCTTGAGGTCATAATCACTGTGTAGCATTCTGGTTGAACAAATCAGGGAGTTACATCTATGCTCTAGTGTGTCTCTATGGTGTTCTTCCATTTGTTTATTCATAAGAAAGATGGGTCCTTTCAAATTTGTATTGATTACCCCCATTTAAAAAAGGTGACCATGAAGAATAAGTATCCTCTTCTGAGGATTGGTGATCTATTCAATCAACTCAAAGGTGCTAAGTTCTTTTCTAATATTTATATTTTGTTGGGTTACCACTAGTTGAAGATTAGGGAAGTTGATATCCCTAACACGGCTTTTAGAACCTAGTATGGTCATTTTGAGTTCTTTGGTTTGACCAATGCCCTGGAAGAATTTATGAATCTTATGAATTGGGTTTTCCATCATTCTTGTATTTGTACATGGTTATATTTACTAATGTTATTTGGTGTATTCAAAGAGTTTGGCAAATCATGCTGATTACCTCCGTATTGTGTTGCAAACCCTTAAGAAGCAGGAGTTGTATGCTAAATTCTCTAAGTGTGAGTTTTTGTTAAATGCAGTGACTTATCTGGGTTATGTCATTTCTAGTGAAGGGATCATGGTAGATCCTCAAAAGGTTGTGGTGGTTAAGAAGTATCCTAGACCCACGACTCCAGTTGACATTTGGAGCTTCTTGGGTTTAGCCGGCTATTATAGAAGGTTTATTAAGAGTTTCTCATCTATTACTACCCCATTGACTAAGTTGACTCAAAAGAAGGTGAAATTCTTATGTTTTGATATTTGTGTGGACCGTTTAGAGAAGCTAAAGGATAAGTTGACTTCGACTCTGATTTTGACTCTACAAGAGTGTACTGATGGTTTTATTATCGATTGTGATTTGTCCCGGGTGGGACTGGGTTATTTGTTGATGTAACATGGCATGGTTTTTAATTATGCCTCTAGACAATTTAAAGTCTATGATAAGAATTACCCGACCCATGATTTGGAATTGTCAACTGTGGTGTTTGCATTAGAGATCTCGCTACATTATTTGTATGAGGTACATGTTGATATTTATTCTTATCATAAGATCCTGCAATACATGTTCACTTAGAAGGAGCTAAATCTTAGGAAGAGGAGATGACTTAAGTTGGTCAATAACTATGAAATATGCCTTCACTATTAACTAGGTAAAGCCAACATTAATGCTCTTAGTAAGTTATCCATGGGAAGCTTATCTCATGTAGATGAAAAAAACTGTGATTTGGTGAAGTATATTCACCATTTTTCTAATCTTGAAGTTCATCTATTATACTCTAAATATGGCAGTGTGATTTTTCAAGAGGCAGTGAAGTTATCTCTTGGTTATAAAGTAAAAAAGAAATAGATATTGGATACTATCTTAATGCAAATTAGGAATGATGTAGGTAGGTAGAAAGTGATGATTTTCCAGATCTGTGGTGATGGTATCTTGAGGTGTCAAGGTAGATTATGTGTTCCAAATATTGATGGGTTGCAAGGAATAAGTTTTGCCGAAACCCATGAGTTATGTTATACTATTCATTCTGGTTTGAAAAAAATGTATCATGATCTTAAGGAGATTTATTGATTGAATAATATAAAGAGAGATATGGACAATATTGTGGCTAAGTAAATGGTCTGTCAGCAAGTGAAGGTGGAGCACTTGAGGCCCAGTGGGTTGACTCAAGCGATTGAGATGCTGGTGTGGAAATGGGAGATAATTAATATGTATTTTGTTACCGATCTTCGACGGTCTCGCCAACAATTTGATTCTATTTGGGTCATCAAATATAGGATGACTAATTCTTCACAATTCTTTCCAGTGAGGACTAGTTTCTCTTTAGACGACTATGCCAAGTTGTTTATTGAGGAGGTCGTAAAGTTGCATGGTACTCTAATTTCCTTCTTATTTGATTAGGGTACTCAGTTCTCATGTCACTTTTTGAGGTAGTTCCAGTGAGGTATGGGGACTAAGGTGACCCTTAGTACTACTCTCCACCCATAAAATGATAGACAAGTGGAACAGACAGTTCAGGTCTCAGAAGTTATGCTTCGATCTTGTGTTTTTGAGTTTGGTAGAAGTTGGGTTGACCACGTGCCTTACATAGAATTCGCCTACAACAATAGTTATTACTATAGCATTGCTATGTCCCTGTTTGAGGCCTTATATGGTAAGAACTGTAGTTCCCCTATTTGATGGTTTGAGATCAGTGAAAATAAGTTATCTGGTCCTGATTTGGTTCACAAAGACATGGAGAAGGTGAAGGTGGTTAGTGATTGGGATTTCTTGAAGGTATTTCCCATGAAAGCAGTGATGCGGTATGGTAAGAAGGGAAAACTCAATCCCCTTTATCTTGGTCCTTTCTTGGTTTCGAAGAAGGTTGGTAACATTGCATATGAATTGGAGTTGCCTTCTAGTTTGTCTCTATTCATCTGCTGTTTTATGCTTTGATGTAGAGAAAGTTTGTGAGTGACCCTTCAACAGTTTTTTTCTTAGAAGAGGTGGGTATTCTGATTCCTTATTCTATGAGGAAGTTCTGGTCAATATTTTGGATTAGTATGAACATTAGTTCCGGCTAAGGATATGGCATAGGTAAAGGTTCATTGGAGGAACCAAAAGGTTGAAGAAGCTACTTTGGAAGCCGAGGACATAAAGTCCAAGTATACATTCTTGTTCTCAGTTATAGAAAATTGTTCTTGAGGTATGCATATTCCTTAGCACCTTTGTTTTTTGTGATTCTTAACGGTAAGAGTGGTTGCGTTTGGACTCAAATTGTGTTAATAAATGCCTTGTCCTGTTATTCGAAGACAAATGATCCAAAGGGTAGAGTATAAAATGCCTGAGTTTTTGGTCATTGAAAATTTTTAGAAATCTTATCCTCACTATACTGACTACGAATCTACTGACGAGTTTTAGGGAGCCTTGACGGGTCGTTGGACTTGAATCATAACCAAATCAGTAAATGTGTGAATAAGTTCTTCTCCAAGTATGAGTGGATCACTAAGAGTCATAAGGACTCTTTTTAAGTTTTTGGGTACGAATCGTAGGATGTATAGTGTTTACCCCAAAGGGGTTCTGTGTTGAATACGGCTGGAAGTGATGAGTCAAAGGGTCCCACTATGGGTCATGTTAGTTGAGTGTAGGGTCAACAGTTTAGGAATTCTTTCGAGACTATCTTGTCTACGACTTGTTGTGACGAGATGTTATGAGTCTATACAAGTTGTGTAGAAAATCATAATAACTGGTGACTAAATTACAATTTCAAATTGAGTGCACTTTGGACAAGTCCCTACTCACCCAATTACCACCCCACATTCACAAAGCACTTAAGAGGGTTTATATCTCATTCATAATGTACTCAATCACTTCCAAACCTCCCTTAAATTCTATCAAGCAGCCATACTTTGGGCTCCATGAATTAGGTCATCCAAGGGATCAAGGTTTGAATTCTTTTCATTAACCATTGTATTTCAGGCATGTTACAC
This sequence comes from Capsicum baccatum var. pendulum, assembly GCA_030864225.1. Lineage (NCBI taxonomy): Eukaryota > Viridiplantae > Streptophyta > Magnoliopsida > Solanales > Solanaceae > Capsicum > Capsicum baccatum. Next base: position 223,190,683 of record CM061552.1, on the reverse strand, counting down.
ATCCTTAGTTACTAATTTGTTAAAAACATAATTTTTAAAAGTGTTGTTCATGTGGTATTGATGTTGGTTTTAAAACATGGGTTATGGTTTTTGAATAGTTGTTGCTTTTGTGATGTTTCACGTTTTAACCTACATGGTTTGTGTTTGAATGGTGATTTTAAAATCAAATTGTTGCATGGGAACGATGAATAAATTAAGAGATTGTGATTTCTCCAAACTTGTGACTTTTGAAGTAGTTATGATCTGACCTCAACACAATAATGCTCAACTTTCATGTCAAATAAAGTGCAAGGCGGTCGTCGTCAATATATTTACCAAACTTTAGATTCAGGGTTGAGTCCACAAGGAACAATGTGACTGGCTATAAAATTAATTCCAAATGATAGATATAAGTTAAATTCAAACAAATGATACAAAAAGAAAAAATGGGGGAGATAGGTTCCTACACTAATGTATCTTTTTGGGTTTTTTCTTCTATAAATTTAGGGCTATGAATAATTATAGTTTTAACAATTATGCACAAATCTTGAGATTATGCATTACGAAGGAAGTGACATGTGGGAGTTAGTAATCAACATCAATTTAGTAAGTCAAATATTGTTAGGCTTGGTTATAGATTTTTCTGCTAGTCTTTCAACAAAACACCAAACTTTCATGCATTAATTCTTTTGAATACCTAATAGGTGTGTTCAATAATTTGTAACCACAACCTCAATCTAGGCATGCCTATTTCTAGGATGATACCCATGATATAATCAATCTCACATTCACCCTTATCTCTAAGATAGTGAAACTACACACATAATTGTCTATCATTGCTTTGGTTTCCACATCCCTCTTTCAAGGATGGCGTGGATTCCTACACTTCTCCCAAAACCCTTCTTTTAAATTTGTACTTGAGCTTTCTAGAGCTTGGAGATTTCACTCATCCAACCCATGTGGGTATTTGGGGCTTTCAATCATCAAATCCCAACCAAATTAGCATAAAAATTAATAAACCTACAAACATGAGTTGCTAAATAGAAACAAATCACTAACAACCCACACACACTTTAACCCCTATTCACACCTAACCCTATGAGGGAGATTTAGCTACACATAAGATAAATTAGAATATATATAATAATAATCTCCATTGAAATGAATAGTTGAAGATTTAAACGAATGTTATTTCAATGTATTCTTCACCCAAAATTTATACAATATTTTTTTCTCACAAAATGGAGGCTATGGAGTCAAGATTTAAAACCTAAAAAATTAGCGAATATAGAATATGATACATGATAGGGTTTGAGTTATTTTGTCAAAATTGGGGTCAGCCACGTGAATGTTTGGTTTTTTCCCTTGGGCTGATCTCTTCTGCTAAACCGTGATCGTGCAAATCTGGCTATGACTATGGGTAATTTCCGCTATCGCGGTTGAATAACTTTTGCTTGACTACCGCGATCGCGGTCAGCAGACCGTGACTACAGTACTTGAGGTCTTGCTTCTCCAAGTCTTTATCTTCACTTTTCTTGCTTCGTTTTCATCATTTTCAGCTTCCATCCACATCTTTTGATCTCCATAACTCGATGCCTGGAAAGAGTGGATATTAGTGCATTTTATCACTAATATGTCTCATTCATGCATTCATAACAAGGTAATGTGCAAAATTTTTTAGTGAGAATGAGTCATAAAATCACCACTAATCAACAACCCCAACTTAAAGCATTTTCTTGTCCACTAGCAACACTACCTCTTACCATGAGACAACAATTCTCCATGCCCAAACTTTATACCATAAATCTCATAATGAATTTAACCAGAGTTACTACCACAGGTAGCTCATTGCACATTGGCTAAGCTAATTTTACTACACCCTTGATCATAAGAGCGACATTTAAGGATACCTAGGAATTTACAGAGCAACTAAGCAACAAGAACCAATACTCTAGAGGTGGTTTTCTCTTGACCACATTTATCTATATTACTTTTCCTTATACTTCGAAGGCTGACAAATTCACCCACCCCAAGTTTTTTCACAAGCCAATCCTCACAAGAAAGAAAAATTCCACTCACCAAGCTACTAAAAATGCAACAAGGATTTTTAAGTGGACAAGTCTCTTCCTCACCAAAGAAATCTCCATGAAACAAGTTTCATACCATAGGCTTGCCCCTATTTTCAATTGCCACCACAAAGAAAGTAAATGTTTGGAGATCTCAATGGGCTTTTTAAGCTTGTAACGTAGGTTCAGGTTAGAGTAGGATATCATTCGGCAATAACTTGGCTACACCCTTACTTGAACATTTACATCACTCTTTTTCAATCCTCTTTTTTACTATAGGCCACTCTTCTTTGTTTTATGTCTTTTATCATGCCTACCTTTTATTTCATCTGTTAACCCAATTTTTGACATCTCTTTCTCTTTCACTTTCATGTAATTCATTCCTTTTTTTGGCTTTTTCATCTTCTAATTGGCTATTTTCAAAGTGTAGGTACATTAGGCATATAACTATATTTTCGTCTAACTAAACATACTTCCATCAATTTTTAGCATCCCCAACTTAGGATTTTAGACTAAAATTATATTTTCAAGTCCAAGGAGGCTATGCTTAAAAATATGAATAAAAAAATGGTTTACGAATTGTAATCTGTTTGCCAATGAAAAGTCAAAAGTATCAAAGTGGGTAACTAGGGATTATATTAATGCTTGGGTAGGCTTTTTAGGCTAGAGTGGGATTCCAAAATTCCAAAGGTGGCCTAAGATCATTTCTCCAACCAAATACAATAAAACATATCTTTGAAAGTCTAACAAGGAAAGTTTAAGATAACACAAGTGTAGAAGAGATAATTATCAAAAATCTCACCACAAGAGAGACAAAATGGAAGTATCTATTTCTATTCATAAGTCAAGATTTATAAAGCCACAAAAAGAGAAAAAGTTTTGTTACAAAATTACTAACGCCCATGCCCTTGATTTGGTTCTAAAAATTTTTGATGGATGGAGTTGTTCATTCTCCATATTTGCTAAAATATTGCCACAACCAAAGCCTTAGTCTCAAATTGAGGCTCAAAATGGGATATCTAGAAATTTTCTACTCATACTACTCCAATTGTGTACAAAGTAACCCCAACATTACAAAATCCAATGCAACAGGTACGCAAACTTCCCTTACATCTTTGACATTTATGCTATGAGTATTTAGAATTCCCGTACACCTATGTCGCAAAACTCAAATGCAATGCTAATCATGCATCACTAAAATCAATAATAAAATCTAAAGTACTAAGAGATAAATTAATACCTAAGAGAAAAGCATAATAATCCATAAAACATGGACATCAATCGGGTACCCCCAAAATATAGCATCCCAAAACACAATAAATACCACATCCAAAACCTTATCAAAAAACAGTAATCAAAGTAAATATCCGAAGGAACCCCTAACTATAAAAATGCAAGGTCATCACAGCAAGTGCAATAAAGAGAAATTAAAAGGGTCTCTCTGAATAATTATCACGAGTTACTCTCTCCTATTGACTCTGCATCCTCACCACCATCCTTAGTTTTTATTCACTTAGTAGGTGATTCGTCATCACTGTTAATCCTTAAATAAGGGAGTTTGGCATTAGACTTTATGGCCTTCCATAGATATTTCACCTCATTCTATATTTTTTGAAAAATTTATCTCTTTTTTTCTCTCTTCAACATCTTCTCATGTGATTCCTGGAGGTCCCTAGGAGATGCAGCCAAGGCCGAATAAGCTCTCTCTAGGATGGTAAATATAGCACCTCGTGTCTCCTATTCATTTTTATATTTCTCATAATATACAACGGACACATATGAATGATTCCTAGTGGATGGCTCCCCAGGTCCCTGAGGTAAACCTGCTAACATATCTCCAATTGCCCTAGCATCAACACCCAAGTCATCTAAATTCCAGTGATGGATGGCCTATAAGGTTAAGGATCATCAGTTACTAACTCGTTTGAGTTAGCTTTTTATTTCTTGTTGTGCGCAGGTGCACCTTTGATTTTTGTGCTCAACTTGCACGTCAAATTAAGTGAAAGGCATTCGTCGTCAATATATTTACCCAACTTTGGATTCGCGGTTGAATCCAAGAGGAATAATGTGTGTTATAATCAATTTAATTCAAAATGATAAATACTAGTTAAATTTAAATAAATGGTACAAATAGAAAAAATAGGGTAGATAGGTTCCTAAACTAATATTTCTTTTTTGTTTTACTAGTATAAATTTGGGGATATGAATAATTAGTGTTTTAAAAAATATGCAAGGATCTTAGGATTATGCATTACTAAGGGAGTGAGATGTGGGAGTTAGTAATCAACATTAATTTAGCAAGTCAAATATGGCTTGGCTAGGTTATAGATTTTGATGATAGTCTTTCGACAAAACACTAAACTTTTACCCATTGATTCTTTCAAATACCTAATATGTGTGTTCAACAATTTGTAACCACAACCTCAATCTAGGAATCCCTTTTTCTAGGATGATACCCATGTTATAATCAACCTCACATTCACCCTTATGTCTAAGATAGTGAAAATTTAGCAAACTACACACATAATTGTCTATCATTACTTTGGTTTACACATCCCTCTTTTGAGGATGATATGTATTCCTACAGTTCATCCAAAAACCTTATTTCAAATATAGCCTTAAGCTTTCTAGAGCTTAGAGCTTTCATTCATCAAAACTATAAGGGTATTTGACGCTTTCACTCATAAAATCCCAACAAAATTAGCATAGAAATTATAAAACCCATAAACATGAGCTACTTAATAGAAGCTAATCATTAAAAACCCACACACACTTTAATCCATATGCACACATAACCCCAAGAGGGAGATTTATCTACACATAAGATAAATAAGCATAGATGTACCCATAATATCCATTGAAATGAATTTTTGAAGATTTCAACGAATGTTACTTCAAAATTGGCTCTCCCTATAACGCCCTGAATTTGTACCCCAGACACTTTATGGTGCTCATAATCTTGAAGGACCACAAGCTAACCCATGATTGGTATATACTACAATAATTGAGTAATAATAGTATGATAATGCAGAATTTTGGCAAAATTTTTCCGTAAGGTTTAAAACTTTTAAAAAATATAGAATAATGAAAAATAAATATTGAAATATCCATCTAAAATACTCTAGTCTGAAAAATTCTAACTGTCTGATATTGGAGTTGATAGGACAACCCCCCAACTAACTCCAACTTTAAAACTACTGATAAATTAAAGTAATAACTTTGTCCTCAAAATATGAGGACTCACTAATAAGTCTGCTGCTGATAGGCTAGACTACTAAGTACGATCAGGAGCCCATGCGTCTGAAGCTATGATATAAGACATCATAGCACAAAGAAAAGTATGTTATAGTACTTTGAATATACTGGTATGCTAAGTGAGGTAGGCTGATATGCATAGGTTCATATGCCTGAATAATAACTGACTGAGTAACATGAACATAACTGAATGTGAGCACATACATGAATATTTAAACTATAGTTGAAGTCATGATAACAATGGATATTGAGTTCTGACTACTGATTTACTACTATATGAGTTTATTGATACTATTTTATTGATAACTGGGTGATTGTATCTGACAGTCCTAATTTTGTTAAACTGATCTGAGTTATATACTGAGCTAGTTAAATGTACCTAACAGTCATAAAACTATAGTACTGAACTGAGTTTAATACTAAGACTGAAACTGAAATTGTGGCAGGTAATCATCTAACCGATATTTCCCTTTTAGATTAAATTAGGGCCAAACCTAAAACCCCGGTTAGAAGGGTGTCAGTACCATGCCACTGGTAAAGAAAATTGGCGATGGGGTCAGTCCTAGTCTAACGAGTGACCCCTGAGATTAGTCCTAACTAGAGGGTGATCCCTAAGTGTGTCAGTCCTATATAATGGGTGACATCTCTTAACCAATGTTGGCTATGTCGTTCTTAAACTTTGGGATTTCTTCTAGGGATTTCAGTCCTATCTAATGAGTAATCCCCCATCCCTAGGTTTGCTATGTGCTGAATCATATTCCCAACTGAATAGACACTAAACTAGTCATTCTAACTGACTAAACTGGACTGAGTTCACTGAGTACTGAACTGATTACTGACTAAATTCTGTGAACTGACTGAGTTTACTGAGTTATGAACTGAATACTACTAAATTCTGAACTGAATACTGAACTGAGAGTAAATACTGAGTACTACTAAAACTATTTTGTAACTTCTATAGCTTTAGTAAACAGCTAGGTTTTGCAGGTATTAAATACTCCCAGGACTGGATAACATGAAAAGTAAAACACTGCATGAATTTAGTAGCATAATATTACTTGCTCACTAAGATGCATTAATTTAGACATTTTGTCAAACACTTGTTATACATGAACTTGTATACATGGTAATATTATATAATTTCATTACTTAACTCACATGAAAAATTCACCAAAACAATTGAAGAGCATAATTTATGCTCGCAATTGTAATACAACATGTAAGCATCATAATCAGAATCCCTACTTACAATTTCAAAGGGTTTTTTCACATGAAACCATACAACCAAACACACATGAAATTTATTTCTTGTGAACTTGTAATTAATCATGGATTCTAAACTAATTTAATATCATAGTTATGAACACAATAAAATTCAATCATGAAATTCATCAAAACTATTTAATTGTAGTTCAAAAAGTTTCTTGAACTCCAAGGGTGGAAGGAAACCCTTGGATGAACACTTAACATACCTTAATGCTTGAATTCTTGAAGATTGATAAAGTGTTCTTGAGGATTAATCTTGAAATTGATGTCCTAGGATTTTGTTCTTGAGAGAAATTTGAGAGAAAGAATAAATTATTCCCTAGGAATGACTTAATTTTGTGCTTTAGGGATGAATAGGTGTGGGAAAATAACCCAAATACCCCTCTGGACGCGGTTTTTAAAGATTGAAAATGTTCCCAATGACACATAGACCAACGTGATGCATCATTGGAATCAATGCGATGGCTAACACGCCGCGTCGAGTCCATATTTGTTCACTAGAATTTGTACGAGGAGATGGAGAAATATATTCATAGACACGATGGGAGATGCGGCGCGTTGAGATCTCATATATCCACTGGTTTGAGCTTTCAAATGTGTTTCAAACAAAATACAAAAAATTGAAAACATGTCCACGAACATCCACTGACATTCCTGATCATGATTCAACCTAAAAATCATTACTTTAAGGTCATGATGGTCATGAAATAGAGTGGGTAACCTATGAAGGATAAAATAATTCTACGTGTAAACACTTTGCTGAAATTTTTAAGTCTGGGACATGTTTTCAAGCTTAAACGAATTGAGTTAAGCTTAGAATTTTACGGTGTCTTAAAATATCTCCCCCTTGGGAATAGTCATCCTCGAATGAGAATGACTAAGTTAATAAACACTGATAGACTGAGCTTACATACTGAACATGTATATCTGATGCATAGAACACCTGACTGAAGCTACTGATAAGCTGAGTTTTCAAAAAAATGTGCTTATCTAATGTATGAGTACATGGTTGAACTGATTCATGAATGCATGACTAAATATTAAACGGTAATGGATACCAAGTTTATAACTGGAAATAAAAATGGACTAATCCAATCTAAGAAAGACTGTCACCTTAAGATGAGAATACTGATTAACCTGAGATCATTTATTAAACATGCATAAATGAGAACAAGATATCATAACTGAGACTAAAATGGGATACATGAACTGAATATATCATAAACTGAACTGAGCCCCTGAATACATGGCTTATGAATGAGATTGTAACTTAAGGGTCCACCTATAAGTACCCACTACTCTAAACTAGATACATTACATAAAAAGAAGATGGAGGGTTTAGGTCATGAAAGCTCAGGGGGATTATAGCTGCAACCTCATGTAAAACAAGTTTGCAATTGCTCATCAGTACATTATTTCATAAGGAGAGTTCACTGAAGGGTTAAAACATCAGGACCTGAAGTATGGATGAATACAATATCGAACTCGATACTTACTAAGGCCTGAGGAGTAGAATGTTAACATCAAGGATTTATCAAGAGATATAAATTGAGGATATACATGACATATATCTGAATCTAGCTGGTCATTAGGAGTGTAGCATGAGTCATGGGAACTTAACACACTATAAGGCATGAGTAGACATCATAAAAACTGAAGTAAAAAATTGTGCAATATGGTAAAAATGGGTTGGGCATCATTCTCTCCCACTGCTTGTCTACATATACTGACATTACTACTAGAATCTGAAGGCCTGACTTTCTAAGATATTGATGATAGGCGAATTTACATGCCTATATCAATATATTTTGCCCATATTTGTGCCATCTTTTGAGAACAAATTATATATTTCATGCACTTTTAGTCCTTTTTCCTGTAAGTGAGCTAACGAACATGATTAGCAAAGTTTCAGGTATACATGATGCAGAATTCAGCATTTTATGGATAACTTGATGCCAAAGAAAGCTTCACGAAAGAAGAAAAGGGAGTCTTGGACGCCTAAGTACCAAAAGTGATGCATGGAAAATCTGTACCGGGCTAAAACAGCATTTCTGAAGACTTTGGCGACTAGCAGTAACTTATTAGGATTAGGATAATGATACATTAACCTAGTACAATTGGGTCAAGTATTTCATTAGCTTATTAGGATTAGGATAATGATACATTAACCTAGTACAATTGGGTTAAGTATTTCATTAGCTTAGTAGGATTTGGTTAAGTATTTCATTAGCTTAGCAGGAATAGGATATGGGTATTATAAATACCCTATCTTGCTAGAGATTTGGATACATTCCTCCCTTAGCGGATGGATTCATTCACTTACTATTCCAACAATTCTAATTCTTCCATTAATTCTATTTTTATTCTTCTTCTATTCTTCTCTTAAATTCCACAACAAGAGAGACGTTACTTTGCAAAGGACTTCACGCCATCCTCACCCTTACACCTAACGTGCAAATCTTTATTGGGGTACAATGATCATGTTTATTGTGACTTCCTTCGCACTCATGGGTAACTAAACCTCTCTGTTGGGGTTATGGAAGCCGAATGAGATACTATCTATTGCTGTGAGTTTGTGAGTTCATGACACGTATACTGCTTATATCATTATTCTCTTCATCTTAATGCAAATTCTTGTGGCTGCAGACGCATAGAATAACGCCAGTATAACATTTAACTTGTTCGAAAGAAAGGTTATCTGTCTGAAAAAGAGATAATGTCAAGGTAGTAGGGTCCCATCCCCTATTAAAAAGTTAGTGCCGTAACTGGATTAACCTCTTGGAGAATTCGTACCGTTAGACACGCTTTAAGCTCGAAAGAGTTAAAGTGAAATAATCCTCGAATAGGTCGAAAGATGCCTGGATTTACCATCGAATACAATTCTCTATAAGCACATGCATGTCTGAATTCCGCATAACTCATAGCCAATAGAGACGTATAACTCAGAAGGTGGACATAACCCCAACTCTTCAATTCTCATTGTTTCACAACCTACGAAATATTCTTTCTTTTTACTTTGCTATTTTTAGTTTTTACTTTATTAGTTCGGTTACACATTACAATCCCCCCTTTTTACGAGACTTGCACTAAAAGTCTAGTAATCGTTGCTTACTTGTTGGCCAAGCTATTCCCTGTGGGATCGCCACCCAACCCAGGTTGGGTTCTATATTTGCTAACGACCGCTTTACACTCTTACGAGAGCTGTAGATTGAGCGTTATCAGATATCATAATCAAGAAGTTCTTGTATACTCACCGACCTATGATAGACAGACCAACTGGGATGGAGACTGAGAAAGGTTTTGTTAAGGTTTCTGGTCTGTCTTTGAAATCGACCACTACGTAAGGAGTTATAAAAAACAGAGAAGCTCTTGAATATAATAATAAAAAACATGAAAATGGAAGACTTGTAAGATACCAGTGAACATATTAGGAGAACATTCCTGATCCCGACGGGACTGAAAAGCATAGAGTCTATTTAGGTGTTGCCCACTAATAGAACTGGAAGTTACACCCTACTGATTTGGGTAATCGGACACAGCTGAGGGACGGTTATGCTGACCCTGGGAACCTGACTGGGGATAATATATAACTCTGTGACCTGACTTGCCACACACAAAACATACATCACTGCCTACTCTATAGATACCCTGGTAGTTTTGGCCACATTTCAGATAGAGCATATTTGTTTAGCTATTTTTTTGCCTTGGCATTCTAGCCCTCTTATTCTTTCTCCCTCTTTTCCTATTTCTCTTCTCCTTACTCTATAGAGCTTGATTCATAGGCCTAGATATAATTGTAGCTTGATAATTATTTTGAGCAACTATTGGATGAGCTATAGTAGTGAAAACAACTCTAAACTCAGCGTGAGAAACATGCTCATTCAGGGGATTTGCCTGAATATGCAGAGAGGCTGACTTGTTTTTGTTACTTCTTTCATTAGCTTTTATGGAAAGCATGTTCTGGAAGAATAAGGACAAAATGAATTAGACTGAGAGTTTAACTTGAACTCTACAACATAAATACTGAAAGAAGGGAAATTTTTCCTAAACCATCTCATAGTCTCTTGTCCATAAGTGTGGCAAGCTATACACCCATATGCAAGACTCTACTAGATATGGCTTTCAGACTTCCTAGGACTCTGTTGAACCTTAGTCTCTGATACCAAGTTTGTAACACCCGAAGTCTATACCCCAAATATGGTACAGTGCTCATAATCCTGAAGGACCACAAGCTAACCCATGATTGGTACCTGATACAAAAACTAAGTAATAATACTGTAATAATGTGGAAATTTTGCAAAAATTTTAATAAGGTTCAAAACTAAAAATAAATACTGAATACTAAATACTAAAATATCTGTCTAAAATACTCTAGTCTGAAAGCCTCTAACTGTCTGAAATAGGATTTAATTGGATAAGCCCCCAATGACTCTGACTACTGAACTACTGATAAACTGAAGTATAAATCTATTCTAAAACTATAAGGACTCACTAATAAGTATGTTATTGATAGGTGGGACTACTAATTATGGTCAGGAGCCCGTACATCTGAACCTATGATATAAGACATCATAGCATAAAGAAAAGTATGCATTAGTACTTTGAATATACTGGTTTGTTAAGTAAGGTAGGATGATATGCATGGGTTCATATACATGAACAATAACTGAATAACATAAACTTAACAAAATATGAGTACATGCATAGTATGTAAACTATAGATGGGGTCATGATAACACTGGATACTAAGCTATGAATATTGATTTACTACTATATGAGTATACTAATATTGTATTACTTATAACTGAGCGACTTTATATGATAGTCCTCATTCTATAAAACTAATCTAAGTTATATACTAAGCTAGGTGACTGTACCTGATAGTCATAAATCTGTAGAACTGAACAAAGTTCTATACTGAGACTAAAACTAAAACTATGAGAGGTAATCATCTAACTGACATACCCTTTTTTTGACTAGATTGGTGTATAACCTATAACCTCATTCTCAAGGGTGTTAGTACTATGCCAAGGTTAGAATAATTGGTGGTGGGGTCAATCCTAGTCAACGGGTGACCCTTGAGATCAGTCCTAACTAGCGGATAATCCCTGAGTATATCAGTCCTATTTAACAAGTGACATCTCTTTACCTAGGCTGGCTACATAATTTTTGAACTTGGGGATTGCTTTTTGGGATCTTAGTCCTATCTAACGGGTGAGCCCCCATCCTTAGGTTCACTCGGTGCTAAATCCTACTCCCAACTAAATAGATGTTGAACTGATTTCTAGACAGTACTAGGATGGACTAAACTATTACTTATTATGATAACATACTAAACTGGACAGAGTTCATTAAGTACTAAACTGATTACTGATTGATTTTTGTGAACTAACTGAGTCTACTGCATTATGAACTAAATACTACTGAGCTCTAAACTGAATACTGAATTGAGACTAAATATTGAGTACTACTAAAATATTCTGTGACTATTATAACTCTAGTAAACAGCTAGGTTTTTTAGAGTATTTAATACCCCCAGGACTCGATATCATGAAAAGTAGAACACTGCATGAATTTAGTAGCATAATAGTACTTGCTCACTAAGATACATTCATTTAGATATGTTGTCGAACACTTGATATACATGATCTTGTATACCTTCTAATATGATATAATTTCATTACTTAACTAACATGAATAATTCAACTAAACACTTGAAGAGCATAATTTATGCACACGACTGTAATACAAGATGCAAGCATTATAATCATCATCCTGACTTATAATTTCAAAGGGTTTTTTTACATGAAACCATACAACAACCCACATAGTTATGAACACAATCAAATTCAATAATAAAATTCATCAAAACTATTAAATTGAAGTTAAAAAGGATTCTTGAACTCTAAGGGTGGAATAAAACCCTTGGATGAACACTTAACATACCTTAATGCTTGAATTCTTGAAGATTGATAAAGTGTTCTTGAGGATTGATCTTGAAATTGATAACCTAGGGTTTTGTTATTGAGAGCAATTTGAGAGAAAGAATGAATTATGCCCTAGGAATGCCTTAATTTCATGCTTTTGTGGCTGAATAGGGGTAGGAAAATGATCGAAATACCTCTTTGGATACACTTTTTAAAGATTGAAAATGTGCCTAGTGACATGCAGACCGATGTGCTGTGTCGTTGGTATCGATGCGATGACCATTTCACCATATCAAGTTTGAATTGGCTCATTGGTATTTGCACTGAGAGCTGGAGAAAAATATTCATCGACACGATGGACGATAAAGCGCATCGAGATCTCATCGATCCACTGGTTTGAGCTTTCAAATATGTTTCAAACGATGTCTAAAATTTTAAAACTTTTTCAAGAGCACCCACTGACATTCCTGATCATGATTCAACCTAAAAATCATTATTTTAAGGTCATGAGGGTTATGAAATAGAGTCACCAACCTATGAAGGCTAAAATAATTCTAAGTATAAATACTTTGCTGAAATTTCTAAGTCTAGGACCTCTTTTAAAGATTTAACGGACTGAGTTAAGCTTAGAATTTTGTGGGGTCTTACACTCCCACAATATCAACAATGGTAGAGAGAAAGTCCTCAACTTAAAAAGTCTCCAATGTATTCTTCACCTAAAATTTATACAATATTTTCTTCTACAAAAATAGAGGCTATTGAGTCAAGAGCTAAAACCTAAAAATTGAGGAAGATGGAATATGATACATGATAGGGTTAGAGTTATTTTGTCAAAATTGGGGTCATCCATATGCAATTCTAATTTTACCCTTGGGCTGATCTCTACTGCTAAGATATGATCACGCAAATCTAGTTGTGACCACGATTATGCGACAACGAGTAACTTCAATTATCATCGATGGATGATTTTTGCTTCTCTACCATGATTGTAGTTAGCAGACAATGACTGCAGTACCTGAGGCCCTGCTGCTCCAAATTCATCTATATTTTCTTACTCTGTTTTGATTATTTTCATCTCTCATCCACATCTTCTGATCTCCTCAACTCTATGCATCTATAGTGTGGATAGTAGTGCATTTTATCACCAATATGTCTTATTCATACATTCACAACAAGGTAATGTACACCAATATTTAGTGAGAATTAGTGGAAAAATCACCACTCATCACCCCCCTTGTAGAATTTGTTTAATATGAAAAGTATGCACATTGAACTACTATTGCACTATTGTATAATGTGAAAGGTTAATGAAGCATAATGATTTTTAAATAAACCTTACGGTTTTGTGTAATTAACCATGCTAATTTATTAGTGAACCAAATGGGATTGTGATTTCCCCCAAGTATGCTAATTGATGTGCCATGTAGATGTTACCTTACAAGTGTAGTTAGTATGACGATACCAACAATGTATGCCTAAATATGCGTCATGGTTTAATAAATGGAAATATATGATAATTATTTTAATTGAGCTTTAATGAGGGTTGTGTAGCTGAGTCGTGAAAGTGGATATCCCGATAGATCTTTACTAGAAACTGTGGTAACCAACATGGGGGTCTAAATGATTTGGGTGTTTGATTCCCTCTTATTATGATCATATGATTGGGTGTTTTGAGTATCCAATATTATATTACATGATTTGGTAATTGTTTCACCTTATTATGCTAGGAGGTTTGAGTCCCCTGTGTTGCATATGTATAGCATCTGGTTTTGGTGGCTACACACAGTAGGACCCTACCATCTAGGGAAGATCTAGGCCCATATCTCCTATGGGTGCCTTAGTATGTTATGATGGTTGGGCTACACAATTCAAGAAAATATTTGAAAATGTATGCTAAGCCTTGTTTCCCTATCTCGACATGTGATATAGATATAAATATATGTATTCGATCATATTCATTGGTTTTGAATGATTTTGAATTGTTGGTCACAACATTATGTTATCCTTATTCCTAAGTTACATGCTACTGTTCACCCCACTAACCATCTCCGAACGTTGTATTCCCATGTGATACAGGTATTGGAGATACCTCTACTTTTCCTATGCAGAGTTAAGTGGATCGACTTAGTTTGTCAGTTCGATGTGGTGAAGTGGTAAGATTCCATTATTTAGAAGACTAGACATTTCATTGGTTATTATCATATATTAGAATTGAGAGTTTTCATTATCATTAACATTATAATTTTCATTGTCATCTGTCAGAGTAAGAGACATGTCAAGACCAAGATGAATTTTTAGATTTTTTGTTAGATGGCTTTGTTGGATTACTATGGATCAGAGGATATTCGTCAATTTTTTTGTATAGCCGATGGTTATTGATTATAGAAACACCCTTTTATTCTTTAAACTTATCTTGTTGTATGTTTGGAATTCATACAACATTGGGGATATTGTGTCATTCAATAAGGTGCACAAGAGTGGTATCTGATTCCCAGTAGACTTGAGATTCCCATTATTACTAGGCCATGTTTTGGGTCATGACATTATTTGGATCACTAAGTAAAATATAGACTCACACATTCCATAGTTGATTGTTGTTAACTTATATAGTCTCACCTACCAGCAGTAAGATGACTACACTTCCATGAGAGCGCTATATTTGACTAACATACTCCCTTTTGTTCTACCCTATAATTTCATATCAAATTGGGTTCTTATTTTAATTTTAAGTTCATTTATCTAAGTTAAGTCATTACTAAGTAAATCTATGTCATCCAGGTACAAAAAGGACTATACCTGATGTCATCCTCCTTATAAACATTGAATGATCTAATTTACTTATTTGAAAACCAGATCCTTCTTCTACTTTTATTTTTTCTCTTATACATCCTTTTTTCACCTTTTAAACCAAGCTCTTGTTATTGCTTTATCTTTCTAGAGGTCGTAATAGAAATCACTTTTTGAGCATGCATACCAATTTAGGATTTCTAGGAGAAAAGAATTTTGGAATTAAATGAGGTTGAATAGTAACTTATTCTTGCTCTCTTCCCTTATGTTGTTTAAAGGCATTCTATTAGGCATGTCAAATTCAAATAAGACCACTTTTCGAATTCATCCAAGGTATGGATTCCATGAATGGTATTTAGCACCAATTAAGCAACCTTAAGAAAATGTTTTCACTATCTCTAAAGAGGGCGCTTGGACCACTTGATGATAAGGAAAAGAGTTTGACTCAATATTCTTGAAGAAATCCTTTAGATAATTATCTAGCCTTATATCTATCAACTGAACCATATACTGTATTCTTCATCTTGTTAATCCACTTGAAGGTAATGACTTTTTTCCAACAGTTAATGAGAGTAAGTCTTATTATATCTGTGTGGGCATAGATTTCCTCCTTTATAGCATCTCTCCGACAAGAATTATTGGAGGCTTCAGCAAATGATTCAGGTTCATAAGAAGATTAAATTAAGTTTAGGTAAGCTTGATCTTTTGCATAAAATTATTCATAAGTTTTAAACATGATAAAAAACTTTAGCAGGTCAATGAAGTTAACAGAGAAATCTATAATCTTAGAAAGAGAATTCAAGGGAACCAATTGAGCTAGACTATTTATCTTTTTGAGGTGTCTAACCTTGGGAAAGAGGCTGTAATCACTATCCAGAATAAATAAGCTATTTTTGGTGATAGGAATCCACTAAGGTCATCTGGTTAGGCTAAACGTTGATAAAAGATACTACTAAAAGTTTTTGGAATAAAAATTGAGGTTAATCTGTAGCAACAATTTTAGAAGAATGTAGTTTAAGTTGATGAATAGGAAAAGATCACAAAAAATCTCCATCATTAATCTCCCTTAGGGATGATTAATTAGGTTAAGTAAAATATAATGTGACCCTATTAAAAATAGCATTAAGGATACATCGACTTGCTTTGATTTCTCGTTATAGCATATATATACCTAGAATGAGCATATCAAAGAAAGACACACATTGTTTCTTTGGGTTAATTTTTATTTTAACTGAGAAAAAATATGAGAAAATACGTGCATTAAAACACCGTAAATGCCTATTGTAGTATTACCCCAGTAAGAAGTTTGTGAAGTGCTGCTACGACTTGTATTATAGTATAATAAGAGGAATCGTCTTAGAAAATTTAAATTCTAGAGCGGGAAGGGGTTGAATTTAAAATTTCCTGTGAGTCGACTATTGGCTCCTCACAATCGACTCACAGATAGATCAATGACTACAATTGGCACATCACAGTTGAATCTTTGGTAGATCAGTACACATCACATATCAAGTTAGAGTTTAAATAAACAAGCATGTAAATAACTAAATTTAAACTAATGACACAAAGATTTATCCTTGTTCAAAACACCAATGTGGTTCCTCCTTCCAGTCCTCTTAGGTTTAAATTATTTCATTAGATATTTAAATGTTGGGCTCGAGTACAATGATGAGAAAGAAGTTCTAAAGACTTATTTTGCTCTTCAGATCTTGTGACATAGCATAAGTTCATATTACAAAGTTTACTCAATCCTATCTTTAGTTTGTAAATTATGGATTAGAAAGTTTTGTGAGACTAAGATAGAGACACTTTGAGTTCTCCTTGAGTTTGTGTGACATTTGTCTATCTTTAGTCTTTTTTTTTATAGTCTTTAGTTACTACTCTTCGTAAGTAAACCTAAGAGATTTCTTCTTAATAAAGGATTATAATGGATTCTTTGATTGAGGAATATTACCGTATGGTTTGTCCATATTAGTTATGTCCATACATAGATTTCACTTACGTTCATAGAAGATACGTCTATGATCTTTTCTTTATTTTTCTCTTTTAGTGATTGATGATTTTCAAGTTGTTCATGATCTCTTATTTCTTTTTCTTCATTGTGATTGATTTGATTTTTCGTGATTCTGGGATTGCAATTTTCCTTCCTTTTGTTTTTATTTTGATTGATTCTCTCGAATGTCCTAGATCATGATTTGATGTCCTTTAATTCCGGGAGCCATCTTTCTTTCTTAATTCCATTAATTTTCTCTGATCCTTTATATATTTGTGTGACACATTATTCCATCATTATTAGTCCTCCAATATCCTATAAAGATATACTTATTAGTTTCTCATTATGCAAATGTTAACGTAGAAGGCCAACAATCTCCCTTTTTTTTATAATGACAGGCAAGTGTAAACATTAGTTGACTTCCTGATTTTACATCTTTATCCCCCAAACTTATACATATTTCTGCTTTTCCAGGTTTCATAAGTATCATTCATCTCTTATTTATCGATAGTCGATTTTCTCCCCCGACTCGTAGGCACTTCCTGATGTTCATGTCTTTCTCTGTCTTTTTGGATAGTCAAAAAGAATTGAAAAATGAAACAAGAGACAATCAACAAATATATATAATCTATTAACTAGGTAAAGAAGAAAGGTGTAGTATATAGTGTATTAAATATCATCTTACAACCCAGCAAAAAAGGGACAGGACCTCTTTTTGAATAAAATAAAGTCATCATTGTTCACTGCTTACTCAGAAAGTAGGTCAGAGTATTATGCATGTTCTGGCAGAAGGTGTCATATGATTTTTCAATGTTTTTAAAGGAGGAATTATATTTTTGGATGGTAATATCTAGTTCATCATTGGAGGAGTGGTTTTGGATCTTGAGGGAATTAGTTTGGGTGAACACCTGAGTAAACAATTTTATAACCTCTATCTTAAACCCGTCAAGAGCCAAACGAATAATTCTTGTCTGTGCTCATTCTTTTCCCAAGGTCTAAAAGTTTTGAAGTTGACTCCTACAGCTGTGCAATATTTTCCTCGATGGCTTTGAATCTATCGTTAATCTCTTCAAGTTCCTTTAAGACAGTAATCATAGGGTTAGAAACAAATTTTCTTACCTTGGGAAGTTTTGACATATTTTGTGTTGAATCTTTCTTGCACCATTCTTCTTCAAATAAGACATAGACCATACTAGAAAATGTCTTAAAGTCA
Source organism: Capsicum baccatum var. pendulum (assembly GCA_030864225.1). Lineage (NCBI taxonomy): Eukaryota > Viridiplantae > Streptophyta > Magnoliopsida > Solanales > Solanaceae > Capsicum > Capsicum baccatum. Next base: position 223,172,197 of record CM061552.1, on the reverse strand, counting down.
CAAGTGGAAACAACCTCCACTAGAGGGTAAGCACATAGATCAATACAGTAATACTGAAGAATCCAAGTAATAAGCAGGCTATACATTAAACTGGAAGAGCATAAACATTGACTGTACTTTCAGGAATGTACTGACAGATCCAAGTTTCCTTATTGATTTTGATTTTCTTAATAACACACTATAGTACAAAAACTTTATGACCTATAATATTATTCAGGGATCCTTTCCGGGGAATCGGTGTAGTAGCAATTATGCGAGCCATAATGCAAAAATTAAAATAGAGGATAGGGGACAAAAATTGGTTGAAACAAAGATTAGGTCTGATAGAAATCTCTTGGATTCTTCAAGGATGACCTCAAAATCATTAGGACAGTTGCCATTCATAAAATAGATGTTACCAAAGAACTTCGTAACAAAAACATTCTCGAATGTAAAATCAATGCAAAAGTGGGATGGAAAACGGTGAGAGTAATATGATTTTCCTTTCAAAAACCGTTTTAATGGTAAAAAATACTGACAATAAAATTTGAGCAAGTAAAAATATTTTTGGTCCAACAATAAAGATCATAAATTTTTCTTCTAATAGGGGTTTCATAAAAATATTTTCCAGTTGATTTATAGAGTCAACAAATGTTAACCAAAAATCACCATTTTTTGCATGATAACGAATAAAATGATTCTTAATATAAATGTGTTTTACCTAGAATAATACACGGTGTATGTACATAGACTAATAGCGCTAGTGTTATTGCACATTATGGGAATAGATTCAAAAGACAAATTAAAATTAAGAAGCTGATGTATAATCCATAAAATTTGAGTATGACAACTTCCAACAGCTATGTATTCTTCTTCTATGGTTTAAAGTGCAATTGGAGTTTTATTCTTGTCATGCCATGAATTAGGGTATTACCAAGAATTTGACAAGTTCTACTAGTCTCTTTGTATTACTTTTATCACCAACAAAATCAGCATTTGAATATCAAATTAAGTAGTATAGGAAGATCCAAGGTACCGTAGTCCAACATATTGAGTTCTTATAAAGTGTTGAATGATACTTTTGACAGTAGTCAGATGAGACTCTTTGGGAGTCGACTGGTACCTAGCAAACTTACATGTGCTGAAAATGATATCTAGTCGGCTGGGAGTGAAGCAGAGTAATGATTCTATCATTCCCCTGCACATTTTCTCATCAATATTCTTACCTAACAAGTCTGAATCAAGGCTTGTGGATAGACTCAATAGAAATCTATAGGCTTTTCATTTTTCTATATTGAATTTATTGAAGAGTTCCTTTTTGAACTTGGCTTGACTGATGAAAGGACCTTTGTGAGTTTTCTTGAAAAGAAGAATGTGATCTCACCCATAAGACTCATTTTAAATTTTCATTTTATCAAATTAGAAAAAATCTCACAGAGAGAGATGTTATAACTACCAAAAATAATATCATCAATGTAGATTATGTTTGAGAACATAAAGTGCTTTTGATGATTTGAAAACATGATTTGGATAAACCAGATTTTCAAAACTTTGGGGATGTTTGACAAAAACTTCATCATGAATAAAAATATTTAAGAAGGCATGTTTTACGTCTATTTGATATAGCTTAAAATATTTGAAAGTAGAAAAATCTAATAAAATCTGAATTTATTCTAACCTTACCACGGGGGAAAAGGATTCTTTATAATCAATACCTTCTTGTTGGGAATAACCTTGAGCAATAAGTCAGGCATTATTTCTAATAACCTTACCTTCTTCATTCAATTTGTTTCTGTAGACCTATCCAGTTCCTATTACTAAGCAATTTTATGGTCTTTCAACCGAAGTCCAAACTTGATTTCATTCAAATGGGTCCAATTCTTCCTTCAAAGCTTCAACCAATGATTTATTTTTGAATGCCTCATTATTTTTCTTTAGTTCAATTTGAGATACAAGTACAACAAATGTTTGTTTTCTCAATGATGCTCTTGTTTTCACCCTATCTTCTGGATCTCCTGTGATAAATTCATTTGGATTGATAGCATCGTGTTTCAACTTTTGTGGAACACTTGATTTCACTATTTCTATTATGGAAGTAGACTCCGAAGGAGGTATAGTCAACATGTTTTGTGATGGCTCAAAGGTTGTGCTATTATTTTCTCAAGATTGTATATTACTTACTTGTTCTTCATCAATACTTAAATTCATAAGGGTGATTAGATAATATGCATAGATTCTTCAACACATTATGTTCTTTTATTATAAGCTCTGTAAGCACAACTAGTTGGAGAATACCCAAGGAAAATACCTTTTTCACTTTGTGGATTAAATTTTCCCAAGTTATTCTTACCATTGTTGTGGATAAAGCATTTGCATCCAAAAGGATGGAAATAGCTTATGTTGGGATTTTTTTCTCTCCAGAGTTCATAGGATATCTTTTTTAGAATACGTCTGATCAGGCATCTGTTGATGATGTGACATATTGCACTTACTACTTCCACTATAAAGTGATCTGAAATAGTACATTCTAACAACATGGTCCTAGTAATTTCCTAGAGGGATCGATTCTTTAGCTCAACCACTCAATTTTTCTGAGGAGATTGAGGTGATGATAAATTCTAAGAGGATCCATTCTGAACATGGTATTCTTCAAACACCTTATTTGTAAATTCTACTCCATGATCATTGTAAACAAAAATGATGAGGTGTCCAGCTTATTTTTGTGCCTTTCTACGAAAGATTTCATAGTTTATTAAATCCTCATTTTTATGATCAAGAAACATTACCAAAGTAAGACTTGAGTAGTCATCAACTAAAACAAAAACATATATTTTTTTCCACCAATACTTGCAGTCTTTGTGTGGCCAAGCACATCCATGTGGATTATTTGAATAGATTTGGTAGTAGAGGCAACGTCTTTGACTTTGAATGATGTTTGGGTCTGTGTACCCAATTGGAAAGCATCAATGATGTAATCCTGTTTAAACTTGAGTTTTGGTAGACATTTAAGCAATTCAAGTCTAGACAACTTTTCAATTATATACATAATAGTATGCCCAAGCATTCTGTGCCATAACAAAATCTTATTAGTTTACATAGTAAGGTAGGTTAAGGTTGAAAAGTAAGGATTATTTAAGACATAAATATTATAAATGCATTCACCGATGAGAGAGATATCTCTTTTTTAATATTTAATGGAGCAACTTTAAGCTTTGAAGGAGACTACAAATCCCATGTCACACAACTGACTGATGCTGAAGAATTTATGCTTGAGGCCATCTTCCAAATACACTTCAGTAACTAACAAGAGGAGTTGAGCTTTACTGAGCCAACGTTGATGATGTTTCTACAAGCGTTGTCACCGAATCTGACTAATACCCCATCTACATTCTTTAAAGAAAAAAGTTTTCTTTTTTTCCAGTCAGGTTTCTGGGACAGTTTCCATCAATTACCCACATTCCCTTATTATATCTTTTCTTGACATATTCCTGCAAAACAAGAAAATTTATTTTTGTTTAGGTAACTAGGTGATCTTGGGTCCTTGTGGGTTAGATATTCTTCCTTTGGGATTACAAACCCACACACTCCTAGGCTTTCCACATTGATAACAACAATCATCATTTCTATTTGAGTCATTATTCTTGGATCCTTGGGATCTTTGCTATCTCTGTCTCATTATCTGCCTTACTCTATAATTTAAGAGAGCCACTCCTTCGTAATTGGCATCTTACAAAATTTACACTTCTTCAGTTGGTGTGACATTCAAGGCTACTAGTTTCTTCTTTTTCTCTTTGTGGTTCCTATTGATATTATTTTGTTCATATGGAATGAGGTTACCTCGTAATTTGTGATATGTCATGTTGTGAAGATCTTTGTCTACTAGAATGGCAGCCTTGGTTTCCCAAATTTTTGGGAAACTTTGGACTATATTCTGGACCTACAGGCTATGTGGATAGATATTCCTAGTGATTTAAATTTGCATAAGGTCTTGCTGAATATGGCAAACAATGTTTTGTTATTCTCATTCTCTTCTATTTTGAACAACTCATATTCATTAACAAGGGCAACAATTATTGATTTTTTTGACCTTTTTGGTTCATTCATATGTAACCTCTAATTTTTCCTATATCTCTTTTGTAGTCTCGTAGTCTTATATATTGTTGTATTGTTCTTAACTAACTACAAAAAGAAGTAAACTTATAGATCATGATTTAGTTTGAATTAACTCTTATTGTTTATTGGTGACCTCGAATCTTTTAAGGTCTTCTACATCACTGCTCGATTCTTTGTCTTTTGTCATTTTACTTATCTTTGAGTCCTTGGATCGGCTTTGATCCCATCTTAATAACAACCCAGACATAGAAGTCATTTAATTGGACAGAGTTTTTGAATCTAATCTTCTAGTAAGAGTAGTGTTGTCCATTAAAGTATGGAGGTCTTGTGGAGGAGTGACCATATTGAGGAAAAGCACTAGGTCTTTGCTCACATATGGTTAAGAAACATTGTTAGTGAAACCTTATCTAATACCAATTGAAATTCAAGGGCGGGTGAATTGAAAATTCCATGTGAGTCGACTATTGGCTCCTCATAGTCAACTATCCTATAGATTAGCATGTATCACAAAACAAGTTAGAGTTGAAATAAACAAGCAAGTAAATAAATGAATTTTAAGTAAAGACACAGAGATTTATACTGGTTCAGAGCACGAATATGGTGCCTACTTTCAGTCCCCTTGGGTTCCAATTATTTCCTTAGATATTTAAACGTTGGGCTCGAGTACAGTGATAAGAAATAAGTTTCAAAGGTTTATTTTATTCTTCTGATCTTGTGGTACAACTTCAATTCAATTTACAAAGTTGACTCGATCCTATTCTTTATATAACAATTGTAAACCAAGGATTACAAGGTTTTGTGAGACTAAGACTAAGACACTTTGATATTTCTCCTTGAAGTAGTATGACTTTTGTCTACCTTTAGTCTTCCTCTTTTATAGTCTTCAACCGTTGCACTTCATAAGAAAACCCAAGAGATTTATTTTCAATCAAGGACTTGAATTAATTCATTGATTATGGAATGTTACCTTATGGTATGTCCATATCAGATATGCCCATATGTGTCTTTCACTTATGTTTATATCAGATAAGTTCATGATCTTTTCTTTCTTTTGCTCTTGTAGTGATTGATGCTTTTTCAAGTTGTTCATGATATTTTATTCTTTTTTCTTTACTGTGATTGATCTGACTTTCCATGATTTTGGGACTGCAATTTCCTACCTTTTGTTCTTATTTTGATTGATTTTCTTGGATGTCGTAGATGATGATTTGGTATTCTTATATTCTTGGACCTGGCTTTCTTTCTTGCTTCAATTAATTTTCTCTTATCCTTCATATATTTATATGAGACATCCTTCCATCATTAGAAATCTTCCAATATCCTGCAAGGATCCACTTATTAGTATGTCATTATTAAAACATAAACATAGGAGGCTAACAAAAATTACTTAACTTAAAAGACAGATGTCTTCACTGCTAAGCAAAGGAGAAACTTATTTGGTCTTGTGGTGCACGTATTCCCATTAGCAGAATGAAATGATGCCATATATTTACTTGAGGCCAAGACTTCTTACAACTTACACTAATAGTAGTACTGAGCAACATAAGATTCATTGAAAAGGCAAGCCTAGTCGACCCTCCCCCCCTTAAGTGCCTATCTACTCGTGTTCATAGCTTGTTAGGAGGTTATGACTGTGGTCTGATAGAAAAATAAAAGTGCTCCATATCAAGTTTTTCATGAATTTCTTATTAGTGAGTTGCCACTGTCGTAGCTTGCTGAAATAGCTTAATAATGGTAGAGCATTGCCTTTCCAAGGCTGGGGCTAAGGTTTCTAGTCCCTCCTATATCTTTGGGCTTCGTCATTTAGAGGTAACAAGGGGAGTGCAGAAGAAACATAACCATAATGGGTGAGAAACAAGAAACCCCTCATATAAGGTGCCATAAATATTTAACTAATTAAAATAAAGGGGAACTCAGGCAGTATAATGAGAGTGGCCCTTGGGCGGAACTGACTGCTAAGATGCTGCTTGTTTTTCATCAGTCGTGATGCGCTAGTGTGCATGAATTTTCCCAATCTATAAAAGGGGATACTTGTTATATCATGTAATGTACCAGTGAATATGAAAAATGAAATAATATTACTATTGATGGATAGAGGTTGAGGGTAGAACATGTTTGGTTCCTCGCCCTTGTCTCCTTTGTTGTAGACTGAAAATTATGAGAATCATATTAAGAAAGAGGAGGTATAAGTATCACCTATCGAGCTAATCCATATTTACTAGCCTTCCTAAGACACTCTTGGGATGAAAGAAACCTCCTACAACAGAAAAGAGGTAGAAACTCTAGGTCCCCAAGATCATCCTCTCTTTCCTAGTAGGTTGAGCTTCATTTTCATCTCTCTCACTTTATTTGAGCTGAATTACATCCTCCCTCTTACATTAACTAGTCGAGAGAGATCAAATTGTACCTGATAAATCTCAACATACACCAATATTTTAGTGCAAGGCAGTCGTCATCAATATAAACCTAACAAGAGTTAGGTTTGAATCCACGAAGAACAATGTAAGTGGTGCTCAAGTAAGTTACAAATGAAAGTTAATTTCTAAATTAAAATATGGAATACAAATATTTGGAGGATTTTAGAATTAGAACTATGTTGAACAAAATCAATCTATAACACTAAATGAGAGCATACAATTGTTAAATAAACTCCAATGGGAGAAGATTCTTAGGGTTATACAATCCTAGGGGTCTTTCATGTAATAGGTATTTAAGGGTTAGTCCATTTCTTTGTTAAATATTTAGGTAGGCTAGATTTTAAATTTTAGTCTTAGTCTTTCAAAAAAACACAAAATTTCACTCATGGATTCTTTCAAATACCTCATGTGCATGCAAAATTACCAATCCAAAACCTCAACTAAGCATCCCAATTTCTAGGATAATGCCCATCAAGCTAGTTAAATCACATAGCATCCTTATTTGTAAGATAATTTTGCAAATCAAATAACTAGTATCAAATAGTTGTTAACAGTTACTCATCACCCATATCCCTCTTTCAAGGATGATGAACGATCCAAGTCAATTTGGGGTTTTCATCTACAATTATCACTCAATCAAAGAGTAATAGCAAAACCCAACATCGATGACTAATAATTTTTACTAAGTATCAGCACCCATACACTTTACACCCTATTAAACCATAACCCTAAGAGAAATATTTAGCTACTCATAAAGATGAATAATTGAGATATACCCAAGTTGTCATTCAATAACTCTTTTGAAGATGCAAAGCAAGAATCATACTAACTTTAATTGTCAAATTACAATTAAAAATCTGTTGGAAATTTAATAAAAATTGCTCTTTTAAAAAATTGGAAGTGTTTCTCTCTATAAAAACTTCAAAAATTTGTTATAAGATGCCTTAATTATGTAATTTCTTTTGCCATTTGGAGGATTGGGATTAGTTGCTTCAAATGATAAAACTTCCATTGGAAATATAGTCGCTCCATCATGATCACATTCATTAGATCGCGAACGCACTTTTGAAGTCTTATAGAATCTTACTGCGATCATGGTAACAGAGGGTCTTTCTATCCATGGTTGACTGACCGTTATTAAGAATCTAAGGATCGCAATCGTGGTACCTAAGGGTCTTCTAATCTCCAACTTTTGTTCCTTGGTGCCTATTTTCCTTTCCTTCATCTTGATTTTCATTTATTTTTATAATAGGTCCTGTAAGATCACAAAATTTGGAAATTAGTACATTCCAATGGAGAATTAGGCTCATGTCCACAATTTTAGCCATAGTAGTGTATGAATATAGATGTCAACAAGTAGTAAGTTTTCCACTCATAAACATGCCCAACTTAAATCGTTGTTTTTCTTCAACTAACACTACTTCTTACTCAATGATACTATGCAATTTTAAGGCCATTCATACAACTAATTGATCACAATGATTCCGAACACAATTAGCACTAATAATTAGCCCACAAGCATGGCAAAATCTTTTCTCACAACTCCGCTTAAATAAATCACACCTTCACGGATGCAAAAGTATTTAAAGAACAACAAAGCAATAGCCACTAACTCTCTAGAAGTGACTCTCGATAAGTTGTGATGCAACTAAACTCCTTTTCCTAATTTTGAAAAGACAATTTTACCAACCTTTACTTGTCCACATGCCACCTCACAAAAGGAAGTGCCACTACCAATATATCTATTATGCAAGATGGGACTAAAGTGAAAGCACTAACTCTTGTAAATAACCTCTCAATACAAACAAGTATTATGCCATACGCTTGCCGTTGTTTTCACTCTCCACTAAATGGAAGACATTTAGTTATAGATATAAAAATATTTTTTCAAGCTTGTAATGCAGGCTCGGGAAAGCGTAGGATAAATGTTTGGGATCAAAGAGACTACTACCTCCTTGAAATATTCATAACACCCTATTCAATAAAAACTTGGTCCATGGGCCACTTAGTTTCTTTCCATCTTTCAAATGTGCCTTCTGTTACTACCGTGATTCACCCATATTTGAGATCATTTTATTCTCATCTCTTTTCCTTGTACAATTCATGCATTTCTTTCCTCTTTTGAATCCTTTATTTTTCCTATTCATGTGTTCTCATTATTTATCTCTTAGTTTCTCACATACAATTCCATGGCCCAAAGTTACATCTTCCAAGACTCACCACCCCCAACTCAGGCTTTTAGCCTCAAGTTGCATTTTTAAGTTCAAGGAGGGTATGGTTCGAAAGATAGATAAAAGTCAAATGGCTCATGGCTTGTAATGTGGCTGCCAAAGACAGTTTCAAAGGCTCAAACTGGCTGACAAGAGATATAATATATGTACGGGTCGACTTTTAGACTAAAATGGATTCCATGATCATAAAAAAGGCATAAGATCATTTCAACAACCATTCATCATCACGATTAGCATTGAGAAAATTAACGGGGTAAGTTCTAGATGACACAAGTAAGCATGAGAATTAAACAACTAAGCTAACCGCACATGGCATGCAAACTATCAAAGGAGGCTTAATTGTTCCTACTAGAGATAAAAAGAGTTATTTTCCATACAATACAAACTAAATACTTTGGAGTCACCAAAAGAGGAAAGTGTTGTTAGAAAATTATTCATGTCTATGCTCTTAATTTTCATAAAAACTTTGGGATAGAGGGGGATACTTGTTTCATATTTTCACCATGCAATATTGGCTATTGTAAACACCAAATCAAGTTGTCATCTCACATTTTGGCTCTTACAAATGCAAACAGTATGGGTAATTAGACTTTACCATAGGTATAAGAGCAATGCCAAATTAATAATGAAATGGATACTCAGACTTTCCTTGCATCTATAGCTCAAAAACCCAAAAGTACAATAATTTTCCCTTAAGAATGTTTTGACTAAATCTATCATAGGGAAAGTCTCATCCGACATCCTTATTAAAAGCGGGATTAACAAGAATAAAAGAAAATAATGCAGCCAAAAATTCACAGAGTTTCTATATTTTTTCTAAACAAGATTCACATATAATTGACCAAGTGTGAATTATGAAACATGAGCATAAACCCCCAATTAGATGGCTTGTGGTTCCCTCAAAGCATATCATAAAATTATAAGAAGGGTAAAAGGAGATCCATTAAGCTGCAAAATAGTTCAAAATTTGCTACATAATTGTGATCAAGAGAAGATGAGTTGCAATCGCATGACTGCAATCACAATCCCTGGATAGGTATTATGGTATTTAAGGCTAATTTTCCCATGGTTTGCCCTATTTTCTGCATGGCAGCCTGCATCCCAACTCAGTTTTCCCCTGCTTTTTGGGCTTCCAATCTATCCAAGACCTGCAAAACATTAAAACTAAGTGAATTTGTTAAAGATAATTGTACGAAACATGTAACCGATGGGTTGCCTCCCATCAAGTGCCTTATGTTAAAGTCACAACATGATATATTTTTGCTATCATTAGTGTCTCCACTTAGAGGATCTGAATCGTCGACCTAACTTTTGATCCATATATTTTTGAGGTACTTTGGTTAAAGGTAAGGTAACAATGGTAAATATTCTATCTCGTCACTTTGAAGACTTGGACCTTTAACCCAACTTGTCACCAAACTTATGAATAGGATCGATGGGTATTTATTAGAACTTAACCAAACCACTAGTTAGACATCAGATTATGAACATCTTAGCCTTGGAGTAAGGGATGTCATTTCTCCCTTTTGGAATGACAAGCTCCAAAATATAATAATTTTTTACCTCATCGCCAATGTTCACATCTACTCGGGTTGTTCGACTTTCATCACATTCACCAAGCATAATATCTAAAAGTGGTTAGAATGAGTCCTCTTTCCTATTCAAGATTCACATTTTTCTTGAAATTCTTACCTAGAAATGAACTATAGCCTTTACTATGTATTTTCTTGTCTTTTTTGTTCAATTATACTACCATTTATTCAATTTTGGCATCCTTTATTATTTTTGGTTTGGTGGGTTCGCAAATAATCAAGAATTCTGTGACATTAAGCTCACTATCAACCATATGGCTTGATATATTTTCTTTATCAACCTTAGTTTAATTATTGGGCATGTTCATTGTACTTTTAAGATCGACCTCCTTGCCCACATCTCCTTCTTTTTCACTTCCCTTTATGCTTCCATAGATTTGTACAAGAGATGCATGGTTTCCCCCGTTGTAGTCACTCGGCCCATGATAGTTAGAAGCATTGCTTAAACACCATTATATCCGGCACATTGTTATTTATTTATAACATCATGAGACATATCAAACTCATAAGAACAACTAGAATTTTTGTTAGTTTAGCTATGAGAGGGGTCATTTGGATAGTCACTCCAATGTCAATCTCGACCACTATATAAAGAATAATCATAATCCCAATAGGATCAAGATGGTGCACACATCTCTTTTTGGGGAGCATATTTATAATTTTTCCAAAAGTGAGGTCCACAAAAATATGAACATGGATAATCCAGATAAGATTTTCCACAACCAAACACATAATCATTCAAAGATACCATAGTGACAAGTAAACAACAATGTAACTCAAGAAACAAAAGAAAATCACAAACTAATATTCACAAGTTTGAATAAAATCAAGTAGTTTAGAATTGCAAAACTAAATCAATAAGACAAATTGTTCCCCACCAACGGTGCCATTTTTTAAAACGCTCAACTTACACCATAATTTTAGTGCAAGGTGGCATCCAAAATATAAACCCAACAAAAGTTAGGATCGTATCCACGAGTAACAGTGTGAGTTGTGATCAAGTAAGTTTGAAATGAAAGTTACTTGCTAAATTCTAATATAGGAAACAATTATTTAGGGGTTTTGGAATTAGAAATATATTGACCATAATGAATCTATAACATTAAATGAGAGCAAACAATTGTTGAATAAATTCCAATGAGAGAAGAGTCTTGGGTTATACAATCTTAGAGGTCATTCATGTAAAGAGTATTTGAGGGTTACTCCTTTTCTTAGTCAAGTATTTTGGTAGGCTAGACTTTTAACTCTTGCTGTTAGTCTTTCAACCAAATACTAAATTGCAATCACGGATTGTTTTGAATACCTATGAATATGCCAAACTTACATATCCAAAACCTCAACATAGAATCTCTATTTCTAGGATGATAACCATCAAGCTAGTTAAATCACATATCATCTTTATTTCTATGATATTGCTAAGGAAATAGCTAGTATCAAATAGTTTTTGACAATTGCTCATCACTCGCATCCCCTTTTTAAGGATGATGTGGGATCCAAGTCAATTTGGGGTTTTCATCTACAATTATCACTCAATCAAACAGTAATAGAAAAACACAACATAAATGACTAATAATTTTTAGTAAGAATCAACACCCATAAACTTTACACCCTATTCGAGCAGAACCCTAAGAGAAACAATTAGCTACTCAAGAAATTAAAAAAATAGAGATATACCCAAGTTGGTATTCAATGACTCTTTTGATGATGCAAAGCAAGAATGACACTAACTTTAATTCTTAAATTATAATTAGAAATCTTTTGGAAATTTAATAAAAATTATTCTTTTAAAAGATTGGAAGTGTTTCTCTCTATAAAAACTTCAAAAATTTGTTTGAAAATGCGTTAATTATGTAATTGTTTTGCCATTTTGAGAATTGGGATCAGTTGCATAAAATGATGAAACTTCCATTAGACATGTAGCTGCTTCATCATGATAACATTCATTGGATCTAGATCGCACTTTTGCTATCGCATAGCATTTTACCGCAATCATGGTAACTGAGGGTCTTTTGATCCATGGTTGACTGACCGTGATTGCAACTCTAAGGATCACAAACGTGGTCCCTAAGGGTCTTCTACTCTCAAACTTTTGTTTCATTGTGCCTATTTTCCTTTCCTTCAGCTTGATTTTCATATAATTGATCGTAGGTCTTGTAAGATTAAAAAATTTAGAAATTAGTACATTCCAATGGACAATTAGGCTCATGTCCATAATTCTAGCCATAGTAGTGTATGAATTTAGGTTTCAACAAGCGGTAATTTTTCACTCATCAACATTCCCAACTTAAATCGTTGTTTTTCCTCAACTAACACTACTGCTTACTCAATGAAACTATGCAATTTTAAGCCCATTCATACAACCAAATGATGACAGTGATTCCAAACACAATTAGCACAAATTATTAGCCCACAAGCATGACAAAAGCTTTCACGGATGAAAAAGTGTTTAAAGAACAACCAAGCAATAACCACTTACTCTTTAGAAGTGACTCTCTTTAAGTAGTATTACAACAAAACTCATTTTCCTAATTTCCAAAACATGAAAATTTTACTCACCTTTACTAGTCCACATACCTCCTCACGCAAGGATGTGCCACCACCAATATATCTATTATGCAAGATGGGACTAAAGTTCAAGCACTCACTCTCATAAATAACCTCTTAATGCAAACAAGTATTATGCCATACGCTTGCCCATATTTTCACTCGCCACTTAATGGAAGACACTTGGTTAGAGATATAAAAAGATTTTTTCAAGCTTGTAATGCAGGCTTAGGAAAGGTTAGTATAAACATTTGGGATCAATGTCACTATTCCCTCCTTGAACTCTACATAACACACTATTCAATAAAACTTTGGTTCATAGGTCACTTCGTTTCTTTCCATCTTTCACATGTTCCTGCTTTTACTACCTTGATTCACCCATCTTTAGAGAGCATTTTATTCTTATCTCTTTTCTTTGTAAATTTCAAGCATTTCTTTCCTCTTTTGAATCCTTTCTTTTTCCAATTCATTTGTTCTCATTATTTATATATTAGGCCCTCACATAGAATTCCATGGCCCAAAGTTACCTCTTCCAAGACTCACCACCCACAACTTAGGAATTTAGCCTCAAGTTGCATTTTTAAGTTCAAAGAGGGTATGGTTCAAAAGACAGATAAAACTCAAATGGTTCATGGCTTGTAATGTTGTTTCCAAAGAAAGGTTCAAAGGATCAAACTGGCAAACTAGAGATACAATATATGTACGGGTAGGCTTTATACATAAATGGATTTCTATGATCACAAAAAAGGACTAAGATCATTTCACCAACCATACGTCATCACAATTAGCATTGCGAAAATTAATGGGGAAAGTTCTAGATGACCTAGGTAAGCATGATAATTAAATAACTAAGATAATCGCACAGGGCATGCAAAGTATCAAAGGAAGCTTAATTGTTCATACTAGAGACAAAAGAAGTTATTTGCCACATAGTATCAACTAAATACTTTAAAGTCACCAAAAGAGGAAAAGTGTTGTTACAAAATTATTCATGTCTATACTCTTGATTTTCATAAAAAAATTGGGATAGAAAGGGATGCTTGTTTCACATATTCACCATGCAATATTGTCTATTGTAAGCACCAAATCACGTTATCATCTAACATTTTGACTCTTATAAATGCAAATTATATGGCTACTCAGACTTTACCATAGGTATAAAACAAATCCCAAATCTATAATGAAATGGGTACTCAGACTTCCCCTGTATCTATAGCTTAAAAATCCAAAAGTACAACAATTTTCCCTTAAGAATGTCGTCACTAAATCTAACATAGGGAAAGGATCATCTAGCATCCTTAATAAAAGAGGGATTAAAAAGAATAAAAGAAAAAAATGTAGATAATAATTCACAAAATTTCTATATTTTTTCAAAACAAGTTTCACATATTATCAACCAAGTGTGAATTATGAAACACGAGCATACACCCCTAACGACAAGGCTTGCGGTGCCCTCACAGCATATTATAAAATTATAAGAAGGTTAAAAAGGGATCCATTAAGATGAAACATGGTTCAAAATTTTCTACATAGTTGGAATCACGACAAGATGAGTTGCAATTGCATCACTACAATCACAATCCCTGGACAACAATTACGGTATTTGAGGCTAATTTTCCCATGGTTTGCCCTATTTTTTTGCATGGCTGCCAACTTCCCAAATAAGTTTTCCCCTGCTTTTTGGGCTTCCAATTTGTCCAAGAGCTGCAAAACATCAAAACTAAGTGATTTTTTTACAGATAAATGTAAGAGACATGTCACCAATAGGTTACCTCCCATCAAGCTCCTTATGTTAAATTCACGACATGATATATTTTTTCTATAATTTGTGTCTCCTCTTAGAGGATCTAAATCATCAGCCTAACTTTTGATGGATATATTTTTGAGGTACTTTGGTTAAAGGTAATGGCATAATGGTAAATATTCTATCTCATCACTTTAAAGACTTGGACCTTTAACCCAACTTATCATCAAAATTCCGAATAAGCTTGTTGGGTATTTATGAGAACATCAACAAACCACTGATTAAACATTAGATTTTGAACTTCTTGGACTTCGAGTGAGGGACATCATTTCTGCCTTTTGGAATGACAAGCTCCAAAATATAAGGATTTTGTACCTCATCGCCAATGTTCATATCTGCTCGGGTGGTTCGACATTCTTCACATCCATTCAGCATAATATCTAAAAGTGGTTGGAATGAGTCATTTTCCCTATTCCAGATTCATATTCTTCTTGGAATTCTTACCTCGAAATGAACTATAGCCTTTACAATGAATTTGCTTGGATTTTTTGTTCAATTCTAGTACCGTTTCTTCAATTTTGGCATCATTTATTATTTTTGGTTTGCTTGGTTCTCAAATAATCAATAATTCTGTAACATCAAGCTCACCATCAACCACATGGCATGATATCTTTTCTTTATCAACCTTATTTTAATTATCAGGCATATTCATTGTACTTGAAAGATCGGCCTCCTCACCCACATCTCCTTCCATTTCACTTCCCTTTTTGCTTTCATAGAATTATGCAAGAGATGCATGTTTTCCCCCGTTGTAGTCACTCGGTCCAATATAGTTAGAAGCATTGCTTTAACACCAGTTTATCCATCATATTGTTATTCATTTATGACATCAAGAGACATATCAAACTCATAAGAAGAACTACCATTTTTGTTAGCTTAACTAGGGGATGGGACTTTTGGACTGTCACTCCAATGTTCGTCTCGACCACCATATAAAGAATAATCATACTCCCAATAGGATTGAGATGGTTCACACATCTATTTTTGGGGAGCATATTTATAATTTTTCCAACAGTAAGGTCCACAAAAATATGAACATGGATCATAAAGATAAGATTTGCCACCACCAAACATATATTCATTCAAATATTCCATAGTACAAGTAAACAAAAACATAACTCAAGAAACAAAAGAATTTCACAAACTAATATTCACAAGTTTGAATCAAATCAAGAAAGTTAAAATTGCAAAACTAAATCAATACGCCAAATTGTTCCCCACCAACGACGCCATTTTTTATAACTCTCAACTTACAAAATTATTTTATTGCAAGGTTGTCATCCTTAATATAAACCCAACAAAAGTTAGGATAGAATCCATGAGTAATAGTGTGAATGTTGATCAAGTATGTTTGAAATCAAAGTTACTTGTTAAATTCAAATATAGGAAACAAATAGTTAGGGTTTTGGAATTAGAAATATGTTGACCATAATGAATCTATAACACTAAATGAGAGCAAACAATTGTGAAACTAATTCCAATGAGAGAAGAGTTTTTGGGTTATACAATCTTAGAGGTCTTTTAGGTAAAGAGTATTTAATGGTTAGTCCTTTTCTTTGTCAAGGATTTGGGTAGGCTAGATTTTTAACTCTTGTTGTTAGTCCTTCAAGCAAACCCTAAATTGAACTCACGGATTCTTTTAAATACCTTATGAACATGCCAAACTTACAAATCCAAAACCTCAACATAGCATCTTTATTTCTAGAGTGTTGCTTATCAAGCTAGTTAAATCACATAACATCTTTATTTCTATGATATTGCTAAGGAAATAGCTAGTATCAAATAGCTATTGATAATTACTATTTACTCACATCCTTCTTTTAAAGATGATGTGAGATCCAAGTTAATTTATGATTTTAAACAATAATTATCAACTCAAACAAAGAGTAATGGCAAAACCCAAATCAATGACTAATAATTTGGACTAAAAGTCAACAACCATACACTTTGTACACTATTTGACACAAGTTAAATTGCCTCTAGACCTTTGGATGAGATGCGTACGATGCTCGATGTGCTTGATGACTCCTCAGTTCTTTAAAAAGATACCACATTGAGGAAGATAACCATTAAGGTGGATCAAAGAATTTTGGCAAGGTCGAAGGAGTGCAGAATGGGGCTCGAAAGCCCCTTAGAAGGGTCATGTAAACAAGGAATTTTGGATCCACTTTTGATCGGATCTAGCATTTCAAGAGCAGGTCAAAATAGCCCGTAGTAGGTCTTTTATTACATTTGGGTTATGTTTGTGCCTAATTATATAATATACAGCTAAACTATAAATTCTTGGAAGCTAGGTTTATATGCTTAATTTTTTTATGATATTTTTACATGATGTATTCATAAGACTACATAGAAGTGTTTGAGTGCTTAGAAAAGTATGTGTTGACCTTTTCTTAGAAACAATGGTTGTAAGGAGGATCTAATTCCCTTTGCAATCACGTAAGAGTTAGTGCCTATAGATAGTCAATAAAGGAGGTTTTAGGATTTGATACATCCTCCGATTTCCCTTTTGTATCAATTTTGTGTCTATCATTCTATCCTTATTTTCCTATCTATCTATCTATCTATCTATCTATCTATCTATCTATCTTTACTTTCCATATATTTGATTTGAGTCCTCATGGATCGATTCATATTATTTAGTATCAGAGCTGAGCTTAGGATTGTTCCCATGATTCGTCTTGGGTTGTTATCTTGAAAATCACAAAAAAAGTAGTGTCATAAATTGAAAATCCAAAAAAAAGTGACTATTCACATTTTTGTTCTTAGGTCAAATTTTTAATTTTTAATTTTTAATTTTTTCTTGTGTTTCTTGATGTGCGAGCCTATGCAAATATATTTGAAGCTTTTCTAAATAATTGCAAGGTCTTGAGCAACTTTAGTTATTTTTTATTAGTTTACTATGATTTTGCAGTAAATGTAGAGATAAAGGGGAATCACTAATAAAGAAAGCAAAAAGCCTGAAATATGAAGAAAATAAAGGACTAAGTATGGCTAACGACATCCATGATATGTCATTTGCCTAGTGATAAGCTGTCAAGGATGCCATCAACCTTAAACAGAAGATGGAAGTTGAAGAAAGTTTTTTGACGACATCCATGACACATCGTCAGCTTGGTGATAAGTTGTTAAGGATGTCGTCTACCTTAAATAGAAGAGGGAAGTTGAGGAAAGTTTTGTGAGAACATCCATGACATGTTGTCAAGATAGTGATAGGCCGTCAGCATTGCTGTCAGCCTTAAATAGAAGATGGAAGTTGAAGAAAGTTTTGTGATGACATCCATGATACATCATCAGGATGGTGATAGTCCATCATTAACATCGTCAGCCTTAAGCAGCAAGAGCCAAAAATGCAGAGGAGCTGACGACATCCGTGATAAGCCGTCAGACTCCTGATAAGCCCTCACTGATGTTGTCATTTATTTCAAGAAAAATTAGAAACTTTTATTTTGTTTCCTTATTTAGGTTAACCATTTAAAGACTTGTTTTAGGGTTTTCTAGATATACAAAACTTATCAATCAACATACTTTGCAACAGATGATTTTTCTCTCTGTTTCTCTAGACCAATATTTTGGGAGTTTTGTCTTGTGAATCAATTCAAGTTATACTTTTTAGATCTTCATCATAGTTGTAAGATAATCTTCTCAATTATGAATTCAATTTGTGTACTTATTTCTTGCATCATGAGTGGCTAAACCTTATTAACCTAAATTACGGGATCTAGGGCTAGGTCATGAAGAAGTGCTAAATATTCAAGATTCAATAGGTGTTAGGATTTCTTGATAATTTTGAGATTTTAATTGATGTCATTTGGTTGCAAACAGAAGGCATACCTACTTTGATTTTCTTGAGAAAGAAATCATACATAGTAGGAAGTGAATTATCAACGGGGACTCGAAAATACTTCATTTAATAATCAGTGTTATAACTAGGTTGATTAACTGAAGGTAAAATTTTGGCAGTTCATAGTTGATGATAGGCGAATTTACACGCCTAAAGTACTGTATTTTACCCATATTTTAGCTAAGTTTTGAGGACAAAATATATAATTCATGCACTTTTAGTCCTTTTTCCTGTAATTGAGCTAACAAACATGATTAGCAAGTTTTCAGGGATAAATGATGCAGATTTCAGCATTTTATGGATAACTTGACGCCAAAGGAAGCTTCACGAAAGAAGGAAGGGAAAGCATGGACGCCAAGGACCAAAACTGACGCATGGGAAACCTGTCCCGAGCAAAAACAGCAATTCTAAAGACTTTGGGGACTAGCAGTAACTTATTAGGATTAGGATAATGATGCAGTGACCCAGTAGGATTGGGTTAGGTAATGCAGTAGCTTGGTAGGAATAGGATATGGGTGTTATAAATACCCTATTTTGCTAGAGATATTTATTCATTCTACTTCTAATTCATTCCTCTACTATCCGAACAATATTAATCTTTTCAACACTTTCAATTCTTATTTTCTTCATCTATTCAATTCTTAATTTCCACAACGAGAGAAAAGCTATTCTAAAAGGAATTCACGCCTAAAGCCATACCACGCCATACTATACATGAGATCTTTATTGTGGTATAATGATAATGTCTACTGTGATTTCCATCGCACTCATGAGTAGCTAAACTTCTCTGTTGGTGTTATGGAAGCCGTATGAGATACTATCTATTGCTATGAGTTTGTGAATTCACGACACGTATGCTTCTTATATCATTACTCTCTTCATCCTAATGCAAATTCTTGTGGTTCCAAACGCATAGAATACGCCAGTATAGCATTAACTTGTTCGAAAGAAAAGTTATATGTTTGGAAAAGAGATAATGTCAAGGTAATAGGGCACCAACCCCTTTTAAAAAGTTAGTGTCGTAACTGGATTAACCTCTTGGAGAATTTATACCATTAGATACGCTTTAAGCTCGAAAGAGTTAAAGCGAAATAGTTCTTGTTAGGTCGAAAGATGCTTGGATTTACCATAGAATACAATTCTCTATAAGCACATGCATGTCGGAATTCCGCATAAATCATAGCCAATAGAGACGTATAACTCATAAGGTGGACATAACCCCAACTCTCAATTCTCATTGGTTAAACATCTTACTAAACACTCTTTTTGCTTACTTTGCTATTTCTGTTTTTACTTTACTATTTTGTTTACATTATTTGCACATTAAAATCCCCCCTTTTTTATGAGACTTGCACCAAAAGTCTAATAATCTTTGCTTACTTATTGACCGGCTATTCCCTGTGGGATCGATACCCAACCCAGTTGGGTTCTGTATTTGACAACGACCGCTTACACTCTTACGAGAGCTGTAGTTTGAGCGTTATCAAATTTTGGCACCGTTGCCGGGGAATACGGTTGTCTACTAAGTTTGTGATAGTTACTAGACCCTTTGGTCAAAGATTCTCGTACTTTACTTTTAGTTTTTGTTTTTGTTTTCTGCAGGTTTTTATCCAGTGAATGCCCCATACTTGAAGTTCTGGTCAACCATTATTACCTTTCAATCCTAAACCACATCGTATTGGCAGAATGAACGCTCAACAGGAAATTGAAAGAAGGGCTGCTCAACAGGAACAGGCTAGACTAGCTGCTCTAGACGCCGCTCAAGTGCATCAACAGAATATTGATAATCCTAGGCGAGCAACAAATCCTGACGATGAGGATCTATGTGATGATGAGTTACTAAACCCAAGGCGTGATGCGGAGATAGCAATACCTGCTAACAGAAGAGATCATCAAGCTAGGTTTAGGCATGAACGCGGACCCATACAACCAGTATTTGACAATAATGATGATGATCTCGATGGAGCCAGAGCCACAGGAGCCATTATTCCTCCGCCATTGGCACCCGGAGCCAAGTTCAACATCACGAGCACCATGATTTAGTTATTGCAACTCAAGGGATTATTCGGTGGACTAGCAGGCGACGATCCGAATATGCATCTGATCAACTTTATTTCTACATGCAAGTCATTCGACAATCCTGGCGTTGGACAGAATGCAATTCAGTTGTGCTTATTTCCATTATCTCTATCTAGGGAGGCAATTCTATGGTTGAATGGGCTGACTCCTGATTCTATCACTAATTGGAGGCAATTGAAATATGCTTTCCTAGAAAGATTCTTTCTGCCATCCAAGAGAGCATAATTGAGAGATGAAATCAGCAATTTTCGATAGCTTCCAACTGAAGCCCTCCACAAAACATGGGAGAGATTCAAGAAGAAGCTTATGAGGTGCCCAAACTATCACATGACCAATGTTCACTTGATGGAGATACTATATAGATCCTTGAAATCAATAACTAAACCTGTGGTGGATAATGCGGCTGGAGGATCATTTATGGATCTCACCTTTGTTCAGGCAAGTGATATGCTAGACCGGATGACGAGGCAAAGTAGGGCGTGGCATACCAGAGATTCTAAGGTAGCAAGCCCCACTTTGTCTATTGGCCTGACTGCAGAACAAAGAAGAAAAGAAGAAGAACGTGATCAAGATATGGCGCACATGAAAACACAAGTGGATCTTCTTACAAAGCATCTATTATCAGGGAAGACCGAAAAAGTCAAAGTTGTTGCGTCAAAAGGAAGAGAGGAATCTGAGTCTGAAGAAGAAGCCAACTACTTGAACAATCAGGGGGGTTTCCGAGGCAATACCCAAGGAAACCAAGGTCGGAACTATTATGATAAATCTGGAAACAAGGATCAAGGTAGTTGGAAGAGCAAGAATGACAAGAGTGGTTTGTATGTTCCCCCAGGGAGACGTGATGCCACTGCATCTAGTTCTGCTAATATGGAAGACATAATGGCTAAACTGTTGAAAGGAGTAGAGGCAACCAGCGCGGGAGTAACTGAGGTGATAAATGATTTATCCTCGATGAAGCAATTGGTTGACTCACATTCCACTTCAATAAAACAAATAGAGCAGCAATTGAGCCAACTTTTAGCAGCACTCAATCAAAGAAAAGCTGGCCCGTTACCTAGCGACACTATGCAAAATCCAAGAAACGATGGATCATGCATGGCTATTACTACCAGAAGTGGTAAGGTGCTGGAAAATTCATCCCAAAGCAAGCAAGTGGCCAAAAATAAAGGAGATAAGGATGCCATAGAAGCTAACCAAGACGTCCATGACGTCACACCTAGTAGTTTGCAGCCTGAAAAAACCAAAATTCGGAAGTAAGAAGGGAAGAAATCCATGGAGAAAACAATTTAGCTTCCACCACCACCTTTTCCTCAAAGATTGAAGAAGAAAGCTGATGATACCAAGTTCAATAAATTCATGGCAATGTTGAAAAAGTTGACCATTAATGTTCTGTTGGTAGAGGCACCAGAACAAATGCCAGGGTATGGAAAATTTATAAAGGATCTATTGACAAAGAAGCGGGCAGTAAGCTATGAACCGGCAGATAATATTCATCATTGCAGTGCAATTGCCACAAGGTCCTTAGTACAGAAAAAGGCAGACCCTGGTGCTTTCACTATTCTTTGCACGGTTGGATCTATGAATTTTGCTAAGGAATTGTGCGATTTGGGAGCAAGCATCAATTTGATGCCACTATCCGTCTACAGAAAGTTGGGGTTGGGTGACCCTACACCAACCAATATGTGGCTCATGATGGCAGATAGGTTGATAAAACGACCTGTTGGTATCTTAAATGATGTGTTGGTGAAGGTTTCCACCTTCATCTTTCCTGCAGACTTTGTTATTCTAGATTGCGAGGCGGATTCTGAAGTTCCCATAATCTTGGGATGCCCTTTCCTCGCAACTGGAAGTGTGCTTATTGACATGAGAGATAATGAGCTTTTATTTTGGTTGAACGACGAAGTGGTCCGTTTTGATGTATGCAAAGCAATGAAGCATCCTGAAGATATAGATGTGTTCTCTATAGCTGCAGTTAATTATAAGGATGACAAAGAATTATCTGTAGAAAAACAGCTTACTGATGAGTCACTATTTGATGAGCTGCTGAATTTTGAGCGTGAGGAGGCTCAAGAACACAAAGAAACTATGTGTTCTCTAATAGAAATAGGGTCCTATTCTCATACTCCTAAGTAGTCGGACCTTGATCTTAAGGATCAACCGTCACCAACAGCAAAGAATTCCATTGAAGAGCCCCCAGTGCTAGAATCGAAAGAGCTCTCCAATTATCTAAGGTATGCGTTCTTGGGAAGTGGAGATACACTTCCTGTGAGTGTGGTGGATGATTTAAGTGAACAACATGTAAAGTCTCTCATCTCTGCTCTGAAGAGATACAAGAGAGCTATGGGTTGGACTATTGATGATACAATTGGTATCCCGCCTGGGATATGTATGCACAGGGGTCATCTCGAAGAAGATTGCATGCCTACAAGTAAGCTTCATCGTCATCTGAATCCATTCAGAAAACGATACACCATCTATCTCAATGAAGTATAAGTAATCGAGATAGCTATGTCGTGCCGCGACGATAAATCAAGCACTTGATGGGAGGCAACCCATCGTTTTTAATTGTTTTTGTTATTTTTGTTTTCCTAGGATTTTGTCGAGCCATGACCAAAGCTAAGGTGCTTGATGGGAGGCAATCCATCGTTCTAATCATTTTTGTTGTTTTCGAGTGAATGTAGGTGCAAGAGGTGTAAAGGAGGAGATTGGTTTTAAATTTCAATTTGGAAGTATTACATGGTGAAGGTGGTAAGTTAGGAATGAAGAAGCGAAAGGCTATGAGTTAGGCATTGCTTATGAAAATATAGGCTAAGAAAAAGGCAAGGCCTATGTAAATCTAGGCCACGAACAAGGCAAGGCCTATGCTATGGCCTAAGCTCTCGGGTTCTAGAGTGCCATAGCATAGGCGCCGCCTATGCTCAACAACGCCATAGCATAGGCGCTGCCTATGCAAAAGCATTTTGTCTCTGAATCTCATATGCCATGGCATAGGCACCGCCTATGCCTAACAATGCCATAGAATAGGCGCCGCCTATGCTCAACAATGCTTTGCAAAAGGCGCCGCCTATGCCAAGCATAGGCAAAGCTTTAGGTGCCGCCTATGGTCACTTTTGGTCTCCAAATCCGATTCTAAATGGGTCAAAACCCGACCCAAGCTTTCCCTGTAAATAAGAAACTTAGTCTTAGACCAAAAACACATTGCAAACCTAGCATAAGCACCGCCTACCTCTCCAAATTCTCTCAAAAAATTTCCTTTTTCTCTTTTACTTTGCAAGAACATCATCCAAGGTCATCAACCAAGTAAGTACTTCTTTGTTCTTCATTTATATTCCGTAAGTACTACACTAATACGCCTATTATGAATTGTTAAATCTTGCAGTAATATTGGTGAGTTGAATGTGATTAATTTGTTGTGATACAACTAAGTGAGGGAACGAATATGTAAGAATGATCTTGACTTGTTTCCAACTTGTATTTAATTTTGATGCACTGTCATACTTTTGCGGAATTGACATAGTCAAGAACATTACATAATCTTGTCAATAGAACTCTTACATGTTGGAATAACTTGTGTATAAAGGTGACAACCATGGTTTACTACAAACATACGAGATTGTGATTATTCCTAAAACTTGATTCAATCTATATGGAGTAGTCTTGCTCAAAAGATATATCAAACATGAAAGTATTGCCAAGTTTTCGTGAAGTATGAATGCCTTGATTATATTGTTAGAATATATCTCCTGAAACGTATATCGATGAAGTGTGAATAATCGATAACTTTCACTACACTAGTTTGTACCAACAAAATAAGTGTGGGGTGGTGCCACTACTATTTGTTTATCGATTGTACCCACCGATATGAAGCTAACATGACTATTGTTTTAATCTCAGGTACAATGGCACCAAAAGCAAGACAAGGAAAATAAAAAGCAACCACTTCACAAAAAGGCAAGAAAAGAGGATGAAAAGAGCAAGGAGAATCATCCTCGTTGCAAATACCTCGCCGTATGTTTGGAATTAAATGGGTCCTAGAGGAGGAAGGAAAGGAATGGTATAGGAACAATAAAGTGAAAAAATATGTTCATGTGGAGTTGATAAACAAGGAGAGCCTAGTAAAGAAAGAACCTCGTATGTTGGCCAAGATAATGGCGTTACATCTTGATTTCATCTTCCGAGATATGGGAGAGTGAAATCTCAATTTAACACGAGAATTCTATGCCAACTGGTCACCGAAAACTACCGGGAATGAAGTAAAGATTTGGGGCCAAGTTCTGCAACTAAATGCGGAGTTCTTCAACTCCTTTCTAGGTTTGCCATATGTTGACCCATCACCATTCAAGGAGCTGTATAAAAGACCTCCGTACAGGGCTATTAGACACACATTATGCGAACCACGATCCATGGAACGATGGAGTAGACACAAGGACACCGGTCGGCACAACACCTTCCCATATGCTCCTTTGAATAGGGAAGCTAGGATATGGCTGCGAATAGTCAATTCTTGCTTGATTCCAGGGACCCAGTACACAAAGATAACACGAGATAGAGTGTGCTTGGTGTACGCATTGATGACGAATGTCCCTATCAACATTGGAGCAATTATTCGATCTACAATGCGAAAGACCAGGCTACACAAGAGGTCCCACTTCAACTTTGGCAATCTGTTGACCGCAATATTGAGGAAGGAGGACATCAAAGAGGAACCGGCTGATCATAAGCTTCCACACAACCCAAAGAAGGTTGACCTCACAAAGGTTAAAGATGCTGAATCCACACATGGCGTCAACCTTACCACTGCAGAAAGGCATGCTCGGGATGAGAGTTTCTTTCGCCATATTTATGGCATGACTCGGTTTACCATGATGAGTGGAGTTTGTGTTCCAACTGCTGCAGAGCTCCAACAGCTAGATTATGACTACCCAATGAATAAGCATGCAAGGAAAATGTGTGGAGTAGGTGTGTACTTTAAGGAACCTCTTGATGACAATGTGCCAACCGATGATGATCGTCGAATGCCAGACTCCGATGTGGAGGAGAACTCTGATGGCGATGACTCTGATGATGATTCCGACGAAGGAGGTATGACCCCAGACATAGAGGAGGAGTCCGACTAACCAGGTTCTTCTTATTTATTTTCCACTGAGGGCAATGTGTCCCGTATAAGTGTGGGGTGCTAGTATTTGCGTGCTAACCTTCTTTATCTGCATTTGCATTCATTTATGTTTGTTTGTTTTATTTTTTTGTTTTTTTTTAGTAGTTAATTTTTTTTAAAATTTTTAACTTTGCATGAAATTGTTCTGATAGGCAGCATGGTATTATGACAAGAGGCTGTGATAAAATCATTACTATTGAGACGTTTATGCTCTAATAGTGACTCATTATGTGATAATTATGTGGTTCAATTCCTTCACCTGTTGGGTCAAGAGTCTATACTGCTTCCAATAAAGTCGACCATGTGCCTTGTGTATGTGAGACGATAGTATATTCTATGTTTGTGGCTGATGCTAGAACTTTCCTGGTATGTATGTAAAGCAAATAAAAGAGTGTGAGTTTAGGAGATGATTTAGGCATTTCCTTGGCAACCTATGATTGTTTACCTTCATTTTATCTACCCATGGACATTATCCTAGATAACCCCCTTTGATCCTTAAGACTATTTTCTTTGACAAACTCATATGTAAGCCTAATCCATTTTTTCAAGACCATAATTTGATCAAAATTCCTAAGTGCTTTAAAGTGTAAATTCATGTGACAAAATAAGAGGAAATTGGGTGAGTATGAAGCCTTAGAATGTATTGGTGCTTGAATTTGTTATGAAAAATAATTGCTATCATAAGAGGTGTGTTATGAAAAGAAAAAGGAAAAGAAAAATAAAAAGTTAATTCTGTTCAAAATTGAAAAACAAAAGAGGTGAGAAAGGGTAGTAGATTAAAAGAAAGTAGAAAGGTTGTTTGAAAGAAAGCATAAATGGCATAATGTGATGTATTAAAGCGCTTAGGAACATAGTCACTATTTCTGGCCAAAATAGTCCTAACCGTCCCTTAGCCTACATTACAACCTGTAAAGACCTATTTGATCCTAAGCTTAACATTCAGATATTTAGTGGAGCATTACACTAAGGGAAAGCCTATGGTCAT
Organism: Capsicum baccatum var. pendulum; assembly: GCA_030864225.1. Taxonomy (NCBI): domain Eukaryota; kingdom Viridiplantae; phylum Streptophyta; class Magnoliopsida; order Solanales; family Solanaceae; genus Capsicum; species Capsicum baccatum. The sequence continues at coordinate 223,145,454 of CM061552.1, read as the reverse complement.
CAGTTGCAACATATCAATTCTTTGTGAGAGTGAGAGCAAGGATAATCTTATACCCATGTTTGAAATATATACAATACTTGTGAGTGATTATGGGTTAGATTTTGTGAGACACTCATGGTTGATGAGTTTTGCATGGTTGTGTATGATTCTCCGTGCCTTAGCTTTTGAATACGAATTAACCATCATCACGAGTCTATATTAGAGGTTGAATTATTTCTAGTAATGATCAGAAAACTACTCTTTGTTAATGATTGTTATGCCTATTTTGATGACTATTTTGTGTTGTTACTGTGAAACCCTAAGTAGATGTTTAGATGGACATGATAGTTTGTTCGAGGATGAATAAATCCTTAAGTGTGGGGTGTTGATGATAGGCGAATTTACACGCCTAAAGTACTGTATTTTACCCATATTTTAGCTAAGTTTTGAGGACAAAATATATAATTCATGCACTTTTAGTCCTTTTTCCTGTAATTGAGCTAACAAATGTGATTAGCAAGTTTTCAGGGATAAATGATGCAGATTTCAGCATTTTATGGATAACTTGACGCCAAAGGAAGCTTCACGAAATAAGGAAGGGAAAGTTTGGACGCCAAGGACCAAAACTGACGCATGGGAAACCTGTCCCAGGCAAAAACAGCAATTCTAAAGACTTTGGGGACTAGCAGTAACTTATTAGGATTAGGATAATGATGCAGTAACCCAGTAGGATTGGGTTAAGTAATGCAGTAGATTGGTAGGAATAGGATATGGGTGTTATAAATACCCTATTTTGCTAGAGATTTTTATTCATTCTACTTCTAATTCATTCCTCTACTATCCGAACAATTTGAATCTTTTCAACACTTTCAATTCTTCTTCTCTTCATCTATTCAATTCTTAATTTCCACAATGAGAGAAAAGCTATTCTAAAAGGAATTCACGCCTAAAGCCATACCACACCATACTACACATGAGATCTTTATTGTGGTATAATGATAATGTCTATTGTGATTTCCATCGCACTCATGAGTAGCTCAACTTCTTTGTTGGGGTTATGGAAGTCGTATCAGATACTATCTATTGCTATGCATTTGTGAATTCGCGACACGTATGCTGCTTATATCATTATTCTCTTCATCTTAATGCAAATTCTTGTGGTTGTAAACGCATAGAATACGCCAGTATAGCATTAACTTGTTCGAAAGAAAAGTTATATGTCTGGAAAAGAGATAATATCAAGGTAATAGGGCACCAACCCCTGTTAAAAAGTTAGTGTCGTAACTGGATTAACCTCTTGGAGAATTTATACCATTAGATACGCTTTAAGCTCAAAAGAGTTAAAGCGAAATAGTCCTTGTTGGGTCGAAAGACGCTTGGATTTACCCTAGAATACAATTCTCTATAAGCACATGCATGTCTGAATTCCGCATAACTCATAGCCAATAGAGACGTATAACTCATAAGGTGGACATAACCCCAACTCTCAATTCTAATTGGTTAGACATCTTACTAAACACTCTTTCTTCTTACTTTGCTATTTGTATTTTTACTTTACTATTTTGTTTACATTATTTGCACATTAAAATCCCCCCTTTTTTATGAGACTTGCACCAAAAGTGTAATAAACTTTGCTTACTTATTGACTGGCTATTCCCTGTGGGATCGATACCCAACCCAGTTGGGTTCTATATTTGACAATGACCGCTTACACTCTTACGAGAGCTGTAGTTTGAGAGTTATCAATAGTGATTCCCCAAGTCCAGCAGGATTAGAAAATTAGACCCTTAAATAGGTTGAGAGATATTTGAGCATATCATTGATAAAGATAGCTTGTTATCCAAACCACCGATAGAATCTTGAGTCACCTTTAGCATCAGTCATGTACCGTAAGCCCTAGTGAAAATAATTTTAGTTATCTCATAAAATCTTGGTTACAAACATTGAAATCAAAGTGTCAAAGAATTACTTGTGAAACTTAAACCCCCATTTCAGGAAATATTAAACTATTAGTAAATTAAATTACAATTGACTTTAGTTTACACCTTATTTCTTATGGGATTCGACCCCAACCTAGTTGGGTTTTATATTAACGATGATCGCTTACACCCATTCAAGAGTGTAGTTTAAGCGTTATCAAAAAATGGTGCCATTGCCGGGGAATACGGTTGTAAACTGAAAGTTTGTGTGCGCTAATTGACTATTAGATTTTAGTTTCCTAGATTTATGTTTATTTTTTGTTTCTTTGTTGTTTATGCCAAAAATAAGAAGTTCTGAAGAACCATTATTGCCAATTAATCCGGAACCTCAGCTGATCGAGAGAATGGCTGAACAACAGAAGACAAAAAGATTAGCCACTTTAGCTAGGGCTCAGGTGAACGTACAGAACTAGGGTAAATAAGTATGTTACTCAAACCATAATGATGAAGATTTAGGTGATGAGGAATTATTGAATCCTCAAAACCCAAGGAAAGTTGAGCAAATTGCTGCACCAGTGCAGCGAAACTTCAATAGAAACTATCCGATCAGAGAAAGGTATGGTCAATAGCCCGTCTATTACGAGGGTGATGATGATGACGAAGGAATGGATAGATCAAGTGCAATGAGTGCTATCATTTCTCCACCGTTGGCACCTAGTGCAAAATTCAGCATAATAAGTACTATGACTCTACTCCTAAATCTGAAGGGGTTGTTTGGAGCCTATCCTGGCGATGATTAGAACATGTACTTGGTGAACTTTATCACTATTTCAAAATCTTTTGATAATCTGGGAGTGAGCCAGAATGCGATCCGGTTGAGATTATTTCCATTGTCTCTGTCTGGGGAGGCAACAACGTGGTTAAATGAGCTAAAGCCCGATACTATAACCAACTGGAGATAGTTAAAAGAGCCATTGCTAGAATTGTTTTTTTGCACCCTCAAGGAGGGTACAATTGAGCGACGAAATCAGTAACTTCAAGAAGCTGCTGACTGAAGCATTACATGAAAATTGAGAAAGATTCAAGAAAACGATGGCATAATGTCTGAACCACATATGACAGACTTGCACTTGATGGAAACTTTGTACAGGGACTTTAACTCTCGGACAAAGAAAATTGTAGATAACGCTGTAGGTGGTTTGTTCATTTACCTTTCTTTTCAAGATGCTTCAGACATGCTAATAGAATTACCAAACAGAGTCGGGGTTAGCATACTATGGACTCTGTTGTAGCTAGCCCGACTATTTTTGGTGCTATAACATGGAGCAGTGCAGAAGGAATGAGGAGTGAGACCAAGACATGTCCCACTAAAAGTCTGAGATGGACTTGCTGACCAAGCATTTGCTATCATGCAAGACTTAAAAAGTTAAGGCTATGAAGTCTCAGTGCAGTATTGCTACTAATGCAGATGAGGAGGTAAACTATATGAGTAATCAAGGGGTTTCCATGGCAATATTCAATGTAATCAAGGTTGGAACTTTTATGACAAGCCTGATTATAAAGATAGGGAGCAAGGACATTAGAGAAGCAATAATAATAAGAGTGGTTTATATGTTCCCCTGGAAGTCAAGATGCTGCACCAACTAGCTTTGGTAAGATGTCTATGGAGGATATGATGGAAAAATTGCTGAAAGGAGTTGAGGCTACCAACTCGGGGGTAACTACTATGAAGAGTGAATTCTCTACCCTCAGACAATTGGTTCATTCACAATCTACTCCTATCAAGTAGTTGGAGCAGCAGATGAGCCAACTTTCTACAACACTAAACCAAAGAAAAAGTTGTACTTTACCTAGTGATACAATTTAGGATCCATGGAATGATGTCTTATATATGGAGATTAATATTAGGAGTGGTAAGATCTTACCTGGCCCTTTTGTGGGCAACTCTGTAGATGATGAGGTGATTGTTGATGAATCCAAAGAAAGTAATCCAGTGGATTCTGAGAAGTAGAGTAGTTCTATTGACTCTTCAGAGAATAAAAGGGAGAAAGAAGAGGAAGTGGTGTTGAAAACTATCCCTAGAACACCACCTCCCTTTCCCCAACGATTGAAGAAGAAGGTTGATGATGCAAAATTCAGCAAGTTCTTATCAATGCTCAAGCAATTGACAATTAATGTGCCTTTGGTTGAGGCACTTGAGTAAATGCCAGGCTATGCAAAGTTCATGAAAGACCTTATAACTAAGAAATAGAAGGTTAGCCATGAGTCAAAGGACAATCTTCTCCATTATGGAATTATCTCTACAAGGTCTGTAGTGCAGAAAAAGGCAGACCCAGGAGCATTTACCATCCCGTGTACTATTGGCCCCCTATGATCATAAAAGCACTATGCAATCTGGGAGCCAGTATAAATTTAATGCCACTGGATGTGTACAATAAATTGTATTTGAGGGATCCTACCCCAACAAATATGCTATTGGTAATAGAAGATAGGTCTGTGAAAAGGCTTGTGGTCATACTGCACGATGTTTTGGTAAAAGTAGCAGATTTTGTTTTGCCTGTTAATTTTATGGTCATAGATTGTAAGGTAGATTTTGAAGTTCCTATCATCTTAGGAAGGCCATTGCTCGCAATTGGGAGAGTGCTAGTAGACATGGATTTGAACGATCTAAAGTTTAGGTTCAACGACAAAGAAGCACGCTTCAAAATACACCCATCCATAATTTAGTTGAAAGACTCACAACCCCATACGGTTTGATGAAAAATAACCAGGATTGAGAATTGATAGAGGTGCAGAGGTAGCAGTAGACCTTCCAATTACAGATGCCAGTGCAGCACCTCATGTGGAAGTGCAAAATTTTGAGACTGGGCAACCAATTTCATCAGCACAGGAAGGTTCAGTGCCTAAAAAGGTACCTAACCCCTCAGTTCCTACAGCAGCAGTGGTTTTACATTTCATCCAGTTGATATCAGAAAAATAGCTAAGCAAGCCAAGTGGTGTGAGGCACAACAACTTGCTTTTGCCAAATAGTTTGTTGTGTCAAATAGTGTATTGTTGTAGTGTACAAGAGAATCAAGGCTACCCTTGAGCCTTTTATGACTTTGCCTAAGCGGGTTGCAAATTTGGAGAAGCAATTTAATGCATGAGCAAAAGAAATACCAGAAGTTGGTCTTGCTAAATTTAGAGAGGCATTAGATAAGGTAAAGACAGATGTTGGGGTGTTGTAGTAGCACTAGTTTATGGTGCCAACAGGTCTGGCCATGTATGAATCTGAGGACGACATCCCAATGGTTGACCTCATTAAAGATTCCCCAAATAAAAAGAAGAAAAAAGAGGGAAAGAAGGGCAAAGATAAGAGAGAAAGGCCCTACAGTGATGAAGAGCAAAAAACAAAGAAGAGGGCAAGAAAGAATAAGGAGAAAAAGAAGCTGAAAAGGGCATAAATTGAGTCCTTAGTTGATAACGAGAAATGAGAGACAACCATCTGAGCTAGGGCAGTAGGTGCCTCATCTAGCAGGGATTCAGCTACTACAAAGTGAGATGCTCCTAATGGAGAGAAGACAGCAGGTGATGCAGTAGCAGGGTCAGAGACCCAGGATCTATGTGCTTGATTGCCTTCAGGTATACCCTAACCCTTAGAGGAATTTATTTTTGATTTTAGGTTGAGGGTGTAGGGTAGGTTGTTGTTGTAGTATATTTTGTAGATAATTAGGAGTAATACAAGTACTTGAGGCAGTTAGCTTGTTATGTGATTTTTGAGTACCTCTCCAGTGGTCTGATATATTGTATACTGTGTGAAATACATCTATTTGTGACCACTATGCTTCTTTTTGTGGCAATAGTCTGGCATCTGAATAACCTTTGTTAAGCAATTACATGAACTTGATAGGTACTGATATGCAAGATACTTGTGTGCCATATGTGTGTAAGGTCTTACTCAGTTCCCGTTGTGTGTTGGATCTAGAACTTGCCCGATTAGTCTTGCCATGGTCATAGGATAGGAGTTAGGAAAGGATCATAGGTCATGTTTTATTTTACCCCATTTTAAACTAAATGACCTTCCCAATATGAAGAATATCTCTTGATTCTATTTTGATCCTAATTAGCCTATTTATTTTTTCGACACCTCTCACCTTCCCTTCATATTAGAATGAACCTATTTTGCCCCTGGTTCTTTTTGGATACTGTGCACCTTGACTTAGGCAAACAACCTAAGTTGAGGGTGGCTATCATAGGGGTGTGTGATGCAAAATGAGTATGAAGAGAGAAAGAATAAGGAAAATGAATAAAAAAATTTAGGTGCGATAAAAAAGGAATAAGAAAAAGAGAAAGCTTTGTAAAAGATGATAAAAAGATAATCGAATAAGTGAAAATACCGCATCCATCTTGGGCATGTGTGATCAATAAAAGAGAGGAGTTAAAAAAGGTTAAGATTTGAAACCCCAAGAGTTTATTGTAGTGTCAAGGAGGTGTAGTTACTCTAAAATACCCATGAATATCATACTAGCCCCTGGCCTATATTACAAGCTTAAGAAAAGACCTATAGTGATCCAAACTGACCTGTCTGAACACTTGGGTACTGACTATAAGGGAAAGCCTATGGCATTTGACATGAAATGTTTGGAACTTCATTCTGAGAGTGAGTCTTGTGTTTATCCTTGTGTTTATAAACATGAATTCTGATATGAGTAAAAAAGGGATTTCTTTATTGTGAGGGCATGCTAGGTATGTTTCTAATCACTTACTTCCTTGGATAGTGTGATTTATGTATGAGCTTTGTTGTTATTACTGAGTTTTTGCCATATCTTGATCCTTGTGAGCTGCATGGTTGTTTTCAATGATAGACACAATTGCTCTTAATTTGATGGACCTTGGAGATGGCGAATGTAGTCTGAACTGATATGAGTAGTAAGCTGCCAAATTGTACTTTGTATTCTCTTAGTTATGTTAGGGTTGCTTGAGGACAAGCAATTGTTTAATTTGAGAGTGTTGATGTGCGAGCCAATGCTAACACATTTGAAGCTTTTAACTCAAAATAATTGCATGGTCTTGAGCAACATTAGTTGTTTTTGATTACTTTTCTTTAATTTTGCAGTAAATGTAAATATGAAGGGGAATCACCAATAAAGGAAGCAAAAAGCCTGAAATCTAAACAAAATAAAGGACTAAGTATGGATGATGACATCCATGACACGTCATCAGCCTGGTGATAAGTTGTCAAGGATGGAATTAGCCTTAAATAGAAGATGGAAGTTGAATAAAGTTTTGTGACGACATCCATGACATGTTGTTATCCTGGTGAAAAGTTGTCAAGGATGCCTTCAACCTTAAAATGAAGATATAAGTTAAGGAAAGTTTTATGATGACATCCATGACACGTCGTCAATATGGTGATAGGCCGTCAATGTTGTCGTCAGCCTCAAACAAAAGATGGAAGTTAAAGAAAGTTTTGTGATGACATCCATGAAACGTCATAAAGATGGTGATAGGTCTCCATCATCATCGTCATCCTTAAGCAGCAAGAGCTAAAAATGTAGAGGAGATGACGACATCCGTGATAAGACGTCAGACTCCTGATAATCCATCCCTGACGTCATCATTTATTATGAGAAAAATCTGAAACTTCTATTTTGTTTCCTTATTTATGGTTAACTATTTAAATCCTTGTTTTAGGGTTTTCTAGATATTCAGAACTTATCAATCAACATAGTTTACAACAGACAATTTTTCTCCCTCTTTCTCTAGACCAATATTTTGGGAGTTTTATCTTGTGAATCAATTCAAGTTATAATTTTTGGATATTCATCATAGTTGTAAGATAATCTTCTCAATTATGAATTCAATTTGTGTACTTTTTTCTTGCATCATGAGTGTCTAAACCTCATTAACCTGAATTATGGGATCTAGGGTTAAGTTATGAAGAGGTGCTAAATACTCAAGATTCAATAGTTGTTAGGATTTCTTGATAATTCTGAGATTTTAATGAATATTTATTGGTTGCAAACATCCGGCATACCTACTTTTATTTGCTTGAGAAAGAAATCACAACCAATGGGAAGTGAATTATCAACAGGGACTCGAAAATACTTCATTTAATAATTAGTGTTATAACTAGGTTAATTAACCTGAGGTAAAATCTAGGCAGTGAATAGTGATTCCCTATGTCCAATAGGATTAGGAAATTAGACATTTAAATAGGTTGAGAGACATTTGAGCATATCATCAATAAAGATAGCTTGTTATCCAAACCACTGTGAGAATCTTGAGTCATCTTTAGCATCTGTCATGTACCGTAAGCCTTTGTGAACATAATTCTGGTTATCTCATAAAATCTTGGTTACAAACATCAAAATTAAAGTGTGAAAAAATTACTTGTGAAACTTAAACCCCCATTTCAGTAAAAATTAAACTATCTGTGAATTAAATCTCAACCAACTTGAGTTCACACCTTATTCCCTATGGGATTCGACCCCAACCTAGTTGGATTTTATATTGATGATGATCACTTAAACCCATTCAAGAGTTTAGTTTGAGTTTTATCATTTATACAATTAGATTTGTGTTCTCTAACACTATAAGAGTCTATATATTAAATTTGAGCCAAATCAAGGCTTATTTAAGTGTTCTATCCTTGTTGGAAGCTTGGATTGGAGATTTTTAAGTTAATTGCAAAATCTAAAGATTTATGTGAAGAATTTGAGTAAATTGGTAATTGGAATGTTTTGATAAGGTTTAAAATACATTTGGTTCAAAATTTCGTCAAATTTTGATGAACGGTTTAAGAAATATAGATTTTTGAAGTTTTGGTGCTCTTGGACAAATTCAATTCTTCTAGAAGAATTGGTTGGAAAATGATGTTGTTTAATACTCAAAATTTAAGAAAAATGTGTACAAAAGTGTTGGTACTAGCACGTTTTTGAAGATCCTAAGGATATTCCACAAGAGAGTCCAAAGGGGGACAATTGGGAGGGCATTTTCGCCCATTCAAGATGCCGGTTTGGCTGAACTGCTCCTGAAGTGCCTTAGAGCTGCATCTAACCGGCTAAACCAGGTCTAAGGAAGCTCAAAATAGTGATATATTAACCAGTTGCATCCAACCTGCCTCCATCTATGGCTGACCTATTGCAGCATCCCCAGCGCATCTCAAAATAGTAAGACAAGGACCATCTGCGCCAGCCTACCCTCCATCTACGGCAGAGATGTTTCAGCATTCCCAGAATATCCCAAAGCAATTAGCAACAATCCCACCTACATCCAAGGTGATTTATACCTACTGGAGCAGGTTCCAATGCAGCCCAAGTGGAGATAAGCCTTCCTTAACACAAATTTACCCCTCCAACACAAATCAAGTTATTCCTAATCCCTTCTTTTAATTCCTAAACTACTCATCAACTAGTAATTCATCTACGAAGTTGATCGATTATTTCTTAAGTTTGGATTCTTTCATCGTCCTATTTCTTTGTATGCTTTTCTTGTTTTAATTCATTATTACTTCTTTGTTTCAAGTCTATAAGTATATTTTCATTAATTTGAGTTGATAAAAAAAATCCTCTTCAACCATAAAAAAAGGAGATTAGCACCTTATTGTCCATGGGAGTATAAGCAACTTTTAACATTCATCGCTCCAATTGTAAGGATCACAAAGGTGAGTTCATATGAGTATTGGTGAGGTGGTTTAATACTAATCTTGTTTGTTCATTTTTTATGTACAAGGTGATATAAGGGGAACATGTCTTTGATAGCCTCAGATAATTATGACTATAACATAGGAGACTATGATTATGGTGATAATAGTTATGACTATGAAATAGATGGATATGATGGGGGCTATGAATATAGAATTGATCAAATGTTTGGAATCGTAAACCAGAATATGAATAGAGGGTATATAAGGAGTCAATGTCTTCGTACTCTATATATCTTCAAGGAGAACGGGATCCCGAAGTTTACCTTGATTGGTAATGGCAATATGAAATGATCTTCGTGGTTTATGCTATGAGCAAAGTCGAATAAGCTATATATTCCCTTAAATGCATTCAAGGTCTGACCTTAGAATGGTGTAAACTTGCAAGGAATCCTACTCAATCTTGGGGTTCATTGAAAGAGTTTGTGAGTCTAATCTATGTGCCGAAGGGTTACACAAAGCATTTTAATGGTGATATAATAAGACAACCTTGTTCAAGATGGGTAGAGATTTGTGCATTTCTGAGATGTGTTTTTATACTTGATGATTGGTTTCAGGAAAACTACATAACTCCTCTTATGGTTGATTATCTAGGGATACCTCGAGTGTCCAAGCATTTCCTATACGTCTTAGAATGATATAGAGTCTTCGAGAGTCTGAAGGTTTTCTTCACTCGAGGTAGGTACTTTAAGGAGGTGTGGTGTGACATAATCCCCTTGGAATGTGGACACTATGCTTGGGTGTCGATTGGTTTGCACAACATAAAATTCCAAATATCTAAAATTAGGCTCAAATTGTGTTAGACAAATGGGGAAACCATCTCATTCCAGCTACCCTTCTCAAATCTCAAAGAAATATGGTCACTTACTCCAAGCTAAAAGAAATTAAGAGACAAAATATTAAGAGGAGTAAAGGAATGCAAGGTGGTAACCTAATAGAGGAAGAAAGAGAGGTTATGAGGTGGTTTCAACCAACCGGGGCTTACATTATTTGTCTTTCTTTTAATAAGGACATGTGGGTAGGTACCAACATGGCAAGTGAAAGAGAACAAGTTCTAAAAGATAATATTCCCATTGAAGACTTGATGAGGGAAATCTTAATTGAATCCAAAGCTTGTGGAGGACCTTTACAACAAGGTAAAAAAGAATGTGCTCAAGAACTTCAAGGTAAATTAGTTAACTCTTACACTATTTTTTATGAAAATGGTGATTGTGTTTCTATTAGCCCATTGAATGTGATAAGTAGCTTACCTACACGTGAGTCTAATGATTGCTTTGATGGTGATGTGCATATTGTTATTGTGGATACACTAGTTGATCCTATTAATGACTGAATTGACTCTTCTTGTAAGATCAATTTATGTCAACCTAGTGTTGAAGCCATTGTGTTGGATAACAGTACATTATCTTATGGAAATTATATTGATCAACTTGTGTGTGAAACTACTCCATCACTTAAGGATATGTGTAATGTGATTAGAGAACCTCAAGTAACTGATGAAATAGGGAATGTTGTGCAAGAAAATAGGAGTAACCCTTTGAGCTTGTCTTTTAGAAAAGATCCTAATGCTTGCTTGGCTTATTGGGAAGATCAGGTTCTTGAAACATCTTTGACACTTGATAATGAACTTTTATAGAAGGGATTTGCCTTATCTATATCCTAACCATGGATAGATCCCTCTCTCTTTAAGGATAATATCTTTTTTTAAGATGATGAGCTCACTCCTAGTGAATTACATAGTGATGTGGATAACATTGTTTATATAGCTCATCTTGAGAGAGATATTCCATATGAAAACACAATATGGTGTTACAACATTCCTCCTAAAGATGGAAATCTATTTGTAGAAGATGAGAGTACTCTTAAGGAAAAGGAATGTGAAGTCTTAGAAAGGAATAATCAATTGGGTGATGATAACTTTGATTTGCTTAAATCTTTAAGAAACCCAATAAGTGACTGTTCCTTAGAAAATAATTATGGATGTGATCCTTTATATGATATCTCAACCTTATTTGATATTTATAAGGATGAATTCCATACTTCTTGTGAAGTCCTAAGTTATAATCCCTTTGATATTGGTACTGGTATATTCCAACTTGAGGATTCCTCCATTGCAAGAGAAAGTATCAATTGTTTTGAAATTTCTTCCCCTTCTACTTTTTGTGACCTTATTGTTGACAATACTCATGGTGATGATTTTTAATCTAATATTGAGTACGTGCATGAGGGAACCTTAGTTGAAGTTGACTTGAGTGATACCTTTCTCTACTCTCCCTTTCCTTTTGATGATGTTTATATGAATGAGGAAAGTATATCTTTTAGTTTGGGTAAAGCTAGTAGGAAAAAAGAGTTGTTTAGACCTATTTCTATGGCAACTCTTTTCATTTGACCCCGGTGCCAAATTTGGATACGGTGATTATGGCACACCTAACTTATTCCTTGGTCCACATGACAATGACAGTTTGAATGAAGGTGTTGGTATCCTTCCCTATGATGGAAAGTCTTTCATTGATATTCACAATCCACTTAAGGGACCAACGTTGTGTAAAGGAAAGAACTCTAACCAATATGATGGGTTTTTAAAGAAGGGGAGAAGTGAAAGGCTTGAAGAGAGTTCACCATTATGTGTTTCGATCTTGACCAAGGTTTCGCTACTTTTAGTTCAAGAAGAGAGTCTTCTCTTGAAATTACATTGGATGAATGCAATTTATGTGATACGCTTCTTCATTACTTGAGTGGAATTGATGACCTCCTTCTCCAAGGTGGCATTATTCTTAAGAACCCGAGGGCAAATGTATCATTGTCTCCTTTGGGTGTTTCTTATAAACCTGCATCCTTTCTTGACACACTTTTGCTTAAATTGTGTTAATTCCAACATTGGGATGCCAAGTTGATTATTTGTTTGTTAAAGAGCTCATGGATTCTAAGGAATTCTTGTCACTTTCATAAGGTTGGACAATTTTAAGTATCTTGTGGGGTCTTGGGAAAATTCTTAAATTTGTTAATAGAGATAAACAAACTATTATGGGGAAGACCCCATTAACGAATTTCTTTTATTTGGGAAGTTTTTTGAAAGAAAAGAGTCATATGTGCTTAAATTCTTTGATTCCATCCTTGTGTGCATTATGTGCTATGTCTTTTGAGCCAAATGGCCTTCCAATAGATAATAGTACCTTGGATTATGCTTTTACAATTTATTCCTTCCTATATTACCTCTTTTTATGATGATATCCATGTTATTCTTGGATTTGTTTTATGTAGAGGTAGTAAACTTATTGGTTAGTACTTGTTCAAATAACAATACTATATGGGTCTTGTGGACTTTAAACCAAATTGAGGAACCACTTTTGATGTGGTCTCTTGAAGAGGTAAAGAAACAATTGTATCATATGGCTCCTACGGTGAAGGTTGTTTTACCCTTTCAACTCTTTTATGCCATTATGACCTTTGTGATTTCCTTATCTCTTGATGAAACCGATAGCCAACCCCTTTGTCCTTTCTTCGATAAGTTTCTAATATTTACTACAAGGGATCCTTGGTTATATCTTAAGCGTGTGCAAACTTGGCATGATTCTATGATTATTTGTGCTAACCCTAACCCTCAAGTCATAAGGATGTTGTATTTGTTTGTCCTTCTATTAGTTTGCAAGGTTTGAATTCGAGGTGGAATCCTTTTCAAGAAGGGGAGAAGGATACAAGCCAAATTGCCTCTGGACCTTTGGATTAGATACGTATGATACCCGAGGTGCTTGATGACTCCTTAGAGCTTTAAAATATGAAACATGGAGGAAGATTACCATTAAAGAGGGTCAAAGGATTTTGGTGAGGACTAAGTTGTGCAAAACAGGGCTCAAAATCCCCATGGAAGGGTCATGCACCAAAGGCGCTCTGTATCCAAACTATAAATGCTTGGTAGCTTGGATTATTTCCTTAGTTTTTGAATGATAGTTTTACATCAGATATTCATGAGACTCCATAAGAGTGTTTGAGTGCCTTGAAAATCATGTGTTGACCTTTCCTTAGAAATGATGGTTGTAAGGAGGATCTAATCCCCTTTACGGTCACGTAAGAGTTAGGCTCCATTGATAGTCATTATGTAAGATTTTATGATTTGATACATCCTTAGATTGCCCTTTTATTATTAATTTGGTGTCTATATTTCTATCCTCATTTTCCTATCTATCTATCTATCTTTACTTTCAACATCTTTGATTCAAGTCCTCGTGGGTCGATTCAAATCCTTATTAAAGCATAAACCCAAGATAAATATTTTACTATTCATGAAATTGAAGAAAACACATATACCAAAGTTGGCAATTAATGCCTCCACTGGAGATAAAAAGCAAGAATAATCCCGACTTCAATTTTCAAATTACATTTAAGACTCTCTTGGAAATTTAATAACAATGGTTATTTTCCAAAATTTAAAGGGTTTATCCAAATACAAACTTCAAAAATTATTCAGAAGATACCTTAATTGTGTAATGGTTCTGCTTTGTTAGAATTAGGATCAACTATGTGAAAAGATGAAACTACCCTTGGATATGTAGCCTCACTATGATGATCATATTCTTTGGATTACGATAGCTCTTATGCTAGCACGTAGCATCTTACTATGATCGCGTTAACTATGGGTCTTCTAATCTTTGTTAAATGACCGCAATTGCAACTCTGAGGATCGCAATCGTGTACCTGAGGGCTTTCTGATCCCCGGATTTTATTCCTTTTTGGATATTTTCCGTTCCTTTTAACTTGATTTCAATTCATCTTCATCACAGGTCCTGCAAGATCACAAAAAACTCAAAAATTGTACATTCTAATATGGAATTAGGATCATGTACACAACTTTAGCCATAGTAGTGCATGAATTTGGATGTCAAAGAGTTGTAAATTTTCCACTCATACAATTTGGATGTAAATGAGCAGTAAATTCACCACTCATCAAGCTATAACATGGGCCAAAATTTTCTACCTAACTGCAGTCACAATAAGTTGATTTGCAATTGTATGACCGCCACCGCGATCACTATATCTGATGCTGATTTCGCCTATTTTTCCCTATATATCAGCATGGCTACCAACTTACCTACTAAATTTTCCCATGCTTTTTTGTCTTTCTATTTCTCCAACACTTTTAAATCATCAAAACTAAGTGAGTTTGTTAATGATAAATGTATGAACCGTGAAACCGATGGGTTGCCTCCCATCAAGCGCCTTAGGTTAAAATCGCAGCATGACATTTTTTTACTATCCTTTGTGTCTCCACTTAGAGGATTTGAATTGTCATCCTAACTTTTGACCCATATATCTCGAGGGACTTTGGGTAAAGGTAAGGGAATAACGATACATATTCTATCTTTCCACTTTAAAGACTTGAACCTTTTACCCAACTTTACATCAAACTTTTGAATGACTCGTTGGGTATTTATGAGAACATCAATTGACCATAGGTTAAACATTGGATTTTGAATTTCTTGGAAATTAAGTGAGAGACTTCATTTTTGCCCGTTTGGAATGACAAGCTCACTAATATAAGGATTTTTTACCTCATCACCAAAGTTCATTATTTAATTATGGTTCGACTTTGATTACGTCCACGAAGCATAATGTCGAAAAGTTGTTTGAATGAGGTCGTCATCCCAATTTTGGAGTCACATTCTTTTTGAAGTTCTCACCTTATAATGAACTAGATCCTTCAAAACGGATTTGCTTGTCTTTTTGGTTCAACTTTAGTACCCTTTCTTCAATTTTGGCATCCTTCATTATTTTTGGTACAGTTGGTTGGGAAATAACAAAGAATTATTCAACATCAACTCACCATCAACCACATGGCTTGATATATTTTCTTTATCAACCTTATTTTGAATATTGGACATATTAATTGTACTTGAAATATCGGCATCCTTGCCAACTCCTTCTTCCTTTTCACTTTGCTTTCCAAATGTCTCTATGTATTAGTGCAAGAGATGTATGTACCAGTTGTAGTCACCCAGTTAAAGATAGTTAGAAGCATTGATTCAACACCATCGTATCCGGAACATTGTTCTTCATTTATCACATCATTAGACCTATCAAACTCATAAGAACAACTACCATTTTTATTAGCATAACTAGGGAAGGGGGCATTTGGAAAATCACTCTAATGTCCATCTAGACCACCACATAAGGAACAATCACCACCACATAAAGAATAATCATACTCAGAATAGGATCGAGATGGTGCATACACCTCTTTCTGGGGAGCATATTTATAATTTTTTCAAAAGTGGGGTCCACCACAATATGGACATGGATCGTCAAGATATTATTTATTACCACCAAACTCATATTCATCCTAAAATGCCATAGTGACAAGTAAATAAAAATAAAAATCTGTCTAACACAAAAAACAAAAGAAAATCATAAACAAATATTCAAAATTTGAATAAAAGCAAGTAAGCTAAAATTTCAAACTAACTTAATACGCCAAATTTTTCCCTCACACCGGATCTATTTTTGATAATGTTCAACTTACAATATTATTTTTGTGCAAGGCGATCATCGTCAATATAAAACCAGTATGAGTTGGGATTGAATCCACGAGGAACAATGTGATTTTTTATCTAGTAAGTTATAAATGAAAGTTACCTTCTAAATTCAAATATGGGATACAAATATTTAAGGGTTTGGAATTTGAACTATGTTGAACAAAATCAATATATAACACTAAATGAGAGAAAAGAATTGTCGAATAAACTCCAATAAGAGAAGAGCCTATTATTAGTCCATAGAAGATACAAAGCAAAAATAATCCCGACTTCAGTTCTAAAATAACAACTAAAAATCTCTTAAAATTTTAATAAAATTTGTTCTTTTCAATAATTGGAAGGGGTTCTCTCAATACAAACTTCAAAACATTAGTTAGAAAATGCCTTAATTGTGTAAGTATTTTGCTTTTTGTTAATTGGGATCAACTACTTAAATGATGAAACTACCCTTGGACATGTCTCCACTCCATTTTGTTCGTGTTCCATGGATCTCAATAGTGCTTCTGCAATAGCGGTAACTGAGGGTGTTCTGATCCCTGGTTCATTAACCACAATTGCAACTCTAAGGATAGCGATTACGGTACCTGAGGGCCTCCTATTCTCCAACTTTTGTTCCTTTTTTCTTATTTTATTTTCCTTTCAGCTTGATTTTCTTTCATTTTCATCCCAAGTCCTGCAAGAGCACAAGACCTACAAATTATTACATTCTAATTGATAATTAAGCTCATGTCCACAATTTGATCCATAGTAGTGCATGAATTGGATGTTAATGAGTGGTAAATTTACCACTAATCAACAACACATTTTTTTGAGTTGAAAGCCTCAATTAGAGATAGAATTCCAGAACCTAAAAAAATTGCTTGAGAGCTCCATGACTGGATCAAGGGAAGTTTAACAAATAATTTATAGGCCATTCCTCCCAATCCGTCTCTGGATCTCTCATTCCACTAATTTCTTGTTATTAATTAATTCAAGGCATAGAATCTCCATTTATTATCTTATTACCATAGGTGTCCATCAATGGTGAAAGTTGTTTAACTTTAGACTCAAGTAGAGAATGAGGGCTAGGCTCCCGAAGAGATTTCAAAGATTGGGGAAGATGGGTAGATTATAGAGTTTAGGTGGGAGGGAATTGAACGCCCATAAAGATTCTGCATGGATGAGCCTAGACTGGGCTAACATTGATGAAAAATTAAAAACCTTTATCATAACATTATTAAATAGTATATGATTCAAGATAAGATATAAGATTCAAGTCAAATTGACTTTCCTTCACATCTTAGGGAGTGGAAAGGAATTGTTTCAAATGTTCTTTGTCAATATCTTAGCTACTCAAGAATTTTGACTAGTTACTTAGGGTGAGGCAAGGAATTGTTTCAAATGTCAGTCAACTTCTATTAGGACTTCTATGTATAATTAATTCAACTCTAGTGACTCCTACAAAATAACTCGAATAGAAATAGGGCCCTCATAGAGAGGTGAGAGTTGTAGCAGCAGCCAACTAAATTGACCAACAAATGATAGGCTAGAGATATTGTCTTATTCAACTAATCAATGATCCCTAGGACTACCTAACATATATGTCCCTAAAATATAGGATTGATTGTTCCAACATCTTAGGCATGAGTGGGACATTCCATAAAAGTCATTCAATTATACTAGTTGGTGGTCCTCTCCAATCAGTTAAGTGGCTCTCTATCTCTAGGAAGATTTTGTCTAGGATTTTGTAATATAACCCTTCCATCTTTTGGTTGGCTAGTATTAGACTATGCTTTATTACAGGTAGTTATTCCCCTATTCCTTTAGTTTTTTCTAGGGTACTTTTTTCTTAAGTCACGGTTATATCTTGACCCACTAGTATAGTGACTGCTTTAATTTTTTCCCTGAATTTCATCACTTCTAGGCTCAAGTGTCTGTTCATCCATCTTCATCCCCAAAAAAGCCAATATCTCCATTGCATGATTGTAATAACTATGGTTTACAATCAATATTCCTTAACCAAACCTTTCTTTTCTAAATTATGTTTGTATATTAGTCAATTCATTATTCTATTATGTTTTTCTTTCTAAAGGGATTGCGATTTATTACACCAAAGATTTTTTCATGAACAATTGAAGCTATGAAGAGAGTACCAAATGTTGATAGTGATAAAGTTTATAGACTTTTAGTAGATGTAGAGCCAATGAGTTTGGTCTAACAGGATCACGAGTCTAAGGTTATAGAAGACTTTGCCAACTTTGATAATCATACTATTGCAAGAAAATATAGATACAAGTTTACCCATTCTTTCTATTAGAGTCACAATTATTTTAGTCTATCATAAGGGGAGAACCTTGTTTCTTACTTACAATGACCCAGTATCCCTGCATAGCTCGGCTTGTTCTTTGAACCCTATTTATCCATTCCCCCTCTCCTCAATCATACCATACAAAACAGGCCTATGGATTATAGCCAAGTGGTAAGACATCAAGTTTTGGAACAAACATTAAAAGGTTAGAATACTTTTACTCTTTATTCCGAATACTCAACCGGATATTTCAAGAACAAACTAACTACTACAAGGAAAATAGCCGACTGCAGTCCTTAAGCCCGCAAGCCAAAAATTTAACTTGAACATAGCTCTGCTAAGGGAACAAAGTGTAGGGAAATATAGATGGCATAAAGAAATCCTTCCAACTCTGGAACTAAACACAAGACTGACTTCGTCCAGGTTCTTTTATCAATACCCTAGCCTTTGCTGGACTCCTTGTTCAGTAAACTGGTTGTTGGTAGATCTAGTCAGATCCCAAACATACGAAAGCCGAGTTTTTAGGAATAGTTGATTCTATGGAACTTTATGGGATATACCTTCTCATTTCTTCTCCATTTAATCTAACCCTATCTAGTATACCTAGGTCTGCCGGTATAATAAAAGAATAAGAGAGCTAATCTACTTGATTTTATTGATGAGGACCTCTCATCTAGGGTCTTCCAGAGGTGGAACTTAGGCTACTTTACTGATTAGAGAGGAGTGAAAAGCTAAACAATTAATAAGAAGGAAGTGAAGATGTCTGTGAAGCTTAGCTACTACCCTGTATTCATAATGTTTAGCTTGTCGCTACTTTGATTCAAAAGGTAACTGACGGTTCTCCACTTTCTCTAGTTTTTATGGCCGTAACAACTTTTTATTTTGATTATTTCATCTATAAAGTTTTTTTTATTTCAAAATAGTGATAATCTCCAAAAAATAAAGGAGAAGCTTCCATTCTAGAAATTTTAGCATCAGGCCTCCCTCGGGGTGAGAAGTTCCCTTCCCTTTTTCTAAAATGCTTGAGTGGTCTGGTTAGCAAACATACAAAGTGTACTGTAATTTTTCTGACCCTCTTCTTCTCATTTGGGGGTGGTTGATATAAGTATTGTAAGAAGGAATTGATACATGGGAGTGTCGTCTTTTCTTAAGTGTGAACTACAGACGACTGATTTTGGAATCTGAACATGAACCTATTTATGTTATTTGGGTTATTATTGAGCATAGAAAAATTAAGGTTGATGATGAAGTCAGTGAAGTTTCCATAGTGTTCTACCTTTGTATAGTCTTGGTCCATAATAGACAACTCCACACTTGAGGCCTCGTTAGACTCAGCTGAAGTGTAAGGTGTAAGTGAAGAAAATAGAAGAGATGCAATATGTTCCTTAGACTAGTCTTTATACACAGCTGACGTAACTTTATACCGATGTCTTAATATGATTGTATCTTTCTAATTAACGGCTAAGTGATTTCATAACTTGATTTTTCCTTAACTTTCTAACCTTACTTTGTGACCTTAGCCTCTTATTCTTTAGGGTTTTTCTATTTTGACTAAGTAACTTTGTAACCTCAACATACTTTTTTCTTACTAGCATAGGCCTTCGCAACTTTAAATGGGCATTTTTTCATCTTTTTTTGAATTCAAAAGAGTGGGGTCTTACTTATTAAGGAGGGATAAAAGAAAAATAAAGAGATTAAGGGGATTTATGATTAGAGAAAGTAAAGGTTGTGGTTTATGTGACACTTTGTCGGTGCAGAACCCACAAGAATGGGGGATGACCCATCAAATTCACCTCAAAAATCTCCAAGAAGAACAAAAAAAAATCTTAAATGCATATAAAAAGAAAACGAACCACTTTTATTCTCGATTCTAAGGTACATGAAGAATGGCTTTTTTTTTTTTACCTTTTTCCTAGTGGTTAGGAAATCATCTCTTCATGTCAAAGACACAGGTTTGATTCCCATATATGACAGGTACTCATTGCCATCCATTTTCTGTTATTGTTCATTAATGATTGATCACTCTCTATCTCGCTGGAAAAGATGGTCTGGAAGCTTCCTCACTCCCAGCAATTAAAGAGAGATCACAACTTCTCTCAGTAATGAACTTGCTTTACTTCTTACCCTTAACCTTAGTTGTCCTTTCATAGATTCTCAAACCTGTAAAAGATAGAATCTCCATACATGCATTGTTTCTCTCCTCCCCTCAGTCGTACATCCCTTTTTTGCTTTAAATGATTGATTTTTTTATTCACTATATATAAAAAAAGGGGTAGGGGTACAACTATCGGGGACCCTATCTAAAAATCAATAACTTCCAAAGAAAGTCAGTAAGGTTCCTTCTAAGGTGAAAGATCTTTGACTATAGTGGGAAGAATATACATGGGAGTAAGCGGAACGAGAGTAAAGTAAGTTCTAGTAGTGGGTTGTCATTACGTTCCAACAACATAGTTAGAAGAGTGTAAATTCTGGGTAAAGCAATAAGAATTGAGCTTGTGAGGACCAAGCTACATAAAAAGACTTTTCGCATAGCCGTCCTTCTATGGAAAGCCAGCATGATGGGGTCACCTTTCCTTGGATAAAGAGGCCTAGACTATGAGCCTGCTTAGCAAATAAGGATCGGGACAGGGTGGATGGTTATATCTAATCATCGATTGGACTATTCTTTTCCAAGATCCAGGCTAGAGAAGGTTTAATCCATATCAACTATTATTCATGCTTGAAAAGGACAAAACGAACTTACATTAGGTTGTGACTTAAGGGCAAGGGGAAAGAGTGGTGAAGAAGTAAAGAGGTCGACTAGTTGTTAGCTTAATTGAACTCAACATAGTTAAAGATTAAAGGAGATAACTTTTATTTTTGTTGCTTAAGTAAATTAGTTGACAAAAATCTTGAATATAACTAACTTCTTTCTTGAGAACAATAAAGGGAGAGATGTTTTGGAGAAGAATTCATTGTTCTCTAAGCAGTGAAGTGTCATGGCCTATAGAAAGGGCTTTAACAATTGTTAAGATAGATTTGGCGTCGGTAGCTGTTCTTGCTTAGCGGGATTAGGTAACCAATTTGTGGTACAGTTTAAGAAAAAATATTTGTAGATCCTATTCTAGTACCTAAACTGATAAAATGGAATAAAAAATAAAGACCTGGATCAATACTAATCTCTCCACACACAGGGACAGGAACGAGAAAAAAAGAATTAGTTGGACAGGATTAAGGACCATTATTTCTGTTTGGAGAGATCCCACCCATTTCTATAGTGCTTATTCATTCTATAATAGTTCTTTCTCATTCTCGATGAAGGAATCAAAGTTGTTATAGAATCAACATCTTACTCTTTTATGGCAAGCACAACAATGAATTTTTCATCATCTAGAAACCAGTACTTCAGGGATATAGGAGCTTACTCTGCTATTATTGGTTTAGTAATCTAAGCATTTCCATACTTGATGATTATAAAAAGGAATGGATAGTGATGAAGGCTCTAGTGTTTCTTTCTCTTTGTTTAAACTTAGGAATAGGAGTTATTTGAATGGATGTTTTTTCCTTTGTTGAATCATCCAGGTCAGTAGCCTTTCTTTACCATAAAGAAGCTGGTAGAGGAATAAGGGCAGCTAAATCATCTGTTGCACAATAGTACATATTAGGCAAATGGGGTTTTTCTTTCGTAGGATAAGAAGCCTAGTTAGAGGTCTTTGGTACGTGAATGCATAACTTAGAGCCTGAACTAAGGGCAATACAGAAACAATTTAAACTGGATACCATAAAGAGGGAAAGAGAAGAGGAGCAAATGAAATTCTTTCCGAAGTGCTTCCTTGCTTATGTCTAAAGCTGTTAAGGACCTCAATAGGCAACAATAATGAAATCTAAGAAATCTGGTAGCTCAAGCGAGGAGTAGAGCCTATCCCTATAGATATAAGCTTATAATATTCTAATCCCTCTCCCTTTAATGGTGTGAATCAAACTCATTGCTAATTCATTAAAATCTCTTGTCGGTAAAGTTGATCAAGATCGAGAGAGAATTACCTTCTTGAGAATTTGCCTGACTTAGATCAGTAGGGGAGTTCACACTGGACATTTAAACATAGATAAAGAACCCATACCTTGAATAAAGGAATGGCGATAAGACCCAGAAAATGGTGAGGTACGTGAAGTTTACTGCCTCTTTGAGTTCAGGCTCTTTAACATAAAATAGAGAATGAGGGTCTTACTTCTATCTTGACAAGGATCTCGGATAAATTGTACATTCGCCAAGTACTTCACAGAAATAAGAGGCATAGCTATGGGAATACAAGAGAAATACAGTAAGTGATGAGCTACTTCAGTCCTCAACAAAACTATCTTTGAGTTCCAGAAATATACCCATACCGAGGGTTAAACCTCGCCAAATGATCTTATTCATCACCCATCCTATCTTTTAGGTTCCATGACACACCCTAAAACCGGGCCATGTCATAGGGGCACCTCAAGCCCACATGAACCAAAGGTCGCTTCGATAACCCAACGCAATCATCATCACATCCATCACAAGGGTCAGGTGAATCCTGACCATATAATAAGATAGCGGAAATATTACTAGAAGTCGCAATATAAAAATATCAAAAATTTCATAGATATCAACACGCTAGCCACTACACCCAAGTCTACTTTCATCCACGATGATTAGCAGTTAGAACGCTAGCATGTAACCAAAGGATAACCATAAAATACTATATTTATTCAACAACAAGTCAATATATCATATTCACACATTTATCCTTACATATATAACATACTAATCAAGAAATCAGGGCTTAACAACATTCTTGAGCATTCATTCATTAGACATGAAGTGAAGGACTCTGACCTTCCACACTTAAATTCAACAATTCTATTTAGGCATAGGACTTTAACCACAATCACATACCATTAGACCAAGGACTTTAACCATGCTCACATATTCATTAGCCAAGGACTTTAACCACATACACAATCAGTCAAACAAGGGACTCTAACCACATACACATTTATCTAGGCAAGGGACTTCAAAATCATGCCCATTTGTTAGACAAGGGATTCCAACCTTATTCATGTCTTACAGTTTTGTAATTTTCAAGTGTGTTATACAATTTTCAATTTGTAAAAACTAAGTAATGAAACCTTAGAATGGTCTTTAATAGTGTATTACATAATAGAAGTTCAAATGATAAAAAGGCCTCTCAATGATGGGGTGCCCCTCTAGTGTATGTAGTAAGCTGATTTTGTGTATATTTAGGTCCTCTTTGCACTTTATTTTGTACATACCAAGCCTCGGGCCCAACACACACTCTCTTAGATCCATCTACATGATCGCACTTGTATTACCTTAACTTGTATGCTTAACCTGTATCAAAAATACTACTCTCAAAGTTCAAGTCCAAATTCTATACAACTCACATAGTGCGACTCGTACCCTTTGGTATGATTGAGGAGGGGGTCACTCGTACCTAGTACAGTGAGTAACCCTACCATACTACCTAGGATATGAGGGGGTGAAGTAGGATACAACTCGTATCAAAGGGGTATGACTTATGCCCCTAGTCATACCCATCCCAGAGACACCCAAATGAATGGTTATTCTCATGATTCAAAACCTAGGTGTTTCAACTCTCCCGCACTTGGATCATTCATCCGCGAATGATGGGTAAGAGAAATTATAAGCACAAGTTAACACATTGCAACATATCAAACCAACCCTTTAACAAGTTAAAACAAGCATACAATAAGGGTACAACGTACATCATGCTCAATATCAATCATTTAATTTGACGACTTTAGGACTTAAATCCATTATTTTTCAAAGACACGTGTTCATTTCAATGCGTGGGGACTTAAACGCCTTGTTTATCAACACTTACTCATTTCACAACTTATGGACTTCAACCCATCAATTTATCAAGGATACTTGCTCAACTCAATCACTAGTGACTCGAATCCATGATTTATCAAAGACATGAATTAACTCAAAGTATTAGGCTTAAACCAATCACAACCAAGACACATATGATTTCAAGGCATTAGTGAATTAAACCCATGGTCTAACACAACACAAATCAATTAAAAGATTGGGGACTTCATCCCATTGTCTATTAAAATATAAATCATAGTAAGAATATAAACACATACCTTCATCACAAGTTTCCAAAATGGTAAAAAATGCAGATACTTGGACTTTATGTCCTCTTGTACCTCCTAAGTAGCTTCCTTGAACTTTTAGTTTCTCCATAGATCCTTCATCGAAGCCACTTCTTTCATTCAAAACCTATGAACTTTTTGATCCAAGTTTCTCACTATGATCTCCTCGCAGGACAAAAAGTCTAAAATACCACCATCCTTCAGGGGAATAACAAACAAAGGATCACCTACACATTTCCGCAACATAGTGACATGGAAAATTAGGTGAATAGAATTCATGCTAGAAGGCAACTCTAACTCATAGGCAGCATTGCCGACCCTCTTCAAAATCAAGTAGGGACCAACATATGAAGGACTAAGCTTTCCCTTTTTACCAAACTGCAACACTCCCTTCATCAAAGATACTTTTAAGAATACCTAATCGCAAATAACAAACTCAAAGTCTCTATGTCTCACATCTACATAAGACATTTGGCAGCTTTTGGCAGTTTTTAATCTATCACAAATTACCTTAACCTTTTCTAAGTCGTGGTGAACTAAATAGAGGCCAAGTAACTTACCCTCTCCAACCTCGTAGCACCCAATAGGAGCTAAACATCTCCTACCGTACAATACCTCAAAAGGGGCCCAATACTCGTAGTAGTAACTATTTTTATAGGTAAACTCAATCAAAGGCAAGTGGTCATACAAACTACCACCATAATTAATCACACAAGCCCGCAACAAATCCTTTAATGTTTGGATGGTCCTCTCTATTTGCCCAACTATTTAAGAGTGGAAGGCAGTACTAAGGTACACTCTAGTACCCAATCCTTTTTGGAATGACTTCCAAAAGTAGAATAAAAATAGAGGACCATGATATGAATGATCGAAACCAGAGCACCATGCAACTTCACAATCTTCTCAAGATACAACTTAGCATAATGTTTTGCCGAGTAATTAGTCCTCACTAGCAAAGAATGAGCAGACTTGATCATTCTATCAACAATGAGATAAATAGAATCACATTAATTCTAAGATCAAGAAAGACCGGTAATGAAATCCATATTAATTGCCTCCAACTTCCTTTTGGGTAATAGAATCTCTTGACACAACCCCTCAGACCTCATTTACTTAACTTTCACTTGATAGCACACCATACACTTGGCCTTATAACTAGCCATATCTCGATTCATATTAATCTACTAATAGAACTCTCTAAGATCATGATACATCTTGGTGGAACTAATGTAAATAGCATAATGGGATTCATGAGCCTCGCCCATGACCCTTTCCTCCAATCCATCGATATTTGGAACATATAGTCTACCTTAGTATCGTAAGATACCATCACCACCAATCACAAAGTCTGCAACTTTGTATTGACCCATATTACTCTAGATCATTATTACTCTAATACTTGCTTTTCCTTTATCTCAAATACAAGAGACGAATAGCACAAATAAACTACCATCCTCGGAGTCCATAAGTTAAACTCGAAAATTAGCCAAATAGTGAACATCCCTCACCAATTCCTACTTGTCCTCATTCTCATGGGCAAAACTTCCATGGAAAATCTACTAAGAGTATCGACTACTACATTAGATTTACTAGGGTGGTAATGAAGGCTCATATCATAGTTTTTCAACAACTAAAGCCACCTCATCTGCCAAAGGTTCAACTCCTTTTGAGTAACACATATTAAAGACTCTTATGATTGGAAAAGATATCAATATAAACCCATTAACAATAATGTAGCAAAATATTTTTCTCAAAAACCACGGCTAACAACCCTAAGTCGTGAGTAAGGTAGTTCTTTTTATGAACTTTTAATTGCCTAGAAGCATAGGCCATCACCTACAATGTTGTTTCAAAACACAATTTAAACCAATACGAGAAACATTATATGACACTATAAAACCATCATTACCTTTGGGCAAGGTCAAAATTAGAGTCAAATTCAATTTATCTTTGAAATTCTCAAAACTACCCTCACACACATCCGACCATAAGAACTTGACCTTCTTTTGGGTCAACTTGGTCAATGGGGCCGCTATGGTCAAGAAACTCTCTACAAATCTTTCATAGCTATCGGCTAAATCCAAGAAGCTCTGAATATCGGCTGGAGTTGTAGGTCTAGGCCACTTCTTAAACCCCAGAAACTTTTAGGGAATTACTATAATCACTTCACAAAAGATGACATGACCAAAAAAATCCACAGCTTTCAACCAAAACTCGGATAATTTTGCATCAAACGTTGATCTTTTAAAGTTTGCAACACGGAACAGAGGTGATCGACATAATCTACCTCACTCTTAGAATAGACTAAGATGTCAACATCGAAGATAATAACAAACATCTCTAAGACCAGATGGAAGAACCTATTCATCAAGTCCATAAACTTCACCGAGGCACTGGTCAACCCAAAAGATATGACAAGAAAATCATAGTTTCCATACCATGTTCTAAAGGCAGTCTTAGAGATATCCACCTCCCTAATACTAAGCTCATGATAACCCAATCTAAGATCAATCTTAGAGAAGCACTTCGCACCTGAAGTTGATTAAATTAATCATTGATCCTAGAAAGAGGATACTTATTCTTTAAAGTCACTTTGTTTAACTAACAATAATCAATACACAAACGAAGGGAACCATCCTTCTTATGCATAAACAACATGAGAGAACCCTAAGGAGACAGTCTAGGACAGATAAAACCTTTATCTAAGAGGTCCTTCAATTATTCCTTAAGCTACTTTAGCTCTGCTAGAGCCATTCTATAAGGAGGGATAAAAATAAAATGAGTTTTTAGAATAAGATCAATCCCAAAATCAATTTCTCTATCGGGAGAAACACCGAGAAGATCATCGGGAAACATCTTAGGAAACTCATTAAACATTTGAAAAGATTCTAGAAAAGGATCTTCCGAGTTAGAATATTTAACTTGGACAAAATAATACAAACACCCCTTTGAAATTAACTTTTAGGCTTTAAGATAAGAAATGAATCTTCTTCTAGGCACCATGGAACCACCATACCATACAATGATCAGCTCATTAGAGAACTTGAACATGACCCTAAGGATCCGACAATCTAAGAAACAATAATATGAATGCAACCAATCCATCCTTAAAATGATATCAAAATCGACCATGTCCAACTCTATCAAGTCAATAAGACTATCTCAACCACCAACATATACCACACATCCCTATAGACCCTTCTAACAATCACAGAGTCTCTTATCGAGTAGAAACATAAAAGGAACAAATAGACTCTCGGGACCAGAATATGATGCACAACCACATACGGGGTCATATAAGAAAGTGTAGACCCTAGATCAAGCAAATAATACATATCATGGGAGAAAGGTATCAACATACCTGCAACGATATTGGGAGAGCCTTCAGAATTTTGATGGGCTGCAAATGCATACAAGAAGTTTCGGCTAGTGCCAATGCAAGAAGCAAAAACATATATAGCACCCTTTGGTACGGGAGTAGGTAAAGTAACTATAGGATCCCTTTTTGATGCATGTTTGGAAAGTTTTAATTGGATGGATAGATTTCAACTTGTTATCAAAATCTTAGAGTGTTTCAAGAGAGTATAGAAACCAAGAATTAACATAATAAAAGATTAGTATGATATTCTAAGGTCATTTTTGGTCATAGTATGATGCACATTTAATCAAGAGATTTTATTTATTTTCATATCTTAGCTTACCCTAGAAGTATAAATAGAATATACAACAATAACAACATACCCAGTGTATATTTTAAGTTAGACAATATATAAGATTGAACACTCTTTGGTAAGTTTGTGGGATTATTCTTTTGTCTTTACGTTGGATCTCTCTTGAATATCTTTTGGTAAGATTTTTTATGTATGAGTTCAATTCTCTTCTGCCATGAATTAATAATGTAATTATTTGTTCAAATTAAAGAATAACAAATTTATATTTGTCTCTAATTTACTTAAATTGTGGGATTATTCCCTTCTTTCTTCTCTATTCTTCATATTTTTTTTATTATTCATTCAATATCATTATCTTATATACTGTTTTACATTAATTGGTACAAGATCAAGTCTAAACAATTGTTCCTACAATTCTTAATCCTTGGCTTACATTTATTTAAAATCTAAAAATAAACAGATTCGAAAATTGGTAAAAATTTCAACTGGGTATTGTAAGATTTTGTAGGGAGTAGTTCAAAGTACTTGAATATTAAATTTTAGAGCATTTAATGTAGATTTGGAGTTTATTTTACCCCATTTTCTCCTAGTTTTACAGCTGAAATTTCAGCACTTTCTAAATTGTGAAAAATTGAGTTTTTGAGCTCTCTACTGCAAATTTTTCTCTCATATTTTGGATCTAAATTGTTTCCATCATGGGTAAACTATATTAGGTTCCAATTTTGGAATCTAAGGATTAATTTGGGATCAATTTTGGGTTCGAAAATTGAGCATTTTTCTTGTACGAATCTTGGTAAAATTTTGAAGTTTGAGTTAATTCCTTCATTGGAAAAATATTGTGTGATGCTTAAAAATTTGCCATATTGATTGGGTAAACTTGATTTGAGTTGCATGTTGATAGATTTGATGAATATGGTGTTTTGAGTTTGTTTTGGGTGATCTTTTTCCCAAACTCTAAAATTTGAGTTGTTTGATTTATGCGTAAATCATATTGTATATCAATTTCTTTTGCTAGATTACATTGTGTATTAGTTCTACTTTTGTCATCTAGTTATTTTTGGTCTCGTATTTCTTTTGGTGTTGATTTCTTTCGTACTTTACTCATTTTAATTTCATTGTGTGTTTAATTCATTCCTTGCCAGTTTGTTTGTTTGGTCCTTCATTTTTGACATAAACTTTACTCCGAACCAATACTTGAAAGATTACTTTGAGATTATATGAGATTGCAGAACCATGAAGAGACTAAGGAAAAGGCTTAAGTGGTGAGATCATATTAGTGGTCATATAAGCCTACGACCTTTAAGTGTATACACGAGCAGAAAAAAATTGAATGATATCATTTGAGTTACACATATGAGGGGGTGACTTGCGAGGTCCATTATTCTAGTAACCATTTTTCTTCTCTTAATTATATCTTATATAAGTTCAAGGAGTTACGATGGAGGTTTGGATGTCAGTGGAGAAAGGAAACATTTATCTTATAATTATACTTCTAGTAAGAGTTATTCTGATGTTTTTCATGCTTAAATTAGTGCTTTTAGAATTAAAAAGTAGGAGCGTAATGAAGGTTTGACTAAATTTAAAGTCATTGTGCAGGAATATAAGAGTGGCTGAACATTTTATTTCACCTTAAGTGTAAACAAATTGTGTTATACCAACTTCATTGATCCTTCTTTGGTTGAGTGGTTGGATATACCTTGTCATACGAAATGTTCACCATATAAAATTTGGTGGAAGGTTGGTTGACAAAGAGGTGAAGACCATTGTTTACCATGGAAGATATTAAGGGGGTATTTGGTGTGATGTCTACCCTTTGTCTACTTGTTTGGTATGTTTAGGATCTCGTTGGCTCAATCGTAATAAACTTTGGTTTGATAAAGAGTTGGAAAAGTTTATTGTTGTAGATTCAATGGAACGAAAGCATGTCATAACTCCTATGGACACTATGGAATCTTCAATAATGAATGAGGAAGTAAAGAAAGTGAAAGTGAAGGATACTAACTTGAAATTTGATGTACCAAGTTATTTTAATAAAGTAGAGTCTTTGGAGCTTCTAGTGATGCTAAGTTGAAAGTGGATGTGAAGATCATCCCAATGACTCAAAAGGGATCCTTTGAACCTATTGAACTCCTAATTAAATGAGTAATCAAGAAAAAAAGTGAGGGAGTGAATGGTGACAAATCAAATAAGGAAAAAAAGGATATTTGAAATGAAGTGAGTGAGTGGCTACAAGAACAAAAGAAAAGAGAGTTGAAAAATGAAAATGAATTGTCACAAGAAGTAACGAATAAAAGTGAAGAAAGTGAGAGAGAAGAATAAGCAATAATAGAAAAACAAAAGAGTGTGAGTGAGAGGTTTTCTTATTCTAACTCTATTCCTTTGAATTCTTGTTCTAATAGTGTTTACACTTCTTTTGTAGGTCCTCTTGAAGAAGAACACAAAAAGAATTATTCAACATGGAAAAATGTTTTAGAATTGATAGAAGCAAGTCAAGTTGAGACTACTTCAAGAGAGAAAGTGAGATTAAGTTTAGAAAATCAAGGTAAAATGGATCGTTAAGTGTTCATCAATGTAAGAAGACCATTCCTAAATCTTTAGTTACTTCATATGAACTTGATAGTGAGTTGAGTGTGAATGTTGGACCATATTTACTTTGTGTCAATAGACAAAGGAATGATGGCCATACACTAATTGTATATGAATGTAGAGCTAAAATTGTTAGTGATTGTGCGCTTAAAATGTTTCAAGCTAGTGTTATGTCAAATATGAAAAATATAGTGTTTCCTTGAATTCTTGTGATGAAAATGAATATATTTCTTCTTTAGCTACTCGAAACACTAAAAATGAGATTGAAGATGATTATTTATTTGCAAGTGAATTTTATTGTAACAATTCATTATCTCATAAGGACAAGAATATTCTTAGTAGTAGTACTCTTGAAATGTAGCATGATAATTGTGATGATAGTCTTTTTGAACTTAAAGAATGTCAAAATTTTAAATTTCTTGACAATCCTCATTTTGGTGATTTTCAATTGAACGATCCATTACTTATTGACTCATATGCACTTGATGAAAGTGATGATCCAAAATTTAAATAGTGCATGACTTGTGAGAATGATTCTTGTGACTTCTTTGAGGGTGTCAATTTTTTGGATGTTAGAAAGCAAACTCCCAAATTATATGTTGAAAGTACTTCGTGTGTTAAAGAGGTCCTCCAAAATTAAAGAAAATCTTTTAAAGAATGGGATAGGTACAAGTGATTGGAGTAGTAAATTGATAGATGCTAGTTTTTGTGTCAATTTATTACTTATTCTAATATTTCCTTTGAGTATATAATTTGGGATGAATTTTTAAATGCTTCTAGAAGGAATTGTAAATATGATCTATTTGAAGCATAGCCAAATATTTATGGGCATCAATATGACAATTCTTCTTTTGATGAGTTGTCTGCCTTTGTTAATCTATTTGTGAAACACTGTCAAAAGAAAATATACAACAAGGTAAGATACTTGGGAGAATCTTATTGGACATCAAAAGGAATTGAAGTATATTTGCCTTCTAAATTCAAGAATGATTTATTTGAATGGCTAGTGCTTATTTTTAAACTTTCTAAATCAATTAAGGTAAATTTGTATGCCTTTGACCTTTATAGTAGCAACTTTGTTGTGATTAGTGAGAATTGTTTGATGTTGCTATTTGATTCATGTTGTGAGTTACTGAGTGAAAAATGCAAAAAAAAATTGAATTTGATGTTTGTGTTTGATTCCAAAAATACATACTTGTATTTAAGGTTTAGGGATGATATTATTATTTATCTTAATAATATGGTTAGAAGAGTACAATTAAATTGAGAATTAAAGAATTTTTTGGTCCAAGTTGTTGAAGAAACTAGTTTTAAATTGAAAGTTCTAATCTGTAAGATTATTAGTTTCTTTAACCTTTTTTATTATTGTGATATATTTTTTAGTAAAGTTCATGATGCTATGTTCGGAAAGTTGATTTTTAGGGAATTTCATAATTCTTGGCTCTATCACAAAAGTGTACATTTTTTGGAGTAGTATGTAACTTACTTGAATGTCACAGCCTAGCCCGGTACCAAATACCAGAAGTTGGACGAGCATCGTCCATAGGGCCTATGCTCCCTCGGAAGGGTTTTCATGAGTCATTGATCACATTGGAGTCATGGTCAGAAAGATATCAAACATAAATCAAAGGAATCTAAGATCTTAGACTCTATAGCATGAGATTGAAACACAAGAAAGGGAAAAATTTCCTAAATTGTCTCGCAACCCCTCTTTTGTAAGTGTGGTGCACTTCAGACCCATAAAATAGACTCTACTTGACATGGTATTGTGGAAACCCAACTGACCATAAACCTAGGCTTTGATACCAACATATACGCCCTGAAACCGGGCATTTCATAGGGGCACCTCAAGCCCACATGAACCGGAGGTCAACCCCGATAACCCAATCCAATCATCTCACATCCATCACTAAGGTCAAGTGAATCCCGACCATATAATAAGATAGCAGAAATAATACTAGAAGTTACAACTTAAAAATGTCTATCATTTCATAGATATCAACACTCTAGCCACTACACCCAAGTCATTAGTCATCCATAATACCTCTATACAAACTGATGTTTAGAATTTATTTATCGGGATAAGCCCCCGACAATTGCCAAACCAAGTGAAAATAAGACTAAGTTTAAAGATAGGAGATCAAGAAACAATGTCTTCCAAAGTAAGGAATCTCACAACTCCTAAGTCAATGCACGAACCACTTGATTACCTAATCACTGCAAAGGAAGAGAAGATTATGGACCGGCCCCTATATTCCATGGGGACACAACGTTCGAAGATGGCTAGTGGTTGGAATGCTAGCATGTAACTCAAGGATAAGGATAAAATAACATCATTATTCAACAACAAGTAATATATCATATTCAATCATATTCAAACACTTATACTTACATATAGGTATATCACATGCTAGTCCAAAAATTAGAGCTTGACAATATTTTGAACATTCATTCATTAGATAGGAAGTGGAGGACTCCAACCTTCCACACTTAAATTCAAAAATTCTATTTAGGCATAGGACTTTAACCACAATCACATACCATTAGACCAAGGACTTTAACCATGCTCACACATTCATTATCCAAGGACTTTAACCACATACACAATCAGTCAAACAAGGGACTCTAACCATACACATATTCATCTAAGCAAGGGACTCTTACCACACACACATTCATCTAGGAAAGGGACTCTAATCTCATGCCCATTCATTAGACAACAGAATCTAACCTCATGCGGAGGGACTCTATCTACAAGCTGATTCATTTGGCGAGGTACATTAACCTTTAGAGATTTCTTTAAGGAAGGGACTTTAATCTCAAATAATTTACTTAGCCAAAAGACGTCAACATTAAGCCATTTAATAAGGTAAGGGACTTCAACCTTGATCCATTTCATAAGTCAAAGGACTTCAACTTCAAGCCATCACAATAATCATTAGTTGACATTGGGACTTTAACCCATTTCTCAAGCATCAACATTCATTCCATAAAACACTTAAGGACTTTAACTATGTAGAAAATTCAACACTATACATAACCCTATGGTCCTTATAGGATCCTTCATTGCTCAATCATTTCAATAGGCTGATGCCTTCATCCTTCATACAATTCAATTTATGGTCATCAAGACGCTCCCAAACTATTCACATTTCATTAACAATCGTATACCACATTCTCACCATACTTTTGTCAATACATAATTTAAGCTCATCTTCACATTGAGAGACTTCAACCCCTTATTGTTCATTAACACAACAAGGTCATAATTTCATAATACATGGATCACAATACTCTTATGACATCATTTATCAATCATTCATACTTATTGGGCCATTCCCCTAGTTTAACACATCACCACGTATAACTAGACAATTCACTTAGACATTTTCACGAAAACCTTATGTGCATACCTTTAACTAGGCTATTTTTATGGTAGAAATCATCAAGATTACGATTACCCAAGACCCTCATGTTAATTAACATACACGAAGCATGCACATATGCAAATCATCAGCAATAATATGTATAAACACAAGTCCAAGTAAGAAATAACATTATTCATCATAAGGCAACAAAACCCTTTTAATTTAATTTAAAGATTACCATGTACACTTACAAATCCAAGAATAAAATACATGGTTTTAGAGTTATTTATCAATATTAAGAGTTAAATGCCGTAGACAACTTGATTCACGAAGATTCTTTACTTCACTTTTGCCTCTTGAAGATCACCCTTGAAACCCTAGCCTCTAATTCTTCAAATATGAATTTGAGAGAGTGTTTTGGATGTTGATCTAATCAAAATGTGTTTAAGGAGGCCAAATACACTTATATAGTGAAGGGACTTAGGGTTTAGGGTTTAGGAAATAACCACAAGGCCCTTAGTTAAAAGTTGAACAATGGACTTCTCGAGGGATAAGACTCACTAGGTGAATTGTATCCTACGGTATGAGTGGTACCATGACTCATACCCTAGGATTCTCACAGGTGAACTACACTGTTAAGGGTACGATCACACGTACTTGAGTAGTATCCAAATTTTATGAATCAACCCCTAACTAGTATGTTTCACCCATATCAAAAATAGTCCACTCAAAGTTCTTGTCCAAACTCTATACGACTCACTTGGTACGATTGAGGAGGGAGTCCCTCATACCCTCACCATGATGCCTAGGATACGAGAGAGGAGGGGAAAGAGGATATGATGCATATCCAAAGGGTATGACTCATACCCCTAGACGTACCCACCCAGAGACAACGAAATGAAGAGGTTCATCTCATGGTTCAAAACCTAGGTGTTTCATTTTATTTGGGTAATATGTATCCCTCTGGGTATGGCTCATAGAAAATATTTATAAGATAAGGAGGATCATAGGGTAGGTAACTTTTTCACCATTATTTGTAAATGGTACCTTCTAGTAAGAAGGTATCCTTGGGCACTCCTAAAAATAAGAGATAATTCATTTTAGCCTCTAAGTGAGGATACTTCATGCTCCCAACTGCTCACGCATGTGTACGTGGTCAACCTAGGTAATATAGTTTCCCTAGAAAAGCCAAGTATTGATCCCATAGGGACTAGTTTTAAGAAACTATCTATTTTCAATTCAACTAATAAGATCAAATCAGTGAAAACGTAACCACAAAAGTTTGAAAATTATAACTCAATGTGAACTAAACAATGCAATAAAGTAATGGTTTGGACAATAGATATGGAAAAACACAAGGTCAAGGCACTGCGAACAATCATACTATATGTGTAATAGAAATTCATTGGTTAAGTTAATTATCTTTCTTATTGGTTCACGAGGGCGATACAATTACTATAGTCTTCTTAACCTATAATCAATTACCTAACTTAGCCCCACAACTACATAGTTGAGCGGGAATGTGATAACAAAGTTAAAACAATCATATTCCATCATGTAATTGAAACAAATATGTTAATTCAGCATATTCTTGTCCCAAAGGCAAATCATAACTTCATTGAAGTAAGTTTTTAATCCTATTCTATTCATCCCACGTTCTAACCTACCATTCATCTTTTCAAGTTCATAATAAAGTTAATCATTTATTATAAGGGTCGTGAATCTTTAAAATTATTAAAAAAATGATACAAAAACTATAAAAAATTATTAAAAAACAAAACAAAATCAATTCATATCCATAATACTAATATTGTTGGACTTAACACTAAAAAAGGTTGTTTAGCCGATCATGGACATAACCGTAATCACAATGAATGCATACATGTTAAAATCCATAAAAACCAAAGTAATGGAAGAAAAATTCTAATTGAAGTGTTCTACAAACTTACTTCAAGCCCCAAGGTCTTCCAATATGTGAAACATAACAACTATGTGTCCTATTAATACTTGGACACAAGCTGCCGATGTTGACATAGGGGTCTACCATGCCCTTATCACGTGGACTAGAGTCTATGGCATGCCCTAATAATGGATAGAAAATGTAATTTTCATAGATTATTCTCCCAAGGGATTTTCACATCCTTAACACAATACCTAAGGTCCGTGGTACACCAAGGACTCCAAAACATCAACTTTTGTTCAATTTTTGTTCCATGTGTTTGTCCATCCTTTCCAAGACTTTTGATGTTGTTTAGAATTGATTTCAAACTATTAAATCAACTAAATATCATAATTATAAACTCAAAAAATCATCATATATCATCAAAAACCACATATTTGAGCACGAAACAACATGCAATCCAAGACGATGAACTAGTAACTTAAGCTAAGAGTTCTAACTTTGTCCTTTTGATCTTTAACTTAGTGTTTTGTATCTTGGCTTGTTTCAATTGAACCTTAAACACTATAAACAAGTTATTTAATACATAATTAAAAAATTATTCCCGTATAAACCCATTACGCACACTAGAATCCATCGAGATCAACTAGAACAACACATAGGTCAAACTAGTAACACCAGTTCTCTCGTCTATACTGTAAAAGACCAAATTGATTCCAAACTTGATTGAAACACACCTTAAACATTATAATCTAGTAATTTAACACTTATATTCCTAATTATACAAATACTAACTCATTAAGAATACAATAATTCCTCTGAACAAGGCTACCTAAGGTCATATAACCATACTTAGGTGCATAAATCCAGCTAAGATCATCATCCCACACTTAAAGCCTTGTTGTCATCAAACAAATCTTCACTCTGAGAATCATAATTAGATCAAACTCCACACTTCTAAGAAAAGCAATAAATTTAAGCTGGTACTATAATGACTATACAGATAACAAGTTTTTACCTTAAGCATGTTATACACAAGTGAAAGCTCAAAAACACTACTTCAAAACATCCTAACCTCAAGAATTGACTAACTAAGTGGGTAAGCTCATGCATATCACTCAATCACAGAGGTCATATAAATCACCCAACTCTTATCAAACATAGATGCA
Organism: Capsicum baccatum var. pendulum; assembly: GCA_030864225.1. Lineage (NCBI taxonomy): Eukaryota > Viridiplantae > Streptophyta > Magnoliopsida > Solanales > Solanaceae > Capsicum > Capsicum baccatum. Next base: position 223,108,214 of record CM061552.1, on the reverse strand, counting down.
ATTTATCACAAGAGTGGGTACAATAGTCAAGTTGTGCTTGCTCTCACAAAGCATTCACAAGTTTCACAAGATGAGCCATAGGCTTTTCCTTAGTATAGTACTACTTATATCAGAGTGTTGAAGATAAAGATCAAATATGTCTATAAGAGTTGTAATGTAAGTTAAAGGATGTGTTGAAACTCTTTTTACCAAGAATAGTGGCTATCTTCCCTAAGCTCTTTAATAAATTACAAAACCATTAAGCTCTCTCTATTCACAACCAATTTCCACCACTTCTTTCAACACAGATCTTTTGTTGTGCCCCCTCTGAGTAATCTCAATCACAAATACTATGGAGAGGAATAGCTTTTATCAAACTTAAATTTAAACACAATTTTTTCTCTCCCAACCATAACACATTATTTTAACACACCAATATCCATATACTATGGGGCTTCATTTTTCACCTCTTTCTTCTTTAATTTGAAAATCCCTAACAAACTTAATTTAACACCAAAGAGCTTGGAGCATTGGATCAAATTAAGGTCACTTAAATAAGGGAACAGTCTACATATAAGGCTACCAAATAATAGGATAAAGGCTTAAGGAGGCTACCTAGGATATTGCACTACAGTAGGTAAATTATGGTATGAAACAGGGATATCAAAGAATTACCTATACCATCTCCTAAACCCACTCTTTATTTCACTTTATACATACACCAAGCATGTTCTAGACATCATATGCAACAAGAAATAACAAAAACCTCAAACACACATGGCACATGCTTAAATAAGCAAGATTATCATAGACTCTCAATAAAATAATTTCATGAATTCAACATTAAGCCAACAATTTATAAGAGTCATAAACTAGAGTTAGAAGTCTCAAAAATAGTAATTTTCACAAACAACATGCTTTTTTATACTAGCTAAATGTCCATAATAACTTATAACGACATCATTCAAGGCTAATACATAAAAAATCAAGCTTTGGTAACATTAAGAGCACAAGAACATGCATGGAGGACTTATTTTGAGCACACAATATAGCAATTCCATGTTTGGAAAGTTTCTAGGGACTTTCGTTGTTGCATACCAAAGGATTCCAAGTGATAAAGAAAGAATGTGAAGACCAAGATGACAAACAGAGGCCATCCCACAAATTCATATTGGTCATTGTGTCACACTTGGGTCATTCCACCAAGACACATAGGCCCTTGTGTATTAGGCTTGTTCTGTTTTATTCCACTTGGTTTTTGGGCCACTTTTGGACCCATTGTAATAGTTTACCCTAAGACTATAAATAGACATCCTAGATCATTTTATTCCTGAGCTTATCTTTAATATCAAATGAACATTGCTTTTGAAAGAGTGTTGGTGAAACTTGTGTTGATTTTTTGCGTAGAAATGGGCATTTTAAGGGCATTGAATTCCCTCTTAGTCCATGAAAGAAATTGGTGTTCGATTCTATAAGTTTTAGACTCGAAGACCCCTAAAACTCATAGAATCAAACACCAAATTATTTCGTGGACCAAAAAGGAATTCAAAACACTCAAAACCCCCATTTATAAGCAAACAATCAACACAAGTTTCACCAACACTCTTTCAAGAACAATTTTCATTCAATATCAAAGATAAGCTAAGAAAGAAAATAATCTAGGGCTATCTATTTATAGACTTAGGATAAACTATTACAATGGGCCAAAAATTAGCCCATTAACTAAGTAGAATAAAATAAAATAAGCCCAACACACAAGGGCCTATGTGTCTTAGTGGAACGGCTCAAGTGTGACACAAAGACCAATATGTATTCATGGGATGGCCCATGTATGTCATTTTGTCCTTCACATTCTTTATTTATCACTTGGAATCCTTTGGTGTGTATCAACACAAGTCCCAAGGAACCTTCCAAATATGTAATTGCTCTTTTGTGTTCTCAGAACGAGTCCTCCATGCATGTTCTCGTGCTCTCAATGTGACGAAAGATTGATTCTTCATGTATTAGCCTCAAATGATGTCATCAAAAGCTATGATGTCCATTTGGATTGTATCATCCTCCCCTTCTTGAAAAGGATTTGACCTTCAATCCAAACCTTGGAAGACCAAAGAAAAGACAAACAAGCACAACATCCTCATGGAATAAGGATTAGAGTTAGCACAACAAATAACATTATCATTCCAAGGTGGTACACACTTGAAATATAGTGATGAATCCTTTGTTTTAATCATGAAAATCATAGTAAAAATGTCACAAAAGGAGTGGTTATGAATATCTCCATAAGATAATGAAACTTCAAAGGTCATAATTGCATCAACTATTTCTAATGGTATGAATACCTTCCTCTTAGGAGTCAAAAGAAAGAATTGTTTCTTCATCTCTTTAGCATTATTACTCAACCAAGGGGACCAACCAATGAGCTTTCTACCTCCAATTAAATCAATTCTAAGACTAGCATTGGAAATATCATGCACAAAGAGCTAATATAAAAAGGAGTCTAGCATGGAAGTCTCCTCCAAGGTGCTTTGATCTAAAGGGATGTCATAGTTTTAGCACACAATGCAGTCGAACATGGAGTCAACTCTTGTAGGCGCACCATGATTCTCCCTTTTAGGAAATTCATGCCAACATAGGACGTGGATTTAACAAGATTATGAATATCATCATATGCATAAGGTAATGTAGAAAGGTACTAGGAATACTATTCTCACCAAATGGGTGCTCACTAATTGGAAAACACAAAGAGTGAAAGAGACACGGTAAGAACATAGGACCTCTCTTTTTTAAACAACTTTGTGAGGGATGAATTTCATCAATGGAACTATGGAATTAAGGAGAATAGAGAACCTACTATGCAACAAACCATTCCAAGACAAGTAGTATTCCAAAGAACTTTGTTTCCCTCTACTAATGATGCTAAGCAAGCTCTCCCAAGAGTCCCACAAAATACTTCAACTTGTCCATCCCTATAAAGGTGACAACAAGCCTTCAACATCCTTGGACTCTTCTATAAACAAGAATTTAACTTGGCATCCATAAGTATTGTTCCACACAACTTAATCTCAAGTGTTTCAAACATGGATGCAAGTTCATAAGCAATACAACGATAAGGAAATGACACATTTGCCTTGGGGTCCTCAAACAAGACACCACCTTTAAGAAAGTGGTCTCTCAGCACTATAAAGCCATAAAGAGGGGTGTTATATGAATGGAATTCATATAAAGTATCTTGAAGAGGGAACTCTCTCCTTGACTGACATGTAGTGATACCTTGGTCAAGAATGTAAACACTTAAGCGTGAACTCTCTTAGTCTCTTTTATTACTCTCCTTCTTTATTGAACACTTAACTTTGTTGGAAATGCCTTCCATGCACAACTTAGGTCAATCAAGTGGATTGTAAATAACCAAGAAAGACATTCCATCATAGGGAAGGATATCAACATCCACAATAAAACCTTACTTGTCTTATTGACCAAGCACCATGTTGGATGAGTAGCGATTTCCACATCCCAATAGGTCATCGAGGTCAAAAGGGAGAAGTATCCAACGACTTGGTTCAAGACTATTCTTTTTATCCCTTGACATGCCCCGAAATTGGGCCATGTCGTATGGACACCTCAAGCCCATAAGAGCTAGAGGTCTCCCAATAACCTAACCTAATCATTATCACAACAACCACAAGGGTCGGGTGAGTCCCGATCATATTATAAGATAGTTGAAATAAAAGGCTAATAGTCAATACTTAGAAAATATCAAACATTTCATTAATGCCAATAGTCATCAACAAAACCTCTACCAAACTAAGTCAATAATATGTTGGGACATTCCCCCGACAATAGCCAAGTAACAAACCTATGCAAATCTATGACATAGGATAAAGTGCTATGAAAGGTAGGTCTTTTGGAGCATGGAAGCTCACCACTTCAAGGTCAATGCCCAAACCGCTTGAACACCCGATTATTGCATAGAAAAAAATGAAGTAGATGCTCCGACCCCTATGTGGCATAGGGACATAACGTCTAGAGATGGTTAGCAGTTGGAGCACCAACATGTAACTCAAAAATAGCGATAAAATAGTGCACTCATTCACTCCAGCGAAATCATCATATGCTATAATATTTACACAAGTATAGGAATATATGTAGATACATGTACATAAAGTTACACAATACGCCAAGCCATAGAACGAGCTATAACATACATTCTCAAATTATTCATTCATAAGACATGGAGTGAAGATCTTTCGGTCTTCCACCTTACCAAATTTATAACCTCAACTTCTTTCTTGCATTAGTCAAGACAATTCGAACCTCAAACCTTTTCAACCGATTTAATCAATTTAATCAATTCAGTAGGCATGGGACTCTATCACATGCTTACATATTTATTTACGCATAGGACTCTACCAGGTGCTTACACATTTAATCGAGCATGGAACTCTAATCATATGCTCACACATCACTCGGGCATGGAACTCTTATAATATGATCACATATTTAATCGAGCATGAAATTCTAATCACATGCCGATACATCAGGCAAGGTATTTTATCCTCTAGAGATCTCTTTAGGTAAGGGACTCCAACAACAATCCATTAAACGAGGGAATTTAACCACAAGTCCTTAGATAAGGGACTTTAACTACAAGTCATTAGACAAGGGACTTTAACCACAAGTCATTAGACGAGGGAATTTAACCACAAGTCATCTTACTAACATAATTAGTCGACATTCAAACCCTTCACCCATCAGTTCATGCATTAACATCCATACAATTCATTTCAAAATTTAAGGGCTTGAACCCATTTAGGTAATTCTATCCATAAACTCTACAGTTCAGCATCATAGACAACCACGTGGTCTTTGCTTTTTTCAACCTAATTATCCATTAATCATATAGATAGGCCAAATACCTTGATTCACAACATAATGCAAATTTATTTATGGTTATTGGGACTTCTACAAACTAATCATTCTTCATTAACATTGGTATACCACACTTTAGTCCCACTTGCAATTTCAAGCTCAAGCTTAAGGAATTGAACCCCTTTCTTAGCAATAAAGCCAACATGATCACAATTCAACTAATTACATGGCTAACAACATAATCATAATACCAATTATAAACCATTGTTAATTATAGGGCCATGACACCATAAAAAGTCATAAGCTAATCAATTATATGATTAAAAATGTTCTTATCAACCATATCCAGCATTCTCAACCATTTAGTCATTACCATATCTTATTCATGTTTACTAGACCAATGTCATAGATACATATTTGACCTTCAACCAAACATTTAACCACTAATCATGTCAATGGAGAAAATTCTTTGATTTAATTCATCATTCAATTCCATTTATGGTAATCAAGATCAACACAACTATTCCCATTTCATGAGCATGCTTAAACCACATTCTTACTATATTTTCGTTCAACATATTATTCAAGCTCTATTTTATGTTTAGGATCTCTAATCCCTTATTGGACATCTATCAACAAGGTCATCAATAATGCAATACATGGCTCACAATACCTTCACAATATAATTTATCAATCATTCAAGCTTATTGAGCTATGGCCCTTGTTAAAAACATCACTACCATATGACTAGACAATTCATTTTGATATTTTCATAAGCATTTTATATGCACACCTTTAACAAGGTTATTCTCATGGTAGAAATCATAAAGATTAGGGTTTCTCAAGGCACTCATGTCAAACACATACAACTAGGATCCACATGTTCAAATCATCATAATTAACATGTATAAACACAAGTCTAGGAAAGAATTAAATTATTCATCAGTAGGCACAAAACCTTTTTCATTTGATTTTGAAATCACCATGTACACTTACTAATCCAACTATGAAATACATGTTTTTAGAGTTATTTAAAAAGGGAAAGAGTTGCATGCCTTAAACAAGATGATCCACCAAGAACTTAACTCCTCTGTCTTCTAGATGAGTACACTTCAAACCCTAGCCTCTAATCTTGCTTCAAGAAACTTTGATAGTGTTCGAGAGGGAGTTTAGGTTATTAGATCCCTATAAAATATGTTTTACGAATCCATATAAACTTATATAGTGAAGGGACTTAGGGTTTAGGGTTAAGAAAATGACCATAAGGCCCTTGGTTAAAATCTGATAATTTGACCCATCCAGGCATACGACTCACCAAGGGAATCGTACCCAAGGGTACGAGTGGTGCCCTGACTTGTAACCTATGATCCTCCTAGGTCTTACATACTGTTAAGGGTACGAATGTACACCCTTGAGTCATATCCGAAGGGTACGACTTAACCCCTAACTCGTGTACACAAACTATATATGAAACACTCCACTCAAGTTAAGAGCTTACTCCATAAGATCATGTTGGGCATGACTCGTATAGTTAGGGTATTGTTGAGGGGGTTCCAATCATATAGGGGACAGTATACCTTCCTTCCTAGGCTTTTTAGGGTACAAAAGGGGAAGGGGAGGTTGGATACGACTTGTATCCATAGGGTACGATTGTCTTGTCTAATCGTATCTTAATTAACATGATCAAAACCTTAAAATTTTACGAGGCCAAGATCTTAGGAGTTTCATTCTCCCCAACTTAGGATCATTCGTCCTCTAATGAGAGGTAAGGAAAACATCAACTCAAGTTAAAATGTTAGCACACATCAAAATAACTTTTAAACAAATTAGGACAAAGCACACAACAAGGATACTTCACCACACTAATATGATCATCATCAATCCACCATTTCATTTTATTGATCCTTGGGGTTCAAACTCGTCCATTATCAAAGTCACTTGGCACCCTTAAAGTTTTAGGGACTCAAACCCATTATCAACCCAAGATATAAGTCAAATCAAGAAGATCAACACATACCTAAATCACAAGTTTTGAGGATGAAAGATAAATGCGGGTACTTAGACTTCAAGTCCTTCTCCGCCTCCCAAGTGGCTTTCTTGGATTATTGGTTTCCCAATAGAACCTTCGTCGAAGCCACTTATATCCTTTGTAACCGAAGAACTTACCGATCCAAGATCCTCATCGAGATCTCCTCATAGGACATAGAGTATAAAATATCAACATCCCTCAAGAAAATAACCAACGAAGGATTACCCACAATTTTTGTAACATAGAAATATGGAAAACCCAGGGATGAATAGAGTTCAACAGAGATGGAAACTACAACTCATAGGAAATGTTGCCAACTCCTCTTAAGACCGAATAAGGACCAACATAAGGGGTACTAAGCTTCTCCTTTTTACCAACTCGCATAATCCATTCATGGGAGATACCTCCAAGAATACCCAATCACTAACACTAAACTCTAAACTCCTATGCCATACGTTCGCATAGGACTTTTTGAAACTTTGAACGGTATTCGTCCTCTCACAAATCACCTTCACCTTTTTCTAAGGCTTGGTGAACAAAATCGGGGTCAAAAAACTTACCCTTATCAAGTTTAAACCATCAAATAGGAGGACGACATCTCCTTCCATACCATGCCTTACAAAGGCACCGTAGAATCTCTCCTACTTAGGGACTTCTACATTTACAATTTCAAAACTCACTATGTTCCCCGATCTACCACCCAACCCAAGGAGGGTCATGGAGAAGATAAGCCACAAAAACCACTCACAGCACTCAAGGAAAGACCCTAAGTAAAGAAAACACACCATAGGTATAAAGTATTTCATAACAACCACCTTGGTCACAATTGAAACCCATCCCAACACGACATACCAAAGGACGAGTCCTTAAAACTGAGTATCACAAGAAATACCACTAAATACCTTTTGGGGATCTACCATGATCCCTCTACTAGAGATAGATAACAGGACTAAGAAAAGTTATGTCTTTAAACCCAAACTCATACATAGAGAACTTGGCATTCAAACAATGACCCTTCAAAGTTTGCAATACTACACGACGGTGATATACATTATCCGTCTCACTTATAGAATAGACGAAGATATTATCAATGAGTACTATGACAAACATGTCCAAGAACAGATGGAAGACACGATTCGTTAAGTCAACGAATGTCGTCGGGCCATTGGTCAACCCAAAAGACATGACAAGAAACTCATAGTGGCCATATTGGGTTCTAAATGCAGTCTTAGGGATATCCACATCCCTAATTTTGAAGTTGATGATAACGCGACCTAAGATCATTTATTTTAGAGGAAAACTTCGCATCTTGAAATTGATCAAATAAATCATCGACTCTAGTGAGAAGACACTTATTCATTAAGGTCACTCGATTCATGTAGCAATATCAATATACATATTAAGGGAACCATCTTTATTGTGCACAAACAACACGAGAGCACCACCTTGAAATAAACTTTTTGGCCTTAAGAAAAGAAATGAATTTCCCCTTAGGCACCAAAGAATCACATTCCTATAAAATGACCGGCTCATTAATGAATTTAAACATGATCCTTGGTGCAAAAGCTAGAGAAATGGCAAATAACATCCCTTCTACCTAACAAGAAGTCATTATTGAACACTCATATTGTATGTTAACCAATCAACCATATTTAAAACACTGATTCCTTTCTTTCTCACAGCAACCATGATGTGATCGATCATAAAATTGACAAGGAAGATAGGTAAATATTGATTGGGCTCGCTATTCTTATTTAGGTTACTTTGTTCCCTATGAGTATTGCCAATCTGAAAATGTCTGCCTCCCAAAGGTTTTGGATAGGGAGCATTAGTCATGGAATAGAGGATAGGAACCACCCAATACCTCCTTTTTGACCATTTTCCACCAATCTGAGCCAACAGAGCAAAGCAGCGATGGAACCCAGTATTTTGAGATGACTAAGGAGAAATATCACCCCCACCAATAGGGTTAGTGGAAATAGGTGGTACCTCATAAGGAAAGTCAGATGTCATGACCCTTGACTGGGTCTGAATCCCAGATGTTGGACAAATTTTATCCATATTACACCAAGTTGGGACAGAAGATCTTTCTTGAATGTCAGATCTTCTTCGACACATAATCTGAAAGATGATCATGAAGAAATCGAAGGAATCAAAGATCTTACACTGTATATAACATAAGATTGAAAAATAGGAAAAGAAAACATTACTAAATATGTCATATCCACTCTCTTTTAATTGTGATGTTCTTCATATCCATGAAAGAGACTCTACTTGACACAACTTTGTAGACTCTCAAATGGCCATGAACCTAGGCTCTGATACCAATTTGACATGTCCTTAAATTAGGCTATGTCATATGGGCACCTCAAGCTCACATGAGCCATAGGTCGCATTGATAACCCAACCTAATCATCATCACACAACCACACTAGTCTAGTGAGTCTCGACTATAATATAAGATAGAGGAAATATAAGTCTAATAGTCAATACTTAGACAATATCTAACATTTCATTAATGTCAATATGTTAGCCAATATAACAAAGTACACAGTCATCAACAAAACCTCTACCAAACCAATTCAATAATATGTCGGGACATGCCCCTGGCAATAGCCAAGTACCAAACATTTACAAGTCTATGACATAGGATAAAGTGACCATGAACGGTAGGTCTTCCGAAGTATGGAATGCCACAACTTCCATATATATACCCAAACTGGTTGAACACCCAATCACTGTGTAGAAGAAGAAATAGATGCTCTGGCCCCTATGTCGCATAGGGACATAGCATCCAGAGACGGTTAGCAGTGGAAGCACTGGCATGTAACTCAAGGGTAGGGATAAAATAGTGCACTAGTTCAATCCAGTCAAATCATCATATGCAATCAAGTTTACACAATAATAGGAATATATGAAGATACATGTACATATAGTAACACAATATGCCAAGCCATGGAAAGATCTATAACATGAATTCTCAAATCATTCACTCATGAGACATATAGTGCATAACTTTAATCGTCAACCTTACCAATTTTATAACCCTAAGCTTCTTCGTTGCATTGGTAAAGAGGCTCTGAACCTCAAATCTACTCAATCTATTTAATCAATTTATTCAATTCAGTAGGCATAGGATTCTATCACAATCATACACATTCAATTAGGCATGGGACTCTACCACATGCTTACATATTTAATTGGGAATGGAACTCTAATCGCATGATCACATATTCACTCGGGCATAGAACTCTAATCACATGCTCCCACATTCAATCAGGCATGGAACTCTAATAACATGCCAATTCATAAGATGAGGTATTTTAACCTCAAAAGATCTATTCAGACAAGAGACTCCAACAACAAGCCATTAGACAAGGGACTTTAACCACAAGTCCTTATACAAGGGAATTTAACCATAAGTCATTATACGAGGGTCTTTAACCACAAGTCATTAAATGAGGTACTTTAACCCCAAGTAATCTTATTAACGTCATTAGTCGACATTCAAACTCTTAAACCATAATTTCATGCATTAAAATCCATACAATTCATTTCAAAATTTAAGGGCTTGAACCTATTTAGATAATTCTGGCCACCAAGGCTACATGTCAATACCATAGACAACCACATTGTCATTGACTTTTTTGAATCAATTAGTCATTGATCATATAGATACGCCCAAGTTCTTAGTTCATAACATGATGCATATTCATTTATGGTCCTTGGCACCTCTACAAACTAATCATTCTTCATTTAGATTAACATACTGCACTTTTGTCCCTCTCATAATTTCAAGTTCAAGCTTAGGGAATTGAATCCCTTTGTTAACCATCAAACAAACATGATCGCACTTTAACTAATTAAATGGCTAATAACATAATCACAATACAAATTATCAACATTCATACTTATAGGTCCATCACACCATTTAAAGTCATAAGCTAATTTGTTACGTGATTAACAAGATTCATATCAGCTATTCATTCAGCATTCACAACCATTTTTAGTCATTATCGTATCTCATTCATGTTTACAAGACCAATGTCATAGATATACATTTAACCTTCACATAACCATTTAACCAATAATTATTTTAATTACTACATTCCTTGATTTAACTAATCATTCAGTTCAATTTATGGTCATCAAGACCCACATAACTATTCCCATTTCATAAGCAAACTTAAACCATATTCTTACCATATTTTATATCAATATATTATTCAAAGTCAATTTTGTGTTTAGGATCTCTAATCTCTTACCAGTCATCTATCAATAAGGACATCAATCATACAATACATGGCTCACAATACCTTAAAAATATCTTTTATCAATCATTCAAACTTATTGGGACATGGCCATAGTTCAAAACATCAATAATATGGGAGTAGACAAATCATTTAGACATATTCACAAGAACCTTATATCCATACATTTAACAAGGCTATTCTTATGGTAGAAATCATCAAGATTAGGGCTACTTAAGACCCGCATGTCAAACCGCATACAACAAGCATCGACATGTGAAAATCATCATCATTAACATGTATAAACACAAGTCTAGGAAAGAATCAAAATTATTCATCATTTGGTACAATACCCTTTTCATTTGATTTTGAAATCACCATGTACACTTACTAATCCACGTGTGTAATACATGGTTTTAAAGTTATTTCACAAGAGGAAGAGTTACATGCCTGAAGCAAGATCATAAACCAATAATTATACTCCTCTTGGTCTTCTAGATGAGCAACATTCAAACCCTAACTTCCAATCTTGCTTCAAGAAACTTTGAAAGTGTTTGAAAAGGATTTTAGGATATTAGATCCATACAAAATATTTTTAAAGGAGGTCATATACACTTATATAGTTAAAGGAGTTAGGGTTTAGGATGAAGGAAATGACAACAAGGCCCTTAGTTAAAAGCTAAAAATTGGACCCATCTAGGGGCGCGTCTCGCCATAAAACTCATTAAGGGAATTGTACCCTTGAGTATGAGAGGTACCCTGACTCATAATCTAGGATCCTCTTAGGTCTCTCACACTGTTAAGTGTACATTTATACACCCTTGAGTCATATCCAAAGTGTACTATTAAACCCCGATCTCATATACACCAAACGTATACAACACAGTCCACTAAAGTTGAGAGTTCACTCCATATGATCATGTTGTATACGACTCATATAGTTAGGGTATGATTTAGGGGAGGCCCACTTGTATAAGGGACAATATACTATCCTTCCTAGACTATTTAGGGTATGAGAGAGGAATGGGAGGATCGATACAACCCATATCCATGGGGTACGATTGGCTTGTCTTATCGTATCTTGATCATCATACTCAAAACCTAAAATAATTTCAAGGCCAAGATCTTCGGAGTTTTATTATCCCCCATTTAGGATCTTTCATCCTCGAATGATGGGTATGGAAAGAATCAACACAATTTAACATGTTACACACATCAAAATAACCCTTAAAAAATTAGGACAAAGCACACAATAAGGATACTTCACCACACATATTATTATCATAATCATTCAACCTTTTCATTTTATTGATCCTTGGGGTCCAAACCCATCATTTATCAAATCCACTTGGCTCCATCTCCCTCAAAGTTTTAGGGACTTGAACATAGTTTTAACCCAAGACATAAGTCAAATCAAGAAGATCAACACATACGTCAATCAGAAGTTTTTAGGACAGAAGACAAATGTGAGTACTTGGACTTTATGTCCTTCTCCGCCTCACAAGTGGCTTTCTCGGATTATTTATTTCCCTATAGAGCCTTCGCCGAAGCTATTTCTATCATTTACAACTGGCAAACTTGTCGATCCAAGATCCTTACCGAGATCTCCTCAAAGTACAAAGAGTATGAAATATCAACATCCCTCAAGGGAACAACCAGGGAAGGATAACCAAAAATTTCCGCAACATAGAAATATAGAAAACCTAGGGGAAATGGAGTCCAACCTAAAAGGTAACTCCAACTCATAGGCAACGTTTCCAACTCCTCTGAAGATCGAATTGGGAAAAATATTAAGGGGACTAAGCTTCCCCATTATACCAAAATTGCATCACTCCCTTCTTGGGAGACACCTTTAAGAATGCCCAATCGCCAACACTAAACTTTAAACTGCTACGCCATACGTCTGTATAGGGATTTTTGAAACAGTGAGAAGTTTTCAACCTCTCATGAATCGCCTTTACCTTTTCCAAAGGCTTGGTAAACTAAATCAGGGTCAAGAAACATACCCTTACAACCTTCACACCATCATATGAGAGGAAGACATGTCCCTCTATTCAATACCTTAAAAGGGTGCCCTAGAATCTCCACTCCTTAGGGACTTCTACATTTCCCATCTAAAAACATCACCATGATCCCCGAGTGACTATCTAATCCAAGGAGGGTCATGGAAGAGTTAAGGCACAAGAATCATTCAAGCTACTCAAGGCAAGACCCTTAGTACAGGCACGACACTATAGGTATGAAGTGCACCATAGAAACCGCCTTGGTTACAATTAAGACCCATCTTGACACGACATACAAAACAAGGAGTCCTTAAGACTGGGCTTCACAGGACACACCACCGCATACCTTTTAGTGATCTACCATGACCCCTCCACTAGAGATAGATAATACGGCCACAAAAAGATATGACTTTTACAAATTATGACCCTTTAAAGTTTGAAACATGACACGAAGGTGTTCTACATGATCCGGTTCATTTCTAGAATTGACTAAGATATCATCAATGAAGACTTTGGTAAAAATGTCAAGAACGGATAGAAGACCCTATTCATCAAGTCCATGAATACCGCTAGGGCATTGGTCAACCCAAAAGTCATGCTGAGAAACTCATAGTGACCATGCCAGGTTCTAAAGGCAGTCTTAGGGATATTCGCATCCCTAATTTTGAAATTGATGATAAATCGACCTAAGATCAATTTTCTTAGCAAAACACTTTACACCTTGAAGTTGATCAAAAAAATTATCGACTCAAGGGAGGGGACACTTATTCATAAGGTCACATAGTTCAACTAGGAATAATCAATGCACATATAAAGTAAACCATCCTTCTTGTGCACAAATAATATAGGAGAACCCCCTTAAAATCAACTTTTGGGCCTTAAGATAAGAAATGAATCTCCCCTCCTAGGAACCAAAGAATCACCTTCCCATACAATGACTGGCTCATTAGGAAATTTATACATGACCCTGTGGGTCTGACAATCTAAGGAAGCATAACATGAATACAACTAATCTAAACCCCAGAATAACATCAAAATCAATCACATCTAACTTTAATAACATTACGAGAGCCATTCCACCACTAATAGATACCGCACACCTCCTATAAACCCTTTAATCAACCACAAAGACTCCTACTTGGGTAGAAATAAATAAGGAACTGATGGACTCTCAGGGCTAAAACTAAAATTCCAAGGAATATACGGGGTTATATCAGAAAGAGTAGACCCTGGGCATGCAAACAATACTCATCACGAGAGGAAAGTTTCAACATACCTACATTAGCATTAGAAAATACCTTAGGATTTCGGGGGATAGTAAGAGCATTGAGATGGCCTCAACTAGAATCAGAGATAAAAGCGACACCCCTTGGAGCAGAAGCTAGAAAAGTGGCAACCGACATCTTTTCCACTAAAGCGATGGTCATTAAAGAACACTCCCATTGCATGTGACCCAATTAACCATATTTAACAAACATATTCCTTCCTTCCTCACAGCAACCATATTGTCATCAAGCATAAAATTGACAAGAAGGATATATAATTATGGATTGGGCCTTGGTATCCTGATGTTTGGCACTTTGGGCCCTATAAGTATTGCCAATTTGAAAATACTCATATTTCAATAGGTTCAGATAGATAGCACTAGTTGTGGAATAGAGGCTAGGACCCACCCAATACCTCCTCTTGGACTATTTTCCACCAATCTGAGCCAACAGAGCTATAGCAACCCAAAATTGCCTCTCGGGATATCACACAATGCTTAAGGCTATAAGTAGCCCCAAGCTAACCCTTTGAGACTGCTTCTACTAATAATACTCATTTCAAGATGAAATAATTCAAACACTAGCATAGTCGAATCATATGAAGGGAAATACACAAAAATACTCAGTCCAAATGACCACAATACTGGAATTCTCAACACAATCACAATCTGACAGCTAGTCTGACAAAGCCTTTACTAATCCATGAACTAGAGACCCATTGGGATAGGTTCCCAACTAACTCAAAATAAACTAAAAGTAATAACATAGTCTCTCAAATGCTGAAATATCTGATGATAGGTCCTCGAACCATGAGAACTCACCATTGTAGAAATATAGATGGAGGTGCTTGGAAGTTAATGACGAGGATGGGACTGAGCACCTGAACTTACATTATAAGACAATATAGCACATAGATGTATATGTGGATTAGTACTTAGGAATGTACTGAGTATGTGGGGGTGCATGCATTTATATTAAACAACATTGATACTCTTTAATCAAATCATGCATGCAATAAGTAAAGACTTACATGGCTTGAATAAGTATAAAATGTAAATCTCATGAATCACGTAGAATGGATCATGTAACACAAATCTTATGAGTCATCATAGTTTAACTTGGAAATCGGTAATCTTCTCTTATTCTCACTACCTATAGGCTAAAGGAAACTTAAAACAATACTTTCAACTCATTCATATGTCTCATGGAGGGTAAAACTTCTTTAATGCTCAAGAACTCATAACTCTTTTGAACTCAAGTACTTGGAATTCTGAATCATATAACTTTGAAACATACTTGAAGAAATTTCATTCACTTTAGGAAAGTATCTCGTTTCAATCTTTAGGGAAATCATTATATCTCAATGAAAAGATACTCTAGTTTAGGGAAATTACTTATCTCATAGCTTTAGAGAAAATACTTATGTCTAGGGAAAATACTTTAGTCTTAGGAAGAAAATCTGCAACTTTACTATTAGGAAAATAACTTGTATTAAGGGAGGTTCTATTAACCGACATAAACCATGCAAGCTATATGGAGTCCAACATTTTGTCCACCTAGGGAAGAGACCCCACGTTGAGAAGGAGCAACATACTCTTGCCACAGAGTATAACCTCAATTCAGTGATTACTTATCTTGGCCTCGATCCCAATATCTCAAACTTAGGCCCAAAATCACAAACCTATGGTGGCACGTAGTTCTGGGGAAAGAAACTATAGTAAATTACCCAACTCAGTGCAATATACTACTCCCTTTAGTATATCTCGCTCATATTATGGAAATACAATTTAAAATAGCCTCATGTTTCATCAAGAACCCAATAATCAAATCTGTAATCTCATGTAGTGAAGTGCATTTTAGAACTCCATGACCATTAGGTCAAAACATTTCTCAATAATCTCAGAATACTCAAATCATGGGTGCTTATAGCAAAAGAGTTCATAAAATTGAAATTGTCAAGTAGGGCTCAACAACCCATAATTAAATCTCAAGTTAAAACTCATCAAAATCATAATAGATAGAATCTAGATTCATAACTCATGTAGAAATCTGGAAATTTCAGAATTTTGTCACAATATCTCAACATACTCATATACTTCAATATCTCAAACATTTCAACTATTAATTTATCAAGGATTAAAATCATGGGGTATGGACCCAGCTGCAATTTCTCAAGAAAACATGTGAAAATCATTCCATTAGACTCTTCATTCATGGGAAAGATCAACATATTGCAATTAATAATAATGGGTGAAAAACCCTAATTCAAATTTATGTAAAGTCTCATAGATTGCAGTTAAGCATGAGGATGAAAGATTACCCTTGTTCAAAACCCCGCATACCTTAGATTATGAAATTGGATGAACGAGCTTGCTCTAAACTCTTCTTCTTACTCTTGAGAGAGGGTTTTTGCACCATTTAAACTTGGGGAACTCAAATCTCACCTCAATTTGTAGAATCCATGGTGAGTTCTTGGATTTGTTGGAGAAGGGTTTTAGATTTGATCTTGAGGGAGAAACCCTAGCCTATGGATGTTTTGGGAGATAATAAGGCTATCAGGTTCGTTTGGAATATATCTGAGGGTTAAGAGGAAAAAGACCCAAAATCCCCTTTCAAAAAGGACTTAAAAATATAGAATAGGGGTTACGGCGATCAAAGAGACGATCCGTCGCTAGCCTGATGGTCTGTTTGGACGTCCATCGCATAATGGTCAGAAAAGAACATATAGACTCGATGTGACGGTCTATCGCTTATCCTGACGGTCTATCGCTTATCCTGACGGTCCATCGGATTATCCGTCACACTTGGGCCAAAAAAGGAAGTTACTGCATTGATTGTGATGGGCCTAGCAACGTTTCATTGCAGACTCGACAGTCCATCACAGACTCAACGGTCCGTCGGATCGTCTGTCGCACCTGGGCAGTTCTGACAACTCTTCATAAAATGGCCATAACTTCTCACCCCGATACCGGATTTGGGCAAAATTGGTATCGTTGGAAAGCTAATTCAATTCTCTACATGAAAAAAGGTCAAATTTAAGAAAATTCTATATATTTTAAACAAAAATCACTTAGGAAGTTACTTCTCAATCTTTTAGGATCGGAATTACACGTTGCTTGACACGCTCTATGGCTCAGACTATGCGGGAACTTTGCGGGGTCTTACAATATCTCCTCCTTGGAAACATTCGTCCTCGAATGTTGCTAGTTAGAAAAGGAACACAGGAAAATAGAGTACACATAGCTGAAGCAAGTTGCTAAAACGGGCTAGAAATCTCTCTAAACTCTTGAATGCCCCAGAAAATGAAAGAACCCATGCAAGAATAGATACATATAGCTGAACTTTAGATCCGAAGGGCTGAATTAAGGAAGAATAATACCTTCATATTGATCTGAACTCATGGAAAAGAAGTGTGGGTACTTGACTAGCATGTCTAATTCTACCTCCCAAGTAGCGCCCTCAATTGACTGGTTCTTCCACTAAACTTTGACTAAGGGAAGATCTTTGTTACTTAGTCTATGGATCTGATAATCTAGGATTTGAATAGGAATCTCATAGAATTGTTCTGAATATCAGCACTCTCTGAGGGATCTACTACAACAAAATCACCAATATGCTTTTTAAGCATGGAGACATGAAAAATAGGATGAACAGCTGATAACTCTGTGGGCAACTCAACCTCATAGGCTACTTTACCAACACAGCTCAAGACTCTATACGGGCCAACATAACGGGGACTAAGCTTTCCCTTTTTAACAAGCCTCTTCACGCTTTTCATGGGTGATATCTTCAAGTATACGAAATCATCTACCTCAAACTCAAGATCACTTCTCCTCACATCGGCATAAGACTTTTGATGACTCTGAGATGCCTTCAACCTTTGTCTAATCAACTTAACTTTCTCCATAGCTTCAAACATTGTATCAGGCCCAATCATAGCAGTTTATCCCACTTCAAATACACCTATGGGTAAGCTACATCTCCTATCGTACAAGGCCTCAAATGGTGCTATCCTGATGCTAGCATGGTAACTATTGTTATAGGAAAATTTTATCAATGGCAAGTGCTTATCCCAATTACCCTTGAAATCGAAAGCACACAACCTCAATGTATCTTCCAGGTTCTAAATGGTCCTCTCGGCCCGACCATCTATTTGTGGATAAAAAGCAAGCTCAAAAGAACTTAGGTACTAAGACCCTGCAGAAACGCTCTCCAAAATTGAGAAGTAAATTGAGTGGCCCTATCAAAAATGATGGACAAGGGAACTCCATGCAGCCTAACTAACTCTCGTATATACAATATAGCATAATCCTCAATTGTATAAGGTGTGTGCACGGGCAATAAATATGCAGACTTAGTCAGCCTATCCATAACAACCCAAATAGAATCATGATTATGACATGAAAGAGGTAACCTGGTCATGAAGTCCATATTCATCACCTCCCACTTCCAAGTAGGTAGACCAAACTCTTGCATCACACCACCAAGTCTTTGGTGCTCTACTTTAACCTGTTGGAACATTGCACACTTTGCAAAAAACTCGGCTATATCTTTCTTCATACCATTCCACTAATAGATCTCCTACAAGTCATGGTATATCTTAGTAGAACCGAGATAAATAGAATTACACGTGCCATGTGCTTCATCCATAATCCTCTACCTCAGATCATCAACATACGGAACGCATAATCTACCCTGCAATATTAACACACCATCTCCCCCTTGGGAGAAAATCTCTACCTTTTGGTCCTTAACTGACTCCTTCAGTCTGACAAAACTAGGATCTCTGTCTTGCTTCTCCTTCACTACTGAAACTAATGAGGATTTGGAACTACTTTACATCAAAGTAATTTCCTCATATTAATAAAGAAACCTAACACCCAATCTATCCAGAAAATGCACATCACAAGCTAACTCTTTCTTACCTTCCTCAACATGAGCAATACTACCCATAGATAATCTGCTAAAGGCATTCGCCACTACATTGTCCTTGCTCGGGTGATACAATACACTGATATCATAGTCTTTTAACTCTAACCACCTCCTCTACCTAAGATTCAACTTTCTCTAAGTAAACACATATTGCACGCTCTTATGATCAGTAAACACATCAACATGAACAACATAAAGATAGTGTCTCCAGATTTTCAAAGAAAAGACCATAGCAGCTAACTCAAGATCATGGGTTAGGTAATTCTTCTCATGTGTTTTCAACTATCTAGAGGCATAGGCTATAGCCTTACCTCTTTGCATCAATACATAACCCAAACCAACTCTAGAGGCATCACAATACACCACAAAATAATTTTTGTACCATCAGGAAAAGTTAACACAGAGAATCTGACAACTAGAACTTAACTTTATTTTGAGTCAACCGGGTTATAGGAGATGCCACAAAAGAAAAACCTTCCAAAAAACATTTTTAATAGCCTGCTAGACCCAAGAAACTTCTAATGTCAGATGGGGAGATAGGTCTAGGCCAATTTCTCATAGCTTCTGTCTATTGGGGATCAATTTTAATACCTTCGGCTAAAATAATATGATGCAGAAAGGCTACAGACCTTAGCCAACATTCATACTTACTAAATTTGGCTAATAACAGGTGATCTCTAAGAGTTTGCAAGACAATTTTAAGGTGATCCGCATGGTCACTCTTATTACAAGAGTACACAAGGATGTCATTTATGAACACTATGAGAAACATATTGAGATATTGCTTAAATACTCAGTTCATAAGGTCCATGAAGACGTCTGGGGCATTGGTCAGCCCAAAAGACATAGCTAGAAACTCAAAATGACCATAGCGAGTTCGAAAGGTTGTCTTTTGAATATCATATTCCCTCACTTTAAGTTGATGATAGCCGAATCTAAGGTCTATCTTGGAGAAATAACTTGCACTTTGCAAATGATCAAACAGGACATCAATTCTTGGAAGAGGATACTTATTTTTTACTGTGACCTTGTTAAGCTGGCGATAGTCAATACACAAATGTAAGGAACTGTCCGCACGAATAAGACAGGTCCATCCCAAGAAGAAATATTGGGCCTAATGAAACCTTTGTCTAAAAGATATTTGAGTTTCTCTTTAAACTCCTTAAGCTCTGCAGGTGCTATACGGTATGGAAGAATAGAAATAGGCCAAGTATCGAGAAGAAGACCAATCCCAAATTCTATCTCCCTATCGGGAGGTACCCCTAGGAGATCTTCCGAAAAAACATCTGGAAACTCATCAACAATATCGACTGACTAAATAGTTAGAGCCTTGGACTTTGTGTTTTTTACTTTAACTAGGTGATAGATGCAACTCTTGGATATTAGCCTTCTAGCTTTGAGATAGGAGATAATGAATCTTGGGAGATATGGAACTCCCAAACCACTCAAAAGGTGGTTTTTCAAGAAACTAAAACTTCACCACACAGGTACAATAGTCTATAGATGCATAACAAGAATGAAGCCAATCCATACCCAGAGTAAGGTCGAAATCAACCATGTCTAACTCTATTAAATTTGCAAGTATGACTCTATGAAGAATAGTAATGGGACAATCTCTATACACTTGTTTAGCAACAGCTGACTCCCCTACTGGTGTAGAAACTAGGAAGGGCTCAAAAATATTTTTGGGACTTATTTTGAAATTCACAGCTACAAGTGGGGTCACATAAGAGATGCTTGACCCGGGGTCTAATAACACATAGACATCAAAGAAAAAGAGACGGACCATACCGGTAACAACATCGGGAGAGTTCTCCTACTTTTGATGGGATGGTAAGGCATTGAATTTGTTCTGGCGCTAACTTCCAGTAGTGCTAGATGAAGTGCCCTGAGCAGGAGCAGGATGGGGTACAAGAGCTGGAGCACTAGTAGCATGAGACAATCTCTAAGTCTGTGGCCCTACTTTCCACAACCAAAACAACCCCTTAAATCTATGAACACTCACCGAGATGATCCCTACCACACTTAGAAAAATGAGTATAACGGGCCAATTACCATCACTGTTCTGCGACCAAGAGATAAAAGACATTCCCCCTTGCTCTGTCTGCCTCTAGGCGTGGGAGCATTACTTGATGAAGGTACTGGTATAGACAGACATCTTTAAAACTAAGGGCGGTTCCCTCAATGGAACCTAGGCTGGCTAAACTCATGTTACGTAGATCTTACGCTCTTGCTATGCCTCACTCCATCTCTCTCTAATATTATTTGCCTCTATTTGTTGGGCATGCATTATCAACCTTGCCAGATCCATATCCCTATGCAGTATCACAGTCCAACACTCCTTCATTACCAACCCTACACTCCTTCATTACCAGCCCATAAACACCGATCATGAACTTGTTCATACTAGGCCGGGTGTCAGAAATCAAATCAGGAGCATACTTGGCAAACTAGTTGAACTTCAGGCAGTACTTCTTAACAATTATCGAGCCCTGCCTCAAGTTTATAAACTCCTCAATTGTTGCCTCCCTTATCTCTAGCGGAAAGAACTTGTCAAAAAATACATCTTGGAACACCTGCCAAGTCATAGGAGCAGCATTTTCACCATTATCCGTCTTATATGATACAACCTAGTCATAAACAATATCTTTCAGCCTGTAGCACACCAACTCAACACTTTCTTCCTAAGAAAAATGCATCACTTGTGTGATCTTTATCACCTCCTCAATGTACAACTGTGGGTCCTCATCTGCCTTAGACCCATAAAACTCTGGTGGATTCATCCTCATAAAATAATGAATCCTAGCCGTAACTATATCACCTACCTTCTAATTAGCAACTGTAGCCTAGTTATTGGCCCGAACATTGGCGGTGACTGCTTGGGCTAACGCCAGAAAGGCGACCCAAAACTTGGCATGAGACACAATCTCATTCAAAGGCTCAACAGGTGGGGGTTTCTCATCATCGTTCCTAAGTGCATTCACTCTTCAGGAGGAATTTTCTGAAATAGAAGAGAATGAATTATTAAATGAGAGGGACAATTATAGGCACGATAGAATCTGAAAGAAGAAATAAATTTTTCCTAAAATGTCTCGTAGCCTCTTGCACATAGATGTGGTGCACTACACACCGATGATCAAGACTCTACTTAACATGGCTTGTCAGACCCCCTAGTAATCCTAAAACCTAGCTTTGATACCAAGTTTGTAACGACTGAAAATACCCTCTCGAGATGTCACATGCTGCTTAAGGCTACAAGTAGCCCCAAGCTAACCCTTTGATCCTTTTTCTACTAATAATACTTATTTCAAGATGAAATAATTCAAACACTAGCATACTTGTATCATATGAAGAGAGATACAGAGAAAATACACGGTCCAAACGACCACAATACTGGAATTCATAACACAATCACAATCTGACAGCTAATCTGACAAAGCCTCTACTAATTCATAAGCTAGAGAGTCATGGGGACAGGTCCACAACTGACTCGTAATGAACTAAAAGTAATAACATAGTCTCTCAAATGCTGGAATGTCTTAAAATAGGTCCTCAAACCATAAGGACTTACCACTTTAAGATTGTAGACAGTGGTACTCGAAAGTCACAAATGAGGCTAGGACTGAGCTCCAAAACCTACATTATAAGACAATGTTTTACATAGATGTAAATATGGATCAGCACTTGGGAATATACTGAGTATGTGGGGGTGCATGCATTTATATAAAACAATGTCAATACTCTTTAATCAAATCATACATGCAATAAGTAATGTCTCACATATCTTGAATAAGTATAAAATGTAAAGCTCATGAATCATGTAGAATGGAGCAAGTAACACAAATCTTGTGAGTCATCATAGTTTAGCTTTGAAATTGGTAATCTTCTCTTATTCTCATTACCCATAGGCTAAAGGAAATTTTAAACAATACTTTCAACTCAGTCATATGTCTCATGGAGGATAAAACTTCTTTAATGCTCAAGAACACATAACTCTTTTCAACGCAAGTACTTGGAAATCTGAATCATATAACTTTGAAACATATTCAAGGAATTTCATTCACATTAGAAAAGTTATCCCATTGCAAGATTTAGGGAGATCATTCTATCTCAATGGAAAGATACTCTACTTTAGGGAAATAAATCTCATAGCTTTAGAGAAAATATTTATGTCAAGGGAAAATACTTTAGCCTTAGGGATCAAATCTGCAACTTTACTATTAGGAAAATAACTTGTATTAAGGGAGGTTCTCTTAACTAACATAAACCATGTGAGCTACATGGAGTCCAACATTTTGTCCTCCTAAGGAAAAGACCCCATGTTGGGGAGGAGCATCATAGTCTTGTCAAGGAGTATAACCTCAATTAAGTGATCACTTATCTCGGCCTCGGGCCAAATATCTCAAACTTAGGCCAAAAATCTCAAACCTATTGTGGCACGTAGTTATGTGGTAAGAAACCATAGTAACTTACCCAACTCGATGCTAAATACTACTCCCTTTAGTTGATCTAGCTCATCTCATGGAAATTCACTTTAAAATAGTATTATGGTTCATCAAGAACACAACAATCAAATCTGTAATATCATGTAGTGAAGTGGATTTCAAAACTCCATGATCATTAGGTCAAAACATTTGTCAATAATCTCAAAATACTCAAATCATAAGTGTTTATAGCACAATAGTTCATAAAATTGCAAATCTCAAGTAGGTCTCAATAACTCATAATTAAATCTCAAGTTAAAACTCATCAAAAGCATAATAGATAGCATCTAGATTCATAATTCATGTAGAAATCAGGAAATTTCAGCAATTTATCTCAAAATAACAACATACTAATATACTTCAATATCTCAAACATTTTAACTATTAATTTCTCAAGGATTAAAATCATGGGAATAGACCCTAATTTCTCAAGAAAATATGTGAAAATCATGCCATTAGACTCTCCATTCATAGGAAACATCAAAATATTGGAATCAATAATAATGGTTGAAAAACCCTAATTCAAATTTATGTAAAATCTCATAGATTGCAGAAAATCATAGTTTAATTAAGCCTTTGAGCACAAGGATAAAAGGATTACCCTTGTTCAAAATCCCACATACCTTGGATTATGAAATTGGATGAACAAACTTGCTGTAAACTCTTCTACTTACTCCTGAGAGAGGGCTCTTGCAACCTGTGAACTTGGGGAACTCAAATCTAAACTCAATTTGTAGAATCCATGGTAAGTTCTTGGATTTCTTGGAGAAGGGTTTTAGATTTTCTCTTGAGGGAGAAACCCTAGCCTTTGGATTTTTTTGGGAGATATGAGGCTATCAGGTTCGTTTGGAATATATCTGAGCGTTAAGAGGGAAAAGACCCAAAAGCCCCTTTTAAAAAGGATTAAAAATACTGAATGAGAGCTGCGATGGTTGAAGCGATGGTCCTTCGCTAGGCTGACGGTCCATCGGGTCGTCCGTCGCATGTTGGTCAGAAAAAAACTTATTACCTTGGTGCGTCGGATCGTTCGTCACTCTTAGGCCAGAAAAGGGAGTTACTTCCTTAGATGCGATGGTCCGATGTAGACTCAATGGTCTGTTGGATTGTCCATTGCAATTGAGCGGTTCTGACAACTCTCAGTAAAATTGCCATAATTTCTTACCCCGATACCGGATTTGAACAAAATTGGTATCGTGGGAAAGCAAATTCAATTCTGTACATGAAAAAAATTCAACTTTAAGAATATTCTATATGGTTTAAACACCAATCACTTGGAAAGTCACTTCACAATCTTTTAGGGCTAGAATTACACTTTTCTTGACACGCTCTAAGGCTCAGACTATAAGGGAACTTTATGGGGTCTTGCAAGAGAAAAAGAGCGACGGAACCCAACATTTTGAGGTGATTGAGGAGAAATCTACAATGTGCTTACACATTTAATCAGGCATGGAACTCTAATCACATGCTCACATATTAACACAAGAATTAAACTCTTATCACATGCTTCTACATTTAAACAGGCATGGAACTCTAATGACTTATTGATTCATTAGGAGAGGTATTTTTTCCTAAAGATATCTGTTTAAGTAAAGGACTCCAGCAAGACATTATATGAGGTACTTTAAACACAAGTCCTTAGACAATGGACTTTAACCACAAGTCATTAGACGAGGGTCTTTAACCATAAGTCATTAGATGAAAGACTTTAAACACAAGTTATCTTACTACTATCATTAGTTCATCTTTGAAATCTTTCCCCATCAGTTCATACATTAACATCCATACAATTCATTTTGACATTTAACAGCTCGAACTCATTTAGGTAATTCTTGCCACCAAGGATACATATCAACACCATAGACCATCACATTATCTTTTCCATTTTCTGACCCAATTAGCCATTAATCATATAGATAGGCCCAAGGCCTTAGTTCATAACAAGATGCAAATTTATTTATGGTTACCAAGACCTTTACTAGCAAATTATTTTTCATTAACATTGCTATACCACATTTTAGTCCTACTCACAATTTCATGTTCAAGCTTATCGAATTGATCCCCTTCCTTATCCATTAAACCAACATGATCATAATTCAACTAATTACATGGCTAACAACATAATCATAATACCAACTACCAACCAATAAAACATATAGGGAAATCACACCATTTATAGTCATAAGATAATTTTTTACATGAATAATAAGGTTCTTATCAACCATTTACCCAGCATTCACAACCATTTAGTCATTATCATATCTCATTCATGTTAACTAGACTAATGTCATAGATACACATTTGACCTTTACATAACCATATAACCACTAATCATTTCAATGAACTAAATTCGTTGATTCAATTCATCATTCAATTGAATTTATGATTATCAAGACCCACAAAAGTATTCCCATTTCATGAGCAGGCTTAAACCATATTCTCACTATATTTTAGTTTAGCACATTATTAAAACTTAATTTCGTGTTTAGGTTCTCTAATCCCTTATTAGCCATCTATCAACAAGGTCATAAATCATATAATGCATGGCTCATAATACCTTCACAATATCATTTATCAATCATTCAAGCTTATTGGGCCATGTCCCTAGTTCATAACATCACTAACGTGTCACTAGACAATATATTTAGACATTTTCACAAGCAGTTTATATGCATACCTTTAACAAGGCTATTCTCATGGTATAAAACATCAACATTAGGGTTAAACACATGTATAAACACATGTCTAGGCAAGAATCAACATGTATAAACACATGTCTAGGCAAGAATCAACATTATTCAACATTTGGTACAATACCCGTTTCCTTTGATTTTAAAATCACCATGTACAATACTAATCCAAGTGTGAAATACATGGGTTTAAAGTTATTTCATAAGAGAAAGAGCTACATGACTTAAAAAATATGATCCACCAATAACTATTCACCTCTTTGTCTTCTAGATGAGCACCCTTCAAACCCTAGCTTCCAATCATGCTTCAAGAAACTTTGAGAGTGTTTGAGAGGGAGCTTAGGATATTATATCCACACCAAAATGTGTTTGAGGAGGCCATATACACTTATATAGTTAAAAGACTTAGGGTTCTTGGTGAAGAAAATGACCACAAGTCCCTTGGTTAAAATATGAAAATTTAACCCGTCCAGGGGTACGACTCGCCATACGATTCATTAAGAAAATCGTACCCAAGGGTACGAAAGGTACCCAGACTCATAACCTAGGCTTTTCCTTGGTCTCACACACTGTTAAGGGTATGAGTGTACACTATTAAGTCAATCCAAAGGGTACAACTCAACCCCTAACTCATATACACCAACCGTACATAAAACAGTCCACTCAAATTGATAGTTCACTCTGTACGATCATGTTGGGAGTGACTCATATAGTTAGGGTATGATTTTGGGGAGGGACACTCGTATAGGGGACAATATACTATCCTTACTAGGCTATTTAGGGTATGAGAGAAGAATGGGAGGTTGGATACGACCCGTATCCATGGGGTACGATTGGCTTGTCCAATAGTATCTTGATCATCATGCTTAAAACCAAAAAATTTTGCAAGGCCATGATTTTCAGAGTTTCATTCTCCCCCACTTAGGATCATTCATCCTCGAATGATTGGTAAGGAAAGAATCAACAAAAGATAACATGTTAGCACACATCAAAATAACCCTTAAAAAAATTAGGAAAAAGCTCACAACAAGGATAATTCACCACATATATCATAATCATCATCATTCCACAATTTCATTTTATTGATCATTTGGGTTCAAACACATCATTTATCAAATCCATATGGCTCCATCTATATCAAAGTCTTAGTGACTCAAACCCATTTTCAACCCAAGACATAAGTCAAATCAAGAAGATCAATACACACTTCAATCATGAGTTTCTGGGACAGAAAACAAATGTGGGTACTTGGACTTTATGTCCTTCTCCGCCTCCCAAGTCGCTTTCTAAGACTATTGGTTTCCCTATAGAACCTTCGTCGAAGCCACTTCTCTCATTTTCAACCGGCGATTTTGCCACTCTAAGATCCTCACTAGAATCTCCTCAAAGGACAAAGAGTACGAAATATCAACATCCCTTAAGGGAAAAACTGACCAAGGACAACCCACAAATTTCTACAACATAGAAACATGCAAAACCCGGGGGAAAAGGAGTTTAACCTAAAAGGCAACTCCAACTCATAGGCAACATCTCTAACTCCTCTCAAGACCGAATAGGGACCAATATAATAGGGACTAATCTTCTCTTTTTTATTGAATATCATCACTTCCTTAATGGGAGACACCTTTAAGAAGACCCAATCGCCAACACTAAACTCTATACTCCTATGCCACATTTCCGCAAATGACTTTTTAACCCGGTTCTCCACCTCTCACAAATTATCTTTATCTATTTCTAAGGCTTGGTGAACTAAATCGGGGTCAATCAACTTATCCTTACCCACTTCACAACATCAAATGGAAGAAAGACATCTCCTACTATACAATTCCTTAAAAAGGTTCCCTAAAATCTCCACTACTTAGGGACTTCTACATTTCCCATTTCAAAACATCATCATGATCGTCAAGACACTATCCAACCCAAGGACGATAATGGAGGAGCTATGGCACAAGAACCACTCATGCCACTTATGGTAAGACCTTAAGTAGAGACACAACACTATAGGTATGAAGTGCTTTATAGAAACCACCTTAGTCACAATTGAGATACATCTCGATATGACAAAACAAAGGAGGGGTCATTAGGACTAGGAATCACAAAAGACACCAACATATATTTTTGAGGGATCTACCATGATCCCCCCCCCCCATTAAAGATAGTTAATAGGACTAGGAAATGCTATGGCTTTCAACCAATACTTATACTTGGAGAACTTGCTATACAATAATGACCCTTTAAAGTTTGCAACATGGAACGAAGAAGATCTACATGATCTGCCTCACTTCTAGAATAGAATAAGATATCATCAATGAAGACTATGACAAACATGTCTAAGAATGGACAAAATACCCTATAAATCAAGTCAATGTGTTGTCGGGGCATTGGTCAACCCAAAATACATGATGAGAAACTCACAGTGACCATACCAAGTTCAAAAGGTAGTCTTAGGGATATCTGCATCCCTAATTTTGAAGTTGATAATAACCCAACCAAAGATCATTTTTTAGAGAAACACTTTGCACCCTAAAGTTGATCAAACAAATCATCGACACTAGGGAGAGGACACTTATTCATATGGTCACCTAGTTAATTTAGAAATAATAAATACACATACGAAGGGAACCATCCTTATTGTGCACAAATCACATAGGAGCACCCTTTTGAAATCAACTTTTCGGCTTTAAGATAAGAAATAAATCTCCCTTCCTAGAAATCAAAGAATCACCTTTCCATACAATGATTGTCTCATTGGGGAATTTAAAAATGACCCTATGCGTCGACAATCTAAGGAAGCATAACACAAATGCAACTAATTCAACCTCCAGAATGACATCAAAATCAATCACATCTAACTTTAATAACTTTACGCGAGACTTTACACCACAAACAGATACCGCGCATACCCTATCCACCCTCTTATTAACCACAGAGCCTCCTGCTAGTTTACAAATAGAAAAGTAACTGGATAACTCTTAGGACCTAAACTAAGATACAAAGTCACATACAGGGTTATCTCAGAAAGAGTAGACCATGAGGCATGCATACAATACTCATCATGAGAGAAAAGTTTCAACATACCTACATTAGTATTAGAATATGCCTTGGGCTCCCGGGGGATAGTCAGATCATTAAGATGGCCTCAATCAATGTCAGAGCTAAAAGTGGCACTCCTTCGTGCAGAAGTTAGAGAAATGGCAACTGACATCCATTCTTCTAAAGCGGCGATCATTATAGGACACTCCTATTGCATGTGACCCAATTGACCATATTTAACACACTAATTCCTTCCTCTCAGAAACAATATTTTGATCAACTGTAAAATCGACAAGAATGATAGGTGAATACGGATTGGGCCCAGCTATCCTGATGTTTGGAACTTTGTGCCCTATAAGTATTGCCAATCTAAAATGCTTGCCTTCCAACGTATTTTTATAGGGATCACTACTCATGGAATGGAGGCTAAGACCTACCTAATACCTCTTCTTGGACAATTTTCCAACAATCTAAGACAATAGAGAAATGGAGCGACAAAACTGAGCATTTTGAGGTGGCTGAGGAGAAATCTACCACATCTTTACAAATTTAATCAGGCATGGAACTCTAATCACATGCTCCCACATTCACTCAAGCATGAAAATCTTATCAGATACTCCCACATTCAATCGATCTTGGAATTCCAATGACTTGTCAATTCAGTAGGCAAGGTATTTTAACCTCAAGAGATCTCTTTAAGTAAAGGACTTCAACCACAAGTCATTAGACAAGGGACTTTAACCACAAGTCCTTAGACGAGGGAATTTAACCACAAGTTATTAGACGAGTGACTTTAACCACAAGTTATTAGACGATATACTTTAAGCATAAGTCATCTTACTACTGTCATTAGTCGACATTCAAACTTTTAACCCATCAATTCATGAATTTACATCCATATAATTCATTTCAATACTTAAGGGCTTTAACTGATTTAGGTAATTCTTTTCACCAAATATACCTATCAATACCATAGACAACCACATGCTCTTTGATTTTTTTGATCCAATTATCCGTTAATTATTTCGATAAGGCCCAAGGCCTTTGTTCACAATAGATGCAAATTAATTTATTGTCATCAAGATCATTCTTAACCAATTATTCTTCATTAATATTGTTATACCATGCTTTAGTCCCACTCATAATTTTAAGTTCAATCATAGAGAATTGAACCCCTTTCTTAGAGATCAAATGAACATGCTCATAATTCAACTAACTGAATGGCTAACAACATAATCATATTACCAATTACCTATAATTAACACTTACAAGGCCATTACACTATTTAAAGTCAAATGCTAATTTGTTACATAATTAACAAGGTTCTTATCAACCATTTACCCAGCATTCACAACCATTTAGTCATTATCATATCTAATTCATGTTAACTAAACCAATGTTATAGATACACATTTGACCTTCACACAACCATTTAACCACTAAAAATTTGAATGTACGAAATTCGTTGATTCAATTCATCATTTAATTGAATTTATGATTATCATGACCCACAAAAATAATCCCATTTCATGAGAAAGCTTAAACTATATTATCACCAAATTTTAGCTCAACATATTATTCAAACTTAATTTTATGTTTAGGATAGCTAATCCTGTATTAACCATCTATCAATAAGGCCATAAATCATACAATACATGGCTTACAATACTCTTGCAATATCATTTATCAATCGTTCAAGCTTATTAGGCCATGTCCCTAGTTCAAAACATCACTAACATATGATTAGATATTTCATTTAGATATTTTCACGAGTACCCTATATGCATAACTTTAACATGGCTATTCTCAAGGTATGAAACATCAAGATTAGGGTTACTCAAGACCCTCATATCAAACCATATACAACAAGAATCCATATGTGCAAATAGTCATCATTAACATATATAAACACAAGTCTAGGCAATGATTAATATTAATTTGCATTAGGTACAAAACCCTTTTCATTTAACTTCCAAATAACCATGTACACTTACTAATCCAAGTGTGAAATACACGGTCTTAGAGTTATTTAACAATGTGAAGAGTTACATTTCTTGGACAAGATGATCCACCGAGAACTTGACTCCTCATTGTCTTCTAGATGATCACCCTTCAAACCCTAGGGTGAATAAAATGACTATAAGACCCTTGTAAAAGTTGTTTACACTAATATCCACATAAAAATGTGTTTAAGGAGGCCATCTACACTTATATAGTTAAGGGACATAGGGTTTACGTTGAATGAAATGACCATAAAACCCTTGGTTAAAAGCTGAAAATTAGACCTATCTAGGGGTACAACTCACCATATGACTCAGGGGTGGAAGTGGTACCCTGGCTCGTAACCTAGGATCCTCCTAGGTCTCACACACTATTAAGGGTAAAATTTTACACGTTTGAGTCATATCCAAAGGGTAGGACTCAACCCCTAACTCGTATACACATATCAAATACAAAACTATCTACTCAAGTTGAGAGTTCAGCCCATACAATCATATTGGGTATGACTCGTCTTTTCAGGGTATGATTGAGTGGAGGGACACTTACATAGGGGATATTATACTATCCTTCCTTAGTTTTTTAGGGTATGAGAAGAGAAGGGTAGTTTTTATATTACCTTTATCCATAAGGTATGATTATTTTGTCCAATCGTATCTTGATCATTATGCTCAAAACCAAAAGTTTTTTCAAGAACAAGATCTAGGGTGTTTCATCCCCTATGGTTCCATACCTAATATTTGGAATACCCTATATACTACCATTGGTAATATCATGAACCAAATGAGGGTAGGGGAGGGTGTCACACAAATTAACTTCAACCATCGTATTCTCATGCATCTGTTCACTACTAGTTTCAAAATCATTACCATGAGTATGCTAAACATAGGAAACACACAAGGAAGAAGTATATGGAATTTTCAAACAAATTCCACCTTCTCTTTCAATGGAGAAATCCTTAAGTTGACACAAACCACTATTAGCATCAAAGAGATCATAATCAAAATCATTTTCACAAGAACAATCACTAATTGGGTTTCTTAAACATTCAAGCAAATCAAGTCATCATAACCCAATTAATCATTATTTTACAAAAGTAGGTGATCACTATCAAGAATTGGATGGATAGCATATTCTTCACTTAAACCTATATTCTTAATGGATTTTGTGAAATAGGATAACATGTGAAAATTAAGAATACCACCTTTCTATTTAAACACATCATCTTGCATTTCACTAGGTGTAATTCAAGGAGTGATCTCACTATCTTCACAAAAGACACTTTTATTTGAAAGAGGTTCACTATTCAAATGTAAGGATTTTAAGCATATAAGTTCACTCTCATAAAGACATATGTCATTCTTTACTATATTTTTACCCATATGACATCTTTGAGAAAAACTAATAATAAGGCATCACACAATATGCTCAAATAATCATCTCCATTCTCATGATCAACTCTATCAACATCATTACTAACTTGAGACTAATCAAGCACACCATACACATGTTTACGTAGTTACATTGATGAGTAAGTTGATCATTACACAAACCTTCACTAGTTATTGGCAATTCACATGCAAGCATAGACTCACCTTGGTTTTCACAAGGGTAAACTAGTGTGTGAATACTCTCATCACTTGGCAATGGTACCTTATTCAAGTTACTAGTGCTAGCACCAGGTAGAGACAAATCATTTTTACGAGAAGAATCAATTTTGTCATCTATAGGATTAACTAGTGCTTGCAAACTTACATTAAGAATTTGATCTTCATGAAACCTAGTAATACGAAGAGCATCACAAAGGGAAGACTCATGCAATTCTCCTTTAAGAAAACCACCAACTACATCCACTTGGCTAGTACTAGCTACATCATAATATTCTAAGTCTATAGGAGTGTAGGAGATAGCATTGTTACCATTTAGCTCATATGAAGCATAGTTTTTATCTTGGTTTGTGTCATGGGAGCTCACTTGCTCCTTTGGGAAGCTCTCATCTAAAAGGAGTTTGTCAAGACTTCTCCTTTGAATTATCTCTTCATCACTCTTCGCTATGCTGGAATTCTTATCTGTTCATCACTCTTCCCCATGCTGGAATTCTTAGTCAAGAACTCCATTATATTATCAAGTATATGTTCATAAGAAATTCTCCTTGGATCCTTATTTGGAAGTATATTTTCTTGAACCTGGAAAAAAAAGAGTTGATACTAGGTAAAATGCTAATATATAGGTTAGTGGGCAGCAAAGAATTAGCGTTGACAAGTCCCAAAACTAGGTGTTATTTGTCCATACTTTTCAAGAAACCACTTGACTCATTAATCTTAGACATCTCTTGTGGTTCTTCCCTACCATCTTTCTCGACATGGATGGGTTGGTTTTTATTAAGTAGAGCTTGTAATAGGGGAATATATTTGGTAGAGGTTGAGGCATTTGGTTGAGTGGAGCTTGGAATGGGGGAATTGGATTTGGTAGATGTTGAAGAATTTAGTTAGGTGGAGCTGTGAATGGAGGACTTGGGTTTTTTATAAGTTGGTGCATTTGGTTTCCAAGTTTTTATGGATGGATTTGATTGAGTTGAGAAAGAAGTGGTCGAATAGGATTTCATCTTTGAGGATAAGTGAAAGTTTTGGTGGTGAGATTTTGTGGAGGTCTTGGTAGGTTAAGCATTTATTGCAAGGTTTCTAGAGTAAAGGTAGTGGAAGTTTTTTGAGCATGTCCACTCCAGGAAGCATGGTATTTTTTAGGAATGGAGTGATTGGAGT
Source organism: Capsicum baccatum var. pendulum (assembly GCA_030864225.1). Lineage (NCBI taxonomy): Eukaryota > Viridiplantae > Streptophyta > Magnoliopsida > Solanales > Solanaceae > Capsicum > Capsicum baccatum. The sequence continues at coordinate 223,073,926 of CM061552.1, read as the reverse complement.
TCCTTCGACCTACCATGTGATCCAACCTTCCTCTCATAGCAGACACACCTCCTTTGATCGATGTCATATCTGTGTATAGCCTTTTAATTTTTTGATTAAGAGCTTTAATAGAGGCCAAGATATCATTAGTAGCATTTTTTACCATGGTACCTAAGAAAAAGACACTAAAAAAAACAACAAACACGTTAGCTTATCGATATATCCTCACAACTCAACACACCTTGCTTGCCTCACACTTGGATTCACAAGTGTTGAATGTTAGTTTATACTTCAGTGAGAATTTTAGGCATGATATCTACTCTTGTATGGAATGTATTTTCGTTTGAGTGACTCAAATAAATCATATAGGAACTTGAGCCAAGAATCTATGATGAATTGAAAATGAGAAAACACACAAAGAAATTGGATTCAAAATTATTTCACAACTAAGTAGGTGTTTACTAGTGGCTAATTACCACTATAATCAAGAAAAATAAACCTAAGAACCCAAATAAATGAAACTAAGAATATAGATTTGAGCTTAAGGTAATTGGACGGTTGAGTGACGTGGCTACCTCAAAAATGACATTGAATATTGGTTGATGTTCAGAGATTACTTGTTTCCGATTTTGTATTTCAATCAATCTTCATCTTGGAGGTGTATAAATCGGCTTTGGATGGAAGAATAAAAAGAATTGGACCCTTCAATTGTTCTTTCAAGCTCAAGAGAGTTGAAATTTTGTTGTGGTCCCCTCCTTGGTACTTTCTTTTGTCTCTCCCTTGATAATATTCCCTTTTGATACTTTTTGGTTCTTTTTTTCTGTGGAACACTTGGGATATTCTTCGAAATATTATTTGGACAAATCAGTATTACACCTTCTTTCACCTCCTTTTTCGGTCGAACGCTCACTTTTTAAATGATTTTCTTCAACAATATATTAAGATTATGAAGAATACCAAGAACATTCAAAGTGAACTCTCAAGCAAATGACCTTGAAATTGAATGAATTTTTGAAATCCCAAACTCACGTTGAAGTCCCAAACACAACCAATACGTTTTCAAGCCCAAAACCTCAGTAACAACCTTCCAAATTTGAGATCCCACTTACGAGTTTCTTCCACGCAAGCTCAACAATAGTGGATGACTAAAATCAACACAGAAATAGATCAAATTCAAGATTTATACTCTATTAGTGTTAGGGAACAAGGATCTAATACTAAAAACATACAAAAAACATAAAAATTCCAAAATTCAAGTCTCGGCCTAGGGGTACAAATAGAATAAAGAATTTTTTTGGGGATTTTTGGTTTTTGACACTTCTCTTTTTTTATTTTGATTTTCAAGATATCAAACCCAAGATTGACATCATAGGAAAGAAATCAAGCTCGGCTCTAATACCAAATGATACAAATAAAGCTAAAAAAGATGAAATCTACCTAAGAAAACAAAAGATAGATGATGCAAGAAAATGAAGATAGGTAAATTTACATATGAAACTATAAGGAAGTAAGAACCAATGAGTGTATCAAACTCAAAGACCCCTAAAACTTATAGAATAAAACACCAATTTCTTATGTGGACCAAGAGGAAATTCAATACCCTTAAAACCCCCGTTTCTAAGAAAACAATCAACATAAGTTTCACCAACTCTCTTCTAAGAGCAATGTTCATTCAATATCCAAGATAAGCTATGAAATAAAATGATCTAGGTATATCTATTTATAGTCTAAGGCTAAACTATTACAATGGGCCCAAAAGTGGACCATAAACCAAGTGGAATAAAATAGAACAAGCCCAAGTATGACACAAAGACCAATATGTATTCATGGGATGTCCAATATGTGTCATTTTGGCCTTCATATTCTTTCTTCTACCCTTGGAATCCCTTGGTAGGCATCAACACAAAACCCAAGAAACCTTCTAAACATGGAATTGCTCTATTGTTTGCTCAAAATGAGTCCTCCATGCATGGTGCCATGGCCTCAATATAACCAAATCTTGATTCTTAAAGTATTGGCCATGAATGATATCATCAAAATCTATGATGGCCACTTGGCTTGTATCACTTTTCCACACAAAATCCACTTGGATCATGCAATAATATATAACATCAGCTAGAATATCCCATTTATTCATAAGAAAACATAAAATTTACTCCTAAAAAGAAAAAGAAATACTGAGTTCAATGGGTGCCCATATGGAAAAGAACTAAAAATAACAAGCACAGGGTAGGTGAAGTGTGCACCTACTAAATGGACACCCATAAACAAAAAAAACCAAAAAGTAAAATCTTTTAGTAATTTTTCAAATTTTCCAAATTCAACCCAAAACAAACTAAGAAAACAAAAAAAACTAAGACCCTACAACATAACTTCACCTAAAACCATGGGAATTTCTCCACCCTGCACTTTAAACGTACTTTATCCTAAAAGTAAATTTAAAAGTAGAGATAGGAATACTCCTTTTGGTCTATAGGCCTTGCTAGCAGCATTTTTATAGATTAACAAGTCTAGGGACCCCACACTTAGTCTCAACATTGCTCCTTAGCTTAGGTTTCTGATACTCAAATTTCCCATCAACCTATGACTGATGTGTGAGCCTACGCTAACACATTTGAGGCTTTTAACTCTAAATAATTGTAAGTTCTTGAGCAACTTTAGTTGTTTTTTATTAGTTTAGTTTGATTTTTGCAGTAAAAGTAGAGATGTAAGAGAACCAAAAATAATGGAAGCAAAAAGGCTAAAAAGTGAAGAAACATAAAGGACAAGTATGGCTGACGACGTTCATGATAAGTCGTCAGCCTGGTGATCAGCTGTCAAGGATTCCATTAACCTTAAATAGAGAATGGGAGTTAAAGACATTTTTGTGATGACATTAGTGATAAGCCATCAGGTTGGTGATAAGGCATCAACATCATCATCAGCCTTAGAAAGCAGAAGCCAAAAGTGTGGAGGAGCTAACGATATCCATGATAAGCCGTCAAACCCTTGATAAACTGTCATAAATACTGTCGTCTATTCTGAGAAAAAACTGCAACTTTAATTTTATTTCCATATTTTAGGTTGAACTACTTAAAGCTTTATTTAAGAGTTTTATAGGGAAATTCATTCATTCATTATCATCATTATTTAAAAGAGAGTTCGATACTTTGAGTCTTGGAGGATATTTTCTGGTATTTCTTTCTCTATCTTTTTGGGTTCGAACAATACAACTATTTTGGGGATTTTCCTTTTTGGTCTAATCTACAATTCACTAATTATTATTCAACTCTATAAGTTAATCTTCTCAATTATGTGTTTCTTTCTTTGTATCATGAGTGGCTAAACTCTGTTAACCTGAATTATGGGATCTAGGTTTAAGTCGTGATGAGGTGCTAAATACCCAAGATTTAATAGGTTTTAGGATTTTTTGATAATTCTAAGATTTTAATTAATGTTTGTTGGTTAAACAGTAGACACCCTTACTTTGATTTGCTTGAGAAAGAAATCATATAAATCAGGAAGTAAATTATCCATAGGGAATCAAAAATACTTCATTTAATAATTAGTTCTGTAACAAGGTTGGTTAACCTAAGGTAAAATCTAGATTGTGAACAAAAATTTTCTAAGTCCGAGAGGATTAGGAAAATAGATGGTTAAATAGGTCGAGAGATATTTGAGCATATCATCGATAAATATATCTTGTTATCCTAACCATCGTGAGAATCTTGAGTCACCTCTAGCATCTGTCATGTACCGTAATCCCTAGTGACACAATTTTGGTTATTTCATAAAATCTTGGTCACAAATATCGATATTAAAGTGACAAATGATAATTTGTGAAACTTAAACCCGTATTTTACGAAACGTTAAACTTTCAGTAAATTAAATCGTAAATGACTTGATTTCACACCATATTCCCTGTGGGATTCGACCCCAACCTAGTTGGGTTTTATATTGACAATGATCGCTTACAACCATTCAAGAGTATAGTTTGAGCGTTATAAAAAATTGTTCCATTGATGGGGAATACAGTTGTAAACTGAAAGTTGTGTGCGCTAAATGACTATTAGTTAGGTTTCCTAGATTTATGTTTATTTGTTGTTTTTTTTATTGCAGGTTCCTTGTTGTTTATTTCAAAAATAGAAAGTTTTAAAGAACCATTATTACCAATTAATCAGGAACCTCAGCTGATCAGGAGAATGGTAGAACAGTAAGAGGTTGCCTGACTGGCATCCTTGGCCAGGTCTCAAGTGAATGTACAGATACAGGGTCAACAAGTACGTCACTCGAACTGTGATGATGAAGACTTGGGTGATGAGGAATTGCTGAATTCTAAAAACCTAAGGTGAGCTGAGCAAATTGCTGCACCAGTGCAGTAAAATTTAGACAAAAATGGTCCAGTCAGCGGAAGGTATGGTCTACAGCCTGTCCATTATGACGTTGATTACAATGAAGAAGGAATGGATGGAGCAGGTGCAATGGGTGAATCATTCCTCCACCGTTGGCACCTGGTGCAAAATTCAGCATAACGAGTACTATGATTCAACTCCTGAATCTGAAGGGGTTGTTTGGAGTCTTTCCTGGTGATGATCCAAACACGCACATAGTAAAATTTATCACCATTTGCAAATCTTTTGATAATTCGAGAGTGATAGAATGCGATCCGATTGTGATTGTTTCTCTTGCCTCTGTCTTGGAAGGCAACAATGTAGTTAAATAAGATGAAGCTAGATTATATAACCAACTGGAGACAGTTAAAAGAGACATTACTAAATATAGTTCTTTCCACCCTCTAGGAGGGTACAGTTGAGGGACATAATAAGTAACTTCAGGCAGCTTCCAACTGAAGTATTGCATAAAACTTAGGAGAGATTCAAGAAGAAGATGGCACAATGTTCAAACCACAACATGATGGACTTGCACTTGATGGAGACTTTGTACAGAGCTTTTAACTCTATGACAAAGCCAATTGTAGATAATGTTGCAGGTGGTTCATTCATTGACCTTTGTTTTCAAGATGCTTCAGACATGCTGAATAGAATGACCAAACAGAGTTGAGCTAGGAATACCAGGGGTTCTATGGTGGCTAGCCTAACTATTTTTGGTGGTATGACTGTGGAGCAACACAAACAAAATGAGGAGAGAGACCAAGACATGAACTATGTAAAGACTCAGATGGACTTGCTGACCAAGCGCTTACTGTAACGCAATACTGAAAAGGTTAAGGCTATGGAATCTCAGTGCACTATTTCTATTGATGCAAATTAAGAGGAAAATTATGTTAATAATATAGGTGGTTTTCGAGGCAATAGCCAAGGGAATCAAGGTCAGAACTTTTATGACAAGCCTTATCATAAAGATAGGTAGCAAGGAAACTAGAGAAGCAATAATGATAGGAGTGGTTTGTATGTTCCTCATGTATTTCAGGATATTGCACTAACTAGATCTGTCAAGATGTCCATGAAAGACATGATGAAAAAATTATTGAAGGGATTTAAGGCGACCAACTCAGGGGTAATTACTATGAAGAGTGAATTCTCTACCCTGAGTCAGTTGGTTAGTTCATACTCTACTTCTATCAAACAGTTTGAGCAACAGATGAGCCAACTTTTTGCAATACTGAACCAAAGAAATAGTGGTACTTTACCTAGTGATACAGTTCAGAATCCACTGAATGATGGTTCATGTATTGAGATTACCACTAGGAGTTGTAAGATCTTACTTGTCCATTCTGTGGACAAATTTGTAAATGGTAAGGTGGTTGTTGATGAATCCAAGGAAAGAAAACTAGTAGAGTCTGAGAAGCTGGATAGTTTTGTTGATGCTTTGGAGAAAGAAAAAGAGAAGGAAGAGAAAATGGTGTTGAAATCTATCCCAAAACTACCACCTTCCTTTCCTCAACAATTGAAGAAAAAGGATGATGATGCAAAATTTAGTAAATTCATGGCCATGCTCAAGCAATTGACAATTAATGTGCCTTTGGTTGAGGCACTTAAGCGAATGCCAGGATATGCGAAGTTCATGAAAGACCTTTTAACCATGAAATAGATGGTTATCCATGAGCCGGAGGACAATTTTCTCCATTTTGGAGCTATATCTACAAGGTCTTTAGTGTAGAAAAAAGCAGATCTGAGAGCGTTTACCGTCCCGTGTACTATTGGCCCCCTGAAGTTCACAAAAGCACTATGCGATCTAGCCAGTATAAATTTAATGCCACTGTTTATGTACAATAAATCAGGTTTGGGGGATCCTACCCCAACAAATATGCGGTTGGTAATGGAAGATAGATCTATGAAGCGGCCTGTGGGCATACTACACGATATTTCGGTAAAGGTAGCAGATTTTGTTCTTCCTGCTGATTTTATGGTCCTAGATTTCAAAGTGGATTTTAAAGTGTCCATCATCTTGGGTAGGCCATTACTTACAACTGGGAGAGTGCTAGTAAACATGGAGTTGAATGAGATAAAGTTCAGGTTTAATGACAAAGAAGCACACTTCAAAATACACTCATCCATGACTCAGCAACATGAGATGAGTGTTTTTTCAATAATTGACATCTTCTATAATGATGGTAAAGGGGTATCAAAGGTTTTCTTGGTGAAGTCTAAGTAGTCAAGACAACCAAGTCGTACTGCGATAGTAAATTAGGCGCTATTGGGAGGCAACCCAAAGTTTTTATGTTTAAGAAAGTGCTTTTACTTTTGTAATTAGGATTTAGTACAGAGATGGTAAAAAATAAGGAGGTCAGCTAAGAGGCCATGACCACATCTCTGATAAGCCATCACAACTGTGATAAGCTATCAGAAATATCGTTAGATAGGCCAAACTTGAGGCAACCTCTGCTTAGAGGTGATGACATTTGTAATAGGCTGTCACACTTGTGATAAGCCATCATAATTCATTGTCAACCCAAAGCCTTAAAAGATAAAATTTAGGCCCAGTTTAAATCAAATCTGATGCGGCCCAGCACAGAAACCTTTTCAAATTTCCGCTAGTTTTAATTCTTTTCCTTTAGTTTATTTCTTTCCTTAGTTAGTTTATCTCCTAATATTTCCAAAACACTTCAAGAAAACAGGTTCCCTTATGCGTGGGTTTGCAATTCACAATCAAGAGATTCTTCCTACTTCCTACTTCCTCTTGTGAGTGTAATCGTATTAAGGGCCCCCATCAGGTATACCCTAATACTTAGAGCAGTTTATTTTTTATTTTAAGTTAAGGATGTAGGGTAGGTTGTTGTTGTAGCATATTTTGTAGATAATTAGGAGTAATACAAGGACTTGGGACAATTAGCTTGTTTTGTGATTTTTGAGTACCTCTCCATTGGTCTGATAAATTGTCTACTGTGTGAATTGCATCTATTTGTGACCACAATGCATCTTTTTGTGGCATTAGTATGGAAACTAAATAACCTTTGTTAAGCAAGTACATGAACCAAATAAGTAGTGATATGCAAGATACTTGTGTACCATATGTGTGTAAGGTCTTACTCAGTTCATGTTGTGTGTTGAATCTAGAACTTTCCCGGTTAGTGTTGCCATGGTCATAGGATAGGAGTTAGAAAAGTATCATAGGTCATTTTTTATGATTAGTCCACTTTTAGCCTAAATGATCTTCCCAATATGAATAGTATCCCTTGACCCTTGTTAGAGCCTAATTAGCCTATTTCTTTCTATGATACCTCTCTCCTTCCCGTTTACATCACACTGAATTAGTTTTAGCCCTGGTCCTCCTTGGAAACTTTGCACCTTGAATTAGGCAAACAGCCTAAGTTGAGGGTGGATATCATAAGGGTGCATGATACAAAATGAGTATGAAGAGAGGAAGAATAAAAAAAAGAATAAAAAGTTGGGTCCGGTGAAAAAGGAATAAGAAATAAGAAAGTTTGTAAAAGATGATAAAAAGATAATGTGATAATTGAAATGACCGAATCCATCTTGAGCATGTGTGATCAATAAAATAATAGAAGAAAAGAAGGTTGAGAGTTGAAACTCCGAGAGTTTAATGTAGTGTCAAGGAGGCATAGTTACTCTAAAATATCCATGAATATCATACCATCCCGTGTCCTACGTTACAAGCTTAAGAAAAGTCCTATAGTTATCCTAACTGACCTGTCTAAAAACTTGGGTACTGACTATAAGGGCAAGCCTATGGCATTTGACATACAGTGTTTGGAACTTCCATTCTGAGAGTGAGTCTTATTTTATCCCTCTGTTTATGCATTTGAATTTTGATATGAGAGAAAAAGGGACTTCTTTGTTGTGAGGGCACACTGTGTATATTGCTAGTCACTGACTTGTTCGGATAAGTTTGATCTTGGTATGGCATGATTGTTATTGCTGAATTTTTCCTTTATCTTGATTCTTGTGAGTTGCATGGTTGTTTTTCAAAACATCAACAGTGAGCTTTAAAATTGACTGACCTTGGAGATGGTGAATGTATTCTAAACTAGTATGAGTAGAGCTGCCAAATTGTACTTTGTATTCTATTAGTTAAGTTATGGTTTTTTAAGGAAAAGCAATTGTTTAAGTTGAGTGTGTTGATGTGTGCGCCTACGCTAACACATTTAAGGCTTTTAACTCTAAATAATTGTAAGGTCTTGAGCAACTTTAGTTGTTTTTGATTAGTTTACTTTGATTTTTGAAGTAAATGTTAAGCTGTAGGAGAACCAAAAATAATGAAATCAAAAAGCCTTAAAAGTAAAGAAAAATAAAGGACAATACAACTCTTTTGGGGATTTACCTTTGTGATCTAATCAATGATTCACTAATTATTATTCATCTCTGTAAGTTAATCTTCTCAATTGATAATACTCAAACTACTCTCTTGAATGTGTGTAAGAGATCAATGTCAATATAAAACCCAACTAGGTTGGGGTTGAATCCCAAAATATGGTGTGAACTCAAGTCGTTTGCGATTTAACTCAATGATAGTTTAACTTTTCCTAAAATGGGGTTTTAAGTTTCACAAAATGATTGTTTGTCACTTTAATTTCAATGTTTGTAACCAAGATTTTATGAAATAACTAGAATTATGTTTACTAGGGCTTACGGTACATGATAGATGCGAGAGATAACACAAGATTCTCACGGTGGTTAGGATAACAACCTATCTTTATCGATGATATGCTCAAATATCTCTCGACCCATTTAAGCGTCTAATTTCCTAATCATATTGGACTTAGGGAATTTCTGTTCACTATCCAGATTTTACCTCAAGTTAACCAACCTTGTTACAGTGTTGACTATTAAATGAAGTATTTCCGAGTCCCTATTAATAATTCACTTCCTACTATATATGATTTCTTTCTCAAGTAAATCAAAGCAAGGGTGTCTACTATTTGCAACCAACAGACGTTAATTAAAATCTTATAATTATCAAGAAATCCTAATACCAATTAAATCTTGAGTATTTAGCACCTCATCATGACCTAACCCTAGATCCTATAATTCAGTTTAGCAGAGTTTAGCCACTCATAATGCAAAGAACGAAATACATAATTGAATTCATAATTAAGAATATTAACTTATAGAAATAAATAATAATTAGTGAATCATAGATTAAATCACAAAGAAAAATCCCCAAAATAGTTGTATTGTTCGAACCCAAAAAGATAGAGAAAGAAATATTGAAAATATCATCCAAGACTTAAAGTATCGAACTCTCTTTTAAATAATAATGATGATGAATGAATGAATTCCCCTATAAAACCCTAAAACAAAGCTTTGAATAGTTCAACCTAAATAAGGAAATAAAATTAAAGTTACAGCTTTTTCTCGGAATAGACAATGGCATCCGTGACAGCTTATCAGGAGTCTGACGGCTTATCACGGATGTCGTCAGCTCCTCTGCACTTTTGTCTTCTGCTGTCTAAGGCTGACGACAATGTTGATGGCTTATTACTGATGTCATCATAAAAATGTCTTCAACTCCCATTCTCTATTTAAGGCTGACGACATCCTTGACATCTTAAGATTATGACTTATCATGAACGTCATCATCCACATTTTTCCTTTATTTAGCTTCACTTTTTAGCCTTTTTGCTTCCATTATTTTTTATTCTCCTATATCTAAACATTTACTGCAAAAATCAAAGTAAAATAATCAAAAACAACTAAAGTTTCTCAAGACCTTACAATTATTTATAGTTAAAAGCCTCAAATGTGTTATGTAGGCTCGCAAATCAGTGAATCAACAAAAAAAAACACTACATGAACTTAAAAACAAAAAGAACAAAAAATAAAATACCTACCTTAACCTGGGTTGCCTCCCAAGAAGTGCTAGATTTAGTTTCGCAGAACGACCCAACATCACTACTCAATAGAATTTCTTTATCCTCTTTCTTCTACTTAGAGGGCATCTTCTCGCTCTCTTTTGATCTCTTGAGTGTAAACTCTCAAGGTCAACAACTTTTTCAACAAATACTTTTTAGGCTCATCAATTATTATCACTCCAGGCTTAGGTTGTGGTTGATTTGGTAACTCAATGAGATTGACCGAAAAAGTCTTTGATGGTTTTTCTTTTACCACCCCACACTAATCCACTTCTATAATTTTAATTATGCACATATCCTTTCAAAAGTGAAGGTGTATTCAGTGGCTTATAAACTCTAAAAACTACCTTTTCATCATCCAATCTCATTGTGAGAGTTCCCTTTCTTACAATTATTAATGCTCTTCACGTGGATAAGAATAAATGTCCAAGAATTATTGGTACCATATTATTTGCATCATAAACCATAACAATAAAGTCATAAGAATTAAAAATTTACCAACCTTTATGAGCACGTCTTCAATTATTCCTTCGGGCTTCACTCGGGTCTTGTCCAAAATTTGTAGCATCGTAGAGCATGGTCTTAGTTCACCAAACCCAAGAGTTTTGAACATGGACAGAGGAATCAAATTTATGCTCATTCCCAAATCACTCAACCACTTCATTTTCAATAATCTATATGGGGAGGGTGAAAGTCACTGAGTTCTTAAGCTTCTTCGACATTTTTTTCATTACCACAGAGCCACACTCCACTGTCAATGGAACCATCTTAATGTCTTTCAACTTGACTTTATTAGTCACCACGTCCTTCAAGTACTTGGAGTACTTGGTCATTCCCTAAAAAATATGTAAAAGAGGCAAATTTATGTGATGTTCTCTAAACATGTCAAAGAAATTTTGGAATCAAGAATCCTTTGCAACTTTCTTGTCTCTTTGAGAATGGTAGTGGTGTTATATTATTCACTTGTTCAACAAGCTTTGATTTTGGGTACTCAGATTTCCCTAAATTATCAGCAATTTTGCCTGCAACCTGTTGTGGAACAAACTTTGTATCTACCTCCTTAGCTTTCTCTGAAGTTTTGTCACTAAGGTCCATGCCACTCCTCAAAGTGATTTTCATAACTTGATTTAGAGGTGCATTATCACTTGGTAACCCACCTTGATGCCTGGTATTCTGTGCATGTTGTAATTTCCCCAACTGCTACTCTAACTTCTTCTGAACTACTTGCTGATATTTTATTTCAGCATCTATCTATTCTTGATTGGCCGAAATCTTTTTCAGAGCCTCTTCAATATTACTAACCTAAATATTATGTTACTACTGTTGAAACACAAAAGTAGTAATTCACACAAACAACATGCTTTTTCACACAAAATCAACTTGCATCATGCAACCCTACATAATACCAACTAGAACATCCCACTTATCCCGAACAAAAATATTTAAAATTTACTCATAATGATAAAAAGGATATTAGGTTCAAAGGGCACCCCATGGAAAAAAATTGAAAAAAAAAACCACGGGGTGGGTGAAGTATGCTCCTACTAACTGACACCCATAAACTAAAAAGTAAAAAGTAAAATCTTTTTGAAAATTTTCAAATTTTCCAAATTTAACCCAAAAAAAAACTAAGAAAACAAGTAAAAATAAGGCCCTATAATGTTATTTCACTCAAAACCCCACCCCACACTTTGAACTTACTTTGTCCCCAAAGTAAACTTAAAAATAAAGATACAAATACTCCTTGAGGCCTTTAGGCATAGGTAGCAGTATTCTAAAGCAAGAGGGACCAGGGACCCCACACTTAGTCTCTGGCTTGCTTCTTTTCTAATATTTATGATACTCAAACTTCCAATCAACCTATGACATAAAAAAAAAACACTACAAGAAGTTAAAAACTAAAAATACAAAAAATAAATAACCTACCTTAACTTGGGATGCCTCCTAAGTAGCGCCTAATTTAGTGTCACGGCACGACCCAACATCACTACTCAATTGAATTTTTTGATCCTCTTCCTCTTACTTGAAGGCCATCATCTCACTCTCTTATTACCTCTTGAGTGTGAACTCTCAAGGTCAATAATTTTTTCAACAATTGACTTTTCAGGCTCATTAATTATCACCACTTCAAGCTTAGGTTGTGTTTGATTTGGCAACTTAATAAGATTGCCTGAAGAGATCTTTGGTGATTTACCTTCTAACAACCCACACGTATCCACTTCCATCACTATAATCATACATAAATCTTTGAAAATGTGAAGGTGGATTTAGTGGCTTATAAACTCTAAAATCCACCTCTTCGTTAATTAATCTATTTATGAGTGTGCCCTCTCTCATATTTATAATGTTCCTCTTTTGGATAAGAATAGATGTCCCAGAATGATTGTTACACTTTTATTTACATCATAATCCATAACAATAAAGTCAGTAGGAATTACAAATTTACCAACCTTTATAAGAATATATTCAATTATTCCTTCGGTCTTTACTACGATCTCGTCCTCCATTTACATCATCATAAAGAATGGTCTCAGCTCACCCAACCAAAGAGTGATGAACATAGACAGAGGCATCAAAATTATATATAGTCCCAAATCACCCAAAGCATGGACCGTTTCACTGTCACCAATCTATGTAGGGAGGGTGAAAGTACCTAGGTCCTTAATCTTCTTGGGTATCATTGTCCTTATTATAAAGTTGCACTCCTCTGTCAATTACACCATGTCAATGTTCTGCAACTTCACTATACTAGTCACCATGTTCTTTAAGTACTTAATGTACTTGGTTATTCACAAAAAAACATCTAAAAAAGGGAAATTTATCTGTAGTTCTCTAATTGTGTCAAACAACTTCTTGAAACAAGCATTCTTTTTGGTTTTCTTAAAACTTTGCGAGATTGGTGGTGGTGATCTATTATTCACTTGTTCAATAACCTTTATTTACGGGTGCTCAGACTTTCCCAAATTATCAACAACTTGGTATGCAACCTATTGTGGATAAAACTTTCTATCTACCTCCTTAACTTTCTTTGGAAGTCTATCACTAAGATCATTACCACTCTTTGAAGTGAATGTCATAATATGATTTAGAGGTTCATTATCACTTGGAAACCCAACTTGATGCCTAGTATTTCATGTCTGCTGTAATTTCCCCAACTACTGCTCTATCTGCTTCTAAAAAGGATCGTAGTAATTCTTTTTTGAAACTATTTAGAATGGCTCTCTCATATTGAGAAATTTTATCTAGTGATGTTCGATCATGGAATCCATTGAATGATGCATGAATGATAGAATTTATTTTTCAATTGGAAGTGGTGTATATTATGGTTGTTTCATTACTTTTGTCAGCTCTGTGCCTCTACTGAGTAATGCCTAAGTCGTAACATCAAGGTCTGAGCCAAACGGATCAAGGGAGGCCACTTCAAGATATTGTGCCAATTCAAGTTTTGAACTACTGCAGACTTATTTCATAGTTTTCAAACTGAGCATAAGAACCAATGCAACTTATAGATAAGCCGACATTAATAGAAGGTCTAATTCCACGATAAAAGAGCTCTATTTCTGAACAACTTTGTTCATAGTAATGGGGATCACATTGGTGGGAATATAGACCAATATATCTCCATCTTATGTTTCAATGATGAGTAAGGCAGTCAAGGTACCTACACCTATCTGGTCCAATTGTTTAGCCGCTCTTTCTATGATACATGAATGAAATAGAAAACATCTTTTAAGAAAGCCTCATAATCTGGTGGTCAACACAATAATAATGACATTTGTCAAATTGCTACCGTCTATTTACTAAGATCGTCATAGATTATTAATGCGTATATTTGGTTATCACAAAAGTATTCCTCCATGGCGCACCCATAACATAAGGTCAAAAATAACAGAGGAGCATGATCCAAAGTGATGGCAGCTATAAGAATAAAATATTCAAAAGCATTAGATAATGAAGAATTTGAACTAGTTGTGCCACAGTTGAATGTTTCTGTCTAATCGCTAAATATACACAATTATAATGACTCACACATAGATGTGTCCCTTGAGTTTAGTTGCTTTTGGTTTAATATGGTATCTATAGCAACAATTGGTTTTCCAATTTTTCATTCCCTAATTATTATTTCTTGTTGACCACAACCTATTAGAACCAGGCTATCTACCAATTTTAAACCTGTTTGCATAGGAGCTTGCACAAATTTACGTTCAATAATCCCAGGGACTTTCACTTCCTCACATATCCCCTAGTAAGCACTTAGATCCCTCTTTTCAATTAATAGGTACTCCCAAGACATTAACAATACACCTAGCATAGCCTTTCCCACAGGAACATCCACAATCGATCCAGTGCACTTGATAAGATCTCCTTCATTAATAGTAGTATAACTATCAAAGACAACAATCCCTAAATTCTCATTCTCAATATTCAAGGCTATTCCTTTAACACCGCAGGAAAATTGCACTATTTCCCTAGCTTGAATATGGTTCAATCAATAAACACATACAATCCCATATCTAACTAAGACCACTCGACCAATTTCATCCACTTAAAAGTTTATGTAAAAGTTTCTAATTAGACTTTCTAATAGACTTGTTAGTTCTACAACTCAGAGAGAAATCTCCATATTAAGATAGAAGAGAGAATGGCATTGACAAAGAAGAGCTCTACCAGTATCTCCTTTTTTTGATTGATTAAAAGACCAGTTCTAATTTTTGGTTGATTCAAAGACCAACGCTAATATCATAGCCCGAACAAGGGCCTTGCCATGACGGGCATCTCAAGTCCCATGTTGATCGGAGATCACCCCTTTGCACCTAACCAAACAACACAATATCCTGATATCATATGAATTCCAAACATATAAGAAGATAAATTCAAGAAAAACTTAAAAAATGTCTATCACCAATGACCGATGACCGGCCAAACAACTAACCAATATTGCCTAATATCAACAGTAATCTAAATAAAGCCTTCTAAACAAAGAACGAAAACTAGTCTTGGTTGGGACTTGTCCTCGACTCTGATAGATGACAAGGAGAAAGAAGATGATAATCTTAGTAATAATGAGTATCTATCAACTTCAAACATAAGAATGAAAGCAGATGAAATGCATATGACTTTGGGGGGGTGGAATCTCACCACTTTACCACAACGTAATGAATCAAGCAAGCCAACCTAACTCTGCACAGGAAAAAAAGAAGTAGACCTGGTGCCGGCATTGCGTCAGGATACTGCTTCTAGAGATAATTAGTGGGGTGAACACTAGAATATAACTCAGTGACAAGGATAACATAATGCCAAGATCAATAGTTCAAATCAATCAAAATCAAGGCACATAACAAATGCATATACATATATTATATCATATGTTGGGATAGGGAATAAGACTTGACATGCTCTTTAAAACTTTAGCTCGGATATTGTAGCTCAACCGTCATAACATACGAAGGCACCCATGGGTTAAATAGGCTTATACCTCCCGCAGCCACTAGGGCCCTAGAGTGTGTGGCGACATGAACTAGAGGGTATACATTTGCATTATGGGGGACTCAAACCTTCCTCCATATCAAGGTGACACTAGAACAAAATTATGTAATAAGATATGGGGGAATCAAACCTCCCAATCAAATGATAGAATAAGAGAGACTTAAACCACCCAGTCATATTGATCCCCCCATCAGTAACCACGATTTCTATTGTTTGTTCCTCAGGACCTCCACTTTCATGACTATGTTACGTAACCCTTATTGAAGACCAATTAAAACAAGTTTCACACATTCCCATTCTTGAACCACATTACATATTAAGGCATACATTGTTAGTATCATCACACAAACTACACTTGCATTGTAACATCAACATGCCACACTAATTATCTTCACTTGGGGGAATTCACAACCCCGTTTGTTCAATCTTATAAATTCCCACATTTCTTATAATTAAAAAATAATTTCATAGTAAGGGTTGGGGTTATAACAACTTAAAAAAATAAGTTTTGGGAAAATCACAATTTCCTAGTTCATTCACCATACCCATGCACCCTCGAGTTCAAAACCATAATTTAACAACGAATAATGAAATATAAATATAACGCCACGAGAATACACCCTGGGACCACAAGCTAACCTATGAGCTAGTACCTATTGTGAGACTGAATAATATAATCATAAATATGGAAGAATAACTGATAAACCATAAGGTTTTAAAAAATGAATTATCAATTTGAAGAACATAGTTATCTGAGCCTGATAAAAATATTGGAATCTGAATAAATTGAACAACTAACTATAGTTTTAATTAAAGTACGAATACTTAATAACTAAATCTAATATATAAAAGCCTTTAAATTGAATAACTGGGAGTTGATGGGACAGGGTCCAACTAACTACTAGACTGAAAACATGAAATAAAAATACTCCATCCTCAAAATATAAGGACTCACCACTACTACTGCTGAGATGTTTGAAATATCTAAGAGTGGTCTGGGAACTTGGCATCAGAACCTATGATATAATACATCACAGCACAAGAGAAGGTATGCGATTAGTACTTTGAAAGTATTGGTATGCTAAATGAGGTAGGCTGATAGGCATGGTTTCATGAACAGGAATAATAAATTATCTGAATATACATGTAAAGCATGGAGTACTGAATAGAGATCATGAAATTTGTAGATACTAGAAATATGTGAAATCTGTAAATATTATGTATGCATGGTAGCTTGTAAATACTGAAGATACATAAAATCTATAAATACTAGGGATACATGACCAAGCATATAACATGAACTGAATAAAGTTTGTAAACTAAAATACTAAAATACTGATATATGTATGCTTTGATCAAACAACACTGAAACTGAATTATAGTTCTTATTATTATACTGAGACTGTTGGAGCTATCATCTAACCGACATGCCCCAATATGAGCTAATCTGGGCCCAACCTGTAACCCCAATTAGAAGGGTATTAATTCCATGCCATGGATACTAATGCTGGCTGTATGGATACTTTATACTGTTATACTGTCCGAAGGACTAAAGGTGTCAAGCCTAAACTGACGGTTGACCCCTGCGTGATGGTCAAGCCTAATCTGATGGGTGACTTCTCATATCCTATGCTGGCTACGTAGTTCTAGAGTATAGGGACTGCTACTAACGACTCTTTCTATCTGACGGGGAAGCCTCCATCCCTACACTCGCTCTGTGCTAAATCCTACTACCAACTGAAAGACACTGAAATACTAGATTGTTCTAAGTATTAACTGACTGATATCTGACTGTTCTGGTAATGCTTATAGTATGTTATGAAGACTATTTTGTAATGTACTGAGACTAGACTAAGTAAACAGCTATGGCTTTTGGATATTCAAAACCCCCAAGACTCAAAAATAATAATAGTAAAAGGACACTAAATCTTGGAGGATAAAGCATAAAGTCTTTTATTAAATAAATCACTCTTGTAAGCATTTTATCAAACATTTGAAGTTCATAGTTTGATAAAACCATAGGAATGTCATGGAACTTGTAGTAAAAGCATGAATTCAACATGAATAATACTAGATCATGATTTAATTCAAGTAATGATAACATTAAAACATAGAGAATTGAATAATAACAATAATTTCATTGAAACATGGTATAAAATCATAGTTCATGGAGATTCATTGGTGAAATCACAATTTAAAATTAAATAAATTGAAAAGCTCACAATTTGGTAATTTAAATAGGATACTTATACTCCATGGGTGAAAGGAACCCATGGATGAATTGCTAACATCCTGAGTTAATGAATTTGAAAGGATTGACGGTGAGTTCTTGTGATTTGGCCATGAATTAGAGAGCTAGGGTTTCTTGTTCTTCAAAATGGGATCTTTAATTTGAGAGGAGTTAGATAATGATAAGTATTTATGTCAATTAAGGGTTAAATTTTGTGTTTAGGATGACTTTAGGGCTTAGGAAAAAAACCCAAATACCCCTAAACAAATTTTAAAATGCAAGCTGGAAACTGAAGATCCCAATTTTTGGCATTGGTGTGACGGGCCACTATCGTATGAAGCCACTAAAAAGGGGACAATTAGGAAACTGGATGATGGTGTGATGCGGTAAGATCGTGATCCTTCACTAAAATGCCATTTTGGCCACCTCTGTGATGCGTCATAATTGCGGAGGCTCACTGAAAATTGCGAAACGTGAACTGAATCCTTGGCGTGATGCGCCAACATCGTGGTACCACCCTGGAAAGGTCAAAATTATGGTGTTTAAAGACTGAAACTTAAAATCGGCATAACTACTTACCCGGTTATCGAATTTGGGCAAATTTTATATCATGGGAATGCTAATTGAATTTCCTATGAAATGGTAGGTTCTAAACTAAAAATTAATGAGTATTTTAGAAAATTATATATATGAATACTCTTGTATGGGGACTTAGATTATTCTAGAGAAATATGGGGTATTACAATATCTCTCCCTTGGGATCATTCATCTTCAAAAAAGACTGGTTAAGCTGAGGATACAGATGGACTAAGCTTGCATACTTAACATACATATCTGATGCATGGAATGCATGACTGAACTGATTTGTAAATTCACTAATGACATGAACATGAGGTGTAACTGAAACTGAGCATAATAGAGAGAAATCTTAAGAAGATTAGAACCTTAAACCGAATTTGAATTTGCGAAGAAAAGATAAGGGTACTTGGTCCACATATCTGTTTCTGCTTCCCAAGTGTCTCCCTCAACTGACTGCTTCCGCCTAAAACATTGACTAGTGGAACGCCTTTGTTCTTTAGTCTACAAACTTGATGATCAAGAATTTTGACTGGAACTTTCTCATAGAAAAGACTGTTCTAAACATCTACACTTTCCAAGGGAACAACTACAGCTGGATCACCAATACACTTTTTCAACAATGAGACATGGAAAACTGGGTGTACTGATGCTAGATCTAAAGGCAACTCAAGCTCATAAGCTACCTTTATAAAATGATTGAGAATTCTAAAAGGACCGACATATCGGGGACTAAATTTCCCTTTCTTGCCAAATATTTTCACTCCCTTCATGGGAGAGATTTTCAAGTATACTAAATCACCAACCTTAAACTCAAGATCCTTTCTCCTCACATCTAAATATGATTTCTATTAGCTTTGGGCTGCCCTAATCCTTTCTTTGATCAACTGGACCTTTTCTAACTTATAAAAGACAAAGTCAAGCCTTACTACCGCACCTCGCCTACTTAAAACCAACCAATCAGAGATCTACATCTCCTACCATAAATAGCCTCAAACAGAGCCATCTAGATACTTGAATGATAGCTATTATTATATGCAAATTCAATCAAAGGCAAGTGGTCATCCCAACTAACTTTGAAATCAACTACGCATTCTCTTAGCATATCTTCTATAGTCTGAATGGTCCTTTCTTCTTGACCATCTATCTGTGGGTGGAAGGTTGTACTAAGGTGGACTTAGAAACCAAGACCCTTTTGGAATTCTTTCCAGAAGCGAGAGGTAAACTGGGTACCTCTATCTCAGATGATATATAAGGGAACACCATACAACCTAACCAACTCTCTAAGATAGAGTTGGGCGTAGTCCTCGACTGATTAAAAGGTATGGACTAGTAAGAAATGAGCTGATTTGGTTATCCTATCTACGTAACCAAAAGAGAACTATGTTAATGACGGGTATGAGGCAAACATGTCACAAAATCCATGTTCATTTCTTCCCATTTCCATGTGGGAATACTGAACTCCTGCATAGACCCACTAGGCTTCTGGTTCTCAATCTTAACTTGCTGACATATAGAGCACTTAGCTACAAACTCTGTAATATCTCTCTTTATCCCACTCCACCAATAGATATCTGATAAATCATGATATATCTTAATGGCCCCTGGATGAATAGAGTAATGCGCACCATGCACTTCTGCAAGAATACATTGCGTCAAATCTTCTACATCAGGCACACATAATCTACCCTAACAACGTAAAACAATATCTCCCCCTAGGGAGAAAACTTCCACTTTTTGATCTATGACTGATTCATTCAACTTAACTAGATTGGGATCAATATCCTACTTTTCGTTCACCTCAAAAACTAGAGATGATTCAGTGCTACTCTACACCTACACACTACCCTCTCCTGAGTCGACTAAGTAGACACCTACTCGGGTAAGCTAATGAACTTACTGGGCTAACTTCTTAAAATCCTCAACATGAGAAACACTACCCATAGACATTCTACTGAGAGAATTATCCACTACATTATCCTTTCCCAGATGATACAGAACATTCATATCATAATTTTTTAACAGCTCTAACTTCCTTTTCTGATGTAGATTCAAATCATTCTAAGAGAACACATACTGCAGGCTCTTATGGTCAGTGAACACATCTACGTGCACCCTATATAAGTAATGCCTCCAAATCATTAAGGCAAACACTACAACTGCTAGCTCCATATCATGAGTAGGTTAATTCTTCTCATAATGCTTAAGTTGTCTAGATGAATAGGCTATGACCTTACCTCTCTTCATTAGGACACAACCCAAACCTACTCTGGATGCATCATAATACATAACAAAACCCATCTGAATAATCTGGTAGAGTCAAAACTAGGGCTGAGGTGAGTCGAGTCTTCAACTCCTGAAAACTATTCTTGCAGGAATCTGACCACGGAAACTTAACTTTCTTCTACATCAATCTGGACATAGAGGATACAATAGAAGAAAATCCTTCAACAAACCAATGGTAATTATAATACCTCATATTTTCCTAGCATAATCTAAGTCTCAATACATGAGTATTCATATATAAAATTTTTAAAATACTCATGAATTTTCAGTTTAGAGCCCACCATTGCTTAGGAAATTTAATTAGCTTTCCAACGATATAAAATTTGCCCAAATTCGATAACTGGGTAGGAAGTTATGGTGATTTTAAGTTTCAGTCATTAAACACCATTATTTAGACCCTTAGCATGTCGCGGAGCCAGTCTAAATAACAATTGTCAATTTCCAGTGTAGTACCATAATGTTGGCACATTACGCTAAGGACCTAGTTCATGTTTGGCAATTCCAGTGAGCCTCTTCGATTATGGTGCATTGCAGAAGTAGCCAAAATGGAATTCCAGATAAGGATCACAATCTTAACACGTTGGACAATCATCCAGTTTCCCAATTGTCACTTTTCCAGTGGCTTGGTGCGATAGTGGCATATCGCACCAAGGCCAAAAATCGAGATCTTTAGTTTCTAGCTTGCATTTTCAAATTCATTTAGGGGTACTTAGATCTTTTTCCTGAGCCCTAAACTCATCCTAAATATGAAATTTAAACCCTAATCGACCTAAATACTCATTATTATTCAACTCCTCTCAAATTAAATATCCTCTTTTTAAGAACAAGAAACCCTCGCTCTCAAATTCAAGGTCAAATCTCAAGAACTCACCATCAATTCTTCAAAATTCATTAACTCAGGTATGTTAGATGTTCATCCATGTGTTTCTTTCACCCATGGATTCCAAGTATTCTATTTAAATTAGAAAATTATGATCTTTTCATGCTATTTTATTTTAAATTGTGATTTCACCCATGAATCAGCATGAAGTATGATTTTATACCTTGTTTCAATGAAATTATTATTGTTATTCAATTCTCGATTTTTTATTGTTAGAATTCCTTGAATTAAATTATGATTTAGTATTATATATGTTGTATTCATGCTTTTACCACACATTCCATGACATTTCGATGATTTGATCAAACCATGAACTCCAAGTGTTTGATAAAATGACTACAAGAGTGATTGATCTAATAAAAGCCTTTATGCTTTGTCCTCCAAGATTTAGTGTCATTTTACTATTATTATTTTTGAGTCTTACGGGTATTGAATACTCAAAAACTATCATTCTTTACTTATTATATTCTTAGTACATTACAAAATAGTCTTTAGAATATACCATGAGCATTATCAGAATAGTCAGATAGCAGTAAGTTCACTTAGAATAGTCTGGTATTTCAGTGTCTTTCAGTTGGGAGTAGGATTTAGCACCAAGCGAGTGTAGGGATATCAACTTCCCCATCAAATAGGCATAGTCATTAGTAGCCATCCCTATACTCTATAACTACGTAGCAATTGTAGGAGATGAGGAGTCACTTGTCAGATTAGGCTTGGCTATCTCTTAGGGTTCACTCGTCAATTCAGGCTGAAAAACCTTAGTACTTTGAATAGTATATCTGTATAGTGGATCCACATAGCCAGTATTTATACCCATGGCATGGTATTATCACCCTTCCTGCTGGGGTTATAGGGTAGATCCTGATTAACTCAGATTAGGGCATGTCGATTAGATGATAGCTCCCACAGTCTCAGTCAAATAATTAGACCAGTAATTCAGTCTTAGTGTTGTTTGACCAAAGCATATAAATATCAGTATTTAAGTATTTCACTTTACAGACTTTTATTCAGTTCATGTTATATTCTTGGTCAAGCATTTCCAGTATGTACATATTTCATACTTTCTATTTATTACTCCATGATTTACATGTGTATTCAGATAATTTATTATTCCTATTCATAAAACCATGCATATCACCTACCTCATTTACCATACAAGTATATTCAAAGTATTGATCGCATACCTTTTCTTGTGCTATGATGTATTATATCATAGGTTCTGATGCCCATTTCCCAGACCGCGCTTAGACATTTCAGACATCTCAGCAGTAGCAGCGGTGAGTCCTCATATTTTGAGGAAAAAGTATTTCTTTTTCATATTTTCAATATAGTAGTTAGTTGGAGTTAGTTGGGGCCTATCCCATCAACTCCTAGTCATTCAGTTTAGACGCTTTCATACATTAGAGTCAGTTAATCAATATTAAGACTTCATTTAACACTGCAATTAGTTATTTAGTTTATTCAGATTCTAGTTCTAGTATTTTTATCAAACTCATATGTTCTTCAGATTCATAATTCAATTTTTAAAACCTTCTGGCAAATCAGCTATTCTTCCGCATTTATGATTATATTATTCAGTGCTCACAGTAGGTACCAACTCATGGTTTAGCTTATGGTCCCTCTGTACTATAAGTACCGTGTGATGCCTAAGGTGTACTCTCAGGGTGTTATAGTAATAGTCAGTCAAACCCAAGAAACTCCTGGTATTTGATAGAGAAATGGGTCTAGGCCAATTTCTCACCGCCTCAATCTTTTGAGGATCAACTCTAGTACCATCTCCGAAAATAATATGGTCAATAAAAACTACTGTTTTTGGCCAGAATTCACACTTACTGAATTTGACGAAAGCTGATGAGTTCTGAGAGTCTAAAGGAAAATTTTGAGGTGCTCTGTATGATCATTTTCACTATGGGAGTAAATAAGAATGTCATCAATGAAGACTATGATGTATATGTCCAAGTACTACTTGAACACTCGGTTCATCAAGTCCATGAAGGCTGCTAGGGAATTCGTGAGACCAAAGGACATGGCTATAAATTTGAAGTGACCATACCGAGTTCCAAAAGTTATTTTCAGAATGTCACATTCCTTGACCCTTAGCTGATGATAGCCTGATCTAAGTTCTATCTTGGAAAAGTGGTTGGCAACCTGAAGGTGGTCAAATAAGTCATCGATTCTAGAAAGTGGATATTTATTGTTCATGGTGAATTTTTTCAACTAATGGTAGTCTCTGTACATTCTGAGAGAATCGCCTATCTTATACACGAATAGAACAGGTGTTCCCTATGGGGAGACACTTAGTCTGATGAATCACTTATCTAGGAGATCCTTTAACTTTTTTTTTAACTCCTTGAGTTCTTCTGGAGCCATTCTGTATGGCGGAATAGATATGGGTTGAGTGTCTAGGAGAAGGTCTATTCCGAAGTTGATTTCCCTTTTGGGAGGAACTCCGGGAATATCTTCAGGGAACATATCTGGGACAATTAGATGGAACTGGTCTATAATCTGTTCGAACGCTGATCACAAGTAGCACTGGAAGTGGCACCCTGCTGAGTTAGACAATCAGATGGAACTGGTGACTGATTGGACAGGCCCTATTGGCGCAAATCCCTACCTTTATGATTACCTACCCAATACTGATGAATTCGATGTCTTATCTTACCGCACCCAAACCACACACCACTACTCGCTCTACACTAACCCTGATGGTGCCTGCCATACTTTTGACATAGAGGGTTCATACGGGTAATGCTAACACTACCTTGGGACTTATATCCTAGTGCTCTATGCCTATTATTATTTCGTAATTTAGGAGAGAATAGTTTCCACCTTCTGACCTTAGCTGGCTGAAATTAAAACTAACCAACCTAGCTCTCTTGTTTCCTCTCTCCCTTTGCTTAATCTTCTGCTTCTCTATCTGTTGATCATGGACTATCAGCCTAGATAAGTCTATCTCCTGAATCAGCATTGCGGTCCTACACTACTTGACCATGCTGTCAGATACATCAGAAACAAACTTACTCATCTTGGACCTGCTGCCAGCTACTACATAAGGACAATATCTATATAACTAAGTAAACTTGAGGGAATACTCCTTCTTGCTCATACTGCGCTGCCGCAAGTTAATAAAATCTAACACCTTGTCCTCCCTCAACTCTAATGGGAAGAATCTGTCAAAGAAAGTTGTGGCAAACTCTTCCCACTCTACAGGCCCTGCATCAACACCCCTATCTACCTTTCACTTCTTAAACCATGTATGAGATACATCCTGCAATTGATATATAGCCAACTCAGCACTCTCACTAGATGTCACCCCCATGGCATCCGTTACCTTTTAAACCATATCTAAGAATTCTTTTAGATCCTCTTCAGACTTAGATCCCGTGAAAGAAGGAGGATTCATATAGGTGAAGTCCCAAATTATGGTTACAGTAGTATTAACCACTGGTTTGGACAAAACAGAAGTTGGTCGTTCATTCTGCGCTGCTATGGAATTCGCTAGAGTTGTGAATGCAGCTATAAATTCTGTGGGAAAGATATCCTCATCGAGAGGTTCTGCCTAGACGATCAGAGATGTTGGATGGTTTCCTGCTCCACTTTTGTTATTATTTTTGGGAGGCATGTTCTATAAACAGAAGGAAAAAATGGATTAGACTGAGATTTTAACATAAGATCATAAGAAGGTATACTTTTCCTAAACGCCTTGTAGCCTTGCTTCCATAAGTGTAGTGTGCTACACACCCATGCACAAGACTCTACTTGACGTGGCTTTCAAACTTCTTAGGATACTTTAAAATATTAGGATCTGATACCAAGTTTGTAAAACCCAAAGAGTGCACCCTAGGCATCACACGGTGCTGACAGTTTTGAGAGACCATAAACTAACTCATGAGTTGGTTCCTGTTGTGAGCACTGAATAATAAAATCATAAATGCAGAAGAATAACTGATATGCCATAGGTTTTAAAAACTAAATAATGAATCAGAAGAACATAGTTATCTGAGTCTGATAAAAACACTAGAATCCGAATAAACTGAATAACTAACTGTAGTGTCAACTGAAGGCTTAATACTAAATAACTGACTCTAATGTCTGAAAGCCTCTAAACTAAATGACTGGGAGTTGATAGAAAAATCCCCAACTAACTACTAGACTGAAAACATGAAATAGAAATACTCCATCCTCAAAAAATAAGGACTCACCACTACTACTGCTGAGATGTATGAAATGTCTAAGTGCAGTCTAGGAACTGGGCATCAGAACCTATGATATAATACATCATAGCACAAGAAAAGGTATGCAATCAGTACTTTGAATGTACTGGTATGCTAAATGAGGTAGGTTGATATACATGGTTTCATGAACAGGAATAATTAATAATTTGAATATACAAGTGAAGCATAGGTACTGAATAGAGAGCATGAAATCTGTAGAAACCAAAATTATGTAAAATTTGTAAATACTATGTATGAATGAATGCCTGTAACTATTGAAGGTACATGAAATCAGTAAATATTGGGTATGCATGACCAAGTATATAACATGAATTGACTAAAAGTCTGTAGACTGAAATACAGAAATACTGATAGTCGTATACTTTGGTCAAACAACACAGACTTAATTACTGATCTGATTATTGGATTGAGACTATGGGAGCTATCATCTAATCGATATGCCCCAATATGAACAAATTGGTGTCCAACCTGTAACCCTAGTTGGAAGGGTATTAATATCATGCCAAAAGTACTAGCACTAGCTGCATGGATCCACTATGCTGATCTATTGTTTGAAGGACTAAGGGTGTCAAGCCTGAACTGATGAGTGACCGCTGCGAAATAGTGAAGCCTAATCTGATGGGTGACTCCTAATATACTACTCTGGCTATATAGTTCTAGAGTATAGGGACTGCTACTAACGACTCTGCCTATCTGACGGGGAAGCGGCCATCCCTACACTCACTCGATGCTAAATCCTACTCCTAATTGAAAGATACTAAAACACTAGACTGTTCTGAGTTTTAACTAACTTATATCTGACTGTCCTGATAATGCTCATAGTATGTTCTGAACACTATTCTATAATGTACTGAGACTAGAATAAGTAAATAGCTATGGTTTTCGGGTATTCAAAACCCCCAGGACTCGAAAATAATAATAATAAAACGACACTGAAGCTTGGAGGACAAAGCATGAAGACTTTTATTAAATCAACCACTTTTGTAGGCATTGTATCAAACACTTGAAGTTCATGGTTTGATCAAATCATAGAAATATCATGGAGCTTGTAGTAAAAGCATTAATTCAACATGAATAATACTAGATCATGATTTAATTCAAGGAATTATAACATTAAAACATGGAGCATTGAATAACAACAATAATTTCATTAAAACATGGTATAAAATCATAGTTCATGGAGATTCATGGGTGAAATCACAATTTAAAATCGAATAACTTAAAAAGCTCACAATTTTGTAATTTAAATAGGATACTTGAACTCCATGGGAGAAAAGAACCCATAAATAAAGATCTAACATACCTGAATTAATGAATTTGAAAGGATTGATGGTGAGATCTTGAGATTTGGCCTTGATTTGAGAGCTAGAGTTACTTGTTCTTGAAAAGGGGATCTTTAATTTGAGAGGAATTGAATAATGATGAGTATTTAGGTCAATTAGGAGTTAAATTTCATGTTTAGGACGAGCTTAGGTCTTAAAAAAGAGACCCAAATACCCCTAAATAAATTTTAAAATGCAAGATGAAACCTGAAGATCCCAATTTCTTGCCTTGGCGTGACGTGCCACTATCGCGTCAAGCCACTGGAAAAGGGACAATCAGGAAACCGGACAATGAAGCGATGTGGTAAGATTGCGGTCATTCACTGGAATGTCATTGTGTCCACCTCCACGATGTGTCATAATTATGGAGGCTCATTGGAAATTGTCAAACGTGAACTGGGTCCTTAGCGTGATGCGCCAATAATGTGGTACCACACTGGAAATTGAAAATTATTATTTAAACTGGCTCCGCGATGTACTAAGGGCCTAAATGATGGTGTTTAACAACTAAAACTTAAAATCACCTTAACTTCTTACCCGGTTATCGGATTTGGGAGAATTTAATATTATTGGAAAGCTAATTGAATTTCCTATGCAATGGCAGGATCTTAACTGAAAATTAATGAGTATTTTCAAAAATTTTATATATGAATACTCGTGTATTGGGACTTAGATTATGCTAAGGAAATATGGGGTATTACAGTAAACCATGGGAAAACATTGTTCAACAACAAGAATTAAAAACATTCAACCCTTGATTTCAAACCAATATAAATATCTTTTAAACAATACTTTAAATTATATGCTTTTTACAAATTAAAAATGAGGGAAGAATAACATTCCTGAAATACCCAAGATTACAGAGTGAATTCAACCTTTGAAGTTCTACTTGACACTCTTCTTAGAATACCTAAGTATGGCTGCTTGAGAGAATTTAAGAAAGATTCTGAAAGTGTTTTAGTGAGTTAACAATGCTAATGGGGTCCCATATAGGGTTTAGGGTAACGGGTTACAGTTGGAGTAAATGGAAAATATCCAAAGTGCCCTTAATTAAAAGACTAAAAATTTGTTGCAAATGATTATGGGTGACTATACGACTCGTATAGACACATTACGACTCATCACAAGGAGTCGTAGAAAATATAGAACCACAGGGGCCCCATAGTAGTCTGGTATGATTCCTACCACTAACTTATAACCACACTTGATGACTCATAACCACTTCTCATACTCAAAAAAACAACAAATTTGGAAAGACATACGGGACACCCTATGATTGGGACATAATGACTCATAATGAGTCGTTACAACTCGTGGCCTCAAGTCATAATGAAGACAGTGTCTTGGGTCAAAATTTCTGGACATCTTACGATTGGTACTTAAGATATGTAAAAATTCTTACCGACTAGTTGAGAGTCGCTCGTACTCAAAGCATAATACTAAGACACTTGTTTTGATTAAGTCATGACCAAGTCCCTACGATACATCATGACTCTACAATTCATCATAGGAGTCATATCCAGGACATGAAGGACAAAAAACTTGGGGCATTACATACTCCCCACTTAGGATCATTCATCCTAGAATGATAAGATAAGGCATTTATTAGCATGATTTGACTCCACATACCACTATTCTTACCTTTAACAGAGATAAAAAATAAAGCTACCGAGGAAATCACCATTTCCTTTAACAATGTCAAAAACTAAAGATGTTAAGGAATACACATACCTCAAGCACGATTATCCAAAATGGGAAATAAGAATGGGCTCTTGGAATTCATGTCCTCCTCGGCTTCCCAAATAGCTTCCCCACCCTTTTGGTTTCTCCAAAGAACCTTTACCCAAACCACATCCTTTTTCTGTAACTGATAGACTTGCTGATCCAAAATCTCAATCGGGACCTCTTCGTAGTCCAAGGAATCCAAAATACCCACCTCCTCCAAGTTAACAACTGTTAAAGGATCGCCTATGCACTTCCTCAACATCAAAACATGAGAGACCAGATGCATGGAGCTCAAACTAAAAGGCAACTCCAATTCATAATCGACATTACAAACCATCTATAAAACCAAATACGAACTAACATAACGGGGAATAAGCATTTCCTTCTTAAAAAACTACATCACTTCCTTCATGGGGGGCACCTTCAAAAATAACTAATCACCAACAATGAGCTCCAACTCCCTTCGCCTCACATTTGCTTAGGACTTTTAGCGACCTTGGGTGGCCTTAACTCTATCCTACATCACCTTCACCTTCACTATCTCTAGGGCTTGGTGAACCAGATCCAAACCAAATAACTTATTCTCACAAACCTCAAACCACCCAATAGGACCTCTACATCTCCTACAATACAAGGCCTAAAATACATCCATACCAATTCTAGAGTGATAACTATTGATTAGGAAAATTCTATGAGAAACAGTGGTCCACCCAACTACCACAAAAATAAAAAACACAAGCCCGCAGTATATCTTTCAATACCTGAATTGTCCTTTTCACTTTCCCATCCATCTACAGGTGGAAAATGGTACTAAGGGCACCTTAGTCCCCAAGCCTTGCTAAAACAACCTCTAAAATTAAAATAAGAACTGGGTACCATGATCAGATATGATGTTAACTGGAGTACAATGAAACTTCACGATCTCCTTAATGAACAACTTTGCATAACACTCAAAAGAAAAATTTATCCTCACTAGTAAGAAGTGACAGACTTATTCATCCTACCCATGATGACCCAAATCAAACTAAATTAATGGTGAGACCGTGGAAGACCAGTGACAAAATCCATATTAATTACCTCCCATTTCCACACCGGTAGTTCAATCTCTTAAGTCAACCCACCAAGCCTCAAGTGCTCTACCTTTACTAGCTGATACACTATGCAATAAGCCAAAAAATTGACCATATCACTCTTCATGTTTTTCAACAAATAAAACTCCTTAAGATCATGATACCTTTTAGTTAAACTAGGTTAAATAGTATAATGTGACTCATGAGCTTCAACCAAAATTCTTCCTTGCAACCCATCAATATCGAAAACACATAATCTACCTTGGTACCTCAAGATACCATCACCACTAATCTCAAAAATAACCATTTTCTACCTACCTATATCATTTTTTATTTGCATCAGAATAGGATCCAACACTTGTTTCTCTTTTACTTCAGTACCAAAAGACCACCATGCCACCTCTTGAATAATTACACCACCATTCTCAGAATCTAGGATGTGAACTCAATTATTATCCAAACAATGAATATCTTTAAGAAAATCCAGTTTCTCCTCATCCACATAAGACAAAATTCCCATGGACAACTTGCTAAGAGCATCAACAACTATGTTAGCTTTATTTGGATGATAGTGAAGACTCATGTCACAGTCCTTGGGCAACTCAAGCCATCTTTTTTGCCTAAGATTCAATTCTTTCTGGGTAAACATGTATTGCAGGCTCATATGATCATAATAAATATGAACATAGACCCATTTCAAAAAATGCCGCCAGATTTTTAATGAAAATACCAAAACTAACAATTCCAAATCATGGATTAGATAATTCTTCTCAAGAACTTTCTACTGTCTAGAAGCATAAGCAACCACCTTGCCGTGCTACATCAATAAACAACCTAGTCCCACCTGGGATGTATCACAATAGACAACAAAATCATCATTTCCCTCAGGCAGAGTTAAGATCAGAGTCGAAGTCAACTTATCCTTCAGCTTCTTGAAACTATCCTCGAAAGCATCAAAGCACAAGAATTTCATATTTTTTTAGTTAACTAGGTATGCAAATGAATCGAATGGAAGAACTCAACGTTAGGCACACCATCCTAGGGTGCCTGAGAAAGGATAGAGGGAATCGGTGGAGTTCTATTAGGGAAATAAAAAGCAGCAACCATAGAGTTATTCTAAACTCATGGAGTTAGAAGAGCACCATCCACATTGTCCTCAAATGGGATTAAAAAGTTCCCACGATTATTAGATTTTCTTAGAGTCTTGATCTGAAAGGAAAACAAATGGGGATTTGAGAGATTAAGAACTTAGACTCTATAGCTTGAAAATAGAACAAGAAAGGAAAACATTCTTATATGCCTCATAGCCTTTCCCTATAAGTGTGATGCACTGCACACTCATAAACAAGACTATACTTGACACGGCTTTTTTGGACACCCAATGACACAAAACCTAGGCTCTGATACCACTTTTATCATGACCCAAGCTAGTACCTGGCCATGATGGGCATCTCAAGTCCCACGTGGACCAAAGACCACCCTTTGCACCTAACCAAACAACACAATATCCCTAATTTTAGATGAATTCTGAATATATAACAAGATCAATTCAAGTAAAATTTAAAACATGTCTATCATAAACGACAGGCATCTGGCTAAACTATCACACCCTTTTTTTGTCGAGGGTTTAAGGGTTTTTCCAAATAAAGTGATAGTTTTTAGTAGGGAGTATTTTATTTATAGAGATGACACTTGAAATAGAGTTATGGTTCTCCAAGTCACCTAATTGAATTCCTAGTCAAAAGAAAATGATTCTATAGTGGTCTGCGAAAATAGAAGAACGGGTAAGAAATTTTGTTGATCGAGGGGAAGGTATGTGGCACCCCTTGAGTCCCATGGTTCTAGCACTATCCCTTTAATGTCTTAAGTCTTTCTAAAATTGATAATTTTGATATGCAACATTTGTTAGCCTAGAAGTTACTTACATCCCGCAATTAATTTATTTTCAATTATATTATTATATTAAGGTGTGGCTTATCAGTAGCAGTACTTTTCAGTTATACCACGAGTTTTGATATATTTCTCGAACCTTAGAGGCATTTATGGATTTTTCTTATTTTTTTCAATCTAAATAAGCACCTAACATGTTTAGAATCTACCCAAACCAATTAGATCATCTTCTAATGGTATGTTAAATTTTATTATAACGAATAGTTTGTAGTAGGACTTTCCAACTTTATCATCAACTTTCTCTTGTATGTTAGACTTTAATTTTCTTGCGATTAAGGCCTCATTTGATTGCAATTAATGGAGGTCTGAATGTGAATGGTTCAGACTTCAGACCATAAGTGCATTTGTTTTTTATTAAGGTTTTAACTCTTAATAGTTCTGAATAGGTCTTAATCATTCAGATCTAAAACCAAGTCTTAATAGGTCTAAAGGGATATTCTGGTGTTGGATAATATTCACCACTCTATTCATATTCAGCAGTCACCACCACTAACCACCTCTGCCACCGCCACCATTGTAAACCACCACCCACCACCACCAACCACCTCCACCATCATAACCACCATTGACAAAAATACTGCTACCAACCACAATTGTCACTGGTAATGCCACCACCACCATTCTTTGCCCATCACAACCTCTACACATTCTTTGGCCATCACCACCATTGTCACTGGTAACGCCACCTCTACCACTACTTCAACCAGAACCATTGCTACAATTTATCTCTACTAACAACCATCTTTACCATCACAACAAATAACATCTCCAACTAGCACTAACACATCGTCAATCATCATGCATTCATATTTCAGCCAACACAATCAACACCTTAAACTATTAACATAAAGCAACGTCACATCACAACAACCACCACCACCATTAATCGTCACCATCATAACAGTCACTACAATACCAACCATCATAATTATCACCACCAACATTATTAATCACTTACATAAATCATCATCACTTCAACCACCATTATAAGCCATCTCCACTATCACTAACAAACATAAATATTTTTTCTCAATCAAATACTAATAGTTTTGTATTATTAAATTACATACTTTTTAATATATAATTAATTTTATATTTGAATTGTATTTTTTATTTTATTATGTATACAAATAAAATTTTTTTTACATATTGAGATGTTGAAAAAACAAACAGTCTTAATCATTCAGTTTTCAGATCTTGAGACAACATCTTAATCATTTAGATGTGCATTCAGATTTAGACGTCTGAATGTTAAAAAAACAAATGGAGACTAAGAACCTAACTCATTGTTTTACAAGTTTGCTCCCTTACAAATGGGTTTTCCCTCTTTTTATTTTTTCAATTATGATGGATCTTGAAGAAAACCAAAATCCATCTTCCTCATTCTCACGCTTATTAATAAATTAGATCTTGGATTAGAATTTAAAATTGTGACCTTTGATTTGCTAAGGCCAAATTGACATAATCACGTAACATAAAAAAATTACATTTAACGAAATTATTGTAACAAAGTTAACAACAAATTTACATAATCAAGTAACAAAGTCAACAAAATTACGTAACAGGTTAACATAACGAATTAAAATAATGGAGTTAACAAAACATTTAATGAAATATCATCGTTAAGGACAATCCAAGACAATTTCCATTTACGTTATTATGAAACCCAATAAACAATTAAATATAATATGAAAAATAAGATACACAAACATGCCTTTTTTTCACTAATCACTAAACTCTGCAATAGTTTAAACAAATTGTTGGCCAAATTAATACACTTGACCAGCCACTAAATTGACATAAAAATATGCCATTAACCCTTAAATCACCCCCTAACAGTAACTTAGCATTCATTAGCAATTCTATTTTTTAAAAAAATTTTGACATTAATATGTTTAAGTTACTAAATCTTTAACCTTAAACTATGTATTTTAACATTTAGTATTAAAATTCTAACAATGATTATTTGCATGAACTAAAATAGATAATATTCAAACATCAAACAAGAGACCAACTTGAAAAGTAATGGACAAAGATGTTAAAAGTGGACATTTGACAACAAATTCTCATTTTCATTTACAAAATTTTAGACAACAAGAAATTATTCAAATGTTACCTCCTGTGAAGATTTCACGTTACAAATGAACAAGAAGTGGAGCCACTACTAATCCTTTGATTTCCACAGTTAACAAATAAACAAACAAACAAAAGTAACAGCAATCTGAGACCGCAAGCGAAGAGCCCAAATTTGGACTGATATTATATTTTTCTGTTTTACTCTTCTTTGGTAACCCTTTTTTATCGATTTTCTCCCTTGTATTATATCTTTTTTTATTAATTATTTTCTCTCTTCTTTATTTTGTTTCAGTCTTTTCTCTACCATCTACTTCTTTTCCTCTTTCCATATAGTAGATAGAAGTGTCAAATGTTATACCTATTTACTCAAAATTTAATGATATAAAATTATGAACATACACATGCTATAAATATTAGTAATAAGTTAAAAACATAGGCAACTTAAGCAATTTCATAATATTGGAATCAAGTTTCGCATGATCATCACGTTACATTATATAAAAAATGGACGAAAGTTACCTCTAGTGAAAATAATTCCTAACAAAAAGAAGAAGAAGCCACGAACTCAAAATCACGAACCTAACC
Source organism: Capsicum baccatum var. pendulum (assembly GCA_030864225.1). Lineage (NCBI taxonomy): Eukaryota > Viridiplantae > Streptophyta > Magnoliopsida > Solanales > Solanaceae > Capsicum > Capsicum baccatum. The sequence continues at coordinate 223,039,273 of CM061552.1, read as the reverse complement.
TCAAACTCCAAATCGTCGTCTACCCGTTTGCTCTCTGTCTCTCTCTCTGATTTTTCTTTTCCTTATTTTATTTGTTCCTTTCTCTTTTTGTTGGGTTCAAAATCGAGAGAGCTTCATGCGGAAGCTATTAGTTGCAAACTATGAGACGATAAATAAGATGAAAACGAAAAGCAATACTAAAAATATAATTTTATGATATGATTTGGCCAATTGGCCTACATATAAAATCTAATATTAAAAAGCACAAAACTAATGAGAGAGAAAATCTCCCCCTAAACAAAACTCTTAAAAGACTACATTGTGGATGCTATTTTTTCATGGTATAAGAAGGGGGTCTTCTATTTGTAAATGTCCAAAACCTTTCCTCCAAAAAAGAAGTTAGTCAAATACGGAAAAGAATTATATTTTTTTCTATCAGGAAAAGTAAAAGTAATTATGGTAACTTTTATTTTCCTTTTAAGAAAAAATAAAACTTAAATATAGTAAGAAAATCAGGGCAAAAACCCTAACAAATCTTCCCTTTTTGGTTTGATTTTTTTCAAAATATTTTTGAGCCTCCTTCTTCTTATGCATGATCTTCGTTCTTCATATATATATTCTTCACATATCATTGCTTCTTACCATGATTAAAAATTAATATGGGTTAAAATTGGAGCCCTATACATTAAAAATAGAAGCACGGGTTGATAAGATTAAAAGTGAAGCCTTGTGCATTGAAAGTGAGCACAGGTTAAGAGTGGAGCTCATGCGTTAAAAATAAATGCACGAGTTGAAAGTAGCCCAAGCGTTTAAGTAAGTATGGGTTGAAAATTGATTTTGGTTTTAAAGATGGATAAGCAGCAGGATTGTTGAAATTTTATTTGAAATTTTTTCTCCACATGTAATTTGATAAAAAACTTCATTATCATCCAAATTGTTATAGCTTGATTTTTAAATCTCTTTGAACCTGTTTAATCTCATCTCACCACACCATTGGACCATTGAACCATAAGCTATGATACCACTTATTGGGTTCCAAATCTAGACGACGCCATGCGGAAGCTATTAGTTGCAAACTATGAGATAATAAATAAGATAACAACGAAAAACAATATTGAAAACATAATTTTATTATATGATTTGGCCAATTAGCCTACATATAAAACCTAATATTAAAAAGCATAAAACTAATGAAAGAGAAAATCTCCCCCTAAATGAAACTCTTAACAGACTACATTGTGGATGCTATTATTTTATGGTATGAGAAACGGGTCTTCTATTTATAGATGTTCAAAACCTTTTCTCCAAGAAAGAGGTTAGCCAAATATGGAAAAGAATTATATTTTTTCTTTTACGAAAAGTAAAAGTAATTATGGTAACTTTTATTTTCCTTCTAAGGAAAAATAAAACTTAAATATAGTAAGAAAATCAGGGAAAAAACCCTAATACTTTTCTCTTTGTATCCCTTTTTGGTTTTCTCTCAAACTTTCTTCTTGTCTCCCATTCTATTCCCTTGTGTCGGTGTCTATTGTGTTGTATGTGTGAGTGCTATATGTATAGTATATTGTGTGAAGGTTTTGTGGACATGGAGAGATTGAGAGAAATATGGGAGTGGTTTTAGGTTAGTGGGGGAAGGGTGGTTTTTCGGTAATGGGAACAGGAAGTTTAGGATAAAATTTTCTCTTTTTTTTAAATTTAAAATATATTAATTAAATGATAGTAATAATGACAATAATAATAATAATAATAATAATATTTACTAATTAATTTTTATATTTAAGAAAAAAATAATGAAAGTTTATAACTAGCCTAAAATAAAATATAATTAAGAGAAAGATAAAATTACTAGCTTATTTATTAAGATCTAACTTAAAAGAATAAATATATATTTGAAAATGTTTTCATACTATTTTAAAACAAAAATAAAAATAAAATAATAATACAATATCGTTAAAATGTAAATTTTTTTATTTTTATTTATTTTCAACTAAAATTTATCAAAAATAAAATAAGAGCTAAAATAAATATTGGACAAAAATATAAATATTTAATGCTAAAAATAGGTTAAGACTCGAGAGGATCAAAAATCATGTGCCTACATTTTGCCCCTCTTTTTTTTGAAATCTCAAAGAGTTTTCATATAATTGATAGACAAAGATATGATTTTTAACCTTTCGATTATTTGAAAGGCAAGTATAAAATTAAAGAAAATAAAAGAAAAGATGTGCTTGAATCTTGATTTTGGACCACCTACATATCCCAGGTTATATGGGAATCAGGTCACGTGTAGTTCAAAGAGGTAAAATGGTGGGACCAAAAATTAGAGATCGAGTGTGGTTTCATCGAGTTTCTTAATCGCGACTTTTGCTTTTACATCCAAATGAAAACAAAATTGTAAATGAAAATACAAATGAAAGATCCTATCGATGCACAACATTTCTAGAATCATGAATTGAATCTTCATAACTTCTCAAGTGGTGAGACAGTCGTTATTTTGAGTTGAACTTGGAAAATGAAATGTTCCTCCATGTTGATTCTTATCACTAGAGAGGAACTTGAAAATTGACTTATTCTGCAAACTTCCTTCTAACTTGAACTTGAAAATCATCACCATATTCTTCAGGCATGCTATTGAACTTACAACTGATAATTTTCACTCTATTCTCTAGGCAAACATCCTGACTAGATATTTCATTACCCTATTCTTCAGGTGGGCTCCTGACTTGTAATTTCTTCACCCTGTCCTCTTGGCGGGCTTTTGACTTGCTATTTCAACACCATATTCTCCATAAGGGCTCCTGACTTGCTATTTCTGATGTTCCAAACATGTTCCTAAACTCAAATTAAAAGGTGAACTATAAAAGAAAAGTCCCATTTTCAAGAAGAGTCCTGAGCTGAAAAATAAAATTTCCATTATTCAGGAGGAAGCCGAGCTGAAAAATAAAATTTCATTAACCAAGAGGGCCCTGGAAGCATATAAAATCCCATTATTCCAGAAGGTCCTAAGCTGAAAAGTGAAGTCCCATACAACACGAACAAAAATTTTTCCCCAATTTGTAATAAAAAAAATTTTAGTGTCACTGAATCACAACTTTATGAAAAAATACAGCAACAAAATTTTTGCCCTAGTTTGTACATGAAAAATTTATGAGTGTCATTGGATCATAACTTTATGAAAAAGTACAGCAAATACGGTAAATTAAACTTTGATTAAGAAGTGTATCTCTTGAGAGTAAAATAGAGAGCAAAATTAGGAAGTGCAACTCCTAAGAGTTAAATTGAAGGACTTTACTTGAAAGTGCATCTTCTAAAGTGAAGGCACAAGTTAGGAAGTGTGTCACCTAAGAAATGAAAACTTAAATTACCCAGACAAAGAAGTGCGTATCTTAGGGGTTAAACGAAATGACTTGACTAGAAAGTGTGTCTTCTAGGAGTGAAGGTTAAAGTTAGAAAGTGTGTTACCTAACAAATGAAACATAAATTACCTAGACAAGGAAGTGTGTCTCCTAGGGGTTTAAAAGATTACTCAACTAGAAAGTGTGTCTTCTAGGAGTGAAGGTTCAAGTTAGGAAGTATTTTACCTAACAAATGAAACCTGAAATGCCCAGACTAGGAAGTGCATCTCCTAAGGGTTAAATAAAATGAATTGACTAGAAAGTGCATCTTCTAGGAGTAATGGTTAAGGTTAGGAAGTGTAATAGCTAAAAAATAAAATGTAAATTACCTAGAAAAGGAAGTGCGTCTCCTAGGGGTTAAATAAAATGACTAAACTAGAAAGTGCATCTTCTAGGAGTAAAGGTTCAAGTTAGGAAGTATGTACCTAACAAATTAAAACTTAAATTATCCAGACAACGAAGTGTGTCTCCTAGGGGTTAAATGAAATGGTTCTACTAGAAAGTATATCTTATAGGAGTGAAGGTTCAAGTTAGGAAGTATTTTACCTAACAAATTAAACCTAAAATGCCCGGACTAGGAAGTGTATCTCTTAGGGGCATGGGATGATGTGTTTTCACCACGATTGTGATTACTGAAAATGTGAAGCAATATTACCTCTTGCATTATCAAAAGTGAGGAATTGTATCTTTCTAATATCTAAGCTTTAAAGCATTTGGTTTGAAGTCAACATTTATTTTGTTTCAAACAAAGAAAAATTACCAATTTAAAAACATGGTGATTGGTTTGTAGCTTTAGATTTTGAGGTGATTATTCTTGCACTTGTCATGCTTAGCTCCATTTCAGATCATTTATAGGCATCGTTGACTTGTCATATTTTTTTACCCCAAATTCTGGGTACTGAAAGTATTTGACTCAAATCGTACTTTCCTTACATGATACCTGTGGTTTTAACTTCTAATGCACCTTAATCTTACCATGAGTCCAAAAACTGTAAGTTCGCAAGAATTCCTAAATACCTTGCATTAATTCATGAAACATGTTATCTTTGTGTGTCGGCTCTTTGTCTTACTTTGCACAACTAAAGGAGTTGGTATTAAGTTTTAAAGCCCTTCCTCACTATTCCTGACATAAAATTGACTCAAAAATATGCAAAAGATGACGATGGTGATTTTTCTTTTGACAAAAAGGACACAAAAATAAAAATAAAAATAAAATAATAAAAAGAAAAGAAAAAGACAATAGGCATCTCTTTTTTTTAAACGACAAAATAAAACTTATCTAGGTGTGGTAGCCAATTCCAGCATTATGACATGCATTTTGAATTATACAACCTAATATATTGGTACTAATCTTTACCACTTTTACCTACTTATTGAATTTGAAATGGAGCCATTCTTGAACATTTTTCCTATAGATCACAATCCTCTTTCGAATAGTGGCACCTCAATGGGTTTTCGCCAATGAGCCTATCTTATTTTTATCTCTTTCTCACTCATTGTCACCAATAAGACTCTCTCACTTTTATTTTTGAAGGAAAAAAATGCCCAAAATATGAAACATCATACACCCATAACATGTTTAGCCTTGACATTCTCCAAGACTGATCTAAAGGTCTTTATTTTGTTTTAACATGACTTTTGGATAGAGTTAGAATGTAAGGGCGGCATGAGGCTCAAGAACATGCTTGACATTAGGTGAAGCATACAACTTTTGGAATAGACTCTTAAGAAAAATATTATTTTTTGGTCCCGGTTTTACTTCATGCTAGGTAACTTGAATTTTTACTTCGTTAGATCGAACCCTAGAGTAGGGCTACCTCGTATCTTGTTATAGCAAGAATGAGGTCAAACATAGTTTAGATAAGTTACTTTTTCTTTTTTCTTTTTTTTTTGAACTTTGGCTCTCTTATTTTTTTTCTTTTTCTTTGATTTTTCTCTTTTTGGGAATTTTTCCAACTCCGCTTCTTTTCTTGACATTTTTCTGACTATATTTCTCTTTCTTGACAGTTTTGCTTCCTCCATTTTTTCTAGACACTCTTTTTTTCAAACACTATTTTGATTCCAAAAGAGAGGTATGAAATAAAATAAAACTAAAGCTCAAAAGGGGTAACAAAGGATGAAACAACATTTGGATAGTAGAATAAAATATTTTTGTCATATCAATCCTTAAAAAAGCAAGTACATAACATGCAATCTGAGAGTGAACATAAAGATCATACACATTTTTTTTCAACATTGACCTTAACTGATCACATACACATGTGTCACATATTTTATGCTTATGAAACATGATGGTCCACCTGTGTTGTACTTTCCTCACACGGATGACTAGTACCTTTTTTAAGTAAACTTCCTTTTTTTTCGCCTGACAGTGGATACTATATATCCTCTTATTTAACCTATTAAAAATGCTTGAATTGGATCTTTTAACTGATGATCAAAACATTTTTTGATTCGCAAAGTGATTGCCTCAATATATTCAAGTAAGGCCGTAACTAGGTCCACAAACACCTCAACACTCTACTAATTTTCTTATATTCTCTCTTTTTCTCAATTTAGCTTCTTGACTCAATGTTTAAAGATTAGATTAGTTTAAAGATTAGTCTGTGCATTCAATATGCATATTATATCACTAGAACCAAAAATGTAATGTGTAAAGACAATAACTAAATAATATATATTAAAAATAAAAGGAAAAAGGGGACACTACATTTTGTTGAAAGAAAAGATGACAAAACATAAATGACAAAGAAATAAGACAAAATAGACTCTGAACTACAATCCTAAAATAATTCGAATAACAGAAAGAAAAAGAAAATAGACTACCACAAATCCTTCCTAGTAAGGGGTGGAGCGACTTCTCAATTATTGAGCTTGATATCTGAATTGGTTTGCACATCAACATGACTATAACTTTCACCACTATTAATGTCCTGCACCATAATCAATTTATGTTAAATCATCCTTTCTATTTCTCTTTTTAAAGCACAATAATCTTTAGTACTGTAACTTTGAACATCAGAATGATACACACATCGTACATTAGGGTAAAAATTTCTTGAATGTGGGTACAGGGTTTACCCAAGAAGAGGAGTGATCATCCCTTTTTGTCTCAATTTCTAGAATAAGCTAGTATATAATTCTCCAATTGGTGTTAAACTATACCTTAGCCTCTACCTTTTTTCATTATTTTTCTTGGAGAAAAATCGAGCCTACAGGGGCTTGGGTATGTTTGTGGATTTGAAGGATAGTTCTGAGGGGTTGGTGCACGCTATTGTGGGTAAGAAGGGGATCGGGCATATGGTTGTGCATTATAAATAGGATACTGAGGGGATGGAATTGAATATGATGGATTTTGGGGAGGAATGCAGTATCGTGGATTACTATATAGGTCTTCAGCATAAATATAGGATTGAGATTGAGTGTACGGGTGATGTGTAACTCTCAAATTGTGTCGTGGATATAACACAACAGTAGTCCCGTCATCCTCTCTTTTCTTTCCTTTGAAACCTCCTGAACCATTTTAAATTGCTTGTGTTGTTTCCTTCAAAGCAGCTTGGCTTATGATTTTTCTAGAATTAATTCCATTTTTTACTATCTCTCAAACCTTAATAACCTCGGCAAATGTATTTCCAAAAGTTGAAAGCGAATGATGCAAGAAGTTAGGTTCCTGTGCGTGGAGAAAAATATCAATCATCTAAAACACCTTTATTAATGGTTTAACTCTAGAAGCTTGCTCCCTTCATCTGATAGAATATTCTTGAAAACTTTTAGTTGTCTTTTTCTCATGTTGGCATAAATGGTGCAAGCTGGCACTATGTCGATATTATCTAGAAATTTCTTGAAAACTCCCTAACCATATCATCCCAAATATGCCAATGAGAAATATCTTGATGTAATGACCCAATTTTCTGGAATCCAAACGTCACACAGTGCTCATGATCCCAAAGGACCACAAGCCAACCCTCTACTGATATCTATACCTGGACACTGCATAATACAGATAATAAATGTTTAAACTAGCCATATGGTTTGAAACATCTAAAAATACTCAAAATTTAAAACTGAATTCTGATACATTTGTCCAAAAAGCCTCTAAACTGTCTGAACTATGGAGTTGATGGGACATGTCCCCAACTAACTTCGTATACTGAAAATAAATAAAATCTAATACAAATATGAAAAAAGGATCATCCTCAAATAAAGAGGACTAACTGTTATGTCTACTGCTACTAACTGGGACTGAACTGCAAGGGTACTCTGGATCTTGTGCCTCTAAACCAATGGTGTGAAATAAAACACCATAGCGCAAATGCACCAGTACGGGAATGTACCAAGTATATAGATGAGGTAAGGCAAAATATAAGGTCTTATTCATGAACAATTACTTAACTGAATAATCATGAGAGTACTAAATGAGAACACATGCATGAATGCATAAACCATAATCGAAATCATCGTGAATCGAAATACTGAAACTCAGATACTGGTTTACTAAATCTACTCATATCAATGACTGAATTCTGAGCTTTCTGCTCATGACTAACTGCATCGGAGATCAAACCTCGCTAACGGATCATTCTAAAATCTACTATCAATGACAAGAAATGATCATGTCCAAATCTGAAACCAGCAATACTTATCTGAATCTGATACTGAGATCAAACCTATTTGACAGGTGATCTCTGGATCTAATAAAAAGAATACTCAACTGAATTTGAGACTGAGATCAAGCCTACCTAATGGGAGATCTTGGGATCTGATAATGAGATTACTCAACTGAATCTGAATGGAGATGAAGCATATCTGACGGGTGATCTCGGGATCTGATAATGAGATTACTCAACTGAATCTGAGACTGTCAAGCCTTTGTGATGGGTGATCTCAGGATCGGATAATGAGATTACTCAACTGAATCTGAGACTGAGATCAAGCCTATCTGACAAGTAATCTCGGGATCTGATAACAAGAATACTCAATTGAATTTGAGACTGAGATCAAGCCTATCTGATTGGTGATCTCAGGATCTGATAATGAAATTACTCAACTGAATATGAGAATGACATCAAGACTATCTGATGGGTGATCTCTGGATTTGATATTGAATAACTTTATATGGGACCAAGCCTATTTGACGGATGGTCCATAAATCAATGGAACTATCTGAGTTCCTCACTGAAATAGATGATTGTATTTGACAATCCTAATTTCTAAAGATTGATACCAAAATTGTAACTGTGGGATGTAGTCACTTAACAAACATGCCCCAAATCGCAACTGGTGGGGTCCAACCTCTAACCCCAACTAGAAGGGTGTCTATATCGTGCCATGGGTAAAGACCTTTCTGATCAAGCCTATCTAATGGGTGACCCTCGCAGGAATTCAAGCCTAAGGCAATATAATAGTCGAGCCTATCTAACGGGTGACTAATCTTTCCTGACGGGTGCTTCTTCCATCCTGCACTGGCTACGCAGTCTTGGAGTTTAGGGATTGCTCCTAACAACTCTGCCTCTCTGACGGAGAGCCGTCATCCCTTTCTTCGCTCGGTGCTAGCTCCTACTCCCAAATGAAAGACTTTGAACTGATTCTTAGCTAAACATAAACTAAGTGAAATCTAATACTGATCATGTTTCTTGAATGATCTGACTGAGTTAACATGAATTCATGTGGTTCCGTATCTGATAGAATACTACTAAATCTTGTTATCTAACTGAATGACACTGAGCTTTGAATAGAGTACTCGATTACTACAGAGGTCAGAAGTGAACACTTGAATACTACTAGATCTGAGCTGGGTACAGAACTAACGCTAAATTACTAGCGATACTGAGATTACGACGATTACGGCGATTACTGAGATTTCTTAAGTTCTATATCTGTCTGAGAATACAGAGTTCTATAACTCACTGAGTTTTGAAAATTATGGCTCGACTGGAATTATCATGAAAACTAGCATGGGCTCTAGAGAGCAGCTAAATTGTCGATTATAAATACCCTTAGGACTCGATAACATAAAAGTAAAACATAACCATTCTTGAATAATCAAAACCATGGACAATCATTCTTAATCACAATCACTAAAGCATCACCTCAAGCATTTAGGAATCCTAATCATGTAATAACATAGGGGGACATGCTATGGGATCATACTCCATTCAACAGGGCCTTACATTAAGCACTTTGCACATATTTAGGTCTTGGCAGTTACCGTAGAACACATAGTTGGGGAACTTCATCCTATCATGTTATAATTCATTCATCAATCACTTAGCATGTATTAAAGTCTTAGCATGTATCAAAGAGCACAAAATTGGAGAATTTCATGCTATCATGGCACAATTTATTCACTATGGCTTTTCAACAAACACTTGGCATGGATAGGCTTACACATAAATAGGGATTTCTAGTCAACATGCTATAATGGCTCCAATTCATTCACATAAGCATTTTATCAAGCATATGGGGAGCATGCTTTGCTTATTCAAAAATTTCTACACTTAACTGACATGAACCCACCACTTAGCAAGCAACTTGAAGAGGGTTTATTATGAATATCACATGAATACCACATACTAGGGTCCAAGCTTGAAAACCTTGTAAACAAACATGAATCACAACTCAATAATAGCATGACCATCAATCTTAACTAACATGAATCATGAAAACTCATAAGCGTACAAGGTTTGAAATTTAGAAAAAAGGTTCTTCAGCTTCTTGGATAAAAAGGACCCAAGAATCAACATCTACATACCTTAGAGAAACTCTTTATTAAAAGCCCTTAGAGGGATTCTTGATTTCTTGATTTCTCTGAAAGAAGAAGGAAAGGTGTTGATTTTTGTAGAAATCCTAGCTCTTGTTCTTGAACAAATTTAAGAGAAAATAATGATATTTTGGGCGAAATAAGGACAAATACCGTGTTAAAGAGTATATATAGGGGTTTGGAAAAGACATTTTCGCCCTTGGAGTAAAACTAAAAATCCTTATGTTACAAGATGGCATGACGCACCATAATCGCGCAAGCTCACTGGAAATTGGACAATTGGGAAACTACTAAATGGTATGATGCAGCGGAAATTGCGTTGCCACCTTGGTTGCGAACTACAAAGGCACCACGACGCGGTGGAATCATGTTGGTGCACTAGAAATTAACAATTTTGAAATTAAGCCTTGGCGAGATATGCCAACTTTGTAGAGGTTCATTATATTTTGATGATTGCCATTTTGGCTATCTCCACGAGCGCTAATGTGCCAGGTGGCATACTGTCTCGCTAAAATGGCTCTAACTCTTTGCCCGAGTTTTTAATTTGGGAAAATTTGGTATCGATGGAAAGCTTATTCAATTCTCTGCATGACAAAAAGTTGATATTGGGGAAATTCTACATGTTTCAAACTAATTCTCACAAGGGAAGACACTTCTCAACCTTTTAGGGCCAAATTAACACTTCACTAAACACGCTCTAAGGCTTAGACTACGAGAAAATTTTTAGGGGCCTTACAATATCTCCCCTTTGGAAATATTCATCCTTAAATATTGCTTGATAGGCTAAGAATACTGATCGATTGAACTTACTCAACTGGTAGGAGCATCTGAAACATGACTATGTAACTGGAACTACTGATACTCTGTGTTCTCATACTGGACATGCATACCTTACGCATAGAATACTCGACTGAAGCTACCCATAGCAGAGTTTATCTCATGAATGCATGACTAAATACACTGAAAAACTAAACTTTTTATACTGAACATGCATATCTAATGCATGAATGTCTGACTGAACTGACTCTCAAAAGCATGACTAGGTATGCAATGACAACTGATATTAACTTCATAAGGATAGTCTAAACATGCAAATGAATGAGTCTAAGGACCTGAAAGCATTACAATATCATGGGGTATATCCCCCTTGGGACTCTATGTCCCTCTAAACACACCTCGCAGAAAAAACTAGGGCGATGCACGGGGCACTTATGAACTAGGCCATGATTGACCGACTGAGGTCTGAAACTCATGCATGACTCATGCTAACATATGAGCTCAATATGGAAGCAAAGGATCTAGAAATGCATATCACAAATATGAAGGACTCATAACATACCCGAATCTATATGAGTGAACCTTTCCTAATCATAGAGAGCCTGAAACGCATAAAGACTACTCTGACGCTGATCACTATTGGCACCGGAAGGGGCACTCTGCTGAAGAAACTCTCTACCACTCGAGCTAGTACTCTACACTCTCGCATTCTGTATCCTGGCTCACCAAACCCAAAGCACACATCACTACCGACTCTACACAGACCTAGGTGGATCTTGCCATACTCTCTACAAAGCGGATTGGTACGAAGACCACTAGAACTACTCAGGATTTAGAGCCAGGAGTACTATCATAACTGATATCCCCTAACTTCAATGCGGGTACACTATCTAAGGATGGAGATGGGATTGAAAATTTCTAACTATGCTGAGAATGACTACCACCCTGGGACCCTGCTTGAGAAAAACCATGACTACCTGTCCTGGCTCTCTTACTTATTCTCTCTCTTTCTCTTTCCTTATCTGCCTCAATATGTTCCACATACAACATCAGTCTAGCAAGGTCCATATCTCTAAAAATCATAGCAGTTCTACACTCTTTCAACACTAACACAGACTCACCAGTCACAAACTTACTCATACGCGCTCTAGGGTCAGATATTAAGTCAGGAGCATACTTAGCTAATTGGTTAAACTTAACACAATACTATTTCACTATCATGGAGCCTTGCCTTTGGTTCATGAACACCTCTACCTTAGCTTCCCTCATCTCTAGTGGGAAAAAATTATCTAAAAAGGCACCTTAAAACTCTTGCCAAGTCACGGGAGCTGCATCCTCCCCTCTACCTTTCTTACACACTACAACCCAGTCATGAGTGATATCCTTCAACCTATAAAATGCTAACTCTACACTCTCCTCCTCAATAATATGCATAATATAGGTGATCTTCTTTACCTTCTCAAGATAAAGTTGTGGGTCCTCACCTACTACTAGCCCATAGAACTCTGGCATGCTCATTCTTATGAAATATCTAATTCTAGCTGTGGCTGAACCCCCATCTTGCTGAGGTAGAGCCACAGCCAGACAGTTACCCTGAACATTAGTCATAGCTTGGGCTAGCGCCTGAAAAAGCTGCCCGAAACTCTACATGTGACATATTCTCATTCTTAGGATCTACTGGCTGAGAGGGATGGTGATCAGTCCTATGGACATAATCTCTGTAAGGAGGCATACTCTGTAAATAGAAAAAAGAGGTGTATTAGACTGAGGATCAACTCTAGCTCATGCTCACTCGCACGACATGAATACTGGAAGAAGGGAAACTGCACCTAAAAACATCTTATAGCCTCTTGTAAATAAATGTGGCGAGCAACACACCCATGCACATGAATCTACTAGATGCGGCTTTTTAGACTCCTTAGGACACTATTGAACCTTAGGCTCTGATACCAAGTTTATAACAACCCAATTTTCTGGAACCAGAATGTCACATGTTACTCAAGATCCCGAAGGACCACAAGCCAACCCTCTACTGATATCTATACCTGGACACTTCATAATATCGATAATAAATGCAAATATTGACCATAAGGGTCAAAAAATTTAAAAATACTCAAAATGTAAAACTGGATACTGATACATCTGTCTGAAAAGCCTCCAAACTGTCTGAACTAGGGAGTTGATGGGAAATGTCCCCAACTAACTCTGTCTACTGAAAATAAACAAAATCTGATACAAAAATAATAAAAGGATAATCCTCGAATGAAGAGAACTCACTGCTACGTCTACCGCTGCTGATTAAAACTGAACTGCTAAGGGTACTCTGGATCTCATGCCTCTGAACCTATGGTGTCAAATAAAACACCATAGGACAAATCCATTAGTATAGGAATGTATCGAGTATGCAGACGAGGTAAGGATAAATGCAAGGGCTTATACATAAACAATTACTTAACTGAATAATCATGAGAGTACTATATGAGAACACATGCATAAAAGCTCAAACCATAACTAAAATCATCATGACTGGAAATACTAAAACTTGGATACTGGTTTAATGAATCTACTCATATCAATGACTGAATTCTGAGGTTTCTACTCTCAACTGACTGCATCGGAGATCAAACCTCGCTAACGGATCATTCTAAAATCTACTATCAATGACAAGAAATGATCATATCCAAATCTAACACCAAAAATACTCAACTGAATATGATACTGAGATCAAGCCTATCTGATAGGTGATCTCTAGATCTAATAACAAGAATACTCAACTGAATCTGAGACTGAAATCAAGCCTACCTAATGGGAGATCTTGGGATCTGAAAATGAAATTACTCAATTAAATCTGAGATTGAGATAAAGCCTATTTGATGGGTGATCTCAGGATCTGATAATGAGACTACTCAACTAAATCTGAGACTGAGACCATGCCTACCTAATGGGTGATCTCAGGATCAGATAATGAGATTACTCAACTGAATCTAAGACTGAGATCAAGCCTATCTGACAGGTAATCTCGGGATCTAATAATAAGAATACTCAGCTGAATCTGAGATTGAGATCAAGCCTATCTGACGGGTGATCTCAAGATCTGATAATGAAATTACTCAACTGAATATGAGAATGACATCAAGCCTATCTGATGGGTGATCTTAGGATCTGATACTAAATAACTTTATATGGGACTAAGCCTATCAGATATGTGGTCCATGAATCAATGGAACTATCAGAGTTCCTCACTGAGATAGATGACTGTATCTAAAAGTCCTGATTTCTGAAGATTGATACTGAAACTATACTGTAGGAGATAGTCACTTAACTGATATGCCCTGAATCTCAACTGGTGGGGTCCAACCTATAACCCCATCTAGAAGAGTGTCAATACCGTTCTACGAGTAAAGACCTCTCTGGGCAAGTCTATTAGATGGGTGACCCTTGCAGGAAGTCAAGCCTAAGGCAATATAATAGTCAATCCTATCTGACGGTGACTAGTCTTTCCTTATGGGTGACTCCTGTATCTTGTACATACTACACAATTCTAGAGTTTAGGGATTGCTCCTACCAACTTTTCCTCTCTAACGAGGAGCTAACATCCCTGCCCTCGCTCGGTGCTAGCTCTTACTCCTAACTGAAAGACTCTAAACTGATTCTTAACTGCACATAAACTAAGCTGAATCTGATACTAATAATGCTTCTCGAATGATCTGACTAAGTTAAGATGAATTCAACTAGTTTATATCTGACGGAATAATACTTAATCTCGTTATCTAACTGAATGACATTGATATTTGAATAGAGTACTTGATTACTATAGAGTTCAGAACTGAACACTTGAATACTACTGGATCTGAGCTGGGTACAAAACTGAGGCTAGATTACTAGCGATACTGAGATTACGACGAATACAGAGATTATTGAGATTTCTTAAGTTCTGTATCTATATGACAATACAGAGTTCTATAACTCTATGAGTTCTAAGAATTATGGCTCGACTGGAATTATCATAAAAAATGACACGGGCTCTAGTCAGTAGCTAATTTGTCAGGTATAAATACCCCCAGGAATCGATAACATAAAAATAAAACATAACCATTCTTGAAATTAAGGTCCATAAATGACCCACCTGTAGCATTATCAACCACTATCTTTGTCACCGAGTTCAAAGCCCTATATAATATTTCCATCAAGTGGATATTGGTCATCTGATGGTTTGCGCACCACATAAGCTTCTTCTTGAACCTCTCCCATGTTTTGTGGAGAGCTTCAGTTGGAAGCTGTCGAAAATTACTGATCTCATCTCTTAATTGTGCTCTCTTGGATGGCGGAAAGAATCTTTCTAGGAAAGCGTCTTTCAGTTGCCTCCAATTAGTAATAGAATCAGGAGTTAGCCCGTTCAACCATAGAGTTGCCTCTCCAGATAGAGACAATGGAAATCAGCGCAGCTGAATTGCATTCTGTCCAACTCCAAGATTGTCGAACGACTTGCATGTTGAAATAAAATTGATCAGATGCATATTCGCATCATCGCCTGCAAGTCCACCAAATAACCCCTTGAGATGTAATAGCTGAATCATGGTGCTAATGATATTAGACTTGGCTCTAGGTGTTAAAGGCGAATTAATAATAGCCCATGTGGCACTAGCTCCATCCAAATCGGCATCATCATCATCAAAAGGAACCTGCATAGCTCGACGGTCAGGACTCATTCTAGCTTGACGCTCTCTCCTGTTCACAGGCGCTGCCACCTCATCTGCATGCCTTGGATTTAGTAACTCATCATCACCCAGGTCCTCATCATCAGGATTTGTTACCCGTCCTAGGTTATCAATATTCTGTTGGTGCATTTGAGCAGCTGCCAACGCAGCTAATCTAGCTTGCTCCTATTGAGCAGCCCTTCTTTCAATGTCTCGTTGTGCATCTATTCTGCCAATAAGTTGTGGTTCAGGATTTATGGGTAATAACGGCTGAACAGAATGTCGCGTATTTGGCATGCACTCTACCAAACCTGAATAAAACAAAAACAACAAACAGAAAGTAAAATTCGAAAATCTTTGACCAAAGGGTCTATTAACTATCACAAACTTAGTTGACAACCGTATTCCCCTGCAAAGGCGCCAAAATTTGATAACGCCCAAACTACAGCTCTCGTAAGAAAGTGTAAGCGGTCGCTGTCAAATATAGAACCCAACTGGGTTGGGTGTCGAATCCCACAGGGAATACTTGATCACTAAGTGTTGCAATTGTTAGTAGACTATTGGTCGAAAATTCCACGGAAAGGGGGAATTTAATTATGCATGAACTAATAATATCAAAGTAACGAATGAGACGATGTATTTAGTAAGATTTAATAACAGAGAATGATAAGTTAGGGTTATGTTCACCTTGTAATTTCTACTTATCTATTAATTATGAGTAACGCAGAATTTAGACATGCATGCACTTATAGAGATTCGTATTCTAATTGTAAATCCAAGTGTTTCCCAACCGTCAAGGATTTATTTCACTTTAGCTCTCTCGAGCCTAAAGTGTGTAACGAATGGTACAAATTCTTCAAGAAAGTTAATCCGGTTAAGGCATTAACGTGTAAATAGGGGTTGGAAACCCTATTTTCTTGTCACACTTTCTTTTCCAAATATATGACTTTTCTCTCGAATAAGTTAATGCTATACTGGCATATTCTCTATGTTTGCAACCATAAGAATTTAATTAAAACGAAGAGAGTAATGATATAAGTAGCATACATATCAAGAATTCACAAACTCATAGTAATAGATAGTATCTTACAAGGCTTCCATAACCCTAACAGAGAAGTTTAGCTACTCATGATTACAACGGAAAACAAAGTAGACGTCATCATCATACCGAAACTAGAACAATCTCACGATGAAGATGCTATGGAGTCAATACAAGGATGATGTGATTCTCCTTATCCGTGCCTCACGTGAGCCGTTTCCTCTGTTATCCGAAATTACAGAATCTGTAAACTCAATAATCCAAAAGTGTCGAATGTTTTTGAATAATTGAATAATAATAATGCTGAAAAATTCAGCAATAGGGTTTTTATAGTATCCTTGTCCACTAAGTTGCTACTGCCTCCTTAAGTATTTAAAAATACTGGGTTTGCCCGGGAAAAAGTTCCCATCCATCACCTTCAGTCCAAAAGTTGCCTTCCCTCTAATGTGAAGTTTTTCTTTGCTGCGCTCCAGTCCATAAAGTGTTGAAATCTTCATAAGTTCCCATCCATCACTTTCAGTCCAAAAGCTGCCTTCCCTCTAATGTGAAGTTTTCCTTTGCTGCGCTTCAGTCCATAAAATGCTGAAATCTTCATCATTAATACCTGAAAAACATGCTAATCACGTAGGTCAGCTCATTTAAAGGAAAATAGACTAAAAGTGCAGGAATTATATATTTTGTCCTCAAAACTTAACTAAAATATGGTTAAATTATGGTTCTTAAGGGTGTAAATACACCCAACATCAGCTGCATCCTCCCCTCTACCCTTCTTCCACACTACACCCCAGTCATGAGTGATATCCTTTAACCTATAGGATGCTTACTCTACACTCTCCTCCCCAGAAATATACATATTCTGGGTGATATTTTTCATCTTCTTAAGATAAAGCTACAAGTCCTCACCTGCTACAGACCCATAGAACTCTAGTGGGCTCATTCTCATGAAATCTCTAACTCTGGCTGCAGCTGAACCCCCATCTTGATAAGGTGGGGCCACAGCCTGACAATTACCCTAAACATTAGTCCTTGCTTGGGATAGAACCTGAAAAGCTAACCAAAACTATACATATGACACATTCTTATTCCCAGGATCTACTGGCTGAGGAGGCTGGTCATCAACCCTACGGACATAATCTTTGTGTGAAGGCATACTGTATAAATAGAAGAAAGAGGTATATTAGAATGAGGATAAACTGGAGCTCATGCTCACTCGCACGACATGAATACTGAAAGAAGGGAAACTGCTCCTAAAAATATCTTATAGCCTCTTAAACATAAATGGGGCATCCGATACACCTATGCACAAGACTCTACTAGATGTAGCTTCTTAGACTCCCTAGGATACTATTGAACCTTAGGCTCTGATACCAAGTTTGTAACAACCCGATTATATGGAATCAGAACGTCACACGGTGCTCATGATCCCGAAGGACCACAAGCCAACTCTCCCTTGATATTTGTACCAAGGCATTTCCTATACTAGAAAACAAATACAGAAACTGGCCATAAGTTTCAAAAAATCTAAACTTACTCAAAATGTAAAATTGGATACTGATACATCTATCCAAAAATCCTAAAAGTTGTCTGAACTGTGGAGTTGATGGGACATGTCCCCAACTAACTCCATCTACTAAAAGTAAACAAAATCTGATACAAAATGATAAAAGGATCATCCTCGAATGAATAGGACATACTGCTATGTCTACTGCTGCTAACTGAAACTGAACTGCTAAGAGTACTTTGGATCTTATGCCTCTAAACCTATGGTGTCAAATAAAACACCATAGCACAAATACATTAGTATGGAAATATACCGAGTATGCAGACGAGGTAAGGCTAAATACAAGGGCTTATGCATGAACAATTACTTAACTGAATAATCATGAGTGACTAAATAATAACACATGCATGAATGCTCAAACCATAACCGAAATCATTGTGACACGAAATACTAAAACTCAGATACTAGTTTACTGAATCTAATCATATCATTGACGGAATTCTAAGCTTTCTACTCTCGACTGACTGCCTCAAAGATCAAACATCTCTAATAAATAATTCCAAAATTTACTATCAATGACAAAAAATGATCATGTTCGAATCTGACAACAAGAATACTCAACTGAATCTGAGATTGAGATTAAGACTATCTGATAGGAGATCTCTAGATCTGTTGACAACAATACTCAACTAAATCTGAGACTGAGATCGAGCCTATCTGACGAGTGATCTCGAGATCTGATAATAATATTACTCAACTGAATCTGAGACTGAGATCAAGCCTATCTGATGGGTAATTTTAGGATCTGATAAGGATATTACTCAACTGAATCTGAGACTGAGATCAAGCTTATCTGATGGGCGATCTCGGGATCTGATAATGAGATTACTTAACTAAATCTGAGATTGAGACCAAGACTATCTGATGGGTGATCTCAGGATTTGATAACAAGAGAACTTAAATAAATCTGAGATTGAGATCAAGCCTATTTGATGGGTGATCTCGAGATCTGATAATGAAATTAATCAAATGAATATGAACTGACATCAAACCTATTTGACAGGTGATCTTAGGATATGATACTAAATAACTTTATATAGGACCAAACCTATCTGACAGGTGCTCCATGAATCAATGAAACTATCTGAGTTTCTCACTAAGATAGATAATTAATCTGACAATCCAGATTTTTGAAGATTGCTACTAATACTATAACTATAGAAAATAGTTACTTAACTGACATGCCCCAAATATAAACTGGTGGGATCCAACCTGTAACCCCAGCTGGAAGGGTGTTAATACCGTACCACAAGTAAAGACCTCTCTAGTCAAGCCTATCTAATGGGTGACCCTCACAGGAAGTAAGGCCTAAGGCAATATAATAGTCAAACCTATCTGACGGGTGACTAGCCTTTCCTGAAGAGTGACTCATGTATCCTGCACTGCCTATACAATTCTGGAGTTTAGAGATTGCTCCTAACGACTCTGCCTCATTGATAGGGAGTCGTCTTCCCTGCCCTCGCTTGGTGCTAGCTCCTACTCCCAACTGAAAGACTCTGAACTGATTCATAACTGAACACAAACTAAGTTCAATATAATACTGATAATGTTTCTCGAATGATTTGATTGAGTTAAGCTGAATTCACTTGGTTTCATATCTGACGAAATACTACTTAATCTTTTTATCTAACTGAATGAAAATGAGCTTTGAAGAGATTACTCGATTACTATAAAGGTCAGAACTAAACACTTAAATACTACTAGATTTGAGCAAGGTACAAAATTTAGGCTAGATTACTAGCGATACTGAGATTATGGTGGTTACGAAGATTACTGAAATTTCTTAAGTTTTGTATCTATCTGAGAATACAGATTTCAATAACTCCCTGAGTTCTGATAATCATCGCTCAACTAGAATTATCGTGAAAACTGACACAGGCTTTAGACAACAGCTAAATTGTCAGGTATAAATACCCCTTGGACTCGATAATATAAAAGTGAAACATAATCATTCTTGAATAATAAAGATCATGGACAATCATTCATCATCATAATAACTAAGGCATCACTTCAAGCATTTAGTAATCCTAAACATCTAATAACATAGGGGGACATGCTATTGGATCATACTACATTCAATATGGCCTTGCATCAAGAACTTCACACATATTTAAGTCTTGGCATGTACCGGAGAACACATAATTAGGGAACTTCATGCTATCATGTTACAATTCATTCATCATACTTAGCATGTATTAAAGTCATAGCATGTATCAAAGAGCATAAAATTGGACAATTTCATGCTATCATACCATAATTCATTCACTAAGGCTCTTCAACAAACACTTGGCATGCATGGGCTTACACACAATTGGGGATTTCTCATCAACATACTATAATGGCTATAATTCATTCACATAAGCATTTTATCAAGCATATGGGGAGCATGATTTGCCTATTCAATAATTTCTACACCTAATTGATATGAACACACCACTTAACAAGAAACTTGAAGAGGGTTTATCATGAACATCACATGAATACCACATACTAGGGTCAAAGCTTGAAAACCTTGTAAGCAAACATGAATCACAACTCAATAATAGCATGAACATCAATTTTAACTCACACGAATCATGAAAACTCATAAACATACAAACTTTAAAATTTAGAAAAAGGGTTCTTGAGCTCCTTGGACGAAAGGGACCCAAGAATCATCATCTGCATACCTTAGAGAAACTCTTTCTTGAAAGCACTCAAAGAGAATCTTGATTTCTTGATTTTTCTTGAAGAATAAGGAAAGTTTTTACTTTTTGTAGAAACCCTAGCTCTTGTTCTTGAACAACTTTGATAGAAAACAATGGTATTTTGGGTGAAATGAGGCCAAATCCCATATTAAGGAGTATATATAGGGGTTGGGAAAATACCCTTTTTTCCCTTGGAATTAAACTGGAAAATTCCAATTTTACATGTTGCCATGATGCACCATAATCACGCCAGCTCATTTTACTTAGACAATCGAGAAACTTCCTGATAGTGAGATGCAGTGGAAATCACTTTTCCACCTTGGTTGCGAACTAGAAAGGCACCGCGATGTGGTGGAATTGCATTGGTACACTAGAAATTTACAATTCTTAAATTAAGCATTGGCGCGATGCGCTAAAATCGTGGAGGCTCACTGGATTTCGACGATTGTCATTTTGGCTGGCTCCTCGACACGCTAAAGTGCAAGGTGGCACACTGTCTCACTAAAATAGCTCTAACTCTTTGCCCGAGTGCTGGATTTGGACAAATTTGGTATCAACGGAAAGCTTATGCAATTATCTACATGACAAAAAGTCGATATTAGGGAAATTCTACATGGTTCAAAATACTTCTCACTAGGGAAGACACTTCTCAACCTTTTAGGGCTAGATTAATACTTCACCGAACACACTCTAAGGCTCAGACTATGAGAGAATTTTGCGGGGTCATAACTTGATCAATGAACCATTCTGAAGCTATCCCCATCATAATCACTCTAAAATAATCCATCAATAGTTTTTCTTTTCCCCCTGCTCCTCATAGTTTATTACAAAAACTTTTTAAATAAGCAAAAGGATCTTTATAGCCCCCGTATTTGTCAAACTTAGGAGCTTTAAACCCTAGAGGAAATTGGAAATTAGGAAACATAAATAATTCTTTGTATGAAACACTATTTTTACCTCCTAGTACTTGCACATTTATCATATTCTGCTCCAAACTTTTCATTTTCCTATCCATCTCTTCTTATTTCTCTTTCTTAACAGTCTTCTCAATCAGGATATGGGAATCGCACTGATGAGAAGGATATCATGAGTTTGGTGGTTTGAAAGTAAATTTAGGAGTATGGAATTGATCATGATTTGGATCATTGGTAGGCTTCTATATTGCTGATTAAGGGACTGCATTAGTTGGCACTACAGGAAGAAAAATTGGATTGTTTGTGAGTGATGGATTTTGAGGGTGCATAGTAGAGGTGCCAGCAGTGCTAGACACATTAGTATAGGGACCAAATCTAAGTGGTTAAATTGGATCGCTAGTTTGGGTTTGAGTAGAACTTGGATCATTCATATTCGAAAGTCGAGGGATTTAGGAAGGAGGAGCTTCCCCATTCATCCAAGCTTGATTTATTTCAGCTATCTGCTGTTTCAATAACCTATTCTCCTCTATTAATGAAAATTCCTTCAAAATTAACTGACTTTGGTCTTCTTCATTTTTAGACTCTATACCCTCTTTGTGTGTCACCTTTCCTTTTAGTTTGTGTCTGGTATCGTATGGATGAGATGTCATCTTAACGACAAACCAACCACCTCAATACTATTTTTATTTTGGAGATAATAAATATGTTAGATTTTAACATTTTCAAAATTATTACTTAAGAATATCACCAAACTCGATAAGTGTTACCTACATATCTTATCAAGGTGAGAATCGGGTGTGCATAGTTCATGAAGCCATAAAATTTATTTTTTATTTTTAAAAAGTTCAAGTTTTGTAAAGAAATAGTTATAAAAGTTAGAGATAAAGATACTCGCTTATGTTTTACTAAGCTATTTAAAATCAGTCAACAGACAAACGAGCCTTCCAAATAAATATCAAAGAGCACATAGCACATATTGGCCAATATAAATAGGGGCACCTTTCCTAGATGAACCCGACCCTTGTGTCGATTCTTTCTAAGACAAATGCACATGATTCAAATAAATCAAATACTAATAGGGATAGTCATGTTTGAGTTTAATATCTACTAGGTTTAACCTCATGGAGATAGGTGTCTAAACTAGTTGTAAAATGAGCGGACAACTTGAGTCAGGTAGGGACATTTGACAGGTAGCAATGCTTTTTGGCCTCACCTTTGATCTTTCCCATCCTAAAATAGGTGTGAATCTATAATACTTCTTAGGAGCATTGTTCCATCTCTAGTATCTCTAGGCTTGGGAGTGTATACCGTATCTTCGAATATAAAGTATCTCAAAAGACTTAGATGGGTGTGCAAGATAAGAAAGTTTATATTACAATTTAGCTAATATAAAAGCGGTAAACAATTAAAAAAATAACACATTTGATCCAAAAAATATAATATCGAAGAATAAATAAAGCCAAACAAGTCAATATACAAGCTTGAATTCTGGTTATCCCCAATAGAGTCACTAGAGATGTCACACCCCTTCTCCATCCCGGGTCGAAGGTTTTTTCTAATTAGAGTGACAGTTTTAAATAGGTATTATTTTATTTACAGAGTCTCCACTTAGAATTGAGTGATTGTGTGCTAAGTCACCATAATGAATCCCTAGTCAAAAGGAAATAACACTAAATTGGTTTGCGAACACTAAAGACCGGGTAAGGAATTCTATTGACTAAGAGAAAGGTATGAGGCACCCCTCGAGTCCCGTGGTTCTAGCACGGTCACTTTGATGACCTAAGTTTAGCTTACATTAAGATTTTTGATATGGAACATTTGTTATCCTAGAATTTGCTTACATCCCACTTTTAATTTATTTTGAATTATTTAATTATATTAAGGTGTGGCTCACCGATAGAAGTACTTTTCGGTCATACCATGAGTTTTGATATGTTTCTCATGACTTTGAGTTATTTACAGATCGTTCTCATTTTTTTCTATCTAAATAAGCACCTAACAAGTTTAGAATCTACCAACCCAATTACATCGACTTCAAATGGTATGTAAAATTTTAATATAATAAATGGTCGGTAGCAGGGCTGTCCAACTTCATCGTTAACTTTCTCTTGTATATTAAACTTTAATTTTCTTGAGATTAAGAATCTAACTCATTCTTTTACAAGTTTGCTCCCTTAAAAATGGGTTTTTCCTCTTTTTATTTTTCAATTATGATGGGTCTTGAATAAAACTACAACCTATCTTGCTCATTCTCGTGCTTATTATTAAATTAGGTCTTGGATTAGAATTTAAAATCGTGACCCATTTGATTTGATAAGGCCAAATTAACATAATAACGTAACATAACAAAACTACATTTAATGAAATTATTGTAACAAAATTAACAACAAATTTACATAATCACTAACAAAGTGAACAAAATCACGTAACAAGTTATCATAATGAATTAAAATAACTGTAATAACCCGAGACTGTAATACCCCGAGACTTTTCCTAGCTTGAATTCATCCCTAAAATATTAAGGGATAGCTTCAAAAATGAATACTATTTATTTTGTGTCAAATTTTTCAGATTTAGACTTCCCATTACATGGAAAATTGAATAAGGTTTCCATCAATGCCAAATTTGCCTAAATTCGACACTCGATGAAGGAGTTATGGCTATTTTAAGTTTCAGTCATGACATACCATGATTTGGGCCCTTAGCATGTTGCAGGGAACTATAAAATCACAATTGTCAATTTTCACTGAGACTCCGTGGTTTTGACGCTTCGTAGAGAGGCCTAATTTCTCATTTGGCAATTTCCAGTGAGACCTCATGATACTGGCGTGTTGCGTCGGTGGTCAAAATGACAAACTAAAGAGGCTCTGTGATTGTGGCGCGTCGTGGTAAAAGCCCAGTTCTCGCTCATACATTTCCAGTGAGCCACCGCGATAGTGGCGCATCGCGGTGGCCACCCAGTTTGCAAAATATTCATTTTTCTAGTTCTATTTCAAAGATTAAAGGGGGTAATTTGTTCATTATCCCATCCCCTAATCCATCTTAAACAATGAATTAAACCCCTTCAAAACAGTTTATATCCATTTTTCATCAAATCTCTCTCAAGCAAAACCCTAGCTCAACAAACTTTCTCCCCAAGAAATCCAAATTCCTCGATTAACTCTCCAAAGAAATTCAAGATTGAGGATTCCCAATACAAGGGCTCTAAGAATTCATCTCCAAAGCATCAATAGGAATCCAAAATTCAAGTTTTTCATCAAAGATCACCAATTAAGGTATGTGGGGTATGAACAAAGATAATCCTTTCATCCTTGTGCCCAAAACTTATTTTAAATTCAAATTTTACTTAAATTTATATGATTTTCTATGAAATTCAAGTTAGGGTTTATACCCATTATTGTTATTTACAAGCTTATGAGATTCCCAATGATTTAGAAGTTAAATTCCACGGTTATGTTTATATTTTCATGCATATTGCTGAAATTTCCAGATTTTGAGTTGATTTATCAATATTACGTTATCAAGCATCAGTATTTTGGTGTTTTAACATGATTTTGATACATGGGTCTTTAAGCCCTAGTTAAAGATTGTTTATGATATGAGTATCCTAAGATGAGACTATTGTCAGATTTTTTGATACATATTTGATCTTTTGGTCCTAAGCTAAGATAAAGAATCCACTTTGTTCATGTGACTTGAGATTTATAAAAAAAAAGCATAATTGGTTTTCTTGTAAACTCTTGTGCTAGTTTGAAGTGGATTTTCTTAAGATTTTGAGTATAAGAATGGGAGTAGTATTTATCACCTAGATGGGTATGTTACTACAGTTGCATACCTCAGAACTACGTGCCACTTAGGATTAAGATTATTTCCAGTTGTATGTGGATGACTAAGATTGTGATCACATAAGATAAGAAGTTCTATTCTGATGGCAAGGGTAGAACAGCCCTACCCAGTAGGGGGAAGACATGGGACTCCATGGTTGGTCACATGGTGTATGTCGGTTAGAAGAACCTCCTAATAAATGTCCCCTACTCTTAAACAGTCTATTGGCTTAAAGCCTTAAGATAAAAGCATATGTTTTGGAGACTATGGTTTTAAGATTCTTAAAGTCTTGAGATGAATTATTTCCCTTATAGTTGACAAGATAATGTAGTAGTTTTCAGAAAAGAACAAATTTTACAACTGAATGTAATGGCTCACAAGATCTATACTATATGCGTTATTGTTCATGAATTATGATCTTTAGTTTTCAGATTTCTCAAGCCTCTGTGAGTCATTTACATTTAGCATGCATGATTTTATAAATTGTGATGACATTGTTTACTTATTTCATTCACCCCCATATACTCAGTACATCATCAAAGTACTGATCCACATATATACATCTATGTGATACATTGTCTCATAATGTAGGCTCAGGTGCTCAGTCTTAGTAGCGTGAGTGATTTTTGAGCATCTCATCTACATCCCTTCATTTGGTAAGTCTTTATAGTTCAGGGACTTAGTTAGTCATAATTTCAATTACTAGTAGATGCTTTATAATTCATTTCAAACAGTTTGAGTCAGCTAGGGCATGTCCCAGTGACTCTCAAGATTCAATTAGTAGAGGCTTGTCGGACTACTAGATTCAATTTTAGACTTTTGATTTAGCATTTAGATTTTTCAGTTTTGTTCTACCGAGACTTGTGCGATTAGTATGTTTCAAATAAAATTTCCGTATTTATTATGTTTTCATATTCATATTTCCCCTATGTTGAGATTCATATGTAGTAGAAAAGAAGTCAGGGTTAGCTCAGGACTACTTGTAGTTTGGAGCATCGGGTGGCGCCCTAAGAATCAGATTTTGGGGCGTTACAATAACGGAGTTAACAAAAAATTTAACAAAATATCTTCGTTAAAGAGAATCCAAAACAATTTTCATGTACGTTATTATGAAACCTAATAAACAATTAAATTTAATATGAAAAATAAGATACACAAGCATGCCCTTTTTTCCACTAATCACTAACCTCTACAACAGTTTAGACAAATTGTTGGCCAAATTAATACATTTGACCAGCCACTAAATTGACATAAAAATATGACATTAACCCTTAAATCACCCCCTAACAATAACTTAGCATGCATTACCAATTCTACTTCTTTTTTTAGAATTTTGACATTAATACGTTAAAGGTTCTAAATCTTTAACCTTCAACCATGTATTTTAACATTTAGTATTAAAATTATAACTATGATTATTTGCATGAAATAAAATAGATAATATTCCAACATCAAACAAGAGATCAACTTGAAATATAATGGACAAAGATGTTAAATGACGACCTTTGATAACTAATTATCAATTCCATTTACATAATCTTAGACTACAAGAAATTATTCAAATGTTACCTCCTGTGAAGATTTCACTGTTACAAATGAACAAGAAGTGGAGCCACTACTAATCCTTTGATTTCCACAGTTAACAAATAAACAAACAAAAAAAAGTAACAGCAATCTGAGACCGCAAGCGAAGAGCCCAAATTGGGACTGATATTATATTTTTCTTTTACACTCTTCTTTGGTAATCAGTTTTCTCCCTTGCGTTCTATCTTTTTTAATACTTCTTTTCCCTCTGCTTTCTTTTATTTCTATCTTTTCTATACCATCTACTTCTTTTTCTCTGTCCATATAGTAGATAGAAGTGTCAAATGTTATACCCATTTACTCAAAATTTAATGATATAAAAATTTTGAAAATACACATGTTATAAATATTAGTAATAGGTCAAACATATGCAACTTAAGAAATTTCATAATATTGGAATCAAGTTTTGCATGATCATTACGTTACATTATACAAAGAAAGGATAAATGTTACCTCTTGTGAAAATAATTCCTAACAAAAAGAAGAAGAAGCCATAAACTTGAAATCATGAACCTAACCTCAAACGCCAAATCGTCGTCTACCCGTTTGCTCTCTCTGTCACTGATTTTTCTTTTCCTTGTTTCATTTGTTCCTTACTCTTTTCTCTTTGTATCCTTTTTTTGGTTTTCTCTCAAACTTCCTTCTTGTCTCCCTTTTTATTCCCTTGTGTTTGTGTCGATTGTGTTGTCTCTATGTATGTGTTATATGTATAGTGTGTTGTGTACAGGTTTTATGGATGTGGGGTGGTTGAGGGAAATATGGGAGTGGTTTTAGGTTAGTAGGGGAAGGGTGGTTTTAGGGTATTGGGAATGGGTAGTTTCGGATAAAATTTTATCTTTTTAAAAAATATATATATATAAAATAAATGATGATAATAATACTAATAATAAAAGAATATTCACGAATTAATTTATATTTAAGAAAAATATAAAAAAAAGTTTATAACTAACCTAAAATAAATTATAATTAAGAGAACAATAAAATTACTAGATTATTTATTAAAATCTAACTTAAAAGAAAAATATATATTTAAAAATTTTTCCATAATTTTTCAAAAATAAAATAAAAATTGAAATATCCCAAAAATGTAACTTTATTTTTTATTTTATTTTCAACTAAAAAATATAAAAAATTAAATAAGAGCTAAATTAAATATTGGACAAAAATATAAATATTTAATGCCGAAAAATAGGTTAAGACTTGAGGAGGGTCAAATATCACGTGTCCACGCAAACAATCGACCAACATCGCCCAATATCCATAGTAATCCAAACAAAGCCAATTAAACAAAGAACCAAAACCATCCTTGGTCGAGACATGTGCCCGACTCTGACAGATGACAATGAGAAACAAGATGATAATGTTAATGATAATGAAAATATCCTTCAAACTCAAATCTAAGAATGAAATTTGCTGAAATGCCTAAGCCTTTCGGGGGATGGAAGCTCACCACTTTACCACAATGCAATGAACCAAGCCGACCAACCTAACACTGCAAAGAAAAAGTAGAGGTTGCTCTGGTTCCTGCATCGCGTGGTGATAGAGCATCCGGATATGGTTAGTGGGGTGAACACTAGTATGTAACTCAGGGATAAAGATAACATATGGCATGATAAACAGTTCAAATCATTCAAAATCAATGCACATAATCAAATGAATACACACACACACACACATATATATATCACATGTCGGGAAAGGGAACAAGGCTTAACATGCTCTTTTAAACCTTAGTCTGGATTGTGTAGCTCAACCGTCATAACATACGAAGGAAACCACTGGTTATATGGACCCATCTGGCAGGGCCCCAATGCATATGGCCGCATGAACTAGAGCGTATACATGTGAAATTTAGGGGACTCGAATCTCCCTACATATCAAGGTGACAAAAGCACCAAATCATGTAATAAGATGCGAGGGACTCGAACCTCCAAATCAAATGATAGTAATAAGGGGGACTGGAACCACCCGATCATATAGACCCTTGCATCGGCATCCGTGGTTTATAGTGTTGGTCCCTCAGGACCTCAACTTTCACGACTCATCTACACAACCCTCATTAAAGCCCAATTAAAACAAGAATCACGCATTCTCATTTATTGAACCACATTATGCATTAAGTTATGCATTGTTGGTATCGTAACACCAACTAAACTTACAAGGTAACATCAACATATCATACCAATTATCTTTACTTGGGGGAATTCACAACCCCCTTGGTTCAATTTTATGAATTCTAACATTTCTCATAATTAAAAACTAATTTCACAATATAGGATTAGGGTCATAACCACTTCTGAATTCACAAGTTTGGGAAAAATCACAATTTCCAAGTTCATTCACCATTCCCATGCACCCACAAGTTAAAAACCATGATTTAAGTTGGAATAATTATATGTAAACCATGGGAAAACATTGTTCAACAAAAAGCATTCAAAATCCTCAACCCTTGATTTCAAACCAACATAATATCTTATATGAATAATATATTAAAACATATACTTTTCACAAATTAATTATGAGAGAAGAATAAAATGTCTGAAATACCCCAAGACTATAGAGTGAATTCAACCCTTAAAGCTCTACTTGACCAACTTCTTGGAAACCCTAAGTATGGCTACTTGAGAAAATTTAAGAGAAATTTTAAAAGTATTTTAGTGAGTTAGAAATGCTAATGGGGTCCCTAATTAGGTTTTAGGTCATGGGATACAATTGGGGTAGAGAAAAATGTCCAAAGTGTGTGAATGAAAAGATTGAAAATTTGTTGCAAGTTACTATGGGATACTATATGACACGTATTGACATATTACAACTCATCACAAGGAGTCATAGTTAAGATAGAACAACCAGGGTCCAATATTAGTCTGGCTATGATTCCTACCACCAACTCATAACCACACTTGACGACTCGTACTTGAAACTATAACAAATTTTGAATGACACACTAGACACGCTACGATTGGGACATAACAACTAGTCAAGAGTATTTACAACTTGTGGCCTCAAGTCATAATGAAGACAATGTCTTGGGATAAAATACAATTTGTCCTTACGACTCGTAAGAAGTTCTGACGACTAGTTGAGCACCACTCATACTCAGAGTAAAATACTAAGCCACTTGTTCTAAATAAGTTATGACCAAGACCCTATGACCTTTCATGACTCCCTATGATTCATCAAGGGAGTCGTAGTCAGGATAGTGAGGATAAAATTTTAGAAATTTTCAACGACCAAAAATTCAAGGCATTACAGCTAAGTCAATAACTTTCAAAATCCTTTTGTAAGAAAGGTTGTGACGGGTCCCATAGGTTTCTATCTGAGATAGGTGATCCAAGTTATATACATGGATAATGGATTCCAAAATGGATAGAATATTTCTCCCTTATTCTGGTGTTTTTTTTAAAATAGAGACCTTTTTTACAATTTGTTCGAATGCAGGGCTTTCTCTATCATTAATTTCATATAGAATCATGTCTCAATAATCTCGAAGGTAATATAATTGGGCAAGGGACACTTGAAAGTACAGAAGGAAAGGAGATAATTGAGATCCCTTATCCTCTGTCTATCCTCTTATAATGTATGATAAGGCTCAATAATAAGAGGCATTGTAGGTTCACCAGGGTTGGGAGAGTCCGAGGTCGGTTGGTTGAGATAAGCTTTGGAATTTGTAGGGGGACTGCTTCAAAATAAATCAATTAAACTGAATCCCCTTCTTCCAGCGCCCTCACCTGATCTTGATCTATAGTGCCCCCAAAAGAGCCATCATATTCCCTAATTTGGGATCCAAATGAGAAAAATTGACTGCTAGAAGGATCCCCCCCTATCTAGTAAGCTTATTTAATAGGAAGTAGAGAGATCGGTCTAGTAGAATGGATCTTATCTTAATAATTAATAAATACAAATTGATTCTGATTAGTAATAACTATAAATAATATACTAAGAGGGTAGTAACTAGCAAAAACACATTGTGGATATTCTGACAAAAAATATGGCATTTCATGCATTCAGAGAGTGCTTTATCGTGCTAGGTCACTGGTATATCCTTTTTTTTGTTATTATACCCTAAGAATGGATTATATTGAAATGAATTTTCTATTGAATCCTTTTGTGTCTGTATTAATTTCTAACCATACTATATAACCATAGCCAACTTTCTATTTCTTATAAAAGGTGCTATCTTTGGTACTACTATTATTTTACATGATCTAGGAACTTCTATAATGTTGGCATGATTCGGTTTAAGATACGGATACTAACACAATACATCCTTGTAATTAAAACAGAGTGGAAACATGAGTTTATCCATAAAAAAAAAAATTATGTTCTCTTAATGAAGACCGACAACTCTTATCCTAAATATACAAAGCACCTGATCCTCTACGCTTGTATCAAAGTGTATTGTAGTGTGTTGAGGTTTCGCCTCACAGAAAGAGTGGGAAATTATGATAAAAAAGGCAAAAATTATGCAATTTCTATTCTATGAAAGAGATCATAGTCCTTTATAGCGCTTTCAACCCGCTTGAATGGAAGGCTTTGCACTTGTGTAATGTAAATTCAAAGGATACTCATCGAGTGAACCCAACTAGAAAGCTCCTTCTTTACTTTTCTTCTCTAAAGTCAATTAGGTGAACAAAATATGAGTTATCCTTAATAGTGACTAGCATCGAAGTAGTACCAACTATTGTGTTCTCTAAAGCTAACCAGGAGCTATTACTCTTGATACGAATCGAGTCATCTCAACTTTTGAGTTCCCATAACAAGCCAAAAAGGGTACTATTACATACATCATTTCTGGTGGGAAGAAATAAATGAAAGGGAAGGCATCTGTAGAGGTTTTTATTCTTATCTTAAGTCGGGTGGACCAATTCTCTCACAAGTTATCTATTTGATTTAATTGGCATGCCTTTCCTTTTTTAATCTCTTCGTTACTTACTTTCTGGTGCCTTATCTATCAACTAACTAGAGTGTTGCATACATTATTCTATCTCTTTCTGTTTGATTCCTCTATCATAAGGGGTGTAATAACCCAGGAGTACCCCTGGACGTCACACGGTACCTAGGACTACGAATAGACCTAAGATAATCCTTGACATATGTATAATTTGAAACTAGCATGGAAAATAAACTAACACCTACAAATGAATATGGAAGGAAGCAACTTAAAATCTTATTCTCAACTTGAAGTATTAAAGTCACAAACAAACTCTTAAATGAAAAGGTAAGTAGTCTGACAAGCCTCT
Organism: Capsicum baccatum var. pendulum; assembly: GCA_030864225.1. Taxonomy (NCBI): domain Eukaryota; kingdom Viridiplantae; phylum Streptophyta; class Magnoliopsida; order Solanales; family Solanaceae; genus Capsicum; species Capsicum baccatum. Next base: position 223,006,815 of record CM061552.1, on the reverse strand, counting down.
ACTACTAACTAGAGAGATACTGGGAGAGACCCTAGGTGATCCATATGAAATTCAAAATCAAGTAACTAAAGTGACTTTCATCAATGATTATGAATCGATGAGATGGATCCTTGGAATATGGGGGTTCACAAAATATCGGGATACAGTAAGTGATACCCATGGTCAATCGTGCTACTGAAAGCAAGAACCATATCCTACAATAAAAGACAATGTAGCACATAGACATATATTTGTGGGTCAGTACTTTGGAATATACTAAGAATATAGAGGTGAATACATAAGTAAAAATAGAAGCTGATTTTATACATATATATATACTTTCAAACCATGCATGCTAAGTATAGAGGACTCTCTTTAGGATTGAGTAAATCTGAAAACTATATGATCATAAAACACGAGTAATAAGGCATACTGAATAAACTTAGCGAGTCATTATAGTTAGTTTTAAAATATTTGCTTTTAGTTTTTCCTTGTGGGAGACTATTCTAACGGACATAAACAATGTGAGCTATTATGGAGTCCAACGTCTTACCCATATTGGGGAGAGTTGTCCTACCCTTTCCATTGGAATATAACCTTAACTTATAGAACTTAACCCATACCGGGACTTAAACCTATAGTGAATTATAGTTTCTATGAATTTAGTATATGCTCATCCACATTCCCTTCTTGGTGCTAAATACTACTCCCAAATATATATATATATATATATATATATATATATATATATATATATATACCCATACTTAAGAAATCCAACTTAAAAAAATAGCATAAGGGTTTATTAACTGAAAACCAATTACCTTTAATTGAATCATAATCAGAAAGAACACGTGTGGATATGATGTCTTATCTTGTATTAATTGATCAAGATAAACTTTAAGCATGTTGTAGTATATGTAACTGAATCTTAAAAACTTAGGTTTTCTTGTAAACTCATTGATTATGTTTAAGCCTTAAAATTTGTACTTTCTTTTGTAGAACTTATAGCAAAATATCATGCTCAATACTTACATAGAAATCTTTCATCACAATTCAAGTCACACTAATGAAATTTCGACCATAATAGAAATCTTGCAATTCAAAACACAAATATTTGAAATCGCTCATGCACTTAAATCCTTCAATCACATGATAATGTTATACTTCAAAAGATGAGAACTTGGGTATGAACTCTAAATTAAACATATAAATTCACTTTAAATATCTAGTTTTTTTGGGCACAAGGATGGAAGAGTACCCTTGTACAAAAAAGACCCCACATACCTAATTTACTTGTTTTAAAGAGAATCTGAACTTAGAGACTTGAGAGATGTCCTTATGGAAGAAACCCTAGCCTTTTTTTTCTTGAGAATAAGAGAAGAAGAACTATTGCTAATCGATTAAAAGTAGCGGAAAATAATGCCTCTTCTTAAGTTATAAGTCGTAGGTTGTATGTTTTTAAAAGGAGAAAAGACCAAAATGCCTCTCAACTAAACTTATAGAAGGCTAGGGTTTCTTCCACAATGACATCTCTCAAGTCTCTAAGTTCAGATTCTCTTTAAAACAAGTAAATTAGGTATGTAGGGTCTTTTTTGTACAAGGGTACTCTTCCATCCTTGTTCCCAAAAAACTTGATCTTTAAAGTGAATTTATATGTTCAACCAAACTTATATAAACTTGATCTCCAGTCATCATGAGTCATCCCTATGACTTATAACATCTGATTACGAGTTGGCTTGCTGACTCATAGCCATGATAGTAATAATAAGGGTACACATTGTTGGTGATACAAGTCATATACTATAACTCATAACATTCACTGCAACTAATAGCCATCACTCGTACTCTAAACAAAATCTTAGGGATTCTACACTACTGATCTTATGATCCCCTACTTATATGACTCATAACATCAAGTCACGACTCCTATGGTTGAGTTGTCATATCACAAGAAACTTCAGGCCTCCCCAATTGAGCTGGTCACAACTGGGCTATACGAATCATAGAGTCTCATCACGCCACTTAGGGTTGAGTCATACCCACAATGAAACTTTAATCATTCCACAGTGTCTTGGGTATAACTACATCATACGACTCATTAGGAGTCTTAACAACCTGAGGGATAAGTCGTAAGTTCTATAGTGACTTTGAGAGCATGGGGTATAACAATATATCCCTCTTAGAAATATTCATCCTCGAATGATACTCATTTCGAATAAGGATCTTGGAATAAAATCGACTCCCCCACACTGATCTTAAAATCAACCTTATAACTTATCACTAGGATTTAAAGACCCACAAACATATGATATGATATAGGAATACTTAAACGAACTTAAAGAGAAAGAATTTGTTGGAAATAATGATTTACCTCGGTAGGAAATAAATCGAGAGAAAACAGGTGAAGGTACTTGGTCATCATGTGTACTTAAACTTTCCAAGTTTCCCCTTCGAGAAATTGGTTCCTTAAAAAACCATTACTGACTAGACATCCTTATTTCTGAGTCTTCGGACTTCTCTATAAAGTATCTCGACAGGAATGTCTTCATATGACACTATATCTTTGATCCTAATGCTCTCTAGGGAAACTACTAAGGATGGATTTCCAATGCACTTCTTAAGCATCGAAACATGGAAAACTGGGAGAATCACAACTAACTCTGGCAGAAGGTCCATTTCATAGGTGACCTCTCCTATATATTTTACTGTCTCATATGAACCAACAAATCAGAGAATCAACTTTCCTTTCTTTCCAAATCTCATTATTCCTTTCAAAGGAAACACTTTCAAAAATACACAATAACCCACTAAAAACTTGAGCTCTCTCTTTCTTACATCTATATATGATTTCTGATAGCTTTGAGATATCTTTAGTGTTTCACGAATCAATTGAACTTTTTCCATAGCTTCAAGAATAGATTCTGGCCCAACTAATGCCGCTTCACTAACCAGAAAAAAATACTATAGGTGATCGACACCTACGCCGGTACAATGCTTCAAATGGAGCCATCTGAATACTGGCATGGTAACTATTATTATAAGCAAACTTGATCAAAGGTAGATGATCATCCCATCTCTCTTTAAAGTCTAAGACACATTCACTTAGCATGTATTCCAATGTATGAATTGTGCGCTCGTTTTGACATTCGGTCTACAAATGAAAAGTTGTACTAAGCTTAACCTTTATGCCAAGACCTTTTTGAAATTATTGACAAAATTGGAAGTGAATTATGTACTTTTGTCTGAAATGGTGGAAAAGGGTATCCCATAAAGCCTTACTAACTTGCAAATATAATCTTTGCATAATATTCCATTGTATTTGAAGTATTAACAGGTGGGAAATGAGATGATTTGTTCATTTAGTCAACTATGGCCTAAATTAAATCGTGCTGACATCTTGTACGAGAAAACCCAGTGATGAAATCTATATTCACCACCTCCCACTTTTAAGTAGCTAGAAATACTGATCTCTTGTAGTGTACCACCTAGTATCTGCTATTCAACCTTAACTTGCTGGAAATTACGACACTTGGCTACAAACTCGACTATGTCCCTCGTAATACCATTCCACTAATAAATCTCTAAAAAATCATAAAACACCTTGGTAGAACTATTATGAATAGAATAATTCAAACCATGAGACTTGGCTAGTATTTTTCACTTAACCCACCTACATTGGGAACACAAATCCTACCTTGACAGCAAGTACACCATCTCCCTTTTGGGAGAAAACCTCAACCTTCTGTTGTAGGACTGCTTCCAATATTTGGCTAAGTATGGGATCATTATACTGCTTCTACCTCTACGACCAAAGATGATTTCAAAACATTATGAACCACTACTCTGCCATTATCTATGTTAAGCAAACATAATCCTAAACGGGTCAAACTATGCACTTATTTGACCAAATCTCGTTCTTTCTCTTTCACATATGACACACTACCCATAAATAGCATACTCAATGCATCTGCCTCTATGTTAGCCTTAACCGAATGATAAATAACATTCATGCCAGAATCTTTAAATAACTCCAACCATCTTCTTTGAAGAAGATTTAGCTCTTTTTGGGAGAATATATACTGAAAACTTTTATGGTCAGTGAAAACATCAACATGAACACCATAAAGGTAATGACTCAAAATCTTCAAAGCAAACACCACTGCAGATAACTCTCAATCATAATTTAGGTAATTTTTTTCATGATCCTTAAATTGTCTAGAGGCATAAGTTATTACTCTCCCTTTCTGCATCACTACACAACCTTACCCAACTTTGGAAGCATCGCAATACACCACGAATCCATATAACCCCTCTGGCAAGGCTAACACTGGTGCCAAAGTCAATCTATCCTTTAATTCTTGGAAACTCTTCACATATTTACCCTACCATAAGAACTTTACTTTATTTTGTGTCATCTTAGTCAATGGTGTGGCTATGGAGGAAAATGCTTTAACAAATCATCTATAGTACCTAGAAAAACTAAAAATCCCCTGATATTAGATTGAGTGATTAGTCTAGGCCAATGCTTCATGGCATTAGTTTTCTGAGGGTCTACATAGATGACAGACCCTAAAATGATGTTCCCCTGAAAGTTAACATACTCAAACAGAAATTGACACTTACTAAGAGATCGTTAGTTATATGTAAAGTATAGTAAGTGTCAATTTCTGTTCGAGTATGTTAACTTTCAGGGGAACATCATTTTAGGGTCTGTCATCTATGTAGACCCTCAGAAAACTAATGCCATGAAGCATTGGCCTAGACTAATCACTCAATCTAATATCAGGGGATTTTTAGTTTTTCTAGGTACTATAGATGATTTGTTAAAGCATTTTCCTCCATAGCCACACCATTGACTAAGATGACACAAAATAAAGTAAAGTTCTTATGGTAGGGTAAATATGTGAAGAGTTTCCAAGAATTAAAGGATAGATTGACTTTGGCACCAGTGTTAGCCTTGCCAGAGGGGTTATATGGATTCGTGGTGTATTGCGATGCTTCCAAAGTTGGGTAAGGTTGTGTAGTGATGCAGAATGGGAGAGTAATAACTTATGCCTCTAGACAATTTAAGGATCATGAAAAAAATTACCTAAATTATGATTGAGAGTTATCTGCAGTGGTGTTTGCTTTGAAGATTTTGAGTCATTACCTTTATGGTGTTCATGTTGATGTTTTCACTGACCATAAAAGTTTTCAGTATATATTCTCCCAAAAAGAGCTAAATCTTCTTCAAAGAAGATGGTTGGAGTTATTTAAAGATTCTGGCATGAATGTTATTTATAATTCGGTTAAGGCTAACATAGAGGCAGATGCATTGAGTATGCTGTCTATGGGTAGTGTGTCATATGTGAAAGAGAAAGAACGAGAGTATAATGCTTTAACAAATCATCTATAGTACCTAGAAAAACTAAAAATCCCCTGATATTAGATTGAGTGATTAGTCTAGGCCAATGCTTCATGGCATTAGTTTTCTGAGGGTCTACATAGATGACAGACCCTAAAATGATGTTCCCCTGAAAGTTAACATACTCGAACAGAAATTGACACTTACTATACTTTACATATAACTAACGGTCCTTGTTTGCCCACCAAACACCCACCAGGATAGGCCATACCACACTTTACACATGTCAAATAATTGGGCCTCCCAACCATACTATTTCGAGATCTGGAATCCAAAGTCATACCCCACTGCTCTTGCCTAGTCCTGGGTGCAGGGGCACTGGCGAAGGAGGATGTAGTCAATGATGAGTGACCCTATATCTATGAATGACTTCCCCTATGGACTTTTTTTGTTGTACTTAAATTGTCCAGACCTAGCTCTTTTGTTCCTTTTCTCTTTTTTCTTTAACTTCTATACCTCAATCTATTGTGCATGCATCATCAATCGAGCAATATCCATATCTCTGATAAGCATGGTAGTCCAACACTCCTTGACTACCAAATTCGATACCCCAGTAACAAATTTACTCATTTGAGATCTAGAGTTAGATAATAACTCTAGGGCATACTTAGCTAGATGAGTAAACTTAAGGCAGTACTCCTTCACTAACATAGAGCCCTACCTCAAGTTTATGAACTCCTCTACTTTAGCCTTTTTATCTAATGAAGAAAAAACCTATCTAGAAAAGTATTCTGAAACACCTATGAATTTATGGGAATTGTATTCTCAACCCTAACATCATTCCATATAGTGACCCAATCATACAAAACATCCTTCAATCGATAAAATGCTAGTTCCATATTTTTCTCTTCAGTAACATTCATGATTTGAGTAAACTTTCGCATTTTATCAATAAAAAATTAAAGATTCACATCCACCTTTGACCCATGGAACTCAGCTGGATTAATCCTTATCAAATCCTTAATCCTCGATGCAGTTAAGTTACTATTTTGCTAAAGCAGGATACTATATATTGGTTTCTCTGAACATTAGTATTTACAGTTTGGTCCAATGCTTGGAAAGCAGCCTAAAATTCAGCATAGAAAACTTTTTCATTCAAAAGGCCTGTGTGTAGTGGTGGTTGGTCACTGTTTCTACAAGCGTCAGCTAGAGGAATAGGCATATTCTATTGTGCAAAAGCAGGAATTAGAGCAGATACTGACAACTTCAAGAATGATAGATCATGAAAAAAATAATTCTTTTATTCTTTGGTTTAATTTGGGTTTTTAATAATAAATAATCAATTTAAGACAAGTAGACCAAAGAACATTACAAGGCCATATAAAAACTGGCCTAACTCAAATTTGATCCAAATAAAAATAAAGACTCGGCCCAAATTTGATTTGACATACTTAAAAGAGAGTAGTGTTTCCAAATTCATTAGTTGAGCTGAGCTAAGCTTCCATTTCCCATACCTCATTTACTATGTTCTTGTTCACTAATATTTAATTCATTCCTCTACATCGATGGGTGATAAATACCATACTATTGTTGCTTGGAGTTGAAGATTCCAACTTGCATGAGTGAGATATTTTTTTATATTTTGTGTGATGTTCACCAGCTGAGTAAGCTTACTAAGCACCTTTAACTCTATTCCAGATGAAATCTTCAGTATGTTCCCATGGTTTTTTTAGTGCTAACATATTGGGTCTCGTCTTTTGACCCTTGATTTCTTCTTCTTGTAAGTGTTCTGCCTATATACATGATCTTTGCCTTGTATATTATTGTTGACTATCTTTCCTTTCTCTATATAAAACTATAGCTGGGATGGAGATAATGGGATGCTTAAACCCATTCATAGCTGAAGAAGACCAAAGAGCTCAATTGGTTTAATCTTATCTAACTTGGTAACCCCCAACCTACTAAAAATCCCTTTTTATTGGCTGGTGTAAATAGGCTCAAAGACATTATCACTTTTTGTTCACCTTCTCTACTTGTAAATATGGCAAAAAAAACTATTGTAGCCTTTTCAGTCCCCCAGCTTTTTATTAAGCTTAGTCTCAAAAAGGGACCTTGTTGCTTCTCACTATTTAGTATCTTTCTACCTTCACTTGATAGCTAGTTGACTGTTGTAAATATGAATTGTTCATGCTCAAATTCTAAGTTAGCTAAGTAATCTACAAGTTTGTTTCCATCTTTAAATATGTGAACTATCTGTAAATGTGTGTGTTGCAATAACTTCTTATTCCTGTTTGTTGTATCTTGAATTCTCTATGGTATTTCCCATTCCTGATTTAAGAATTTCTTCATTACTAGTGAATCTATTTGAATAATGATCTTTTCTTTCCCTGATTGACTGCAATGACATGTTTCTTGCATTATGGCTTCAGCTTCTGCTACTATGTTATTTGTACCTTCCATTGTTACTCCTTCAGCATAAATCAGATCCTCCTTTATATCTCTTAAGAAAAAGGCCTATGAGATACTTCCTAGATTCCCTCTTGATGCACCATTTGTGTTATATTTAGACCAACCATGCTCTGGTAGTTCCCATAATACCACCTTAGATATTACTCTAGGTTTTAGATGACTTAGCTGATGTAATATAGTAGGCCAATCCATTAGAAATTCCACAGATGGTTTCTGCACCTTTAGTAGCATCCTTAATTGTTTTGTAACATTGAATTTTAATCTATACATGCTAATATCCTTACCCTTATGCTTCTTGGTATTCCTCCTCCTCCATAATTCCCACATAATGATTGCTGGTATTGCTATGAAATAGGCTTTCTCCCTTTGTTTGACATGAGCATTCCACCATGAATAGATTGTCTCCCTTAGGATCCTTTCTTGTATGTTTATTCCTTCAAAATAAGAAAAATAGGACCATGTCCTGTTAGCAGAAATGGACCTTAATAGCACACGTACTATGGTCTCTTGTGCTGGGTTTTGACAACACCAACACCTTGAGGGACCTTGAATTCCCCATCTTCTAACTGTGTCATCTACAGAAATCCTTCTCTTCCACATTCTCCAAATAAAAAATACAATTTTGAAAGGAACCCCTTTTATCTAAAGTTTCTTATAAAAGTCATTAGCTTCCTCTCTCTGCCTCACATAGTGTCATACAGACTTTACTTTAAAGGTGCCTCTTGCCTCCAAGATCCAAATTGCCTGATCTTGTTGATTAATCTCCCTTATCCTAACTTTTTTTAGAACATAAGTCACAATCTCATCTTCAAAAAAACTCTTCAAAATATCCTCACTCTAACTCTTATCAGTCATTAAGTCCTTCACCTTTTGAAACCTTTCATCCCCTTCATAACTTTTATCAATAAAAGAATACAAATCACCCAGTCCACTCTAGTTATCATACCATAAGTGAGCATTCTCCCTCTCTAACTTTCCATAAAATAAGATGATCTATTATGTCTCTTACTTGTAGCATTTTCTTCCAAACTTGAGAACCACCACCTACTTTCCACATAACTTCTTTTGGATGGCACTTCCTACAATATTTGTTGAACACATAGTCACTCCATATGGTCTCCTTAGTTCTTAAATTCTACTACAGCTTACAAAAGATGGTTGTTGAAACATCCTGCAGCCTCCTGAACCCCAATCCACCTACTGCTTTTGGTATACACATAGACTGCCAAGAAATCCAATGTCTTCCCCTTTTTCCTTTAGTACTACTCCAAAAAATTTTTGTAATTATATTTTGAATAGTATTAATCACATTCTTAGGGGGTTTCATCACTAATAAGAAGTGTATTGGTATTCTTTGTAACACATGTTTAATAAGCACTGCTCTACCACCTTAAGACAGTAACTTTTTTTTACAAGTTTATAACTTAGCACAAATTCTATTCATGATCTGCTGATAATAAACCTTCTTTTTTCTCATATAAAATATAGGAAATCCCAAGTAATTGAAAGGGAATTGTTGCCTCAAAATACCTATTACAACTTCTTCCATAATATCTACTCCATTAGACACACTGTGGTGCAAGTAAATAGAAATTTTTTGTCTATTAAATATCTGCCCTGAAACCCTTTCATAATTTTCCAATATGCCTATCACTAGCTGCAATGTACCTCAATATTCCTTACAAAGAATGATAATATCATCTACAAAGGCCAGATGGTTGATTTTAGGACTTTCTCTGGGCATCCCAATAATCTGAACTCCTTTTTAAACATTATTTTCTTCAAACTTCTTGATAAGACCTCTGCAGCAATGATAAAAAGTGTAGGTAACAAAGGATCACATTGTTTAAGACCTCTAGTGGTCTTGAGAAAACCTTTGGGTTGTCCATTTAACAGAATGGAGTACCAGTTGTTTACTAATAATCTAAAAACCATATTAATTAGTTGTTCACAAAACCTATTCTTCTCAACACCTTAGTCATAAACAACTATTTAACCCTATCATATGCCTTCATCATATCCAGTTTTATCACCAAGTTTTGTGGTTTACCCCTCTTCCTAATTTTAGTTATAATTACTTGTATCACCGAGATATTTTCAACTATAATCCTTCCTTGTAAAAAACCAGCTTGTTGTTCAGATAATATTTGAGGAAGAATACCCTTAATCTTTTCATGAATAATTCTTGAAAAGATTTTATTCACAAAATTGCTAAGAGATATCGGTCTGAGGTATGAAAATATATCTATCACTAATATTTTTGGTAATAATACCAAATTGGTATGAGTGAAAAATCTTGGAATATCATATTTATAGAAAAACGTTATAACCATCTGATAGATATCCTCTGAGACCACCTCCCATGCATCTTAAAAAAAGTCTCCTGTCATGCCATCAGGTCCACCTGCACTATTCCTATTTAAGCCCATGACTGTATCATGTACTTCTTCCAATGTTGGTGTTCTCTTCAATTCTTTATTCTGAGAATCTATGACCAACTATGGTAACTCATCTAGCATTAAGAAATCTTGAGTATCTTCCTGCTTCTCAAATTGCTTTTATAAAAAGATTTCTGGTTCTTCAGCTATATCCTCTTGTTTATACAACCAATTCCCATCTTTATTCAGTATCCTTTGTATTTTTATCCTATCCCTTCTCCATTTATCTAAAGTATAAAAGAATTTAGTATTCTTCTCTCCTTCTTTGAACCATTCAAAACTAACCTTCTGTCTCTAATACTTTTTCTCCATTTTCAGCTGAATTGCTAGTTCTACCTGCGCTTGTGATAGCTTAGCTCTGTTATTTCCTGATGGCTCCTTCTCAAACTACTATTCTCTAACCTTAATTACCTCCTCTAAAGAAGCAATCTCTTAGAATATATTTCCAAAAGTTTGTTTACTCGATTTAATAAATGCAGTTTTTGTCTTCCTTAGCTTCTAGTGAAATTTGATAAAGAGGTTTCCTTCACATTCAGCAGTCCAGTTTTGTTTAATAACACCAAGGTATGACTCTTCCTTCATCCAAAATTTAGAAATCTAAAAGGTATGATCAGTTTCTCACTTGATTGACTAAAATGCATCAACATTGGGGCATGGTCAGATCCACTTCTTACTAGATTTTCCAATTCTAAGACTAGAAACAAATCCTGTATTTTATCATTAAACAAGACCTTATCTAGCCTTTTGAAAATACAATCATCATCAATCTTACCATTACACCATGTAAATTTGCTTTTTTTGAAAGCATATTCCTCCAAATTACATATACTGATACAATAGTTAAAATCAACAGTCTCATCCACTATGACTTGATATCCACCAAGATTTTCCTCCTCATCTCTAATCACATTAAAAACACCCCTAACAATCCAAGGGTGTTGCATAGTGTTTGAAATTTCCCCAAGTGACTCCCACAATCTTAGCCTTTCATGTTGACTACACTTTGCATACACTAGAGTAATAAAAACCTCAACACCCATATTTTGGTTCTCCATTTTTAGAGTAATCAACTTCTCTTCATCCCTAATAAGAGAGTATTCAATAAAGTTTTTAATGAAAGCCCATATATTGCCTGTATAATTCACTACTGCATGTTGCATCCCCAATCTTATTTTGTATTTCTCTACACTATGACTTTCCCTAAAAGGCTCCATTAGACTAATGAAACCAAATGAAACCATCTATGCATTGTAATAAATCTTTTAAATGATTTTCATTGTGGTTCATCTAATCTTCTTATTCTTCTTTTTTCTTAATCCATTCTTCTTATTCAGAGACTGAGCTTGTTCTGGTGGTAGATCCCCTGCCAATGTAGCATTTTCAGTATTGTTAATCAGGTTCTCGTCATCTAAATATTCATTCATTTTATTTACCACCTTGATCATATTGTCTACTTTAACTACTATTGGTAGCACAACGCTCTCTCTATTATTAGTTCCTGCTTGTCTGCTTTTTTTATATGGTACTATTATCAATTCTGTATTCTTGGTATTTTCTACTTCCGCCTGATATTGTACTTCCTCTTTTTTATGGATATGAATCTGACTCTGTTGTGCATCTTCTGTATTGCTTTGTGGCACTAGTGTTACTTTTCCTTACCCATCAGTTGCCTTAGAATTACTCTCTTCTTTTCCTAATTACTTTCAATAGTTATCTGCTCCTCTGACCCTCAGTAGTTATATGCTCCTCTGACCCTATTGTTTCTTTTTTGCTAAAACTCCTATTAACCCAATCTTTAGTACTCTCATTATGCTACACATTGGAAACCTCCTCTTTATTCTCCTGTTGCTCATGATTTAAAGACTCAAATGGATTTAATGTTAGCATATCCACTGCCTTATCAAATATTTCTCCTACTATATGTCTAAACCTATCCTTTTTGTATTTGTTTCTTCTCAATTTCCATTGATTGTTATTGTTCTCCTGAGCTATTGTCATGTTACCTTTCTCCTTCTGTTTTTCCTGACCCTCATCATCTTTTTTTTTCTTTTGCTCTTATATCTTATCATACATCTCTGGGTGAATATTCCATCATGTGGCTCCATCATGACCTTATAAGTAACACTCCTGATAGTATTTTGGCTTGTAGTCATACTTAATGTTGATCCATTTTGACTTGATCTTACCACTTGTATCATCTTCTTCAATAATTTTCACCCTGTAAGGTAATTTAGCCACAAGGTCTACTTCAATCTTCACTCTAGCACAACTAGGCCTTGTGTGATTTTTTGTAGACATGTCTACCATTAAAGGCTTTCTAATTGCAGATACGATTGAAAAAATTGCTTCTTTGGCAAAAAACTTTGGTGGGAGATCTGGCATGGAGATCCATGCAATGCCTATAGTTTTTTCAATGTTTGGTTTAAACCAAGGATCCCATTTGAGGGTTCGTATTTACCAATACACATCATTAGCCTTAATGTGATTAGCTACTGCTAATAACAGCTGCATATAATCTTCTAATTGATTTAACCTTATTAAAATATGTCATGAATCCATTACCCCAATTATAAATTTTCCTTTTATGCCACACTGTGTAGGGATAATTTTCCATAAAGTGCTAATTTTTGGTATACCATAAGAGAACTTACCAATGAATGCATACTGTAAATTCTCTTGTATTATCAATGCTTTTACTTTCAATGATTTGCATATTATTGTTGGCTCCCCATGCACCATTATGACTAGTTTAGGGGGGATTTTTAAGTTTTCATGCATGTAGGGCTTATTTTTCAGTAGATCTGCATATGTTGTTACCAAACCTTGTTGTTTCTCTCCTTTTACTTGCTTTTGTTTCAATGATTCATCTGGTGGATCCTTTCCACCAGAATTAATAGCCATTGTCACTAATAATTAGAGTACGTAGTAACTCATTCTATAGCCTTTTGCTCATAAATGTGACATGTTTCACACTCATGATCAAGACTCTACGTAACATAGTATGTCTGAGTCCATAGGACTCTATCACACCTTTGACTCTGATACCACTTTTGTAATGACCCAGGAGTACCTCTTGGACGTCATATGGTGCCTAGAACTATGAATAGCCCCAAGCTAATGCTTGACATCTGTAAACATTGATACTCACATGGAAAATGACCTAACACATACATATGAATACGGAAGAAAGTAACTTAAAATTGTATTCTTAACTTGAAGTCTTGAATTCACAAACAAGCTCTTAAACTGAAAGGAAAATAGTCTGACAATCCTCTACTACTAACTAGAGAGCAACTGGGATAAACCCCAGTTGACCCCGATGGAATATGAAATCAAGTATCTAAATTAACTTTTATCAATGACTAAGAATCTAATGAGTTGTATCCTAAGACTATGAGGACTCACCAAATGTCGAGATGCAGGAAGTGATGCCCACTATCAATCATGCTACAAAAAGTAGGCACCAAAAACTATAGTTTAAGACAATATAGTACATACACATATATGTGGGGGTTAGTACTTTAGAATATACATTGTATATGGGGGTGAATGGATAAGTAAAAATAGAAGATGGCTTTATACATATATATACTTTTAAACCATGCATGATAAGTGTAGAGGACTTATCTTGGGCTTGAGTAATTCTAAAACTTGTATGATCATACAACATAAGTAATAAGGCATATTGAATAAATGTAGTGAATCATTATACTTAGTATCTAAATTTTTCATTTTTAGCCTTTCTTTGTGGTAGATTCTTCTAACTGACATAAACCATGTGAGCTACATAGAGTCTAATGGCTTACCCACATTGGGTAGAGCTATCCTACCCTTTCCATCGAAAAAGAACCTTAACTTAAGTGATCACTGACTTAACCCATATTGGGACTTAAACCTATGGTGGCTCATAGTTTTCAGGAAATACGATCATCCATATTCCCTTCTCGGTACTAAATAATACTCGCAAATATATATATATATATGCTCATACTTAAGAAATACACCTTTAAGAAATACTATAAGGGTTTATAGACTGAAAACCAATTATGCTTCTTCTTAATTAAATCATAATCGGAATGAATACTTATGGATTTCAAGTCTAATCTTGTATGAATTGATGAAGCTGAAGTTTAATCATGTTGTAGTACATGTAACTGAATCTTAAAAACTATGATTTTCTTGTAAACTCCGTTCCTATGTTTATGCCTTGAAATTTAACTTTCTTTCATAGAACTTATAACAAAATATCATGCTCAATATTTTCATAGAAATCTTTCATCATAATTCAAGTCAAACTAATGAAATACAGATCATAATAAAATCTTGCAATTCAAAACATGAATATATAAAATATCTCATACACTTAAATCCTTCAATCACATGATAATGTTATACTTTACAAGATGATAACTTGGGTTTGAACCCTAATTAAAACATATAAATTCACTTTAAAGTTCAAGTTTTTTTGGAACAAGGATGGAAGAGTACCCATGTTTAAAAAAACCTACATACCTGGATTTACTTAACTTGTAAAGACAATCTAAACTTAGAGACTCTATAGATGTCCTTTTAGAAGAAACCCTTGACTTGTTTTTCTTGAGAATAGAAGGGGGAGAAGTGTTGTTAATTGATTAAAAGTAGAGAAAAATAATGCCTCTTCTTAAGTTATAAGTCGAATGTTGGAAATTCTTTAGAGGGGAAAAGACAAAAGGCCCCTCATCTGAACTTATAGAAACTTGATTGTCAATCATCCCGAGTCACCCCTCGACTCATAAAATCTGGCTATGAGTTGGACTACTGACTCGTAGCCTTGACCATAACAATAAGAGTACACACTATTATGGATATAAGCTGTATTTTATAACTCATAACATGTCACTACAACTTTTATCCATCACTCATAATCAGAATAGAAACTTAGGAATCCTACACTACTTATCTTACAACCCCCTACTTATACTAATTATATAGTCTCACATGCTCCTTAGGGTTGAATCTTACCCACAACAGAACTTCAATAAATTCACAGTGTCTTGGGTGCGACTATATTATATGATTCGTGAGGAGTCTTGATGACTTAAGGGATAAGCCATAAGTTCTACATTGACTTTGAAAGCACAGGGTATAATAAGGTGTTGTGATGATAATGTCCTGGACATTGTTGGAAAAGATTTTGATCCATTGTTAATAAAAGGTGTGTTAGGGATATAAGGAAAATAAAAAGGGTAGGACCATAAGTTTTGATGTAAAAGGTAGTACTTTTGATCATGGCTTAAAGATAGATTATGCAGAAAGGATGTATAGGATGAGTGAAAGAATGGATAGGTAGTGCCTAAAAAGTACAATTAGATATTTTATAATCCCATGGGTGTGTTCTCGGGAGAACCCAATAGTCGATGAAAGAATTGAAAGTGTGCAATAAGAATTCATTCGCACCTCAGGATGCTACCACAATTCACTTTAAGGTGAAGAAGGGTTGTGAGCGCAATGTATTTTGATGTCTAATTTTTTAAATAGAAAGAGGGGTTAACTGGTATGGCTCTATGTCACATTTTCTCTACAAAAGTATATTAAAATAAAAAATAAATACAATAGAAATACTGAATCAAGAAGTATCCAATGAAGCATCTAATTAACTCATTCTTATCAAAGAAAAATAGGCCTTCCCCATAGGGACTCAGTCATGCTTCCATTGCCTTAGCCTTTTCTATGACTAGTCTTTCCTTATTTGGGCTAGGAACCTAAGAGTAGGCTATAAAGGAAAGAGTGTGGTCTTGGTCTAGTTTAAAAACCATTCACATCGATAGGGGCAGGGAACTAATAAGAAGTGTTTTTGGTCCGATCAAATAAACTATAGGTTCCCCTTTCTATGAGATTCGGGATAAAATATGTTTTCATTGACATCTTTTTTTTATTAAATTGTCTTTTTTTATGTCACTTCTAATGAAGGTCGGGTATATGTCGCTTATACCATCAGTAGATAGATTAATTACCATTAGCTTTATGCCACCCAATATCTTGCACAAGATGTAGATTAGAAAAATATTATTTAATAAGAACTTTATCCACTAGAAGCTCATAGAACATCATCCCTTTGCTCGTTAAATTAGAAAGTAAGCCATCGAAAGAGATGCAGTATTACAAGTAGAAGAAGAAAAAATGTTTTTACATAGGCATTCTCGAATAGTTACTTTATTCTAATTTAAACTTATTTGCAAGGAAGCCCTATAGCCATAATGCTACACAGAAACAATAGAAGAATTTAAAGCACTAAATAGGAAATTGGTAAAGTCAAAGTTACAAACAGTACCCTTTTCAACACTATATAAGAGTAAGAGCTAGGAGTTGATGTCTAGGTTAAGGCTCAGTGTTTGAAGTATGATCGTAGATCTATTATTTCCTAGAAAAGAAAGAAACTAGGTATTTTTGACCCTTAAGAGAAAGGTCAATCCCACTCTCTAATCTACAAAATTTTTTGTTCTCAAAAGCTTTGTTAGAGATTCCAGATTTGATTGCTGACCATGACATCTATCTTTCCTCTATCAGGAGGTCATGAAGGTAAGGTCCTGGGAAAGATAGATTTTTCACACATGGAATCCAATTGAAAGAATTAGATGGGTTGGTAAAAAATTAACCATTCATTACTTTCAAAATAAAAATATTAAGTAATTAATCATTCTTCACTTTATACAGGTGAATTTGGTAATGGGTTCCAAAAATATCCAAAAGTAATAAGTTTGTGTTCTTTCTGGGCACTCTCATAGGTTATTAATGCCTTTATATATAAGTATAAAATATAGAAATAAAGTAGCTTATTTATATGGTTTAGTAAATAGGAATCCATGTAATACAGTAAACACTGGGAGAACATAGGAATATGGGTCTATATAGGAATGAAGAAAGGGCATAATAGGCTAGTTTGATTCCAATCCAAGCAATAGGGAATGAACGGTCTTATTGAGTGGGAAATTGTATTTGATAATATAGCTTTCTATGATCTCACTATAGGAGAGTATAAATGGCAAGTTGAACGGTATTTTCCCACTTAGTAGCCCAAATCCGCGGACCCCCTTTAACATGCAAGTGTGCTTTAGCTACTAAACTTTGAAATAACCCATATGCTTACTTCAATGTAGGAGCTTGGACTAAAGTATTATAATAAATCTTATAATGTTTTCCCTGGGCAAGGTCTCCTCTAACCCCCGTGAGTCGCATCCGTCAATTTCTTGAACTAGAACTCAAAAACCAGGACGCATAACAATAAGAGAGTAACTGCAAAAACAATCTCTCTGAGGTCGTACCTAAGATCCTAAGGAATCTCTTGAGAACTAAATGCATACCTGAAGTTAGCTTGTGTGTGCATAGCCTTATCTTATCTTTGAATACTTACTTTAGGTGTCTAGATAGATTTTATTTGTGTGGTTTGTTCTAATGAAAGTCAACATTTTTATTCAATTGTATTTATGTAGGAGTCGTTGTTTTTTCTTTGTTTGTCGGACTAGTGCATTTTCTTTAAAAATGCCTCTCTCATAGGTCGTTATATTTCTAGCTAATTATGATTGTTTAAAAGGCCTTATATTATAGAGTATAAAGAAAGTCAAGATTGTTCTTGCAGAGAAAAGCCTACTTACTTGCTTTTACTTTTTTTAATTTAAGAGCAAGTGAGTTTAACTTCATACTCTTTCTCCTTTCAAAGAAGTCAAAATAGAAAGAGCTAGGAAAGATCTTGTCTACCTTTTCAAGTTGTGGAACTCCTATATTATCTTTGATTTTATTGTTGTTCTTTTGGTTCTTCTTTAAAAGAGGTAATAAGTGAAAGGCCACAGCCCCCTACATCATTAAACGATGATGACTCAAAGAAAGTAAAACATTCTAAAAAATTAATAGAAAATCATGAGAAAAATTTGATCAAAATTGAATAAAAAAGCATCATCCAAAAGTAATGAAACTATCTTGAATTAGTGCAATTTTATAATTAGGAAAGATTAGACGAAATCCTAACAATCTAAATCAAAGTTCCAACAGTGAAAGGTTTCCCCTATCAGTGGGTTGCTTAGGTCATTGTAGTCCAAATCTCTGCTTAGAAAAAAGTCCAAGTTGACTTTTTGCAAAAGGGAAATCGCTTATTGTTAGAAAGTGTTCGAGGGAAATTTTTAGTTGGGAGCCATTCTTTTGCAGATAAAAGACATTGTTGTTATGTTTTCAGTAATGAGTCACTATTTTATGATCCCTTTCGAGCGGTTTATTATTTTCTTTTTTTGATGATTTAAAGGTGATGGCTCTTTTCAGCAAAGAATTGGGGCTTAGAGCTATTAGCTATAACATATATGCAATAAGGAAGAATTCCTTAATGGATGGGCACTCTAAGGAAGGTGAGTCGCTTGCTTGTTTGACGTGTTTGGAATCGAGTTTCTTAAAGCTACCCTCTCTTAAAGAACGAGAATCAGAGGTGTATTTTTACATAATTCTTGGTATGCTATCTAAACTAGGAATGTAAGTAAGGAAAGGTGGGACAAAGATAGCTCTACTTTGGGTAACTAGGTGTATCAACCAATTTATTTCACATGAGAGGGGACAATATGCTTTAAGGAGCTTGGGCTACTCAACAATCAGGAATTGGGGCTTGTTTGCACAACTAAAAATAAATTTGAAGTAGGATCAAAAATAGAATAAGATTGAGGTAGCACTTGGGCCACTTAATTGGTTGGAGAGAAAAGGTATGGATTAGTTGAAAAAGCTACTTCTTTGAGATCAGTGGAGTTACTTCCCTTACTTCTTCTAATAAGAGAGAGTGAAATGGGCATACTCTTATTTAAACCTTTCCAATAAGTAGTTGGGCTATGGCTTATTCTGATTTATTTACTATGGCATTCATTGCATCAATTCCTTGATCCCTCATATTAATGAAGTAATAAGGCTCTGCCCAATCAGGTTGGATAGACTTTTGAATTTTCAGCGATTTATGCTAAATTTATGAGGGTTGCTTATCGATTATTGTGGAATAAAATAGAATCTATTCAGAGGACTGTCATTGCACGTGTAAGATTAGATTAAGGTTTCACCCTCTTACATTCCTTTACAATTATTCTTTTAATATAAGAAGTATCTAACCTATCTAAACGCAAGCATGCATGAGTCAAAGTAGGATATTCAGAATGAAAGACATGCAAACCAGAAAGGGAGGATCCAACTATAGAATCTACAAAAGATTTTGCTTCTCTGTAAATATGGATCATGGATATATCAAAGTAAACCCCACAAAAAATTTCATCAGGAAAAAGTTGCACGGAAGAGAATACCATATTGTCGCTATAAGTGCTTAAGAATTAGTCACACTGTTCTTGTTATAGTAAGTACTGCACTTGTATTAGAACTTTTGGCAATAGAAGTTCTTGGTGGAATCTCCTTTTCTATTCTTGATAAACTATCTATAGAAGATGTTGATGCAATAACCAGTGCATGTATTCTCAATATCACTACCAGGGGAGAGTGGGTTTTTCTGGACAATAAGTTATTTTATAACTTTTAGTTTGATTTATGCGATCTATGCCACATGTAAGGTGTAAAGATGGCAAGTATTTATTTACTAAATGAGTATTTAATGCTTATCCATCCCTTTGAAGACCCGATTAATAGCACGTTAATCTAATACAGTCAAGGAGGCTTACAACCATGATATTCTACCTTAGCTACTTTATTCTTCTCTCAACCTCCTAGAAATAGTCCATTCATGGTTGTCTTGGTAAACTTAAAATAGAAATGGTTCAAGAACCAACCACAGAAAGTTTTTTCAACCTATTGATATTTCTTGTATTTTAAGAGCTTTACTGAAGCAATTGGAAGTGACTCTACTCCAAAGTTTTCTGGGTTGGATCCCTCAATCCAATAGTTTGTTAGGGTGGTGCTCAAATGAACACAAATAAAAGAATAAAAAACCCATCTACCCATGTTATCATACCTCAATGAATGCAATTCATAAATAAAGGCCCCTATAGATATACACAATGACAAAGATGATGATTAGGGCATGACATGTTGCTAAAAATAGGCTCCTACTTTGATTATAGAATAGATGAGCATGACACATGCCATAATCAGACTAAAAAAAGAATGAATTGAGATGGACAAAAAAATTGTCACTTTATGGAATTGTTTTGATTTTAATGGATTCCTCAAGGAGGGAGAGACCTCAGTCAGTGACACAAAAATGGTTTAATTAGAGTTCTTGAGATTAGATTGGTTCCATCTATGTCTTTCCCATCTGGCTCTCACCGATAGATCACCCTTTTCTATCACATCCTAATGAGAAAGAACCTAACTCGAGGATAATGCTTACCGAAATTCCCCAGTTAATGTAGTTGATCTAACACAGTAATGACCTTCACTAGAATTTCTTCCCTGGTTTGTACAGTAATAATAGAGGGAAAACTAGAAAGGCAAAATAACTTAAAGCAATAAAGCTTAAGGCGGGGTGTAAATGCACATTAGGGGATGGAGCATAAAGGATAAAAGAAAAAGTAATACTACCAGAAATTCGTTATTTTCCGACTGAAAAAAGTAGTCGAAAATTTTCGACTACTTCGCTCGAAAATATTATTTTTTTATTTTTAATTTTTACAAAATATTTTTTCAATACTTTTTGTGACAAAAACAGTCAGAATATTTGGCGGTAAATTTCGGGAAATATAAATTCCAACTACAGTAGTCGAAAAATGTAATAAATAAATAAAATTAATAATTAATTTAATATAGATCTGACTACTGTAGTCAAAAATATTAAATAAATATAATTCTAAATATCTAATCAGACCCTAATATGAAAATTAAATAATTATTTAAATAAATTATGAAATTTATATTTACGACTGCTGTAGTAAAAAATACTAATAACTAAATAAAATTAAAAGTAATTAAGTATATATCCGACCACCGTAGTCGTAAATATAAATAATTAAATAAATATATTACTAAATGTATAAGCAGTTCCTTATGCAAAATTTAAAAAATTAGTCAAACAAATTATTAAATATATATTTCTGAACGTTGTAGTCTAAAATGAAAATAATTAATGAAATATATTAGTAAATATGTAATCGTACCCTTATACCAAAATTAAATAATTATTTAAATAAATAATAAATATGTAGTACCGACAACTGTAGTCGGAAATACAATTAATTAAATAATTAAATAATTTAATATATTTAATTTGTACTGACTGTAGTGGTCGGAACATTATATTAAATTATTAAATAAATAATTATATGTAAAATATAAGTTACATGGTAGTCTTTCACATTGTATTAATTAATTTAAATATTTAATTAAGTTGTATTAATTAATTTAAATATATAATTAAATTGTAAGTATCAAATATCAAATATATAAATCGACCGATGTAGTCAGAAACATTAAATAATTAAATAAACTAAAATCATTTCCGACTACTATAGTCAGAAATCTTATAAATAATTAAGTTCAATACAAAATTTATTATATTAAATACTTAACCGACCGAAGTAGTCGGAAACTTTAAATAATTAAATATGTATTTACGACTATTTTAGTGAGAAATATAATTAATTAAATAATTAAATAATTTAATATATTTAATTTGTACTGACTATAGTGGTCGAAACATTATATTGAATTATTAAATAAATAATTATATGTAAAATATAAGTTACACGGTAGTCTTTCACATTGTATTAATTAATTTAAATATTTAATTATTTTTATTAATTAATGTAAATATATAATTAAATTGTAAGTATCAAATATTAAATATATATAACTGACCGATGTAGTCAGAAATATTAAATAATTAAATAAAATAAAATTATTTTCGACTACTGTAGTCGAAAAACTTATAAATAATTAATTTTAATACATAATTTATTATATTAAATACTTAACCAACCGAAGTAGTCGGAAACTTTAAATAATAAACATATTAAATTTATTTCCAACTGAAGTAGTCGGAAATTTACTTTTAATATACCTTAAGTGTATAACTTTCTCAAGTCTGTCTCTCTCTCTCACGCCGCTTCTCTCTTTTCTCTCTCAGATTTTTGAGCGAATTCTATGTAAAAATTCTAAAGCATCAAAAGAAACTCTCTATTTTCTCCATCAGTCCGGATTTGCCCTAATTTAGTTATCTTCATCGAACTATTGCGCAAGTTCTCTCCGAACGTCTCTTGGTCAAAGTCCATCGTTGTTGGAGTATCCGTCGGTCATCTTTCTCTTTGAGGTAGGATCTTGTTCTTTATTGCAAGTGTTTTTCCTGCATTTATTTCTCTCTAGAGTAGTATTGCTTTATGTGTTTCTTAGATTACTTTTTATCTGTGGTGTTTTTTCTTTGGTTTCGCGGTAATGAATATGCTCTAGTCTTAGGGAATGATTTTCCTTATGTTATTTTAGATTTCTTATTTCATTATGTACTATCATACTTGAAAAATGATGGTGTTTGGAAAGTTGCAATTTCTTATTGTTTTATTGAAATAGTTTCTCTCAATAGGAAAAAACTAGAAAGTTATGAAACCCATGTTTTGAAACAGGGCTAATCGAATATGTAATTTAACTTTTATGTTCAAAGTTATATAAATGTCTACCTCCATTAAGATTTACCAAGAAAAATTATAGTGTTTTGGAGTTTGGACATATAGCTAATCAACGTTGATGTGCTGCATTTGGTTACCTTATTTTCTCTTAATAAATTATTTTTGTTGAAAACAAATATTAGAGATGTGAGTAGAGCTCTTTTATAAATTTGTTCTGTGTACATTTGCTTAAATTTATTTTCATATTACTTTATATTGTAATTAAGTAATGAATTTGTTTTTATAAGAAGGCCTCTTATTGTAGAGGAAGAGAATTGGAACTATAGTAATGAATTTAATTATAATACTTGGTTGGAGCATTTCAATAGACAAATCTAATTTTGACCAATGAACTCATATAATTGTCATTACAACAGTTCATCGAAATATAAACTTTTAAGTTTGAAATACAAATACAACAACAACAACAACAACAAACCCAGTGTATTCCTACCTAGTGGGGTCTGGGGGGGTAAGATGTACGCAGTCCATACCTCTACCTCTAAAGAGGTAGAAAGGCTGTTTCCGATAGACCCCCGGCTCAAGACACGAGATACCACACAAATACATAGTAAAGCACAGAACAACATTTCATAACATAAATACGGCACCCATAAGTAATAAAAACAGAGAAAAGCACACAGATTCGTAATAAAACATGAAACAAGGTACCATAACAAGTTTGAAATACAAATATTAAAATAATTTTTTCACCTACAAAACTTAAATTTTTCTTTCATGTCCATCTTAGGAAAAAATCTTTTTAAAAGACAATATCAACTTCAACTTCCTGCTAGTCCTTTCCAACTTCAATTTTAAATAATTTTTTTTAAAATCTAAATCAAATCATGTCCTAACTCCTACAAAAGGAGATTAGAAGGTTAAAATTGTAACCTTTTTCAATTATTAAATACTCATTGTTTAACAAGTTCAATCCTGAACTGCACTCTCTAATTATTGCTAATATGCCTAAAAATGGGGACATAGCACCTCAAGTAGGGGGAGGTAGTAACTCAGAGATTGTAAAGAATATTGACGTTGTTATATCACATTAATTATTTTAGGGAAGCTAATGAGGTAGCTGATTTCTTAGCTAAACTAGTGTCCTCAACTATTTTTTCCAGCATTGATAGAAAATGTGAAAGGATCATGTCAACTAAATGAGAAGATATAGGAATATAGCAAAATCAACCTTTTCTTGGTTGTAAGTTAATTATATAATTGGTAGATATGGAAATGATCATGTATAGAATTAAATTGTCCATTTTGGATGTTGTTTATGTTTTGGAGATAAGGTCCATGTCCCATTCTGTTTTTTTCTTACTTTTTTAGTGAAGATGAATAGAGATGGTAGATGTCATGGGATAACTGGAATTGCTTATCTCACAATAATTAATTTTTGTATAACTTGTTCCCAACTAAACGACCTCTTTAGAAGAAATACTGATATCAACTTATTCGTTAATTCATCTTTAATATTGAATAAAAATAGCACTACAATCTGGATATAAGTTATTCCATGATTTTATTCCAACCAAACATGATATAAAAACATCATAGAATTACTCATGAAATTAGTTATCCATTGCTAAGTTGCACGGACTATTCAGTTTTAATGTCGCTCCTTTATTGGATTCTCTAAAAATTTACTACTTTTAAAACAAGTAAATAGCTATTGTTGCTGATAAAAAAATTCCAAGATATTAAACAAGTAAATAGCTATCACATGGATTGGATACCTTTCACTGATAAAAAAAATCTTCTTTTAATTAAAATATTATATAGTTGTTGGCTTCTTTATTATGTTGTATTGAATCTCTTAGTTTTTTGCTTGTGTCCACTGCGTAGTAGCATCTCTAAACAACCCTGTTATTGTTTTGTTTCTCTTGTTTTTATTTATCTTTTCTATTATTATTATTATTGTCATTCTTATGTAATGAAAAATGAAAATCGTACATAGATGCATAATAAACTTTATCCTAACCATGCGGGGTTGAGAGAGGAATATAAAGCTGGGGTAGCTGGATTTATTGCTAAAGCAATGATACTTAATGATTTTCTTATTAAAGGGACAATTAGGTGTCCTTGTTGGAAGTGCAAGTGTTGCAAGTTATTGAGTCCAGATGTTATTACATTACATCTTTATAGGAAGGGTTTTATGTTGAATTATACTGTGTGGATAGCTTATGGAGAGAGTAGTGTTGCTAATAATTTTGCTTTTCAGAATTATGTTGAAAGCCCGATAAGAGAGAATAATTTTGAAAGTTCACAATACAGTGAGATGGTCAGGGATGCTTTTGGGACACACTCAGATCTCAAAATGAACCAAATAATGAGGATAAGAACTTTTATGAACAATTAAAGAAAGCTAGTCACCCATTGTATGAAATATCAGTGCATTCTAAGTTATCTGTTGTCGTTTGGTTACTGAGTATTAAGTCAGATTATTCTATTTCTCAAGAGGGCACGAACTCTATCATTGGACTTATGAACGAACTTAACTCAAATAAACTTGACTTACCAAAAGATTTTTACACAACAAAGAAGTTGGTTTCTAAGTTAGGACTTTTATCAGAGAGGATTCACTGTTGCGAGAAAGGTTACATGTTGTTCTATAAGGAAGATGCAAATTTAGACCATTGCAAATTTTGTAATCAGCCTCGTTATAAAGAAGTCAGGCATGAAAAAGAGAAGAAGGTTCCTGTGAAGTTGATGCATTACTTACCCCTTATACCACGGTTAAAGAGGTTGTATGCATCAATGAGCTCTGCCCTTCATATGATATGGCACTATGAAAATAAAAGACCACCTGGTGTTTTATGTCATCTGTCAGATAGAGAAACATGGAAGCATTTTGATAGTGTGTATTCGGATTTTTCTAGTGAACCAAGAAACATTATGTTGGGATTATCTACTGATGGATTCACTCCATTTTCTATCTCAGTTACACCATATTCATGTTGGCCGGTGTTTGTGACTCCTTATAATTTCACTTCTGAATTGTTTATGACGAGTCAGTATATATTTCTAACTTGCATAATTTTAGGTCCTCACAATTCAAAAGTTTTTATTGACGTGTATCTGCAGCCACTGATTGATGAGTTGAACTTATTATGGTATGAAGGTGTGGAAGCATATGATGTATCAATGAAACAAAACTTTAGATTGTGTGCTACTTTGATGTGGACTATAAATGACTTTCCTACTTATGGAATGATGTCTGGGTGGTCTACTGCGGGCAAGTTAGCTTTCCCTTGTTGTATGGAAGACACAAAAGCATTCACTTTGAAACATGGGGGTAAAAACTCATGGTTTGACTATCACCATTGATTCTTGCCAATGTAACATGAGTTTAGGAGAAATACTAGTGATTTTATGAAGACAAGACTGATTTTGAGGAGCCACCAACAATTTTTTCGCGAGAAGAAATTTGGGATAAAGTGAGAAATCTGCCTAAGGTAACAGAGTCTCTGCCATCCAGGATACCTAGTTATGGTGTAACATATAACTGGAATAAACAAAGAATATTTTGGGAGTTAGATTACTGGAAGGATAGTCTTCTACCTCATAATCTGGATCCCATGCATATTGAGAAAAATTTCTTTGATAACTTGCTTAATACTGTGATGGATGTAAGTAACAAAACAAAAGATAACTTGAAGGCCAGGATGGAATTAAAGGAGTATTATCGGTGTAGTGAGTTGTACTTGACATACTGAAATAATAAGATTCAGAAGCCAAAGGCTAGTTACACATTTACTTTGGATGATAAAAGAGTGATTTGTGATTGGGTTAATAATTTGAGAATGCCAGATGGATATGCGTCATATTTATCTAGGTGTGTTGACATGAAGGAAGGAAAGTTGACCTCTATGAAGAGCCATGACTATCACATTTTTATGGAGTCATTGATGCATATTGGATTCTGTGCATTGTCTGATAGAATTTGGAAGCCCATAATAGAGATAAGCTTATTTTTCAAAGATTTATGTTCTAACACATTAAGGGAGGATAACCTATCTTTGATGGATATCAAAATTTGCTTAACCTTAATTAAGTTGGCCAAAATTTTTCCTCCCAATTTTTTTGATATTATGGAGCATCTTTCAATTCACCTTGTGTGAGAGGCACGACTTATAGGTCCTGTTCAGTGTCGATGGATGTATCCCTTTGAGAGGTATTGACTTTTAACATTTACCTTCATGTGTTTTAATTGAGCATTATTTCATCTAAAAGATCATACTATGCAGGACTATTGGCAAATGTAAATGGACCATAAAAAACAGATCCCAAATTGAGGGATCAATATATGAGGCATATTTGGATAAAGAGACCTCTTATTTTTGTTCATTTTATTTTGAACATGATGTACCATGTCTGAGAAACCGACCTAATAGGCATGATGATGGAGATAATACAGATCCTTCGAAACCACCATTTTTAGTATTCAATCAATTAGGTAAAGGAAGTCCGAAAGGTGGTCCAGTTTGATATTTGAAAGAGATGGAGCTTAAGTTAGCTACAACACAATATTATTAAATTTTCTCGAGGTCCTTCCTTTTTATAAGTGAGTATATTTATATTAAGGACAATCATTCAAGGTCTATCTAAGCTTTAACTAATGAAAGTCGTAACTTTGTTGGGCAGCTACTTTGTGGCTTTACATGGGGATGCTGTTGTTTATCCTATGTTTTCAGTGTGGTTTAGAGAATATGTAAGTGTAACTTAAATAGTTAACACAATTTACACTTTTGTTTAATGTCATGTGTATTTAAATTCTAACTTTTTAAAAACTTTTTATAGGTTCATAATCCACTTAATTATGACCCAAATGGCCAATTTTTATGTGATATAACTTGGGGACCTGATGCTAAAGTCATAAAGTTTTCTAAGTACTCTGTCAATGGGTACAAATTTCATACAGAAGAGTTCTTTAAGGGAAAGAAAACCAACAATACTAGGGTTTGGGTGAAAGGTGATGGCGGTGTTGATTATTATGGTGTGCTTCACGAGATTTTAGAACTCGATTATCATATTGTTTGGACAAAGAAAAAATTGGTTCTCTTTCTATGTAAGTGATATGATCCTACTCCTAAGTTAGGTACAAAGCTGCACCCTCAGTACAAAATAGTTGAAATTAAGCGTACAAGGGAGTATGGACTCTATGATCCATTTGTCATTGCACAAAATGTCAAACAAGTGTATTATGCTCCTTATCCTTTGTGTAAGAATAAATATACATGGTGGGTAGTTATAAAAACAAAGACCATAGTTAGAGTTGTAGTAGATGATGCATTAGATGCAGTGTATCAGAATGGCATTTCAAGTGTTGAACAAAGGGTGGATGATAAATTAGCAGGTGAGTTGTGGCATAACGAATGCTTATATGAAGAATTTGATCCTTCTGAACTTAGATTGAATGTTCATGATTATGGAGAAGGAACATCCGGGCAAATGATGAGGAAGATCCAATTGATAAAAATGAAATAAGCAAGGAAGAGTTACTTGATGAAAATGAAACAAGTGATGAGGAAGAATCGATGAATGAATATGAAACAAGTGACGAGGAAGAATTGATGAATGACTATGAAACAAACAACGAGGATTGAGTTGTTATTATTATTAGTAATGTGTTGTAACAAGGTCTTAAATTGTAATTTAACTATTGCTTTTTATTATTAGCTGTTGT
The DNA here is from genome assembly GCA_030864225.1 of Capsicum baccatum var. pendulum. Classification (NCBI taxonomy): domain Eukaryota; kingdom Viridiplantae; phylum Streptophyta; class Magnoliopsida; order Solanales; family Solanaceae; genus Capsicum; species Capsicum baccatum. The sequence goes on along the minus strand of CM061552.1, from coordinate 222,978,294 downwards.
AACAAGGTTTAATATTAGTAGTATTGTGGTTTGTTTTCAATAGTGTTCAACATCCCATGCTTGATCTAAGCAGTTAGTTTTATGATTGTTGATTTGTCATTCAGATTATACATTCACTTCTCTTGTGAGGTCTTGGTTTGAAAACAATTTTTACATTGAACAAAATAATTTCACTCCATTATTACTTGTTTGTATATATTGGAGCCACATGTAGACCTCTTGGAAGTTTTTCTGTCTAGTATAATAATACTGTGGATTTGTAGTTTTCTAAACTTCTTTTAGACATTTTTTCCCTTAGTAATAATGGTGAATTAGGTGTAATTATTTATTTATTTATTTTGTGTTATTTTTTTAGGTGGTTAATAAAGAAAATCAATGGCATCAAAAGGGCATGGTAATGGATGGCATAAGAAAGTTAAGAAAGGACTTGATAATCTTTCCGAAGGTCAATATACAACACCACCACCACCATATGTAACCACAACTCTTCAACCAACTACTACAAATATTATTCCTCCTCCACGGGCAACTATTTCACTACCAAATGTATTTTTCATGCCCCTACCGCCCCACCAGTTCCAGCCTTCTTCTCCTCATAATAGTCTACATAGTAGCTCTTCATATGTACCTTCAACATCATCCACACCTAGCCTTTCTGAATTGAGAATTGGAGGTCCCAGCACATCAACATCGCCCTCCATTGATAGTGCTACAGTGTCTAATGCTACAGTAGTTGCTTCTGAGATTTCTAAATTTAAAGAGGTAGTAGAATATGACACCAATGGGAGGCTAATTATCTCCCTTAATGATAATGGGTAAGTAAATCTTATGTTTTTTCATAATTTTTAAAATTTTTGAAAACTAACATAATTTAATGTAATTTTATTGCAGGTTCATTCCCATTTATGCCGGCGGACATATGGTTATAGAAGCAATTAAACCATTTTACATGGAGCCGTGGGGTATTTGGAATGAGATTCGACTCGACATCAGAGTGCTTATGTGAAATCAGTTTGTGGTATAATCAAAATCAAAGAATTTACCAATTCAGTATGCTATCAATGATGAATTTACCTTTATATCCATCAACTTATTTCATCGCTGTGTATTAAACTATTTTACAGACAAAGTGTGTATGGAATTCTTGTCATGATAATGAAATACAAAGCATTTTCAAGTTGAAAGCAGCTCAACGTATCAAAGAACACTTGTATGAGGCCCAGAGGCACTTGGAAAAACTTGGATGGCTGACTGCTAATATGTGGGATCAGTTCTTGCAAAAATGGGATACTCCTGAATATAGGGCAAGGAGGGAACATGCAAAGGCAAATAGAGCATCTCAAATGGGTGGCTCATTATACATTGGAGGTTCGATGAGTTTTGCTACACACCGACGGAAACTGGTAATAATTGCTTAAATTTCTGATTTGTTCGGTTTAGTTCACTGTTCTATACCATGACATACTGAAGCCGTGTGGGGATCTTTTGATTCACTATTTTTGTTATCTCTTTGTTTTTGTTCATCTTGAAGTCTAGTGAAGCTGTGTATGGCCTATTTCAATTCACTAGCACTGTTGACATCTTGTTGTTGTTCATATTGAAGTCTAGTGAAGCCGTATGCGGCCTGTTTTGATTCTCTAGCATTGTTGACATCTTGTTTCTCTTGTTGTTGTTCATATTGAAGTCTAGTGAAGCCGTGTGTGGCCTATTTCAATTCACTAGCATTGTTGACATTTTATTGCTCTTGTTGTTGCTTGTTTCTTTTATTGTGAACTTGATCTTGTATACACTGGGTTTGTTGGTGGTGGTGGTGGTTTGGCTTTGGTTTTAATCAGGAGTGTTTTGTGGACTTCCATCAGTTGTGATTTTGGGAGAAATGAATTGACTTTTGTGCTAGGAAAAATTTTTAGATAGGTTATGTTCATGTATCAGCTTTAAGCTGTTTGTTTTAATGTTTCTAAGAGCTAGCTTTTGAATGGTCTAATTATAGAAATCTTCTTTAAAAAAAAAGAAAGAGAAAATAACTTTTTTTCTTTTTGGGCATAATGATAAATAATGGAGGGTATGTGTAAATAATGCCTGAACTTTGCATTATTAGAAAATGGGATATATGTGAAGAACTTAATTCATTATAGGAAAAGCAAAAACTCTATCAGGACACTAAGTTCTTAAGTTCTTACCAGTGACGATACGTACGTTGCCATCTCAAATGCATTCTGCATATGATTAATCGAGAAGAGCAATCGATAAGGCATATTCGAAGACACTATATCATTGAAATAAAACTAATTGTAATACACTTTTTGTTAACCTATAAAGTAAGGGATAAAGTATATGTTACCGCTCCTACCTGGAATGATATAAATTGTATTATCCGTAGCAGAAACCTAGGCTTCCCAAACCAGAAGAGCTCATCTCGGAGGTTAAACTGATGAAACCTTTCTAATGGACTACTGTCCATGATTTCAACTGCTAGTTTGACTACCACGCGATGAATCTTGGTACCAACCAATAGGATTAACTTCCAATAACCATTATTGGAAAAGTTAGAAACATAAGAGCAAGTTATTCTTCAGAAGCAAAGGGAAAAGAAAAATAGAACATAACAAGGACTTACAATTGCTGGAAAGAAGGAGATCCAAAAGTAGATATTTATGCCTGGACAATGATCATTAAAATTATCCATCACCTTTCTGAAAAAACTAAAATAACTAAATCCATTGTACAATACAATTAGTTATAATTAAAAGAACATTTGATTAAACTGTCCGGTACATCAAAATCTGGTCCTATGTTTTACGGTGGATTAACTATTAGAAATTAAAGACTCGAGCATCTTAAGAACTAGACACAACAGAAAGAAAAGAACCTTTTATTAACAAGGGGACCAATCGACATAATGCAAAAACTAATTGAAAACTAACTAAAAGATATCAACCCTTGGTCTTATACTTGGACAGATCTATCTCAACCCCTTCTCGCTTTACACGGTCACCACCAAACTCATCGCCCATGCTCAGACCTCTCTTGCGTCCTATTTCCTGGTAGCCTTCAGTTCCTAGTTGGTCCTTCCTCACTTGACCTCCACGGTTCCTCTCTGTTACAATACAATAATGAAAACACAAAGAGTAAATACATTTGGAGAAGAAATTAAGATGATCATTATTATACGGGTGGTAAATCAGTAGAAATACCCTCAGCAAGGTGTTCTTGATCTTCAAGACTTTTGCCACCAGTGCCTCCATATACTAGAGTCTCTCCTTCCTCTGCCCTTCGTTTAAGTTCAGACTTTTTTTCCTGACGTGATGCCATTTACTCTCTCCTTAGCTTTTGCAAATACAAAGTCGTAGTTAGTAGTAGTAGACAAAAACAAAACAAAGCAGACACTATTATAACGACCTCCAAAAACACCTGATATTTATATGGATACGATGGGGTTAAGAATATGAAGCGTGCAGTGAATGCCACCTCCTATTGGAAAATAATTAGATTTTCTAACTTATAGCTTCTTATATAGTGTAAAAAGTCTTGAAAAGTGATGCAGGATTTCCAATTTAACTTATAGTTTCTTATATAGTGTATAGTATCTTTGGCACATTTTTGTTGAATGTAATAGCAACATTGGGGCATTGGCTCCCTATATAGTTGTACACCCTTTCTAAACTATCTATTTATAGCTTAAACACTTGAAAAGAATCCACCTAAACTACTACTTCTGTTGGATTTGAGTATTTTCGAATCATGGACTCCATGATCTATTATTACTCTTAAGATGTTTTGATCTATGTTGCCCGAACTTGTCTGCGTACTTGCATTATCTCTTTTCCTAAATTTTTGCAGGAATATGAAAATGGAGAAGAGCCACATTTTATTGATGTCTACGAAGATACGCATAGGAAGAAAAGCAAGGACGGTACAAGAGAAGATTGGGTCGAACCGCGTGCTAAGAATGCATATGTAAGATAATTACTTTTACATACATTGATTTATTATTACTCAACTTTTCTTGTTTACATACTGACAAATAATTTTTCTTTCAGGAAGAATTTCAAAAAATCATAGAAGAGTGACGTCAAACCCAACCTACTTCAGAGGATAGTACCATGGTCCAACCATCACCTGAAGAGCTGAATAATATGTGGAAAAATGTGGTAGGTGGTACAAAGAAAGGTAGAACCTACGGGACAGGGGCTATCCAATCCTCGGGTAGTCCTTTGTTGTTTCTCAGTTCCTCTTCTACATTACAAACTATGGAAGAAATGGAAGAGAAGAAAAATCAAATTGTGGAATTGACGTAGAAATGTGTAGCTAATGATGCTAAGTTTTCTAAATTTGATAAATTAGAGGAGTTGGTTAAGAAGCACATACCGCAAGTATTTCAGGACGAGGAAGATAATGAATCTGATGATAATTAGATTGTAGTTACTGTTCTTATTTTTTGTTATGACATTTAGATGTTTAAACTATTTGATTTCATATTTGTTTTGAATGGTTTAAAGTAGTTGTATTTATAAATATTTTTCGTGTTTGATCCAATTGTGAAAAATACATTAGTTATGTTGTTTATGATCTGAAAGAAGTGTAAGCTAATGCAATATAATAATTATTTAATTATTTATTAAATAATAATTATTATTAAATAGTTATTTAATAATTTTTTGACTATAGTGGTCGAAATAATTAAAATTATAAAATAATTATTTATAAAATTTTCGACTACATTGGTCGGAATATTTAAAATTATTAAATAATTTTTATAAAATTTCCCACTACATTGGTCGGAATAATAATAATTATTAAATACTTATTTATTAAATTTTTTACTACAGTAGTCAGAATAATTACACTATTAAATAATTATTTATTAAATTTCTGACTACAGTAGCTGAAATAATTAAATTATTAAATAATTAATTATTAAATTACTGACCATAGTAGTCGGAATAATTATAATTATTAAATATTTATTTATTAATTTTCCGACTACAGTAGTCAGAATAATTAAAATTATTAAATAATTCTTTATTAATTTTTCGACTACAGTAGTCGGAATAATTAAGATTATTAAATAATTTTTTATTAAATTTCTGACTACAGTATTCGAAATATTTATAATTATTAAATAAATATTTATAAAATATCCGACTATATTTTCGACTATTCTAATTGAAAATTTCCGACTACTTTAGTTGGAAAATATTCTCCACCAAGCTATATTCCGACTACCATCAAGTAGTTAGAAAGTAGTCGGAACTACCTTATTTTCTGACCACTTTCCCACTAAACTGGCCGTCGAAAATTTACTATTTTCTAGTAGTGATAAGGTACGAAGGGCACTCCTTTAAAAACTTTATAGTTGAAGGTGAGGGATCTATGTTAGCTCATTTATCTCTTAGCATCGATGGCAAGCCTATGTAAAGTATCCATGCATGAACGCGCTTTTTTAATATCATTTTCATTTTAGTTTTGTATGCTTTGAAAAGAGGGAAAGCTTTCCAATACATTCCTTAGGGTTTTAAAAGAAATATCCTCACTTGAAATACGGTTAGTCTAAGATGTCATCATACTTTATTACTAGAAAGTAAAGGATGAGGGAAAAAACTGTACTAAATTCTTTAGGTTACCTACCAGTTATTATCCTTAGACCTTTTTATATTACTATTCCATTATGGGTTGGTCTATCCCTACTTAGCCCTAAGAAATCTCTATTTCCAATAAAATAATAATATCCCAATCCTTTTTAAAGCACTTATTCATTTCATCTATTATCTATCAAGATTCATGTTTTTCTAATTTCATTACATTAGCTTCCAATGATCACTCCTAAACCTTTTTTACACAGGTTAGGACTAAATTCAACTAATTCAACTCAAACAATCACGTCTTCTTAAAGGGTGAGGGAGTCAAACTTTCCTTTGCTTGGTTATAATCCGATCTATCTATTCTATGAAATTTTGAGTTAGGGCGGAGTGGGAAAGAAGCACTACTTAGTTATGAAAGAGCAGCTAGTCGTTCTAACTAACTTAATTTCATTGTGCATACAAATAATCATTCACATCTTTTGTCCTTCACTGCCTAACGAGCAGCAGTAGACTATCAGTAGTAACTTTCACACTAGGATTCTCACTGAAAGAAAATTTTTCTACACTTTACTTCTCTAATAGAACCATTGAATAGGCGGATTCTTGACCTTTCCTAAGAGATTCACTTAAGCTTCTAGCTGGCTTCCTAGACTTTCTTTCAGCTACACTCACTCCTATACTATTTGATTTAACATTCCTTGATCTCGCTATTATTTCTTGACTAGCTTGCTTCAAAATCTGTCATGTAAGAAATGAAAGAGGATTACAAGCAAGGGGAAGAAAGAAAGCTCCTAGTGTTAGAGTGATACTCCTATTTTATGCTGATAAGAATTATATCTTTGGAAAAATAAAAGTTGTTGCCAGAGGAAGCCTTTTAGTAGCTAAGGTTAAGCCTGATTTCGTGCCATTTATGTCTTTAAAAGAGATTATTTCATTATGTAACCCATCTATTTAGTTAGCTGACAATCATATAAAGCGTGAAACCTGCCCTCAAAAATGTGATTTAGGAAGCAGACTCTTTATCGTATAATAAAAGAGCTTAATATAGCACTTTAGCTTTTGTTCTTTATGAAAAAGAGCTAAACAAGATGAGAGCTTATGCTTGGATAACTAATTGTAGTTCTCAACTTTAAATAATCAAGTTCATGTCAAGGAGATTCACGGCTTAGAAAAAACTCGACCCTAGCTAATCCCAATAAGAGAGCGGTCTCTAGAAGCTGGAATACGATATTTAAAACCCCTAGTGTTGAAAAAACCTTTCCATGGGTAAATATTCCATAAATAGGCTTTTAGTGGCCTCTAAAAAGGAATCTTTCTATAATTTCACTAGTGCACTAGACTAATACTAGAATATAAATTATGCACTCTTGATACAACACCCACGGTGAACCTCTCACTCAAAAGAAGGTCACTTTCATAAAAGCTCATAAGCCAACTAAGTGAAAGAGGTCTATCTCTTCCAATATTTTCTTACTTATATTTCTTTGAATATAAAAGTTATGCTCATCTTGTAAGGCCAAGAGTTCTATCATTCCTCTTTTTCAACTCAAAGTTTAAGGCAAGGAACTTTCAATTCCTTTTTATTTTATTTTCATAGGCTCTTTTATTGAACCAAATCATTTCTTATTTCAAAAGAGTTTCCCCTCTCCCGCTATTACTACTAAAAAGAGACTAGCTGCCGTAAAGGATTCAATAGGGCCGGAGTTAAAGTGAAAGAGTTCTGATCACAACTTCTCAAATAAAATGAATTAGGGAAAAAAAAAGAATTTGTAGCATCCATTCTTTTTCTTTGATTGCCTTCATTGATTACACCTTCTGATCCTAGTCCTACTCTTTTTTCCTTCAATCCTAATGCTAACAATTCATATTCCTTATACTTAAGCATTCAGTTCACTTTCAACTAGTAAAAGCTTGGTCCCAGAAAACCATGAGATAGCAAACTTAACAATAGCAGGGAATATGAAAACTAAGACTCATTCCATCTAATTACTAAAATACCCTTCAACAATAATATTCAATAGCAACCTTTCTTCTTATTTTAGAAAAACCATCTGCTAACTCATCCTTTCCTTGGGTATACACACTCTTTGTCTTTGTTTTCAGCATCGATGATTGAAAAAGGGTAGAAGCCCATTTTATCTATCTAAGAAAGAAAGTCTCAACCCTTTGGTATGAAAGTAGGTCATAGCTTCTCAATAAGTCATTAACTAACTATACTTAAGATGTGATTTATACCTATTTTTTCTTTTTTCATCTCTTTACTTTTGGGTCGAATAAAAAAAAAAAAAGATCTAATGAATAAACTATTCATAAAAATAGATCTTACATCCCTCCACAGGTATAAGTAGAGTCTTTGACTTCAATAGCAAGTCTTATAGTAATAGATTTCACAGTGCCCAAAGCTCTAAGATATATTGACTGAGTAGTCACCAACTTATGTATTCTCCTTCCTGTACTTCCCTTCCATTTAGCTCTCTAACTAACGAAATGAATCTCATTCTAGTCCTTAAGTAGAGGAAAAATGCATAGCTTTATTAAATCCTGTGGGAATACAATTTCCTCCCTTATAAATATAGTACAGGTACTGGATTTGAATTTTATGAATAGGCGCTATCCCTAGTTAAAGGACATAGTGATTTACATATCTACCTTTCTACCTTTAGCACCCAAGTGAGTGTTAATGACAATACCAACCTTTTTAAAATGGAAGTATAGGCGTGTAGGCTCTCTAACCTTTAAGAATGTCGTGATTAAGATAACTGCCTCTTAAGAGCCAGTCTTTGGGTATTACCTACCTTTATCAACTAGGTTAATATAGGACCGCCCATTATAAGCCTGTTCCTGTAGAACACTTAGGAATAAGATTATGTACCTAGTACAGTCAATTAGAGTCTTAGACTATGTAGGGATATAACTAACTTGAGATAGGTAGAGAAAGAGGAGCATGAACTTGCTTGGCATAAGTCTTTTATGCCAATCCCATATCTTTAGGCAAGGTAGCTTTAGCTATCCTAGGTTGTGAATTGGGTTGGATCAGTGTTATTCTCTGATCATAGTTCTATTCAATGGCTAATTTATTACTTCATAACCTTAGTTTAGGTTGTCATTTTAGTCCTTGAGAACAAAATCAAGCACCTTATACCCCTTTGAAAATTGATGAACTCGGTCGTTCCAATTAGAGTATGGTTTTCTAGACGGTGGCCTTATAAATGGCCTAATGTCAATTATAAGTTGTTGTAGTGCCTTGACCATGTAGTTTTCTTTCAAATCTGGTGGTGCCTATAGAACTATTCTGGCCGAGAATGCCCCTTGTTGTGATACTTGCTGCTTACCAAAGTTTATGAGTACACTTGAAGAAGGAAAAAAGAGGAGTTCCCAAGGAGTTGGCTTTCCATGTATCCATTCCTGGGAGATAAGATGAAGCTATAACATGCAAGTACTAATAAGTTAGTATGATCACACATCAAGAGCTACGTTCTTTTTTAACTAATTACTTTCAAGTAGAGTACTGGACATAGAAAGACTTAAGTTAATAGTGTAAGGTAAGGAGTAGTTAGGGTAGGCACAATTAGTCACGATTCCCATCCTTACTGGAAATATCGATCTTCCTTTTATCTGTCTTTTACTTCTTTCCTAGGGAGCAAGAAATGGGTAGCCATTAGTTCATCCGTATCTTGCCCTTATTTAGTAAGTAAGCCTTTGGTTACCGTGGTTATTTTCTTTGTCATAATGTCAGTTCAGTGTCAATAATGGTGAATCTAAGATAATCTGATAAGATAAGTTAAGACTAGGATGATTTTTTAATGTTCTTTGCACTCTTTTCAATTAAGGTAATGAATGGAGATTTCTTCTTGTTTACAACACTAGAGTTGAGTTAACTTCGGTTAACTTTCTTCTCATCTGGTCTAAAGAATAGTATCTCTTGCATTGCGGTACAACATATTCCAATGTATGGTAAAGTAACCATTCACACTAACTTCACAGGAATAAGTAGTCAAAGGAAAAAACATAAAAAAAAATGCAAAGTATACAAATACGTCTTACTTAAATAAGTATAATCAACATATCATATCTGAGAAATAAAAAAAACAAGGGTGCTTTGAATCATAATATTTTTATAAATTTTTTCACCGGTCTTGGACCATGTCCCTTGAATAATCTTAGTACATATGACGCAAGACGATTCCACATATCGAGATCAGAATGGGATTGGGTGTTTTCATGTCTTAATGTAGTGCCCAGTTTGTCTTGCTTTTTAATTGATGAACAAGAAGAAAATGGAATAATTAGATTTTGGAATCACCCTCAGCTACGTGGACCTTTTTCTTACCCGACACTAGTGGAATTAAGCTAGCCCTCTATGTCAAAAAGTTGGTGGAATAGTGCATTTCTATCACGAACGATTTAATCTAGTTTGGTGAATTAAAGTTTGCCTTATATGTAATAGGGCTGCAATTTACTGCGCACAATCATATTCTGTGGTAATCCCATCTGATTAATGGAATGACACAAGATAGGCTGGATCTTAATTTAGAAAAATGAAGGGCCCAAAAGTCTAAATAGGGGGGTAAAAATTCCCCATCTCATTAGGGGAAAAAAATAAATTGATATCTCGATGTGATATAGCCCTTTTGATTTTAGTTGGGAAAGAATAGCAAAGTCTATTTGAACCGTCCAGTGAAAAATAAGGGGAGAGAAAAGTGTCAATGGCATGCGAAGAACATGCAGAATAAGCACAGAGAAAAAGAAGTATGGAGGAGAAGCAGCTGAGCTCATACCCTTCGCTTTTTGGGCCCAAAACAGTGTGGTATTTCCTAGCCAAATCTAGTATTTGGGTCTTCTTTCTATGGTACAACACACTATAAATTCATTTATATCAGTAATATATATAAATAGAAAGATAGATCCATCCATCTTATCCTATTCGGATTTTATTTTTAAAGTCTAAAAAGCATCAATTTTATTCAACCTTTGATTCAAAGAACTGCACTTAGCACCTCCTCTTCCCGCCCATGAAAAGTCTCTACTTTAATGGATGGCAAAGGGTCTATAGTACCTAAATCACTGGAGTGCTCCAGTATCCGGGAAGGGGCCTAGAAGTTCCTACACCACACTACACTTGGCTCTACACATTTACAAAGCTAACCATTCTCCAGTAACTGGAAGAGCTAAGGGGCTTCAATTCTTACTCTTTATCCCCATCTTCACCCAGTTTTAATAAGGCCTTGCTTATTTAAGAGGGGAAGTGGAACCTCAAAAACTATTGAGAGGAAAAAATAAAAATATCTACCTTGGCAATGAATACGAACAAGATATGAAAGATGTTAGACAGCGGACCACTTAAACTACAATTTTATCCAAGACCTTTCCTACAAGGAAAGAAAGAGCATGCGGCTCACTTTTTGAATAACCCCTTACTCCCCCCGGAGTGAGTTCTTGTCTGTGAGATTGAGGGATTTCTACCTTTTGCTCATATTGTCTCATATGGAGATAGATTAACATGGGAATTTCTACTTCTTATCTATTCACTTTTACTTGAGCTATTCAATAAATTTTGTAACGATCCATAGGAAAATCTCCTATGTCAGCACTAGGCAACTTGTGGAGTGTCACATACCCTGCAGACAACAAGTGCAAAGGCAGGTTCTTATGCATTACTCACCCGTTGGACACTGGAAATACCATTTCCAATATTACCCATCCGACTTGTATGTGTGAAGTATGCCGCCAGTATTCATTTAGAGCCAAGATCAAACTCTCTATGATATTCATAGTTTTATTAATTATAGCTTCCTTGTTCATAGACAAAACAAATTTGAAATTGTCTTTCATTCCAAAGCATAACTTGTATCCATGCGCTTCATATTCGTCCAATATTTTCTCCAAGAAAAATATCCATCCCTTCCCCCTCACATCAATCCTACGAGCCTCTTATCTATTCTTATTGAGAGACGGCGGGGGAGTAAATCTACCTAAAAACACTCACATTAGATTTAGGGATAATCAGACTCAAACTGATGACTTCCACCACATCAAGGTAACACTCTACCACTGAGTTATATCCTTTCCCCACCCTATTGAGAAATAGAACTGACTAATCCTAAGTCAAAGAGTCTAGAAACTCAATGCCACTATTCTTGAACAACTTAGAGTCGGGCCTTATTTTTACATTGTTACGAATATTAAAATAATGGTCAAAATTTGTCAACTGCCCCTATCCAAAATAGTATTAACTATCGATTCCAAAGGTACTGGAGTTACATCTCTTTTCTACTCAAGAGTTTTATGCATTTTCACGTCTCTTTGAGACAACAGAAATGGAGAAATTCCTTTGCTTAGGAGCTCATATAGGATTCGTCACTACAAAAAGGATAATGGTAACCCTGCCATAAACCACTTCATGTATGAATTTCATAGTAATAGAAATACATGTCCTACCATGAAAGAATTTTAAAATTTCTATCCTCTTGCCTAGAAGGCAAAGATTTACCTTCATGGAAAGGATGATTCATTCTAATCGACTTGAGAGTGCAAATACATTTCCAAAATCCATGTTGACCTCCTTGCTTCTCTCATGGTACACTCTTCTTCCTGCCGAGCCCCTCTTCTCCTCGATCCACAGAGACAAAATATACGATAGATGCCAATAGTTCATCTTGGAAGAAAAGACTCACTAGGTCAGGATCGCTAACTAATACTAATCTAATATATCTAATATATAGAAAATTCTAATATAATAGAAAAGAATTGTCTTTTCTGCATACTTTCCCTGCTCCGTTGCTACTACGGGCTTTACGCAATCAATCGGATTAGATAGATATCCCTTCAACATATCATCAAAAAAATCAAGGAAACTTAACAAAGTATGAAATCCAAAATCTTTTAGAAAATAGATTCCTATTTCAAGAGTGAATAACCGCATGAATAAGCTCACACTAACGAGTAATATTTGTCTATTCACCTTGAAATGAGATGATATTCGCCAACAATGTATTTCTTTTATATTATGAATCTTTTCCTTAAATTTTTCTCAAAATTTGACTAATGTCGCAAGCAAAAGAGACCCCGTATCTATGAATCATTTTTCTTGAGTAGGTGTGCATAGACGTCAACATGACAACACATCAAGTTAATAGTGATATGCGTTTCAACTTTGTGATGGCCAATGACATTTACATTCAACATAATGTTTACTTTTGTCATGAGAGTCATGCCATGAGGGCCATCAACTTCAATTGTTGCAGGTGTATGTTCATCGAAAAGAAAGTGTTTCCATTTTCGACAAGATCTGAAGAGGGTGACATCCAAAGGCATCTATAAGTCATAAATATCCAAAGTGGTATAGAACGTGCAGGATCTATCTAAAACCATGATATTCATTTCCACGTCAATACCAGAACAATTGAAAGATATTCGAAGGACTAATCGGTACTAGATATATGTGATTGTCATGGTTACCTTAAAGATTTTGAATGTAATTTTTTTAGAATACTACCATAGTTGCTTCAGCCATGAGGGTCATATTGAGAAGGAAATATAGTGAGGATTATCACTACAAGAAAAGAGTTTATTGGGGACTAATATTTAATAACATGATCAAAAAAATGGTACCTAAGTGTACACTTATAGGGATGAATTTTTTCGGTTCGTAATCTTTAATTTTATTTTATTTTAGCTAGCAAAAGGGATAAATCAGTAATTAACATTTGGTTCCTAAGGTGCTCTTAATTGAGTAGTACAAAAGTATTTGTTATTGAACTACTAAATGATTTAAAATAATAAAAAAAAAGTATACATATTTTAAGGATCAAACAAATAAAAACATTTAAGAATACCATTGTTTATTTTGAGATACTAAAAACACTTATGAAGAGCATTATTTATTTTAAGATATATGGTCCCTCCGTCTCTGAAAAATCCTAAGACCTCTTCTTTTGCTTACCGAGGTGGTAATTTTTTGTCCATCTATGGTGTTGCACTGCCAATTTGTTATTGATCTCTACTATCAAATTAATGATTTGATTCGCTCATCACTAATTTTTATCGTTGCTATGATATTTTTTATGCTACCTATTTTTCCCTACTATGGCAATGAAGCTAATACAAATTTTTGACTTTCAGTATCGGTTTCATCTGAGAAATTTCTCCTCATTTTAGTGTCACATTTATCTTCTTAGATGTAAAGACTTCATATGCTCCTTACTGTTTTATAAAGTATAAATTTGATTTGAACAAACTGGGTGATTCAATAGAATTCAAATTTCAATGTTGATTTCAAATCCATGAGGCCCATGTCATTTTAGTTGTAACCCTAGATATTTTATTTAAAAAATATAGAACCCTTGTTCATCATTGAATATGGTTTTTACACCTTAAGAACTTGAAAATTCATTTGCTCAGCTTCACATGGAATTTTATCTAAGAGACTAAAGCATCTGATTGTCTTCTCATTCAATTTAGTCTATTTTACTTTTGTTTTATATTTGGAGTGTATGTTCTACTGATCTGAGGTCAAAATAGAATCTATTCTTTCACTATAGTGAAAGGAACAGAGATCTCGATTTGATGCTCCAGATCATTGCATCAAAAGAGGTAGTTCTAATCCTTTTTTATTTTTTTATTTGTATTTAGTTCTACTTATGTTCATACCTTGTTTTGTTTAATTTAATTTTGTGAGTGAGGTGGTAGTTTCACTTTAGTTTTGTGTGTGGAGCATGAATTAATATTTCTTGCAGTTTTGTTTCAATTGTTAAAACATGAACTATTTAGTTCCTTACTTTCCTATGTTCTTTTTTTAAAAAATAAATTTTATTTAGTTCCTAGTTCCTAATTATATGAAATATCAACCTGATATTTCCATTTATGTTTGGTCATCATGTTCTTTGACTCTGTTCATTATGTGAATGTGTTTGGAACTTGTTGTTTGGTGTCAATTAATTAAATAACGAGATTTGTCAAAATTATTTTTTTCTTCTATGAAGATCTTAGTAACAAATTTTCTTGTTTGATTAAATAAAAATGATTGTCGAAGAGGATAACATATTTGAGGTTTTTGTTTGGTCACGATATTTGTTAATGAATTCAAACTAAATGTTTAGTTTTCTTCCTCTTGAATTTAAATTAACTTTTTTTAAGAATTTGGTCTAAGTATGAGGAAACATCTTCAGATCTTATTGTGGTTGGGTTATTTTTTTTCTTGTTAAAAAGATTTATTGGATACATTTTCAGAAATTGAACAAGGCGATTTCTCATGAACATGTTAGTTTTATTTCGATGTTTGTCAAGGGTCATATTCCAAAGATGCACAATAACATACTTTAGTTCCAGAAGTTCAATATTATAATGTGGAATTGGGATCATTAGACATAAACATATCTATCCAACATGTCCAGTAATCTTAACCGAAACTCTTGGCTTCAAATCACATGAGAAGTTTCAGAAAATTGCTTTAGCTACTTCCCTTTGTTCACAGATTAACTGCAGTTTTAGTTGTAAAATACAATTCACGACTTCTATATGGTTTTATTATCTTGGTTTGTTGAACAAAAATTTTGTAGTTTTAGTTGTTTTATCCTTTTTTTGGATTTTATTCGAAAGAAAATTGTTATCAGTTCTTTAAACTATCTCAAAAATTAAAGAAATTTTTGAAATAACTTTAAGAAAATTGTAGAGTCATCCGTTGATTTTTATATAATATCAAAAAAAAATTAAAAGAATTTTGAAGATTCAAAAACATAAATAAATATTTTAAAAACGAAAAACTTAGTAAAGATTCAATTAACATCCTAAGAAGTTTTCTAAAACACTTAGGAGCGCCCTTTTTAAAAAAACTGTTTACCCAAAATAATTTGATTGACTTAAAAAGTGGATAATTTTGGAAAGATCCAATTTTATAGAGAATATTAAAATTATTAATTTAGAAGACCTAAAATGGCATTTATTCTTTTAGTGAGAAATATTTTACTTAAGTTAAGAAAAGCCTCATTTAAACTAAACTTCAAAATTTTAAATTAATGAGGAAAATTAATTTATATTATTTATTGAAAAAATTGTTATATTTGCTTAAATGGAAATGTCATTTTTGTTAGAAATATCACATTTTAAAGAAATAATGGATTTTAAAGAAATATAGAATCAAGAGTGTTTTATTAATTATGAAAAATTACTTGTTTTTTCAAAATAAATTCGTTTCTTCGATTTAAAGAAAATTACTTTAACCTAAGTAAATTATTAGTCACATGAACAAAGCAAATGTCATCTTGATATGAAAAAGACACGTTGTTTTTCAAAAAAAAAAAAATGTTTAGAAGGAATAATTAAAGTATCCTTTTTATTCTAAAGTGATTGATCTACATGACAGTGGTAAACAATTTGAAACATCGTAAGCAAAAAGCCAAAATAACAACTCAAATTGGATTAATTTAGATTAATTAAAATAGGTAGATTTGGGCATATATTACTATTAGATTTTATTTCTTCACTTTTTACTATATATTTTGTTATATAATTTTTTCATTTTATTCCTAATATCATATCTGTTTTTTGCATTTCTTCCTTTATTTCAAATTCTATTTTTATTTCAAATTCTATTTTTATTTTAATAACTCCTATTATTATTTCTTTTCAGCTATATCTTTAATGTTTATTAGACTCCTTGGTAGATCTGGGCATCTATTACTATTAGATTTTATTTCTTCACTTTTTACTAGATATTTTACTATATAATTTTCTTCTTGTCCTGTGTTTAAGAGTATTAAATATTATTTTTATTTATCGTTCCTATTATATAATATTGATTTGAATTAAAAATGGACTAAGTTTCAGAATTTGTTTCAGAATAAGTTCAATATAAAAATGGACTAAGATTCGACAATAGAATTAAAACAAATCAAACGTCGAACTAATTAGCGACCTTTTAATTTCCATAATTAAAAGTGATTATTTTATAGGTCACCATTTTTTTTAAATCAAGAAATTAATTACACAAATTAATTTTCAATTTTAAATCAATTTCTGAAAAAAAGTAAAGCATTTTCATTTAAACATAATTTTCAATCAAAATAATTTTTATATAATTATGTGTGATTGTATACAACATATACCAATTTCACTAAAAAAAAAATTAACCTCAAATTAATTCAAAATCACTTTTTTCTTTAATTGTTATAAAATAATTATTTTAGAATTGTTTAGAATTAAAGAAGCTCAAAACTAATTCAGAACACGGAGAACAAAAATAAGTGTCAGCATTAGATTCTAGATGGGGACAAAGCATAAATCATATATATTGAAGTAAGGATATTAACCTAAGCTTCTTTATATCACTATTTTTTGGCATACTAGACTACTGTACCATCCAAATCTAAGTACTCAAAGCCCTTTTAAAGTTAAGGCATGTAGAGGATCTACATACTCTTATACAATAACAAATGCTCACTATAAATTGCAGTTGAATTGTATACTAAACTAATGTTGCGTAGACAAAATAAAATGCCTTCTCAAATTGTTGAAGACAACCGGGCGAAGATTGAAAAGCTGAAGCATTCCATTTGTGAGGAAGTCACATGCACTACAGATGTTTTGGTCAAAGTTGTTAGTTTATGTCACGAAAAACTAATGGAATGATGGATCTTGTAACAATTTAGATTGTCTGGCAGTACAAAGATATAGTATAAGTTGGTTGTATACTTAAGGGTTGCTTTGCCCCAAAAAGAGCTCAAACTTTGCAAACCATTAGTGTAACAATGCTAATAGTAACCAACAGTAGTGGTGGCGCAGCGGAAAGGGGTTGCCCCAACCTACCTAGAGGTCGAGGGTTTGACCTTGGGTATGAACAAACACTCTGTTGGGAGCTTTCCCTCAAAATGGGGCCAGACGCGGGGCGAATTCGGATATAGTCGGACTTCTAAAAAGTGGGTACCGGACACCGGGTGATTTTTTTTTTTTTAAAAAAAAACAATCCTAATAGTAATTTTTCAATTTTGGCGCATTTTAATTGTGTACCCTTCTCCTTAGTTTCTTTATAACAATTATTGTCTGCATGTATATGTGACACAGTTTTTGATGTAGTTGATTTGTTATTATGTAACTTTTAGCTTTGGAAGGTTTTAGAATTAGTATGGTTGACTTTGTTCCACATTTGAAGATTTGGAGATTGTATAGGAATTCTGCCAGATTTGTTAGCTTTGAAATTTCATTTTTTTAGGGTCTTTGATTTGAGTCCCAACACATTTGAATGAATTTTAAGCAATTTGTTGGAAAGATAAAAGTTTATGGCATAATTGACTTTAGTCAACATCTATTCACAATAATATATGTTTGATGATCTGATAATTTCGTTGAATCCAGAATGTCATTTTTAATTTAGTAGCATCATCGTTTGTGTTCACGGGGTTCTGAGGGACCATTCATGAATTTTTGGTTTGGATTTGTGTTGGTTTTTGTTGTCTTATGGTTCAGTCATGTTGTTCATCAGGATCGTATTGCTCTTCAACACGATCGTGAAGGTTGTCTCCTTAAGCATCGAGATCACACGGTGGAGGATAGTGATCGTGAAGGTTAGGGTGATCCATGCATCATAATTTCATGGACTGATCTGAGGTGGTTTTATACACTTTTATATTATTATTCTAGCTTATTTCGCCTTGTTATTGAGAGAAACTCATGTGCTTAATGTGTTCATATTGATATAAATAAGCATTTAAGTGTCCAAGTATGCGATTACAATGTCTAAACCATTTTTCAACCAAGTTTGTGCTTAATTGAATCATTTAGAGTTCAACCCGGAAAACTAGTTTTACTAACTTGAGCTAGGTGTGTGTCTAGTTGGTTTTGGTGGATTCTAATGTGTTTAATTTATTTCAGATATTTTAAATGTGTAATACTGAGTGGAATAACTTGTTTGTAATATGCAAAGATTAGTTTGATTAAGTCAAGAGTAGAAATAATAAGTGGAAGATCAATGCGAATTTGTCTTATCTTAGCTCTTGTTTTGATTTGTCGTTGGGAATATTTTGTTATTTTGATATTTAATTTGTGGTGTATGATATTGTAGGAGGTTGTGTAAGGTGAATACGGTAATATATAGATGATTTAAAGGCCAAAAATTCATTGAAAATACACTACAAAAGGCATGGACAAAGGATAAAACATTCAATACTTTACCAAAATTTTGAAAACAAATTTCAGTGAGTCAACGTAAAATCGATGCATCACATCGATAGCCACACAGTTTACACTTAGAAGAATTTTTCAATGCTAATTTCAGTACACCGACGCGGACTCGACGCATCGCTTCGATGATCAATTGCGAAACAATACAATGCTGAACCGACATAGCTATGGACTGTGTCCTATTTTTATTCAAATTGGGCATGCAAATAAAGGATATTTTTTGGGAATTTTTAAGGATATATATAATACTTTGAAGAAAAGTGTTGGCCAGCTGGACAATTAAAAGGGAATATTGGACAATTTGGCCAGTTGGACAATTAAAAGGGAATATTGGACAATTTCATATACGGCTGAACACGTTTTGAAGAAAAAAATGGAGGCTGCTTTATTAGGTTTCTAATTTTTATTTAGCTTTTAATTTTTCATATCATATATTTAAATATTTGGATTGTGATTATGAATATTAGTGGCTAAAATTCCTCTTTTTGGAATTAAAGCCAAGAACATGATTATTATTGTTTTGGATTAAATTCGCTAAATTTACTTATCGTTATTGGTTGCTTGTTTATTCTTGTTTTAATTATTTTATGGATTGATCACCCATAAAATATATATATTGTCGACCTTTTGATCTATGAAGTAGGAATAGAGGGAGATAGAACACGGATATAAAAAAAGTTTGGGTTTTTATTCTGTTATAAAATAAAGAATTAAACTTAGCGTCTAGGACAAGGATGTACTTAGATGCCTTACTTGATTCAAACGTAGGATGATAGCTTTAATTAACTTAATTGAATTATTACATCACCGCTCAATGATGTAGTTGTAATATCCATACTAGGTAAAAGATTAAAGGTTGGAAAACTATGATCATGCCATTAACCCTACGAATCAACAACCAAGATAAGCAAGTTAACGAATAAAATTCAATAACATAATATAATTATTCGGAGTGCTTTAACCCTGGGCGTTACACTCTTGATTGTTCTGAGATTTTAATTTTTGTATTATTTATTTTATTTTTAATTTATAAAATTATAAATTCTCTTTTTGGTTACTTTTACACTAAATTAATCTAGACTGTGAACTAAAATTAAATCGTTGTCAAATCAAGTCTCTATGGGATCCATAACTCAGCTTTCTTGAAGGCCACTATATTACTTGGTAGACTACGTACACTTGCGTGTGCGCTTAGATGCTGTTAAGTTTTTAGCACCGTTGCCAGGGACTTGTTATTTGGAAATTGTTTTTATTTTAGTTTTACTTATAGATTTATTTGTTGCTTTTACGCTTGGTCTTGTTTTTGTTTTTGTAGGAAACAAGTTCTTAAGTTTATAAGTTGGCAAGGGATCGGGAGTTGGTAAACCAAACTCGAAACCTAAGCAACTTTATCATCA
This sequence comes from Capsicum baccatum var. pendulum, assembly GCA_030864225.1. Lineage (NCBI taxonomy): Eukaryota > Viridiplantae > Streptophyta > Magnoliopsida > Solanales > Solanaceae > Capsicum > Capsicum baccatum. The sequence goes on along the minus strand of CM061552.1, from coordinate 222,958,142 downwards.
ACGCAGGAGAGAAACAATCCTTCTCCCTAGAATTCCTCAAATCTAAGAAGGCCAAGAGGATACTGTTCCTATGGCTGAACAACAAGCAGCTGGTAGGAAGGTTAGGGAAGTGGCAGTCCCACTTCCAACGAACTTGACTTTCCTAATTCAAAGATCGACAGCTGGTGGAAATTTTGAGTTGAAATATAAGATGGTGCAACTTCTTATTTATAGTGGACAGTTTGCAGGGCTTTCACACGAGGATCCACAAGTTCACTTGTAGACCTTCACGGAGCTTACTAATACATTCACTCTGACTGGGGTGACTCCATATTATGTGAGGCTGACACTATTTTCCTATTCACTTTTGGGGGAAGCTAAAAGATGATTGAATGCGGAGCCGAACAATTCAATCACATTATGGGATGAATTAGCCAGAAAGTTCCTCATCAAATTCTTTCCATCGGGTAAGTCTATGAGACTTTGCAGTGAGATAGTGAGCTTCAAACAAAAGCCTAATGAAGACCTCTATCATGCTTGTAAACATTTTATGGCTCTTCTTCGAGAGTATCCACACCACCAACAGTCCAATGAGGTACTTGCTTATACCTTTGTAGAAGCTCTTGATCATAATACGAAGATTTTGCTAGATTCAACCGCAGGTGGTCAAGCGTTTGAATTGACTTATGATGAGCTGTACACATTACTGAACTGTATAACACAAGGAAATTTAATTAGCATTTAGATTCTAGAAGTGCCACAAAAAGAATTGCAGGTGTATTGAAGGTAGACCAATTCACAGCCTTATTAGCACAGGTTTCTGCACTACAGAATATGATCAACACATCATTCAGCAGCATAAAGTTGGGAGCAGCACAACCTGCAGCCACAGTCAATTCCATTCAACAAGCTGTAGGTGGTGTGAGCAGTATGCATAAATAGTGGCCATTCAGCGGTCATGTGCGCTTCAAATTCAGAATCTGTAATGTACGTAGGTAATTCTCAAAGGCCAAATTATGATAATGCCTATAGGATGAAGCGGCAGACTCGGATACTAAATCAGCCATGGAACGCTCCACAGCCTCAGGCCCAATCAAATTAGTCGACTAGCAATACAGAGGAGATGTTGAACAAGATCCTAGATAATCATACATAGTTTTCTAATGACTTAAAGAATAAAAAACGACCACAAGAAGCTTAGAGTTGCAAATAGGCCAATTATCATAAGCACTAAATGCCATACCATAGGGTGGGTTGTCAGCAGATACAAAAAATCCAAAACAAGTTATGACAATCACCTTGAGAAGTAGTAAGGATCTTGAAAGAGAACCTCCCAAGGCAACAACGGAGGTAGATGCTGATATGGTGGCCCAACAGGTAAATGACACAGTTGCTGAAAATTCAAGAAAGTCTGAGTACTTGAAGAAAAAAGTGACTGTGGAAGAAATGAAGAAGAGGCTGCTACTACCCTTCCCTCAGAGGCAAATAAAAGCGAAGGAGGATTCCCTATTCAAAAAGTTCATTGATACATTCAAAGAACTTCATATTAACTTACCTTTGCTAGATTTTTTTATAGAGTATGCATAAGTATGCAAAGTACTTAAGGGATGTGGTGGCAAAGAAGTTGAAACTATAAGATGTGGGAGCTATAACATTTACTGAAGAGTGTAGTATGGTAATAACACAAAAAATACCCAATAAATTAAAAGAACAGGGGAAGTTTGCCATCCCTATTCAAATTAGGAGTAAAAAGTTCCATGCATTGAGTGATTTAGGGGGAAGTACAAATTTGATGCCTCTATCTATGTTTGAAAAAATTGGGCTTGGAAAAGCCTATATCGACCATCGTGGTTTTACAATTAGCAGATGGTTCCATGGAATATCCAAAAGAAATAATTGAGGTTGTTCTCATTAAGGTTGGTAATTTTTTGTTCCTACTGATTTTATTATTCTTGATTTTGAGGCAGACGAATAGGTACCAATTATTTTGGATCGTCCATTCTTAGAAATCAGAGGAGCCTTGATTGATGTTAGAGAAGGCACGCTCAAGATGAGGATAGAGGGTGAAGAGTTGGTATTTGATGTTTATAAAACACCCATTCAAAATACTAAATATAAAGATTTATGCATAATCAATGTGATTGAAAGGGATGAGTGTGGGGTGCTTAAGCCACTAAAGACCTCTTCCGAATACCTGATTGAGTGGCCTAAGATGAAACTACCAATTTCTAAAGGTAAAAGAGGTAAAAAATGAATGAAAAAATATCTCCCAAAAGGGAGTAAAAGGAAGAAGGAATATGGCTGAGTTGAGTTGGGTCGTACCGCGACACTAAATTAGCCGTTTCTTGGGAGGCAACCCAAGTTAATTTGGTATGTTTTCTTTTCAATTTTTTTTATTATTTCATGTAATTATTATTTTTGGTTGAGTCACAGGTTGGTGGTAAGTTTGAGTACCATAAACTTGAGCTTGAAGCATGACAAAGATGAAGTGTGGAGTCCCGCAGATCCCATGAGTACAAAAGATTCTACTAGCTAGGCCTAGAGGCCTCAGGGAGTATTTCTATCTCTTATCTTTAAAATTTACTTTAGGAAAAAAATAGATTTTTAAGTGTGGGGTGGGGAAATTTCTAAATTTTGGCTTAATTTAAAATTTTTTGTATGAGATATTCTCGTTGGTGCTATTTTTGATTACATGATGCACGTGTTTTAGTTGGAAAAAACATGTTGAATTGTGTGAATTACTATTTTTTAGACTCCTAGGCTTATGTTTATGATTCTTGTTCTTGTTGGCTTAAATTTGTATTCATGTTATTGTTGTTTGGGAGTCTATGATGATCCTATTGAGTTGAGCATGTGTCATGTGCATGCGAGATTTTTGTACATTTCTTGTTGCATGTGATGTCTAGAAATTTTCCGGTGTGTGTGAAATGAAATAAAAAATGCGGATTTAGGAGATAATATAGGCATTTCTTAGATAACCTTATTTTATACCTTCTTTTACCTACCCTTTGTGCATTATTCTAGTTAACCCCCATTGAGCCTTTAGCTTTTTCTTTTGTAGCCTCATAAGTAGCCTAATCCCTTCTTTGATAGACCTTAATTTGATCCAAAAATCTCCTAATTACTTTAATGAAAAATTGAATTAGTTAGGAGTTTGAGAAATTGAAGAAGATAAAGGTGAAATTGATGCCCCAAGGTAATAGTCACTGGTGTATAATTGATGTGTGGTGGATGGTTGTGATGTAATTTATGCTAAAAGTATTATCATGATTGTGAAAAAGAGAAAAATTGATTCTTGCAGTAGTAAACTATGATTCCACCAAGTGTTTGTGAAAATGCTTAAAAGAGATGGGCAAAAATAAAAGGTATGGATGAATGAATAAGTGTAATTTGGTTGTTGAAGATTGATTTTAAATGTTTAATGTAGTGTATTAAAGCACTTAGAGAGGTTAGTCACTATTCCCAAATAGTTTCTACCCATCTCTTAGCCTACATTACAACCTGGAGAAAACCTAATTTATCCTAAGCTTTACATTTAACTATTAGTAGAGCATTACACTAAGGGCAAGCCTATGGTTCATTGTGTGTAACTTGTGAATTCTTTGTGAGAGTGAGCGTAATTTGATACTTATACCCATTATATTATAAATTGCATTATTGTGAGTGATCATGGGTAACTCTCTTATTGTGAGGGTCACATGTTTGATGAATATGGATGATTTGTATGATGTCCTTGATTGAATGACAAGCATGAGTTTGCCACTTGTTAAGTCAATTGTTGAGGCTAGAATGTTTTGGAGTAGTGTTCATGAGCTATCAATTGTGGAAATAACGTACTTTGTGTAGAAACTTATATTCCATGTAGTCATTATAGTACTAGCTTAAGTGTCTTTATTTTAATAGAAGTGTAGCGTCACCTCAGATTTTTATGCTTAAAGTAAAGAGTTGTTCGAGGATGAACATGAATTTAAGTGTGGGGTGATATCTAAGGTGGTTTTATACACTTTTGTATCATTGTTCTACCTTATTTCATCTTGTTATTGAGAGCAACTCGTGTGCTTAATATGTTCATATTGATATAAATAAACATTTAAGTGTCTAAGTATGCGATTACAATGTCCAAAGTATTTTTCAAACAAGTTTGTGCTTAATTGAGTCATTTAGAATTCAACCCAAAAAACTAGTTTTACTAGCTTGAGCTAGGAGTGTGTCTAGTTAGTTTCGGTGGATTCTAATGTGTTTAATTTGTTTCAGATATTTTAAATGTGTAATTATGAGTGGAATAACTTGTTTGTAATGTGCAAAGCTTAATTTGATTAAGTCAAGAGTCAAAATAATAAGTGGAAGATTATTGCGAATTTGTCTTATCTTAGCTCTTGTTTGGATTTGTCATTGGGAAAATTGTGTTGTTTTGATATTTAATTTGTGATGTATGAAATTGTAGGAGGCTTTGTGAGGTGAATACGGTGATATATTGATGATTTAAAAGTCAAAAATTCATTGGAAATACACTACAAAAGGCATGGGTAAAGGATAGAACGTTCAACACTTAACTAAAATTTTGAACGTAAATTTCAGTGAGTCGGCGTAAAGTCGAAGCGTTACGTTGATGCCCACACAATTTACACTTAGAAGAATTTTTCAATTCTAGTACACCGATGCTGACCCGACGCGTCGCGCTCGATGATCAACTGCAAAACCAAACAATGCTGCGCCGACACATATATAGACTGTGTTCTATTTTTATTCAAATTGGGCACGCAAATTAAGGACATTTTGGTGAGAATTTATTGGGACATGTGAGGGCTGCCAAATTCACTCACAATTAGGATATATTATATATATATATATATATATATATATATATATATATATATATATATATATATATATAATTCTTTGAAGAAAGGTGCGGGCCAGTTGGACAATTAAAAGGGAATATTGGACAATTTCATATACGGCTGGACATGTTTAGGAGAAAAAAGACCGAGGCTGCTACACAGTTTATTAGGTTTTTAATTTTTATTTCACTTTTAATATTTCATGTCATGTATTTCAATATTTAAATCATGATTATGAATATTAGTGGTTAAAATATCTCTTTCTGGGGTTAAAGCAAAAAATATAATTATTATTCTTTTGGATTAAATTTGTTAAATTTGCTTATTATTATTGGTTGTTTGTTTATTCTTATTTTAATTATTTTATGGATTGATCACTCATAAAATACATATATTGTCGACCTTTTAATCTCAGGAGAGGGAATAGGGAGATAGAACATAGGAATAAACAATGTTTGTGTTTTTATTCTTTTATAAAATAAAGAATTAAACTTATTGTCTAGGACAAGGATGTACTTAGATGCCTTACTTGATTCAAACATAGGATGATAACTTCAATTAACTTAATTGGATTATTACATCCCTGCTCAATGATGTAGTTGTGATATCCATATTAGGTAAAAGATTAAAGGTTGGGAAACCATGATCATGTCATTAACCCTACAAATCAACAACCAAGATAAGCAAGTTAACGAATAAAATTCAATAACATAGTATGATTGTTCGGAGTGCTTTAACTCTGGGCTTTACTCCATTGATTGTTTCAAGACTTTAATTTTTGCATTATTTATTTTATTTTTAATTTACAAAATTATAAATTCTCTTTTTGGTTACTTTTGCACTAAATTAATTTAGACTGTGAATTAAAATTTAATCATTATTAAATCAAGTCTCTGTGGGATCAATAACTCAGCTTTCTTGAAGGCCACTATATTACTTTGTAGACCACATACACTTGCGTGTGCGCTTGGGCGCTGTCATGGACCTATACACGATCGCAAAGGGTTACTTAGTCATGTTTGTTCCGGGTCATTGTGCTTCACCGTAGTGAGGGTGGGTACTGTGAGTGTGAATATTAATGGGATTAGGCAGAACTAAAACTCAATTTAAACCTAAAACTCTATAACTCAATTTTTGAAGATTGAAAACTCATTTTTGGGGATACAAAAGGTAATTTAAAGATTTCTTCATTGGATATGATTTTTATACTATTTTTATTTATTTGTCACTGATTTAGTTATGATTTTATCTTCAAATGTTGGCCTATCAATTTGAAATTTTGTGATAGATTTAGTATTCTGAGGTTTTGTAGGTCAATTTCAACTCCATTTTTAAATAAATTTTAGATTTAAACTTGTTAAGTTATAAGTAATGTGATTTCCAAATAAAATTTTCATATTTTCTCTTGTGAGCTAGGGGTTGACATTTTAGATCTGAAATCTACGTATAGCAATATGTGTGTCTATGGTTTTGTTTTGCAATGTAGAATACGTATTTAATAAGATTAGGTTTATTCAGAGGATCTTCAAATAAGAAATTTTTTTGTTTGACTTTTGGGGTTCTTTTAAAGGCAAGTTGCATTTTTTGACCTTTTTTTGAAGTATTATGTGAAAATTAATTGTATTAGGAATAATGGAGATGTGGATGTCTTGTATAGATGAGACGACGAACATCTATTTAAGCATCAATGATATGTGAAGTGTTAAAAGCATTTAACTAACTTATTTTTACTATTTGCCCTATTTGCTGGAGTGATTGTGTAGGTTTGTATCTGTAAGTGACTTATTGAGAACGCTAATTGATGTTTGTACTAATGTTTAGATTTTGAGACTATTTATGGTGATAAGTGATGAAATACTGAGATTATGATTAATTGAAATACAATAGGGAGTTTCATCACTTATGAAAACTGATAGAGAGGAACTTTGACTAATAATTAAATCGATGTAGGGTATGAAATGCTTTGATTGTTATTGTATTTTATATTTGGGATCAATGTTAAACACATGAACATTTCACATTGCATTTTAATGGGATTAGAGTGGCACACCTGCCCGATATGTTTTGGATTTTTTGACACACTTATGTACGGTGACTTTAAGGTACTTTTGTCTCTTAAAAATGAAAATAATGTACGTTCTTGCACAATTTTTAATAAATAAGATGTATTTTAGTTTATTTGAATAGAAAAATAGGTCCAGAATCCTAAAGTTGGAAAACAAGCCAAAAATTCCTAGGTGTTGACTTGTGAAAGCACAGTGTGAGTCATTTTTTAGAAGTAAAAATTGTACTCACTCTTGTACTGATAATGAGAGATGGTGTGATTTTGAAATTGATACCGTTACTCATCCAATGACTCATGAATTTATAGTGTGAGTCATACTATTAGCAAAAGATGAAAGTTTAAAAAATGTGAAATCAGTCAGATGAGCCATCCTATTAATCATGACCATCAATATAGATCATAGTATGGACTCGAGAGGAGGATATTTGACAGTACAAAAATTAAGGCTGAATAATAAATTGAATAGTAAAATAAATACTCGAAAGAAAATTAATCAAGAATAATTGAATTTAAGACCACAAACTGAATATCTAATTATAAGTATAAAATCCTTACTATGATGAGTTTATAGGACAAACCCCTAACTAATTCTAACTATAAGAAAACTAAGAATGACAATGACAAAATGAAATATTAATTCTAGCCCTTTCATGATGAAGACTCACCAAAATGTTGTTGAGGATGTAGTAGGAGATCGTACTATGCACGGTCCAAATGTTGAGTGTCAGAACCTATATTATGAGACGACATAAAATAAAAGAAAATATGCAATCAGTACTTTGAATGTATTGGGTATGTGAGATAGGAAATGAGTAACATAAGTTGAACATGGTACACACGACATGATAAACTAATGCAAGGCCAAGCAATGAACATATGTTGTATAATAAACTGAATACAAGGTCATGCAAGAATTTGAATCTAAACCGTGGACTGTAAAATATGGAATATGGACAGTAGGAGCTACTAATAATTGACATAACTCAGTCTGAGCTAACCGGAGTCAAATCTATAACACCAGCTAGAAGGGTGTTTAGTACCTTGCCAATGGTACAAACACCGACTGATGTGGATCCACTAAACTGTGTCCAAAAGGACAAAGATGTCAAGCCTAGTATGGTGGATGACCCTACTTAGGAATTTCTTCTAAAGGTCTCGGTCTAACTAATGGATAAGCCTTCATCCCAGCGTTTGCTTGGTGCTAAGTACTACTCCTAATAGAATGCTAATAACTGCAATGATCAAAAATAATAATACTCTAAAGACTAGACATAAATACATTATCTGAAAAAATTCAAAGCATATAAACTGGGGGAAATAGTACCAAAAGGTATATGCCTAAAATCCTAGGTCATCGGGTGTTCATAACCCACTATCTCTAGAGAATGCACTTATTATGTCAATATCATCAACTGAATTGATGATGCTCTGATGACATCCTCGAGAATATAAGTGATCGTCATCAATATAGTAACCCAATAGAGGTTGGGGTCGAATCCATAGGGCCGAAGACAATGATTTCAATACTTGAGAGTGCTAGAAGTCAACAAGGAGTTGACTCGTAATACGTAGTGAGTAAACATAAAAGTAAAAATTAGGGGAAGGATTGCTTGAATTGTTTCAAATTTAACAATTTGTTATTTGAGATTACTATTTTAAAGCTAGAAATAATTAGAGATTAATCAAGTGTAGATGAGACTTGGGGCTATATCTTACTAGGTGTGGGTTCATGCATGGGTATTTGATTATTTGTCCAAATTTATCTAGAAATCATGGATAGTCTAGATCTAGATGTTTTTGTGTCAATTTGTAAATAAAACACCAAATAACATAAATGAGTTCTTTTGAACACCTCATTAGTGTATAATTTTTTCAACCCATGACCTCAATTAATATCCTTATGTCTGAGAGATGTTATTAAATGAATTATTCAAGTTATTGTTCATATCCATTCCTCACTCATATCCTCTCTGTCAAGGATGATATGGGTTCAAAGGTAATTTGGGGTTTGCAACCCCCAATTCTTAGTTATAACATGGAGCGAATGCAAAAATAAAACCTATATCAAATACGTAATTAGGAAGAGAAATAAAGAAAACCCATGAACTAATCATAACCTACTCATGCATAACCCCAAGAAGAAGAATTAGCTACTCATAGAGAGAAAGTACAGATATACAAAAATTCCCTTCAAATTGATCCATAGAAAGTAAAGAGAATACAATATCCAAGCTTTAATTTCAACAAATCTTCAATAAAAACCACTAATTCTTTACTTTAACGTCTCTTCAATGTTTCTTAGCTCAAGAATAGTTTAATAATAGAGGAAATGAGTTAAAAACCCTCTTTTTGACCCTAATTTCCCATTTGTCGATATTATAAAATTGCCACCACACTATTATTATTCTTGATTAGATCCAGAGCAGATCGAGCATAGGTGGAGCTCACCTTAGGTGTAAATAGCATTTTTTTCCATTTCCGCTACCCGCTTGTGCGGGTGGCCTCCTAACACATACATGTAAACTTTAGTGATCTTTTTATTTTATATTTGACCTCCCATTGACTTTAATGGCTTGATCATCTTTATTTTAAACTTTTACCTATGCAAATGAGCATTATACATGCGATTAACACCAAATTAATAGAAAATGATGATAAATTAAGCTTAAGATGTTCTAACAAGTTATCAATTTGACGACTTGTCAACCCCCAAACTTAAACTATTTCTTGTGTCAAGCAACTAAGAATAATCCAATGACATAGGGTAATTACGACTCAAAACTACCCAATAGAAAGCTATACTAAAGATCTAGGCTAACAAAGCTCAACAAATACTTCTAAAACATGTCATGGCAATAGGTAAACAAAATGTTTTCAATAAGCACATACATATGAAGCAAGTATGAAAGTTTGTACCAAATAAACCTTTCAAATCAACAAAGAATCTCAAGAGGCGACACAAAATCTTTAAAGATCATCTCAATCTTCACAATGCAACTTACCTCATCCATTTACCTAAACTAGGAGTAAGGCATAACCTTCTACCCCTAAGCATCAATGCCGTTCATATGCAAGAGTTAGCTCCACATACATAAGACATTTCAATTATTAAATAAGCTCAAATAATAAAAGAATTTACACTCACTCTAGTAAAGAAATTCAAGTACAACAAGTAGAACCATTGGCTTTTCCTTTGTGTTTCTCGCCACTAATATAGACTTACTTAGTTTTGAATTGCCAAGGTCTTCTAGTTCTAGATGAAGGCTTAAAGTGCTAGAAATAATATATGGATCAAGTGACTATAGGCCTTCTTCAACGCACTCGCTCCTCCCCTTCCACCCCAAAATTTTCAAATTATCCACCTCATTCACCTTCAAATCATTTCCCTTGCTTCCCTTAGGTTTAGAATTTACCAAAAAAATACAACCCACCATTTTTTTCTTTACTTCTTTGGCTTTTTATAAGAGATTTTCTAACTTCAAGCTCTTCTTTGCCCCTCATTTGTCTAATTTCTCTTCAGATTCTATGGGCTAGGCTATTCAATTTGTCATCAAGCATATTCTTTTAAGCACATGACTTGAAAACCTTACATAGACCTTTCTTAGCTCATCTTAGCATTTCACATTTCCCCCAAAGCTAGGAGTTTTAACCACCCTTACATCAATCTCATGATTACACAACCCCCTAACTTAGGTTTTCACCTATATTTCATTATTTAGAATCATGTGTTGCATCAAAGAACGTTAAGTTCCAAAATCAAGATTTTCAAAATAGGTTTATGTGTTATAGAATGGTTATCAGTACAATTAGAAAGAAAAATATGCAAAAGGATCAAAGGGGTTACTAAGGATCAATGTTAAGGTTGGAATTTGTTCATTTAACATATCAAAAATGGCCTCGGATCATAAGCCAAACCAAGTTTTCCTAGGATTTTTCTTTTAGTACACTCGGGGCATGTTCTAGACTCCAAATATGTACAAAAGTTATTCAAAGATCTCACCAAATAAGGCATCATACTCATAGATCCAAAAAATAGTCTCCAAACCAATTTTAGCAATTTAATCTTAATAAGTTACTCTGAATTAAAGACTCATCCTTGTAAAAAGAGCCAAAAAATGAATTTAATGGTCTCATACAAGAGAAAGCTCATAAACATCCTTGTTTTTTTTTTGAAAGAAATCTATATTTTTGTTTTTCCTCTATATCATTTCATTCCTTGCCAATGATAATTTGAAAGAACTTTTGAACTTTTGCCTATTCGAAACAAACTCAAAGACTAGTTACTTAACCTAAGAATGTCGCCTTTACATCCATCATGGGTGAAATACCACTTGGCTTGATAAAGAAAATAATTAAAGTAAAGACAAAAAGTAAAAGAAAAGAAAACACAAATTTTCTCCTTTGGAAAAAATTGAGTTTCGAAGAAAAACCTTAGAGTTTCTTAAACACATATGTACAAAAGGCTACAAGGAGTTTATTAAACAAATATATACAAAAAGATACAAGAAATGCATAAAGCATTACCCAAAATAAACCATCAATACTAATGAAATCACAACAGGGTATCATATTAATATTAAATGCATGAACAAGCCCAAAAAGAGAAATATCCGACATCATTAATTATATGCCCTACAAGGGACACATACAAAGCAATATCGGTCTTTAAAAACAAAACTCACAAGGGATAAATAACCATCAAAATGTAAAAAAAATTAGAGTATATCTACATAATCTATCCAACCAATGACATTTAGTAAAATCAATCAGTACTGACCATTAAATACAGAATAAGATGCCCCACCCTCCATTAAAGGTAATTGCATTATCCCCAATGAAAAAATAAAAAATGAGTAATGGAGGTTAAAGACTCCTGATGACCCACTAAGTGCAAAGCTCCATATCATTAGATGATTGTATGTAATACCCCGAGTCTGCACCCTGAACGTCACACAATGCTTACAATCCCAAAGGACCACAATTTAACCCATGACTGGTACTCTGTGAGAACTGAATAATAACACTGAAATAATGTAGAAGTTATGCTGAAATACCATAAGGTTCATAATCTGAATACTGAAATAAATACTGAATACTGATAGTAATATTGAAAAACTGAATATCTGTCTGAAATAGTCTAGTCTAAAGAGCCTCTGACTGAATTGTCTGAATGTAGAGTTAATGGGAAAAGTCCTCAACTAACTCCAACTATTGAACTAGAAGAAATACTGATAAAAATAACTCCATCCTCGAAATATAAGGACTCACCACTGTATCTGCTGCTGAGAGGTGCACTATTTTGTGGTAGGGATTGTAACTTTCCATAAATTTACCATTTGTCACTCAAAGACGAAACCTTGCTTATTTCTTTTTTGAAGATTGGTGAATCGAATGATATTTCTATTTTAATTTTTGCCTCTTCTTCTCCCTATGAATCAAACTTTTCTTTGCCATAATGGTTGAATTACTATTAGTATCCATGGTAAAATTTAAATCCTAGACATATAAATAGAATAATGTGGACCCCCTCCCTGTTAAAAGAAATGAGTTTATCATGGATACACACATTAATTAACTAAATTTTCCCAACGTAGAGGCAAACAAGAAAGCTACATAAATTCTATGTGAGAAACATGCTCATCCACGAGATCTTCCTGAATAAGCGGAGATGCTGGCTAGTTTCTAGTTCTAATTTTGTTCTGCTCTGAATTCTGCATGAGAAACATGCTCATATAAGGGATCTACTTGAATGAGCAGAGGTGCTGGCTGGTATCCAGTTCTACTTCCGTTTGTCTTTTTGGGAGGCATATTCTATAAATGAAAGAGAAACTAGACCTAGGCAGAGAGTTTAACTTAAGCTCACGCTCACTCACACGACATGAATACTGAAAGAAGGGAAACTTTTCCTAAAATGCCTCATTACCTCTTGTCCATAAGTGTGGCGTGCTACTCACCCATGCACAAGACTCTACTTGACGCGAATTTCAGAATTCCTAGAACTCTTTAGAACCTTAGTCTCTGATACCAAGTTTGTAATGCCCCGAGTCTGTACCTTGGATGTCACACGATGCTTACAATCCTTAAGGACCATAAGCTAACCCATGGTTGGTACCTGCTGTGAGCACTGAATAATAATACTAAAATAATGCAGAATTTAGACTAAAATTCCATAAGGTTCATAATCTGAATAGTGAAATAAATATTGAATACTTATAGTAATACTAAAAAACTAAATATCTATTTGAAATACTCTAGTCTGAAGAGCCTCTAACTGAATTGTTTGAATATGGAGTTGATGGGATAATTCCCCAAATAACTCTGACTACTAAACTAGCTAGAATACTTGATATAAATATCTCTATCTTCAAAATATGAGGACTCACCACTATATCTACTACTAATAACCTGAGCTACTAGGTATGGTTAGGAGCTCGTACGTCTGAACCTATGATATGAGACATCATAGTGCAGAAGAAAGAGTATGCATCAGTACTTTAAATGTATTGGTATGCTACGTGAGTTAGGTTTATATACATGGTTTCATATGCATAAACACTAACTGACTAAATGATATGTATATAACTGAATGAGAGTACATGGGTAACTGAAACTTCTATACATACTGATTATGTAAGACTATGTATATACATGTATACTGTAACTGAGATCACACTGATCACTAGATTGTACTAAGCTTGACTGAACTGACACTGATCGTGTTGACCGACTGAACTGGACTGAGTTCATTAATTTCTGTTACTGACTGAGTATTACTATTCTTGACTTTTTTTACTGGGTCTATTTTATTTCTACTGAGACTAAGTAAATAGCTAGTATTCGGGTAATAAATACCCCCAGCACTCACTAACATAAAGGTAAAACATAGTACTTCTTTAAAGCATAGCAATAGTCAATTGCACACAATTAATTCACTGAGGCAATTTTCCAAACACTTGAAGGACATGAAAATATGAATGAGAACACATACTAACATGTCATGATTACATTATTCAATTCACATGGACATTCTATCAAACACTTACGGAGAATAATTTTTATACATAATAATGAACGACACATAAGTATCATTACTACAACTTAAACTTTTAATTTAAAGGATTGTAACATAGGAATTACATTAATCAACATGCTATCTTAGGTTCATGCTCATAACAAAATCTTAAATTGAAACCCATACAACAACACAACATGAATACAACCCAAATTTAAATATGTAAATTCATGAATCAATAAATTCATAGTTTTAAAAAGGGTTCTTGAACTTCAAGGGTGGAAGGAAACCCAAGGATGAACACCTAACATACCTTGATTATTAATTTCGTGAAGATTGTAGTGAATTCTTGAGGCTTGATTCTTGATCTTGATGAAACTAGGGATTGTTATTAGGAGGATTGAGTGAATAATGAATGCAATTTTCCCTATTTGGTGTTTAATTTTGTGTTTTAGCTGATTTGGGTGAGAGAAAAAGGACTAAACTACCCTTAGACCTCTTTTCCCATGCAAATGACCCTCAAGGTGCGACTCTCAGAAGTGGGAATACACCTCACATTGCGACACCTATAAACAGGGATTGGATCTCACGTCGCGATACCTAGAAATGAGGAATGGATCTCACGTTACAAGCTTATCGTGAGACCTTACTATTTTGGACATCTAAACTCACCCTTACGCAAGTCCAAAAATTTTAAAACTCACCCGATATGATCTATTAACATCCCTAATAATGGATCAACTGAAAAAAATCAACAATTCAAGGCAGGAAAGATCGAAAATAAAGTCATCGAAATATCGTGCCCAAAAGGAAACTAAGTGTCAATACTTAGCTGAATTTTTCTAAGCTTGGGACCTTTTTACATGCTATATAGGACTGAATTAGACTTGGACTTTTATGGGGTCTTACATTGTATTGTCTTACTAGGATGCTCATCATACTAGGCGCCTTATTAGCGGGTTTGCTATAAAAGGCAATTCATCTTGGTTTACACCTTTGGGCCTTGTTGAACTACTTTAGAGGATAGTTATTTATTCATGTTGGTTGTATTTTTTACCTTGGACTTATACACAATGTAGCATTTCATAGAACCTTGTGTCAATATGTTTCTTGGAGACATACCTATGTAAAAGAAAGAAATTAAACCGAAACAAAAAAGAAAGGATAAAACATGTTTCTAGGATTTTTATATAGTAAGAAAGAAAGTAAAACTAAAGTAAAATGAAGGGGAATGCAAGGTAAAATGGTCAATTGTGAGACCCTGCAAAGTTTCCTCATAGTTTAAGCCATTAGAGCATGTCAAGTAAAGCCTGATTTCCCCCTGAAAAGACTAAAGAATGGCTTCCAAACTGATTAGTGTTTAAACCATATGGAATTTTCCTGATTTTGACTTTTTATCGTGTGGAAAATTGAATTATATTTCTAATGATACCCATTTTGTCAAAATACGACACCTAAAGAGAAAGATTTGGATGTTTTACAGAAAATAGTCAAAACTGTCCAGGTGCAATGGAGAGGGCCGACAGACAGTCGAGCTAGTGATGGACAATCGCCCAAACCATCTCAGAGGAGGAAGTGAGATCTCATTCTGGTTAGGCACGATGGCAAGATCAGCAAACCTTCGATCTAGCGATGGACCATCTACCCAGCCATCGCAGGTAAGACAGAAAGTCCAATTCTGGCCCAGGTGAGAGAGTCAGGGCCGATGGACCATTGCACCCAGCATCTCCTATTCTATTAAGTGATTTTAAGTCATTTTTAAAAGGGATTTTTGGTCTTTTCCCACACTTGTTACAGTTAGATATAGCCAAAACGAAGCACATAGCTTCATATTCTTCATAGACATCAAAAACTAGGGTTATCTCTCAAGATTAACTCTCTAGATTAAATCCAAATCTTCCTATAAAAAATTCAAGAACTCACCATAGATTTTACAAATTGAGTTAAGATTCAAGGTTCCCAAGGAAAAGACTTCAAGAACCGTCTCTCAAGAGTTCCAAAAAGAGTCTCAAGCAAGCTTGTTTATCCAATTTCACAATCTAAGGTATGTGAGGTTTGAACAAGGGTAATCCTTTTACCATTGTGCCCAAAGGCTTATTTTAAATTACAAGTTTTCTATAATTATGAGATTTTACATGAAATCGAGTTAGGTTTTTTCACCCATTATCATTAGTTGCAAGGTTTTGATACTTTCCATGAATTAAAAGTCAAATAGCATGATTTTGTATATGTTTCTATGGTTATTGATGAGACTTACAAATTTTAAGATACCTTATGAGTAATTGCATTCTTAAGCATGAATTTTGAGATGTTGACATGAGATTTACAGTTTGGGTCAATAGACCCCATTTTAAGATTTCTTGTTCAAAACTGTTTAAGTCATGAGTACCCCATAACTAAGTTATTTTCAGCTTTTAGTTAAAAATTTGATCGCTTACGTCTAAGCTAAGATAGGAATACATATTTGATTATGATTTAAATCAAACAGGAACATATTTTGATCTTCATTATAGACCCTTGAGTTATTTTGAGGTGAATTTTCTAAAAGTTTTGAGTTGAGTATGTGAGTAGCATTTAGCACCAAGTTAGGTATGATTTCAAGGTTTCATGCCCTAAAACTACGTGCCACCATAGGATTGAGGTTTATGGGTCTGAGGACAAGATAGTTATCACTTAAGTTGGGATTCTATTTCGATGGCAAGGGTAGAACAACTCTCCCCAATGTGGGTAAGACTTTTGACTCCATGTAGCTCACATGGTTTATGTCGGTTAGAAGAAACTCCTGAGTCTAAAAGAGTTCTAGAGTTCCCAAGTGTTAAAAGTTCCTAAAAGTTCTAAGTCCTTAAGTTATAAAGAAGTTTTATTCTCCACAAGATAAAATCATAAGTTTGAAAGTATTGTTTAAAGATTCCTTTAGCCTTCAAGTACTGAGAATAAGAGGAGAGTATAGATTTTAAAGTTAAGCATAATGACTCACGAGATTTGTGTTACATCTTTCACTATTCATGATTTATATGTTTTATATGTTAGACTTATTCAAGCCATGTGAGTCATTCCTATTTGCATGCATGATTTTATTAAAGAGTATTGATATTATTTTATGTAAATACATACACCCCCATATATTCAGTATATTCCCAAAGTGTTGATTCATATATACATTTGTATGCTAAATTGTCTTATAATATAGGTTTAGGTACTCAGTCTTAGCAGTGGACGTGATTCCTAAGTGCCTTTGTCTACATTCCACAGTTGGTGAGTCTTCATAACAAGCTCTGTCTTAACACAGAGGCGTATGTGCATTGACTATCGTCAGCTTAACAAAGTTACAGTTAAGAATAAGTATGCTCTTCTGAGAATTGATGACCTATTTGATCAGTTGCAAGGTGCAAGTTATTTCTCCAAGATAGACCGTAGATCTGGCTATCATCAACTCAAAGTAAGGGAGTGTGATATTCTAAAGATATCATTTCTAACCCGTTATGGTCACTTTGAGTTTCTAGTCATGTCTTTTAGGCTAACCAATGCTACAACGTCTTTCATGGACCTCATGAATTGAGTGTTCAAGTAGTATCTTAATATATTTGTCATAGTCTTCATAGATTATATCCTTGTTTACTCCTTCACTGAGAATAACCATGCGGATTATCTTGGAATTATCCTGCATACTCTTAGAGATCACCAGTTGTTGGCCAAATTCTACAAGTGTGAATTTTGGTTAAGATCAATAGCCTTTTAAGGTCATATTATTTCAGCCGAAGGCATTAGAGTCGATCCCCCAAAGAGAAAAGTTGTAAGAAATTAGCTTAGACCTATTTCTTCGTCTGACATTAGAAGTTTCTTGGGTCTAGCTGGCTACTACCGCTATTTTGTTAAAGGTTTCTCTTCTATTGCGTCCCTCATGACTCGGTTGACCCATAAGAAATTTGAGTTCTTTTGGTCAGATTCCTGTGAGAAAAGATTTTAGGAGTTGAAGACTCAACTCACTTCAGCCCCTATATTGACTTTGCCTGATGGTACGAATGGTTTTAAGGTGTATTGTGATGCCTCTAGGGTTGGATTGGGTTGTGTCTTGATGCAGAGAGGTAAAGTTATATCCTATGCCTCTAGACAGTTGAAACTGCATAAAAAGAATTACCCAACCCTTGATCTTGAATTAGCTGCTGTAGTTTTTGCTTGGAAAATATGGAGACACTATCTATATGGTGTTCATATTGATGTGTTCACTGATCACAATAGCCTGCAGTATATGTTTACTCAGAGGGATTTGAATCTTAGATAGAGGAGGTAGTTAGAGTTGCTAAAAGATTTTTATATGAGTGTGCTATATCATTTGGGCAAGACTAATATAGTGGAAGATGCCCTTAGTAGGATGTCTATGGGCAATATGGCTCATGTGGTGAAAGATAAGAAAGAGTTACCTAGTGATGTACGTAGTCTAGCTAGATTGGGTGTTAGGTTGCTTGATCCCGTTGAAGGGATTATTTTAGTGAAGAGTAGTTCTGAATCATCTTTAGTTTCATAAGTGAAAGAGAAACAAGACTTAGATGCTAGTTTGTTCAGACTGAAGGAGTCAGTTAAAGACCAAAAGGTAGTGGTTTTCTTCTAAGGGGGAGATGATGTGTTGAGATGTCAGAATAGATTCTGTGTTTCATGTGTTGGTGAATCCATTCATCCCGGTGCTACCAAGATGTACTGCGACTTGCAGGAAATCTATTGGTGAAGTGGCATGAAGAAGGTTATAGCAGGGTTTGTCACAAAGTATGCAACATGCCAACAGGTTAAGGTAGATTACCAAAGACCTAGCGATAAGTTGCAAGAGTTTGGTATACCCACTTGGAAGTGGGAAGAGATGAATATGGATTTTGTGACTGGTTTACCTCTTTCGCGGCGTCATCATGACTCTATTTGGATTATTGTAGATAGGTTGACTAAGTCCGCATATTTTCTGCCAGTGCATACATCTTATAAAACTGAGAATTATCCAAGATTATATATTCGGGAGTTAGTCAGGTTGCATCGAGTTCCTTTGTCCATCATCTCGGATAGGGGTACTCAGTTTACTTCATAGTTTTGGAAAGATTTCCAGAAGGTTCTTGGTACCCAAGTTTATTTGAGTTTCGTTTTTCATCCGCAGACAGATGGTTAGGCTGAGAGGACCATCCAGACTTTAGAAGATATAATGAGGGTGTGTGCCCTTTCTTTCAAAGGTAGTTGGGATGAGCACTTACCATTGATTGAGTTCGCCTATAACAATAGTTACCATGCTAGTATCAAGATGACACCATTTGATGCTTTGTATTGTAAAAGATATAGATCACCCATAGGTTGGTTTGAAGTGGGTGAGGCTGCTGTGATTGTGCCTGATGCAGTGTTTGAAGCTATGGAGAAATTTAAGTTGATTAGGGAAAGGTTGAAGACTGCTCAGAGTCATCAAAAGTCATATTCCGATGTAAGGAGAAGAGATTTTGAGTTTGAGGTGGGTGATTTGGTATACTTGAAGATTTCACCCATGAAAGGGGTAAAAAGGTTTGGGAAAAAGGGAAAGCTTAGTCCTCGTTATGTTGGCCCTTATAGAGTTTAGAGACGTGTTGGGAAAGTAGCTTATGAAGTTGAGTTGTCCACAGAGTTGTCAACTATTCATCCTATCTTTGATGTTTCCATGCTTAAGAAGAACATTAGTGATTTCGTTGTAGTAGATCTTTCAGAGAGCTTAGTTATCCAGACTAGTATTTTATTTGATGAGATTCTGGTTGAGATCCTAGATTACCAGGTCCGTAGACTAAGGAACGAATAAGTTCCCTTTGGTCATAGTTTTGTGGTGGAATCAGTCAGTTAGGACGTTACTTGGGAAGCGAAAGCAGATATGCAAGCAAAGTACCCACACCTTTCTCTGCGAGTTCAAATAAAACTGAAGGTATTATTCTTCCTTAATTCAGTTCCTTACCAATAAAAGTTTAGCTATATATCTATTCTTGTGTAAGCTCTTGCACTTCCCGAAGTATTCCAAAGTTTTAAAAGATATAGAGTCAGTTTAGCGATTTTTTTCAGCTTTGCATCCCCTGATTACTCCATAGTTTTAGCCTAACTAGTGACATTTGAGGATGAATTATTTCAAGTGGGAGATATTGTGAGACCCTGAAAAGTTCCCTCATAGTCTAAGCCATTAGAGTCTATTAAGTGAAGCCTTATTTTGCTCGTAAAAGACTAAGGAATAGATTTCAAACTGTTTAGTGTTTAAAACATAGGGAATTTTCCTAATTTTGACTTTTTATCGTGTGAGAAATTGAATTTTCTTTCCAACGATACCTATTTCGTCAAAATTTGACACCAGAGGAGAAAGATATGTACGTTTTATAGAAAGCAGTCAAAACTGCCCAGGTGCGACAGAGAGGGCAGACGGGCCGTTGATCTAGAAATGGACCATCGTCCAAACCATTGTAGAGGAGGCAGTGAGACCTCATTTTTGTTAGGCATGATGGTAAGACCGACGAACCATCGATCTAGCGATGGACCATCGACCCAGCTGTCGCAGATAAGGCAGAAAGTCCAATTCTAGCCCAGGTGCGACGGTCAGGGCCAATGGACCGTCAGGCCCTCAATGGACCGTTGCACCCACCGTTGCCTATTCCATTCAGTGATTTTAATTCATTTTTAAAAGGGTTTTTTTTGTCTTTTGCACCCTTTTTACACTCAGATATGGCCAAAAAAAGCACATAGCTTCACATTCTTCATAGACACAAAAAAACTAGGGTTTTCTCTCAAGATTAACCCTCTAGAACAAATCCAAATCTTCCTTCAAGAAATTCAAGAACTCACCATAAATTTTACAAATTGAGTTATGATTCAAGGTTACCAAGTCAAAGGCTTTAAGAACCCTCTCTCAAGAGTTCCAAAAAGAGTCTCAAGTAAGCTTGTTCATTCAATTTCACAATCTAAGGTATGTGGTGTTTCAACAAGGGTAATCCTTTCACCCTTATGCCCAAATGCTTATTTTAAATTATAAGTTTTCTGTAATTTATGAGAATTTACATAAAATGAGTTAAGGTTTTTACCCATTATCATTAGTTCAAGGTTTTGATACTTCCCATGAATTGAAAGTCAAATAACCTGATTTTGCATATGTTTCTATGCTTATTGATGAGACTTGCAGATTTCAAGATACCTTATGAGTAATTGCATTCTTAAGCATGGATTTTGAGATATTGACTTAAGATTTATTATTTGGGTCATGAGTACCCTATAACTAAGCTATTTTCAGATTTTAGTTAAAGGTTTTATCCCTTGGGTCTAAGCTATGATAGGAATCCACATTTGATTATGATTTAAAGAAAAGAGGAATATATTTTGGTCTTCATTATAGACCCTTGAGTTGTTTGAGGTGGATTTTCTAAAAGTTTTGAGTTGAGTATGGGAGTAGTATTTAGCACCGAGTTGGTATGATTCCAAGGTTTCATGCCCCTGAACTACGTGCCACCGTAAGATTGAGATTTTTGGGCCTGAGGCCGAGATAGTGATCACTTAAGTTAGGGTTCTATTCTGATGAAAAGGGTAGAAAAACTCTCCCCAATGTGGGATAGATGTTGGGCTCTATTTAGCTCACATGGTTTATTTTGGTTAGAAGAAACTCCCGAGTCTAAAAGAGTTCCAGAGTTCCCAAGTGTTAAAAGTTCCTAAAATTTCTAAGTCCTTAAGTTTTAAAGAAGTTTTAATCTCCATAAAATAAAAGCACGAGTTTGAAAGTATTGTTTAAATCTTCCTTTAGCCTTCAAGTACCTAGAATAAGAGGAGAGTATACATTTTAAAGTTAATAATTGAAGCACCCTGGGTTTTGATCGTTGGAAATTTCCTTGGTTTTAAACTCTCTAGACATCATAGGACATAGGCTTACTAGTCGTATGATATGGATATGATTTAGTGTTCTTGGTCAGATGTTACTTAGGATGGTTTAGGTTGGTTACTGTCCAAGTTATGAATATACACCATATTAGTCGTATGGAGATAGTATGAGTGAGGAAAACCGCTCATATATTGATCAGTGTGTCATGCCCTTGGTAGGCTGCCTAGGATACAGTTCTAAGGTGCTTGTCATATGATGAAGGTATGACTTAGGTTAGGGGAGTTATATGCTGAATAGTGTGTGATGTCCAGTATTTTGTCTAGGGTACAAGTGGTGGGTACCACTCATAAGTTGTGTGTACAAGTCAAAAGGGGAGTCGTACCCTCCTGCAGTAAATTTTACAGTTTAAGTTTAGGGTATTATGGAAATTTTCCCTCTTAACAGCTTTTGGCCCCATTATTTAAAACACTTTTGGGACTTTATTTACCCTATTATTATCAATCAAAAACACTTTAAACACTCTCAAACTCTTAGGTTAAAAAGAGACTAGGGTTTTCTTCAAGGTGGTCAATTAAGGCTCTTAAGGGTGGTTTCTCTCCATACTCTTTGGTATATCTAAGCCATGTTACTCCTTCCTTATTGTTTATTCAACTAAATTCATGATTCAATGAATGGTTTATATGATTTAATTATGGGTATTATTTGTTTTTAATTTATATGTTGGGTTTTTTTCTTATAAATGATTGGATATTGCTTTCCAATACTTTACGTATGGTTTCATATTATAATTATCGTTTCAACTTATGGTTGCATGGGAATGTTCAATTGGAACTTGGTTTAGTTTTTGGAAACTATATACCCTTAACATGTTTATTAAAATGCCTATGAGAATGGTTTTGTCACATAGTTTGACTTTTACCTTTTTTTGAAACTATTATTTTGCATAATATGGTTGTGGTGCCTAAAATAGTTTTAAATGATTTGGTAAGTCCCTAATGTTGGTGGTCATGGTTTCGGTAACTTGTAAATTATGTTAGGTACATGGAAATCCCCTAATGTTGGCTAATGGCATTGTTTGCAGCTATAGTTGGTATGATGATGCCACTTCAGAAAGCCTTTGTTAATAACTTCTGAAATTGGTGGTTGGTTATGTGCTAATCATTTTAATTGGGCAATAAAATCGGGTTGTGAAAACTCACTGTGAAGGTGTGAGTCCGATGGACACACACTGGAAACTTATGCTTGCCGACGTGAGGGTTGGTTATGGCGACCTTATACTAGTGGAGTACATGAGAATCCCCTAAGTTTATTCTTATTTATATGTATCATGGAGGACAAAGGGTACATGAGAATCCCTGGCCCCTGTGATATCTCCCGTTCGTGAAGCTACACGCACTAGGGCCCGTTCAAGGGGTAACACTGGACCCATATAGCTTGTAAGTAGATTATGATGATAAAACTACACAAACCGAGGTTAAGATTTTAAATGTATGCTAAATCGATTCCCTTTCCTGGCATGGAATATATATATATATATATATATATATATGTATAGATGTGATTGCATATGGTTTACTTGGTTTTAAATATTGACATTATTTTATCCTCACACTTTCAGACATGCTAGCATTCACCCGCTATCCCTTCTTTGAGTGTTGTATCCACATGTGATATAGAATTGGCCATACTACTCCTCCTGCTCATTAATTGGATTCGGGATAGTTTTGTGCTAGATTAAGTAGTGTTCCTTACTTCAGAAGGCTCCATTTTATGTTATGGACTTCTCTACATACTTTTATTATTTCTTAGACTTTAGGTTTTGGCTATGGTCGGTGGCATGTCCCGACCAGATATTGTTTTAATTTCGAATAGAGGCATTGTGTAACTACTTTAGGTTGGCATTAGCGGTGTCAATATTGGTGTCAGCCTTGACATTGGTTTTGGTAATGGGGATGACGCCGCTTGACTATATTTGAATTATGATTTTTCCATTTTGTTATGTTATATATAGTCAAAATTCATCCGACATACGGTATAGGGAGGTTATGGTTGGGTACTGGGGGTGGCATCTAATCCCAATTAGGCTTGTGGAACCCGACATAACTAGTCCCTGGTTTGGGTTGTGTCAGTTATGCTTATTTAAAGATGATCATTTCTCAAGTAATCGATCGATAAGGAAGGTTTTGGCTTGGTTATGGGATGAGAGGTTCTAGTAGTCTTGGTAAATTTCAAAATCCCTTCTTCTAATGTTAAAAATTTATGTTTAGTCCTATATGTACTTGAAGTATGGTTCTATCCTTTGTTGTTATTTTAGGGTATTACAATATCTCCTCCTTGAGGTCATTCATTCCCAACTTGAAACTGACTGAGATAGAAGGTTAGGGGAAAATAGCTTCAATTCCCATATTTTGTCCACCACTTCTGCTTATATTATTAGAATTCTTCAACTATATATACCCAAAATTCCTACACTAAGTTTTTAAGAGTTGAAGACTGACATGATTCCAAGTCGGTAACTAAAGCGCAGACTGAATCAAACTCATAGTCGCATACTGTGACATGAGAATAACTGGGTGACATAGAATAGAAAGAATTAATTAAGTGAGGAGAAACTATCACCTCAAGTTGGAACTAAGTTTGAAGGGAAGAGGTGGGGGGGTACTTTGTCATCATGTCGGTCTTCGTTTCTCAAATAGCTCCCTCTACTGACTAATTTTTACAAAGAACCTTTACCAACATGACCTCCTTGTTCCTTAACTTACAAACCTAACAGTCAAGTATTTTAATAGGAACCTTTTTGCAAGAGAGGCTATCTTTCACGCACTCACTTTCTAAGGGCATGATCGATGTGGGATTAACAATTTACTTTTTCAGTAAGGAAACATAAAGACTGGATACACCACTGCTATGTATGCCAAAATGACCTACAATCTCATAAAGGACAATAAAGCAGGGATTGAGGTTACCTTGATTCCAAAATCTCTTCATCCCCTACATAGATAAAAACTTTTAGGTATATATAATCACCAACAACAAACTCAAGATCCCTTATTCTTATATCTACATATGACTTCTGATGACTCTGACTTGTTCTCAGCCTTTCTCTAATCGACTGAACTTTCTCCATGGTCTTATGGATTGAGTTTGGCCCTATTAATATAACTTCACAAACTTCAAACCAACCAATAGGAAACCTACCACTGCTACTATAAAGTGGGTCAAACGAGGCCATCTGAATACTAGAGTGATAACTGTTATTACAAGAAAACTCAATAAAAGGTAAATAATCATCCTAACTACCCTCTCAACATGTCCTCTAATGTCTGATTGATCCTTTCTACCCAACCATCTGTTTGTGGGTGAAAAGTTGTATTGATAAGAACTTGGGTACCAAGCCCTCTTTTGAAACATCTTCTAAAGCCAAGAGGTAATTTAGTACCTCTATCTAAAATACTTAAAGGGACTCTATGCAGTTTCACCAACTATGTAAGGTAGAGTTTAGCTTAGTCCTCGGCTAAATCTAATGTATTAACTAGCAAAAAATTTGCCATCTTAGATATCTGATCCATGATAACCCGAATGGAATGTTGTTGTTGATGAGTATGAGAAAACCCTATAATGAAGTTGATATTCACTACCTCTCACTCCCAAGTAGGAACTGATGTCCTACAGCATACCACCAGGTCTCTGGTGCTTAACCTTAACATTTTGACAATTTGGTCACTTAGCCACAAATTTTGCCATGTCTTTTTCATACCATTCCACCAATAGACTTCCCAAAAATTATGTTATATCTTAGTGTCTCCTGGATGAATAGAATATCAAGAACCATGAGCTTTTTCTAGCATCTGTTGTCTTAAGTTATCTATATTCAAAACAAAAAGTCTACCTTGATAGCGGAGTACCCCATATCTCAATTGAGAGAAGTCCTCAAAATTTTGATTCAAAACTGCTACTTTCAATTTATGAAAAATAAGGTTATGAACTTTTTTTCCTTTAACCTCAGCAACTAAAATGGATTTGAACAATTTTGTACCAAAATACTACCTTCGGTTGAATCAACCAACCTAACTCCCAATCTGGCTAGCCTATGAACCATATAAACTAACTCTTTCTTCTCATTCTCTACATGAGAAGCACTCCTCCATCGATAATCCACTCAGAGCGTCAACCACCATATTGGATTTTCCCGTATGGTAGAAAACATTCATATCATAATCCTTCAACAACTCTAGCCATCTTCTTTGAAAAAGATTTAGATCTTTTTCATTGAACACATACTAAAGACTTTTGTAATCGGTAAACACATCAACATGAACCCCATAGAGTTAATTTCTCCAAATGATTGAGGCAAAAACAACTAATGTGAACTCAAAATAATGAGTTAAGTAGTTCTTCACATGAGGCTTGAGCTAACTAGAGGCATATGCTATAACTTTGCCTCGCTACATCAACACACAACTAATTCAACCCTTGGAAGCATAGCAGTAAGCCATAAAATCATCTTATCCCTTGGAAAAAAAAATATAGTGGTGGTGATTCAAGTCTTCAACTCCCGAAAACTTATCTTATAAGAATCAGACTACTAAAATTTGACTTTCTTCTGAGTCAGTCTGGACATTGGATTCATAATAGAGGAATATTCATTAAGAAATTATCTATATTAACCATATAAGCCTAAGAAACTTCTAATATCTACTGGAGAGATAGGCATTGGGCCAATTTCTCACTGCTATGGTCTTTTGAGAATCAACCTGAATGCCTTCACTTAAAATAGAACCAAGGACTGTTATCAATTTCAATCGAAATTCCAACTTGCTGAATTTAGCAAATAACTGTCGATCTTCAAGAGTCTATAAGACAATACCTAGAATATATTCATGTTAATCCTCACTTTGATAATAAATGAGTATTTCATGTATGAAGACTAATCTTAGGTGGATTTATGCACCCAAGAATGATTATCTATATGTATTTAGTATAGTTTTGAGGACTTTTTATGTGTATAATGAGTTGTTAATAATCTAATTTAGTATTCATGAGTTAAAATACTTTTATATAGTTTTTAAGGTGTGTTTAAAACAAGTTTGTAATCAAAATGACCATTTATAGTTTAGACGATAGAACTAGTGTTACAAGTTTGAGTTATGTGTTCTTCTAGTATATCTCGATGAATTCCATTGTGTTGTATGCACTAATTAGTGGTGTTTATTGATATATAAGACCTTGTGAAATGTTATGATCAATTTTAGGGTGAATAAAATGGTCTAATGATGTTGGAAATACACCCACAAAGTGTGGAATGCAAAGGCAAAAGGGATGAGTAAATGATGGCAAATTCTGAAAATTTTAAGGCTATGGGTATGCCACGCCCTCTAACCTCCGAGATAAGAAATAAAAAAACTTGACCAAAATAGTATTCATCCATGATTAGGGTGTTCCACACTTTTAATAATGGCAATTCAAGAGTGTGCCACGCCCAAGGATTCAAAACCGGCTTGTTGCTTCCTAGTATAAATAGAACACTTAGGTTTTATTGTACACACTCTGTACGACTTTTGGTGATGGAATACACTCAAAGGATTCTAAAATTAGGGTTTCTAATCCTTAATTTAGTTTACTTTTGTTTTTTTTTATAAATGAAATTCATTATTGCAATTTGTTGTATGACCATTTGTGGCTAAATAACCTCTTTTAGGGTTAAGGCCAAGAGCATGAATACTAATGCTTATAATTGAGTTAGTTTATTAGTAATTATTATTATTTGTTGTTCATATATTATTTTTATCACTATTATATAGATTCACAACTTGTATTATAAACCTATATTTCTATTGTGAGCCCGGAAGAACGAACAATAGATTAAATCATGGGGTATATAAAATCGGATCTTATTAGTTCAAGAGATTGGTGTTAAGATTTGCTTCTAGGATAGGAATATTCCTAATTCACCCCAGTTGATTCATGTAAAGGATTAAGTATGAATTTATTTAAGTTAGTTCTCACATCCCCACTCAACTATATAGTTGTGGGGTTAAGTTAGATAGACTATTAGAGGATGACCATTCTCTAATTATGTTATCAACTCTGTGAATCCACAACAAAGATGATTAACTAAACTAATAAGATTTTATAGGTAAGTAGGATTGTTCTTAGTGCCTTGACCCCCCGATTATCCCCATTATTATCCGAACACTATAATAGGTTTAATTTTTTATGGTTACTTTAAAGCTCTCAAATCTCAAACTCTATTGGTTACAATTTATACATGTTTAATCTATTTAATAATGATAGAATTAGATTGTTGTTGAGCACAACTCCCGCTGGGATTGATACTTGACTTTTAAAGGATACTTTACTACTTGGGAGACCACGTACACTTGTGTGTATGCTAGGACACAACAAAGACTATAATGAACATATCCAAGTACTTCTTGAACACCTTGTTCATCAAGAACATAAAAGCTGCAGGAACATTCATTTAAAAAGACATAACAACAAATTCAAAGTGACCATACCAAGTTCTGAAGGTTGTGTTTTGAATGTCACGTTCTGTGACTCTAAGCTGATGATTGCCTAATATGAGGTCTATCTTAAAGAAAAACCTTGAACCATGAAGTTGGTCAAAAAACTCATCAATTCTGGGAATGTGATACTTATTTTGACTGTGACCTTATTCAACTAATGGTAGTTTATTCACATTCTGAGAAAACCGTCTTTCTTAGGCACAATAAGAATGGTAGCACCCCATGGAGAGATATTGAACCTGCTAAAACCCTTTTCTAGGAGGTCTTTTAATTATTTCATCTATATTTTAATATTTCCTGGAGCTATTCTGTGGGGTGGAATTAAAATAGGTTAGGTGTCTTGAAAGAGATCAATTTTGAAGTCAATTTCCTATTCGAGAGAAACTCCGAGTAGATCTTCTAGAAACAATTTTGGAAATTCATATACCACCAAAACTAACCCAAGAGTTGGTGATTCATATTTTGAATCCTTAACCCATACAATATTATAGATTCATCATTTGGAGATCAATTTTAGCCTTAAGGTAAGAGATGAATCAACCCATAGGTAATCAGGTCCCATCCTTCTATACTAGAATTGGTTCATTTGGAAATAGAAATTGACTACTCTCTTCCTAAGTTCATTAGATGAATAGGAAAAGTGTACCCAATCCATGCCAAGAATGACATCAAAATATTCCATGTCTAACTCTACAAGATCAACTAAGGTAATATTCTAGGAAATTGTGATTGGGTAATTTCTGTATACTCGTCTAGGTAAGCTAGAGGAACCAACTAGATTAGAGACTTTGAAATATTTTTAAAGAATTTTGATACTGACACCGAAGTATACTACTATATAGGGAGTTACAAAAGAATGTATGGCTCTAGGATCTAATGATGAATAAACATAAATATAGAATAATTGTAACATAGACAATATTATAATAGGATAACCCTCCTAATTGTATTAAGTTTGATGGAAATAAAACCTATTTTGAAATTGTCCGCCAGATGCACTAGATGAGGCACCATGCTGCATTAGCCGACATATAGAAGTTTATAAAGAGTTAGACTCACTTTGCTGACCGGCATACTTACCTCTCTATGATGCAACTAGAAATTCCATTAGTATGTTTCCTAGATTTCTACACCAAAAGCAAACATCACTACCTAACATACCCTTACACTTGTGGTTCCTACCATATTTCTTGCATATTGGGTTGGTACGAACACTTTTCACACTAACTTAGGACTTATATCCTAGTGTTCTATCTCTTTTATCTTTCCTAAACTTGGGGACTGGTGCACAAGAAGAAGATGGAGCTGGAATGGAAAATTTTTGGCAAAACTAAGAATGATTTCAACCATATTACATCTACTAAAAGAAATTAAAGCTACCTATTTTGGTCCTTTTATTTTCTCTTTCCTTCTTCTTAACTTTTTTTTCTCTATTAGAGATGTATATATCGTTCACCAACATAGTGATCCTACACTCTTTGAGCATATCCTCAAAAATACCAAATACAAACTTGCTTATGTATGCCCTGGAATCAGCAACGATAGACGGAGCATACCTTGCCAACCGAGTAAACTCCTGTGGATCCTCCTCAAACTAAGACCCAAAAAATACAGGAGAATTCATTTGAGTAGTGTCTTAGATTCTTATTACTTCCACATTCACTACTGGGTTTGCTTGTGCCATAGTAAGATGATTACTTTATATGGTCTAGACTGGGCTAAGGCTGTAAAAGCAACCCTAAAATTGGGATGAGAGACTTATTCATTCAGAGGGTTTTCTAGGGATAGTGGTGGTACATGCTGATTCTCAACACCATTATCATTTACACTCCTTTTTCATTATTTATATTTGGAAGGATATTATGTAGATTCATAGAGAATAAGTTATATGAAGTTCTTAATAGATTTCACACTCTATCACATGATGTGAACATTAATAAAGTGAAACTTTTCCTAATGTATTTCAGAGCGTCTCACTCATAAGTGTGATGCACTTCACAACTATGATTAAGAATCTATTTAAACTGGGTTTCAAACACCCTAGTAAACTTTAAACCTAAGGCTCTAATACTAAGTTTGTTATGACCAGACTACCCCCCTATTCATAACATCGTGCTTAGAGTCACAAGTGATCCCCCAACTAAAGGATGACTTGTTAAACAACCCCGAGTATAAAAAATAGCTGATAAAGCAGTTATGTGGAAGATGAACTTAATAATAAATAAAATATTCAAAAGAAAATCAATCAATAATAAATAAACTTAAGACAACAAGATGAACATCTAACAATAAGTATGAAAGCCTCTACTAAGATGAGTTGTTAGGACAAGCCCTCGTCTAACTTTAACTGTCTGAAAATTGAGAAACACAAAGACAAAATAATGATAATATCTCTCGTATGATGATGACTCACGAAAATGTTCATGATAATATGGTGTGAGATTGTTCTTTGCGCGATACGGATGTTTAGTGTTAGAACCTATATTATGAGATAATATAGTGCAAAAGAATGTATGCAGTTAGTACTTTGAATGTATTGAGTATGTGAGATAGAAAATAACTGATATAAGATGAACATAGTACACATGACATAATAATCAAATGCAAGACAAAGAAATGAACATGTGATGTATAATAAACTGAATAACTGAATACAAGGTTATGCAAAAATCTAAATCATAATCGTAGACTGTAAACTATGGAGTATGGACTCTAGCATTTGCTAATAACTGACATACCCCAATCCAAGCTGGGGTCCAACCTGTAACCTGATGGAAACCAAACTACACAAACAAAAGATATATATGAAAAGTATAAGATAATAGATAAAGATAGAAATTAGACATAACACGAAGAAGTAATTAAGAATAAAATAATATAAACTCTAATAACCTCTATTTCAATTTTAGTCAAACATCTAGTTCGTACAATTGCCAAGAGGGTGATGATTTCCGTCAAAACCAATAATTCTATTTCAAGTTTAAACTAAAGCTTACCCAATTATCTCATTCAATGGAGAAATATTCATTAATAATCAAGCAAAACTATGAAAATAACTTAGTCTCCCAAGTATTTATAGTTTAGGGCTAATTATTCATTTAGGGGTACAAAAATGACCCAATTACAATAAAAGGCCAACATAGTCTACTTGAGAAAACGTGAAGCTGTTGGGGAATATCCCAGGTGCACTAGGGGCTTTTTTGACCTACTCTAGAAATGATAGACTAGGTACAAGGAAGATACAATGATCCTTAGGCGCATATTCCTTCCAAGGAGCTTTCTAGCCCCATTTTTGCATTCCATTGAATCCTTTAATGGTCCTTGACCTAAAGTGAGTGCAATCATCATCAAATAACACCCTTATGATGGTAAGAGGACTCCGTCAACTACTTACCTCTTCATAAGCAATCCTTGGATCCTTTGAAGCTTTCAGGCTTGATTTCTGGTAAAAGGTTTAGAGATAATAATAATTATATCATCTTCTCCATATTGAGAGGAATTTGACCTCAGACATAAGGGGTGATCATCTTCTATTTTGTTAATAAGTGAAAGTTTACATACATTGAAGTTGTTTTGCACATAATCTTTGGGAGGAAGATTAATCTTGTAGGCATTATATTTATCCTTTCAAATACTTGAAATAGAACATCAATTCTAGGCATCAATTTGGATTTTCTTTAGTTTTGAAACCTATCTATCTGGAGGTGTAACCACACCGAATCACTCAATTCAAGCATAAGTCACTTCTTTCCTTTGTTTACTCTTTTTTCCACCTTTTGATTATTCTTGTTAATGTGAATCCTTACCTTATCCCAAACCTTTTTCATGTCTTCCACCCTCTTATTTATATAAGCTTATCATAGTATCACTATGCAAAGAAATGGGATATTAAGGGGTGAGGGGTTTAAAACCACAAACACATTCAAAGGGAGACATACCAATAGTTGAATGGACAAAACGATTACAAGCAAAGTTCACTAAAGGTATGTGGTCCTCCCAAGAGGCCATTTTTCTTTAACTAAGGTGTGTAACATAGAACTCAAGGTCCTATTTATCACCTCTATTTGACCATTAATTTATGGGTGGCAAGATGTTTTGAAAAGCAATTTGGTGCCAACCCAACCCCATAATGACTTCCAAAAGTGACTACGGAACTTGGAGTCCCTATCACTAACAATGGTCTTAGGGATTCTGTGTATTTTGACAACATGATCAATAAAAAAGGTGACACATCTTAGAAAACCAATCAAAAATAACAAAAATACTATCTCTATCCCTTTTTGTCCTTGGCAACCCCTAAACAAAATCCATAGAGATGCCAAGTCAAAAGCGTTGGTAAGTAGATGGTGGAGTACACAATCTTTAAGGGAGAAGCCAAGATTTCGTACTTCAACAATCCTTATATTGGACATAAATTCTAGCAACATATTGACTTATTTTAGGCCAATAAATTGTCCTTCTAGGATTCCAAGGGTCTAGTCAATTCCAAAGTGACACATCATACCATCATCATGTTCTTCTCTTTCAAATAATTCTCGTCATGATCTAGAGGGCACACACAACCTTCTTCCTCTAAAAATCATCAAACTAGGAGTAGGGCATAGAAGCACTATCCATATCCCACCTTTCCCCACCCATGCCTTACAATAATTGTAAATTCGAGTTAATTTTGGGTCCTCGATATACATTGCCTTTGGAATCTCAAAGCCCATAAAGTTTGAAGACAATATAGATATTAGCACATGTTTCCTAGATAATTGCATTGGCTACCAAATTTTACTTTCGCTTTTTTGCATTGAATTACTAAGGGAAAGTCTCTAGGAAAATTTGGCATGTCTTGTATTCAAATTATCACTGGCCAGGAGATGTTTCAATGATTCATGGTATGTTCGGATCACAAACTCCTTAGGCCAAAAATAATATTGCTAATTACCCAATGCTCTAACAAAGGTGTATAACTCTAGATTATAAGTGGAATAATTTAGAGTCACGTCCTTGAGATTTTTACTAAAATAAGTAATAGGGTTATGATCTTGAAATAAGACGACACCTATTCCTACCTTACTTGCATCATATTGAATTTCAAACACCTTATCAAAATGGGTTATTACAATAAGGGGGAAATGGTAAGCATATCCTTCAAAGCATTAAATTCATTGGCTTGCTTATCACCCAATTTTAAATGGTTGTCCTTATGGATCACCTCAGCCAAAGGAGTGGCAATAGAACTAAATCCTTTGATAAACTACCTATAAAACCACCACCACATGGAATCTTCTAACTTCACCAATGGATTTTGGAGTTGGACAAGTCTTTATGGAATATATCTTAGATTCAACCACCTCGAATCCTATTGATCTTACAACAAACCCCAAGAATACTACTTTATTCAACACCAAAAGAACATTTTTATGATTGGCATACAATTTTTCTCTTCTAAGAACATCAAACAAACTTTTCAAATGTAAAACATGATTTTTAAGGGAATTCTTATAAACAAGGACATCATCAAAATATTCCATAATAAATTTCCCAATGAATAGCTTTATCACATGGTTCATCGACCACATAATAGTATTAGGACCTTTAGTGAGGCTAATTGGCAGGACCAACCATTTTATATAGACCAAACTTAGTCTTGAATGTGGTATTCCACTCATCAACCGGTTGCATTCTGATTTAGTTTTACCCACTCCTAATATCTATGTTAGAAAATACACAAGAACTATTTAACTCATCAAGCATATCATTCAAATGGGGAATTGGATGGTGATACATTACCGCTATTTTATTGATGCTCGATAATCAACACACATGCACCATGTCCCATGTTTTTTTATACTAGAAACACTGGGATCGCACATATACTCATGCTTTCTTTGATGTATACTTTGCTGAGGAGTTCCTCAACTTGCCTTTGGAGCTGCTTTGTGTCCATTGGATTTCTTTGATATGCCAGATCATTCAGTAATTAAGAATTTGGCACAAAATTAATTTGATATTGAATTCCTTGAAGTTGGGGTAATCCTTAGAGTAGCTCTTTTTGGAATACATCATCAAATTATTGCAAAACTAGAGAAATAAAATGGGGAATAAGAGAAGTATCATGGTTAGTATGAAAAGCATGGCTGAAAGGAGAATGGGCACCTCTTTATCATATTGCTTGAAAAAGTTCCTTGTTCATTGCCAATATCACCAGGGGACTCTTCCCTTTTAACCTTCTATCCTTATCTTCTTCATTCTTCTCCAATATTTTATCATATTTTTCTATTTTATTTCTTACCTTTCTTTTTCAGTTCTCTCAACCATTGGTGATCTTTATTCACTTGTGTCAGTGAAAGTGGATGGAGAGTAAATTTCTGACCATTCAACTCAAAAAAATACCTATTGGTCCTCCCATCAGGATTGGTATAATTATCATATTTACATGGCCTACCAAGAAAGAGATCACAATCTTGCATAGGTATCATATCACAATGTACTTCATCGTGGTGATTCCTAACTTTGAACCAAATCACCACACGCCTAGTTACCTTTAACTCTCCATAATTATTTACCATTAAAGCCTTAATGGTGTGGAATGTTTGGTATTATACAACTTTAAGAATTCAACAAAGGTAGCCCTAGCCACATTTGCATAACTCCAACTATCAATGATCAAAGAGAACACATTGTCCTTGATAAGGCATTTAGTATGGAATAGGTTTTCCCTTGGACTAGGATAATCTATTGCCTTACTAATCATTGCTTGCCTCACACTTAGCGTTATCCATTGTACCTATAAATAAATACATTAAAAACACATTAGCGTTAGATAAATTATCCTCATAACTCTTCACACCTTTGTTTACCTTACACTTGGATAACAATTATTGCAAGATGGTTTTTACTTCGAGTAGTAGCTGAGGTATCAAGTGCTACTCTTGATCGGATTGGATTCTTGTTTGAAAACTAATATAAATATGTAAGGACTTGGATCAAGAACTAACAATAATATGAAAAAAAAATCTTAAAAGTAATTGGACGATGAAATAATTCATCCACAAGAACTAATCAACCAACTTAGTAGGTGAATTACTAGTTTTTATTAGTTTAAGAAACAAGAGATGAATTTACGAATCATGAAATTAAAATAAGGAATGGAACTAAGAAAATTGGAGTTTAGGAGTGGCAAAATGCATTGGAGATGTGTTTCACACCTTGGGAGTATCTCAAAGGCATGTTAAAGGAATGTGAGGGCTACCTTAGCATGATGTAATAGATTGGGTGCATGTCCAGTGTAGGAGGGAGCCTTTCTCACCTTCTTGATGTAAGGCAGCAACCCAGTGCACTTGTAGCATAGGCTGGGAATAAGTGAGCCGTCCCTCCCCTCTGGGATGGGAAACATTGTCAATTAAGCGGTCCTTCTTGTACTTTCTCTTGGAATATCTTTGTAATTTTTGGTTATGCTTTAGTACAACACTTTTTCACTCTTTTTCTTCCTTCTTTTTGGATCAAACACTTCATTTTTTTTTTGAATTTTCAACTTGAAGATAACAGTTTCTCCATGAGCGCCAACTTTTCAAAATTTTTCACCTTAGCTCGGCATTAGTTGAAATTTGACCAAGGAAATTTCTAACCTTTAAAACTCATTACAAACATCATTTAGCTTAATTTCATCACCAAAAATTTTATGTCTTGCAAGCTTTTCAAATTCTTCAATGCAAGCTTTCAACAATTATAAATACATAATATCACCCTGATTTAGTCAAATTCAAATTCTAGACTTCTACAATGTTAGAGAACAAGAATCTAACACTAGAAATACACGAAAATACTAAAATAAAATACTCAAATTTTGACCTAACCCTAAAAATGTGAATAGAAAAATTTCTTTGTGACTTTCAATTCTATTAAGATGACTAGACCCAAGATTGACTTTATAAGAGAGAAATCAAACTCAACCCTTATACCAAATGATATAAATCAAACTACAAAAATGAAAGATTGATGCAAAAAAATAAAAGATAATTGATAAAGATAGAAATTAGACACAATAAGAAGTAATTATTAACAAAATAGTATATTAAACTCTAATACCCTCAAACACAATCCTAATCAAATACCTAATTCTTATGGCAACCTAGAGGGAGATAGTCTCCCTCAAAACAAACATTTCTAATCCAAGTTTCAACAAACGTTTACCAATTCTCTCACTTAATGGAGAAACATTCACCAATAATCAAGCAAAACTAAGAAAATAACCTTGGCTCCTAAGTAGTTATAGTTTATGGGTAATTATTACTCATTT
Organism: Capsicum baccatum var. pendulum; assembly: GCA_030864225.1. Taxonomy (NCBI): domain Eukaryota; kingdom Viridiplantae; phylum Streptophyta; class Magnoliopsida; order Solanales; family Solanaceae; genus Capsicum; species Capsicum baccatum. The sequence goes on along the minus strand of CM061552.1, from coordinate 222,921,588 downwards.
AGGCAAGTGACTCAATTGCAATAAAAAGTCAACCCAATCAGCTTTAGCAGATATGAAGTAGTTGGGTGCATTTCAAGCACACTAGAGGCTTTTTTGACCTACTTCAGAAATTCTATAGTAGGTCTAAGGTAGATCTAAAGCGCCTTGGGTTCATGTCCCTTCCAAGGGGATTCTTATCCCCATTTTTCTTTCCCTTTGTTCCTCCAATGGTCCTTGACATAATGTGAGTAAAATTATCATCAAATAATACCCTTTCTATGGTAAGAAGACTTATTTAAGAGCCTCCCGCTTCATGAACAATCCTTGGATCCTTTGAAGCTCTTGGGCTTGGGTTCTTGTAAAAGGTTTAGAGCTAATCCTAATTGTATCTTAACCCCAACTCAAAGGATGTTCAGTACCTTTCCCATGTTACAAATAACATATGCTATGGATCCTTTAAACTTATGTCCAAAAGGACTAAGATTTCAATCCTTGTCTGATGGGTGACCCTTTAAACCTATAGTGGCATTGTTGTTCTAGGACGTCGGGACTTCTACAAAAGGTCTCAGCCTTACTAATGGAGGAGACATTATCCCTCTATAAGATAAGTGCTAAGTACTACTCCCAACTGAATGACACTGATAATTATAATTCTAAAAAATTACAATACTTTAAATACTAAAAATAAATACATTATCAGAAAATATTCAAAGCATGTAAACTAGGGTATATTGTACCCTAAAGTATATTCATGAAATCCTAGGTAATGGATGTTCATAACCCACCATCTCAAATAATACAACTATTATAACAAGTCCATAAGTTAAATGAATTTATAGAATTTAACGGCTCAAGTCCAACAACCATGGATTTCTCAATATAACTAGGATTTGTCATCATGGTCATGTAATAATGCTTAAATTCATGATAAAATAGGGATTATTTCTCAATGACACCAAGGGACTTCGATGTTAATGAATTTTTCAATATCTATGAAACTTATATTGTGAAGAAGGAACTAAATTAGAGAATTGGGTTAACATAGGGACTTAATAGGTGAAAAGGGACAAATTAATAAAATCCTACTTACCTGAGGGAAAATATTGATATGCCCCTTTACAATTCATAAATGGGAACTTTTAGAAGGGACGTACATGACCTTCCCACAATCGTAAGACCAACCTACAATCATGGGTTACACTCATGGTTGGGAGCTAGATGAGATTTCTCTAAACCTAATTGATGAACCTTAGTATAATTATTGGATCTACCTGTGATATTACCTTGGTTTTGGGTTTAAAGGTTCAACTAGGATCATCTATGGGACATACGATCATTCTAAGAATCATGGTTTGAAAGCACGATAATGGTTCTCTAGTAGTTGGAAGGTATATTTGTCAATTTTTTGTTTTTAGAGTTGTATCGATTAGATGATACCATTATACGATCATAAAATGTAACCACAATCATGGTTTGACTCATGGTATCTTATTGTAGTACGATGACATACTAGGAAGGCCAAAACTTTTAACCCCAACTGCAGAGGATGAACTAGAAATTTCACTTAATATATATAATTTGATTTTGTATAGAGATTAAATATGCTTCTGAATCTTGAGATTATTCTCGTTTCAAGCTGATCATTTCTCAAAGAATCGATCGATACATAAGGTTTTGGTTTGGTTAAGGTCTAGGAGGTTCTTATCGACTTGGTACATGGCCAAATCCCTTCATATACTTTTAAAACTTGTTGATTAATCCTATATATAATTAAATCATGGTTCTACACTTGTCTTTATTTTTTGGGGGTTTTACATGTAATCCTAAACTACTAATCAAGGAATGGGTCATAAGATGTAATGATCCTCCAAGTTATTTATTTCATTTTAAAGATTTTTTTATGTTTAGATCTTTTCAATATCTGCCCTAAGTCATTTATAATTTGATGGGACAACATATCTATTACTAATGCACCATGGTTTAATAGCCCTTTTGATGTTTAAAACAAGGAAATTGTGCATGAAATTTGTTATTTTGGTAGATATGATTTGTTTTTGTGTTGATTTTTCAGGAAAATGGGGTTTGGAGCAAAGAATGAGAAAAAAATAGAAAGTAGTTCGAAATCTACCCACGAGTTAACCTTCGAATGTAGCCTACTGTCGTAGGTTGATCCATGAGTTGATTTTCTATAGATGGAAGTTTTCGCTAATTACTATGAGTCAACCTATAACACATAGGTAAAGCCTATGACTCATAGGTTGCCTCATGAGTTGGTGCCGACTCCAGTTTTCTACACTATTTAGGATAGGTTCTCTTGTGTATCTATAAATAACCATTAAATGTTTTATTATCATTTTACACATGTTATATACTTTTGACATTATTTTGAGTTTTGAGATACTTTATTGATCTTGGTATATTGTTCTTGGTTTGTAGGGTTTACAATTGATTTGAGATTTTGGGTTTTCATTCTTGTTCTTTGTAAATTCATTATTATGCTTTCATCTATGGATTCTATGTTTGTTCTTACAACTATAAGTAACTAAACCCAATAACTAGGTTTATGTGAACCCTAATGGATTAACAAAGAAACTGTAGTGTAAGTCATTCTAAATTAGGGTTATTGCATATATTGAGATTTCCTTCATTTTGATTACTTTCTTAATGGTTGCAAATATTTGGGACTCACTTGTATTTGATACCTGCTCGAGAGAGAGGTACATATTAGGAAAAGAAGATCATAATAGTAATTTTAAAAAATCAACCTTCATATGATTAACTTGAGACAGACAAGAGATAGTTAATCCAGGATAATAAGACAAGGGCTAGTAATATGACACTCTAAAACTAAGAGGAGATGAGCGAATTTTACCCAAACTAAAATAGGTTGACAGTTAAGACATACATAACTTGTTAGTTTTGCTTGCAAGACACTGAGATAGTTTGACAAGCACAAGCAGTCTATGAAGTTATGAAGTTAGGGGGAACACAATCCTAGTGATTTATCATATTGATAACAACCCTAATTGCACAACATAATTATTGCTACTCTAATTTTTAATAAACCCTTTGTTTACTTTACACACTTTCCAGTTATATCAATAAGGCATTAATAGATTTTTGACCAATTCCTCATGGGATAAACCCCAACCTAGTAGGATTCTATATTTACTTATGACTGCTTTATACTTTCTTGGTTTTATGATTTGGGTGACATGAAATTTTGGCTATGTTGTCGACTAAGGTTACAGATTGATGGATTGAGTTTGTTAAAGTTTTTTGTGTTGTTTTTTGATTTTTAGGTTTTCACTATTTCTAGGACAAGCCGGTGTATGCCCAGTACTCAAAGTCAAACCAATCCCCTAATTTAATTTGATCCTGAGCTTGAATAGAACTTATGATAGAATCATAGGATAGAGAGAGAGTAGAAGAGTATAATTATGGAGGCTAACATACAAGGGTTTGGGATGATCCAAACATATTGAATCAGTCATATCGACATATGGCTTAAGAAACTTCTAAGAAAACCACTTCTTGAATAAAGGCCACACAAAATACTAGGATAATATTATTTGACGTGTTGAGAAGAGGGCTAACATGAGGTGAGAGATTATCAAGTAGCACACGATAGAGATTGAGTCTCAAGGTACATAGATCAACTATTAGTTCATAAATATTTGCATGTTTATGATGATCTAAAATAAGATTTGGGATATGTTGAACCAATTGAGACAGGTGATTAGACTTTCCCTAAGGAAAAAAATGTGATATTATAAGTGCAATGATTTAATTTCTAAACTTTAAGGGAGTGTTTTCTGATTTTCTTACTAATGATGCAAACATGCACCTTATTAACTGTATGGGGATTTGCACTCTGTACAATTTGTTGGGAGTGAGTCAATAAGCTATATGACTCAGGTTGTCCCATTCTCTCTTATAGGAGAAGCAACTTTATGGTTAAGAGAGCTGCCTCATGGGTTTATTACCACTTGGAATGAGTTGAGGACAAAGTTGTTTGATTAATTTTTCCCTCCCTCTAGATTCTATATCTTAAATTCGAGATCTATAATTTTAGATAGTTACATTTAGAGACGCTCTACAATACATGATTAAGTTATAAAAAAAACTGATGAATGTCCCAAATCATAGAATAACAAGGATAAGCTTTCTTGAGATATTCTACAAAGCCTTGAATGTAAATACAAAGATCGTAGCAGATACTATTACAGGTAGAGTTTTCATGAGCTTTGATGGGATTAGGAATTAGAAATCTTAGATTGGAACACTAAAATCAACTAAGGTTTGCAAAATCTGGAGGTGGATATGTTGGCCAGTATTTATGCTATTAGTTCATCTAGTGAGTAGAGAGACTTAGGTGAGATATGTCTCAAAGGTAGCAAAATTGAGGATTGAGATTGACCGCTTAGTAAGTAGTTTGCAAAAATAGGAGCTAAAAAGGTAAATATGGTTGGTTCTCATGGTAAGTGTTCTAGACTTGAAGAGTTTGATTCTAAAGAAAAAGAGAAGTACTTGGATAGGGAGATTGAGTGATTTTGAGTAAAGGGACAATGGTCAAACCAAGACACTTGGACTCGAGGAAAAAGAATCAATGTCAAAACTACTACAAAGACAGGTATAAGGTCAAGAGCAGAGAGAGTGATGGTGATTGAAGGAGGAAAAATGATTATAAGAAAAAGAGTGGTTATTATGTTCCACTGAGAAACTAGGATGTTGAGTCAAATATTTAGAGAATAGAAGCATTTTTTTCAAAACTTGAAAAGGGTTGAAAGATACAAGAGAGTTGACTTAAGGAGATTACGGTAGATATATCAAGGTTCACCTTGAAAGTAGTGTCTTATGCAACCGTGATTAAGTAGCTTAGGTAGATATCTGCCATATTGATTCAGCATTAACTGGAAACTCTTCCTAGAAATAATATTGAGAATATAAAGAATTACAATCATTGCCTAACTATTACTACTACGAGCGGTTAGGCTCTTATTGATCCACTTATGTGTGTGGTTGATGAGATGAGAAATAATAAAATGGATGTTGATGATGTGCCTGAGACTAAAATTGATAAATAGGTGACTAATGGTGAGGCATCTCAGAAACCAACAGTTATAAATAAATGATTTGATGATGATAAAAGAAAGAGTAAGGAGGTCACACTAACATTGAAGCCCATTCCACAACCTCCCGCACCTTTTTCGTAGAGGTTGAAAAATAAAGCTGAAGAAGGGAAATATTAGAATTTTATGTCAATGTTTAAAGAATTATCGGTGAATATCCCTCTTGTGGAATATTTTGAGACGATGCTCATTTACGAAAAATTCATGAAATATTTAGTAACAAAGAAGTTGATTATGACGTTTTATCCTGTCAATAATATAAACAACTGTAGTGCTATTGGCTCACAATTTTTAGTTGAAAATAAGGAAGATCCTAGAAATTTCACTATTCATTGTACTATTTGGTCCTTTAATTTTAGCATGATCATTATGTCATTTAAGAGAGATCATTAATCTTATGCTACTAGTCGTATACAAATAATTACGGTTAGGGTTGTTCAAGCTGACCTCTATGAGACTATTTATGGTTGATCATACTGTGTAGACACTGGACGATTGGAATATTGTGTAATATCTATGTTTAGGTGGTTTCTTTTATATTCCTAGCTGACTTTGTGATTTTTGATTGTTAAGTTAATTTTGACGTCCCTATCATCTTGGGAAGGCCCTTTCTAACCATCGATAGTGTATTGGTTGACATGGAGATGGGACATATGAAATTAAAACTTAATAATGAACATGTGACTTTCATTATGTGTCAGTCGATGAAGCAGCTAAAATATATGCAAGTAGTTTCTATGATTGTCACCATAGATGAAGATGCTTTAGTTGTGCCCATTGAGGAAAGACTCGATATCGAGGCATTGGTAGTGGTGATCATGAATTTTGGTAGTGATGGCATGGATTAATATGATGATATGGTTATTTCATTTGTTGGTAAAGGTTTTTATAACCATGCACCAAAAAAGTAGGATCTTTATTCGAAGAATAGAGCAACCCTTCTCGTGAGACCATCTATTAAGGAGCCACCGGTCTTGGAATTGACAACCCTTCCTTCCTATTTGAGTTATGCATAATTGTTACTAGTAATACCTTGGTGTTATCATTGCAGTAGATTTGTTAGATTTATAGGTTGAGAACTCTACTTTTGTATTGCATATGTCTAAATAGGCTATTTGTTGGACTATTACTGACATTGCCAGAATTCCACCTACAATTTGCACTCACAAAATTCAACTTAAAATGAAATATATGTTTAGCATTGAGAATCAAGGTTGTCTAAATCCAACTATGCAAAAGGTTGTGAAGAAGGAGATTATTAAGTGGTTAGATGCAGGTGTGGTTCACCTTGTTGCAGATAGTAAAATGGGTGAGCCCAGTTTAGTGTGTTCCAAAGAAAGGTGGGATCACTATGTTCCTAATGAGAACAAGTTAGTTCTCATGAGACCAATCATGAGATGGTGATTTTTTTTATGGATTATCATAAGTTAAATACTTGAACTCATAAGGATCACTTTCCTATGCAATTCATGGACCAGATGTTAGACCATCTTGCGTGTGCGGGATGGTATTTTCTCTTAATAGTTACTCAGGATATAATCAAATTTCTATTTATCCTGAGAACCTAGATAAAACCACTTTAACTTGTCCATATGGTACATTTTCATTAAAAAGGATTCCTTTTAGTCTTTGTAATTCTCCCACTACCTTTTAGCATTGCATGATGTCCAAATTTTCTTACATGATGGAGGATACTCTTGAGATTTTGATAATGCTCAATCTACAGCTCTCGTAGGAGTGTAAAGCGGTCGTTTGTAAATATAGAACCCAACTGGGTTGGGTATCGATCCCACTGGGAATAGCTTGGCCAACAAGTAAGCGACTATTACTAGACTTTTAGTGCAAGTCTCGTAAAAGGGGGGAGTCTTGTCTTGCAAGTAATGTAAACAAAGTATTAAAGTAAAAGCTGAAAATAGCAAAATAAAAAGAAAGAATTTTTAGTATGTTGTGAAACAATGAGAATTGAGGCGTTGGGGTTATGTCCACCTTCTGAGTTATACGTCTCTATTGGCTATGAGTGTGTAGAATTCAGACATGTATGTGCTTATAGAGAATTGTATTCGATGGTAAATCCAGGCGTCTTTCGACCTATTCGAGGATTATTTCACTTTAACTCTTTCAAGCTTAAAGCGTGTCTAACGGTACGAATTCTCCAAGAGGTTAATCCAATTACGACACTAACTTTTTAATAGGGGATGGGACCTTACTACCTTGACACTATCTCTTTTCCAGACAAATAACCTTTCTTTCAAACAAGTTAAATGTTATACTGGCGTATTCTTGCATTTGCAACCACAAAGAATTTAGATTAAGATAAAGAGAATAATGATATAAGCAACATGCGTGTCACGAATTCACAAACTCAGAGCAATAGATAGTATCTCAATCGGTTTCCATAACCCCAACAGAGAAGTTTAGTTACCCATGAATGCGAAGGAGCTCACGGTTGACATTGTTATTATACCACAATACTGATTAATTTCGTGTAGCACAGGTGGTAGGCGTTTAGGCGTGAATTCCTTGGCAAAGTAACGATTCTCTTGTTGCGGAAATTAACAATAGATGAGTAGAAGAAGAAAGATAGAATTAATGGAAAGATTAGAATTGTTGGAAGAGTAGAAAAGATTAATAGTTGAAGAATGTATATGGATGAATAAAAATCTCTAGCATGATAGGGTATTTATAATACCCATATCCTATTCCTACTAAGCTAATGAAATACTTAACCAAATCCTACTAAGCTAATGAAATACTTAACCCAATTGTACTAGGTTAATGTAACATTATCCAAATCCAATAGACTAATGAAATACTTAACCCAATTTTACTAGGTTAATGTATTATTATCCTAATCCAAATAAGTTATTGTAAGTCCCCAAAGTCTTCAGAAATGCTGTTTTAGCCCTGGACAGATTTTCCATGATTCACTTTTGGTCCTTAGGCGTCCAAGCTTCCTTTTCTACTTCCGTGAAGCTTTCTTTGGCGTCAAGTAATCCATAAAATGCTGAATTCTGCATCATTTACACCTGAAACTTTGCTAATCATGTTCGTTAGCTCACTTACAGGAAAAAAGGACTAAAAGTACATGAAATATATAATTTGTTCTCGAAACATGGCACAAATATGGGCAAAATATATTGATATAGGCGCGTAATATCGCCTATCATCAACACCCCACACTTGAAGCTTTGTTAGTCCTCGAACAAAATATCATGTCCTTCTAAACATCAACTTAGGGTTTTACAGCAACAACACAAAATATTCGTCAAGACAGGCACAACAATTATCAACAAAGAGTAGTTTTCCGATCATTAGTCGAAACAGTTTAACCTCTAGTATAGACTCGTGATGGTGGTCAACTCATATTCAAAAGTTAGGACACAAGGAATCATATACAACTACCCAAAACTCATCAACCATGTGTGTCTCACAATATATTACCCATAATCACTCACAAGTATAGCATATTTTTTAAAACATGGGTATCAAAATATCCTTGCTCTCGCTCTCACAAAGAATTCATATGCAGCAACTGATGACCATAAGCTTGCCCTTAGTGTAATGCTCCACTAAATGTCAGAATACTAAGCCTAGGATCAAATAGGTCTTTTACAGGTTGTAATGTAGGCTAAGGGACGGGTAGGACTATTTTGGCCAGAAATAGTGACTAAGTTCCTAAGCACTTTAATACATCACATTGTATCATCAACATTTTTCTTTCAACCTTTCTTCTTTCTTTTATTCTACCCCCCTTGTTCTCCTCTTTTGTTTTTCAATTTTAAGCATAACTCATTTTTCAGCTTTCTTTTCTTTTTTTCTTTTCATAACATACCTCTTATGATAACACTTTTTTTTTCATAACGCATTCAAGCACCACTGCAATTTAAAGCATCATACTCACCCAATTTCCTCTTATTTCGTCACATGACTTTATACGTTAAAGCACTTAGGTATTTGGATCAAATTACGGTCTTGAAAAAAATGGATTAGGCTTACATATGAGGTTGTCAAAGAAGTAGGCTAAAGGCTCAAAAGGGTTTAACTAGGATGATGTCCATGGGTAGGTAAAATGAAGGTAAACATGTATAGGTTGCCAAAGAAATGCCTAAATCATCTCCTAAACTTACACTCCTTATTTTTGCTTTGCATACATACCAGGCAAGTTCTAGCATCAGCTACAAACATAGAATATACTATTAATCTCACACACACAAGGCACATGGTCGAGTTTATTGGAAGTAGTATAGACTCTCGACCCAACAAGTGAAGGAATTGAACCATACAATATCACATAATGAGTCACAATTAGAGCCTAAACGTCTCAATAGTCATGATGTTAGCACCTACTCTTGTTATGATCTCATGCTGCCTATTAGAATAATTTCGTGCGAAGCTAAGTAAAAAAAATTACTACTAGAAAAACTTAACTTAAACTAAAAAATGAAACACACACAAAACAAAAAAAATGAAACAAATAAAACAAAGTAAACAATGTGAACAAACATATATGCGGTAGAGAAGTATAGCATGCAATACCGCCACCCCACACTTAAACGGGACACTGCCCTCAGTGGAAAGTAAATACGAAGAACCTGGTCAGTCGAACTCTTCCTCAATGTCGGGGGTCATACCCCCTTCGTCGGAATCATCATAAGAGTCGTCATCAGAGTTCTCCTCCACGTCGGAATCTGGCAAGCATCGCTCATCATCGGTCGGCACATCATCGTCTAGCGGTTCCTCAAAGTATGTGACTACTCCACACATCTCCCGTGCATGCATATTCATTGGATAGTCATGGTCCAGATGTTGGAGCTCTACAGCAGTTGGAACACGACCTCCACTCATCATTGTGAACCGTGTCATGCCATACAGATGACGGAAGAAACTCTCATCTCGAGCATGTCTCTCCGCAGTAGTAAGGTTGACACCATGTATTGTTTCAACATCTTTGACCTTTGTGAGGTCAACCTTCTTCGGGTTATGTGGGAGTTTGTGATCAGCTGGTTCCTCCTTCCACAAGATTGTTGTCAACAGATTACCAAAAGTGAAGTGGGACCTCTTGTGTAGTCTGGCCTTCCGCATTGTAGAGCGAATGATTTCCCCAATGTTGATAGGGACATTCGTCATCAATGCATAGACCAAACACACTCTATCTCTTATTATTTTGGTGTATTGAGTCCCAGGAATAAGGCATGAGTTGACGATGCGCAACCAGATTCTTGCTTCCCTATTCAAAGGAGCATAGGGGAAGGTGTTGTGTCGTCCGGTGTGTTGGTGTCTGCTCCACCTTGCCATGGATCTACTTCCACAAAGTGTGTGTCGAATTGCTCTATAAGGAGGTCTGCTGTACAGCTCTTTGAGTGGTGCTGGATCGACCGAAGGTAAGCCAAGAAAGGAGTTGATCAAATCCGCGTTGAGCTGTAAAACTTGGCCCCGAATCTTGACTTCGCTGCCCGTGGTTTTCGGCGACCAGTTGGCATAAAATTCTCTTGTCAAATCAAGATTACATTCTCCCATGTCGCGGAAGATGAAATCCAGATTCAATGCCATGATTTTTGCCAACATACACGGTTCCTTCTTCGCTAGGCTGTCCTTGTTGATCAAGTCGACATGAACATATTTTCTTTCCTTGTTGTTCCTATACCATTCTTTGGCTTCCTCCTCAAGAACCCATTTTATTCCAAACATTCGGTGGGGTAATTGCATTGAGGATGATTCTCCTTGGTCCTTGCGACCTCTCTTCTTGCCCTTTTAGGATGTGGTAGCCTTATCTTGTCTCGCTTTAGGTGCCATTGACCCTGAGATTTAAATGATATTTCATGTTAGCATCAACTTAATGGAAACAATCTATAAACAAGCCATCGAGGTACCACCCCACACTTAGGTTCGTTGATACAAATTAGGGAAGTGAAAGTGGTCGATTACTTAGACTTCGTCGACATACGTTTAAGGAGCTATATTCCGACAAGAAAATCAGTGATGTATCACTTCTTGCAACCTTTGCAATACGTTCATGTTAGGTAAAACAAGACTACTACATAGGGGTTTCATCATGGTATAGTTTCAATTAACAATTACAACCTCCTATGTTGGTAGGCAACTATAAGTCTTATCCCGATGAACGGGATAGCCTAACATGTAGTTATACAAGTGACAAGACTATGCAATGTTCATAACCATAGCAATTCCGCAAATAGTATGACAATGCAATTAAAACCAAATTCAAGTCGGAAACAAGTTAAGATTATCCTAACGTTCATGTTCACTCACATGGTTTTGCATCAACAATTCAAACACTTTAACATCACCAATATTTCTTCAAGATGTAGCAATTCATGATAGACATAGCAACGTAGTACTTATGAGAAATAGATGAAGAATAAAAGAGTACTTACGTGATTGAAGCCTTTGGAGATGTTTCTTGTTAATTGAAATAGCAAAAAGAAAAATTTTGAGATAATTTGGAGTGGATGTGCGGCGACTTTAGGTCAAGTTTCAATGTGTTTATGTTTCAAGACTAAGTCCCCTTTATATAGGAAAAGAATGGGTCGGGTTTTGACCCATTTAAAATTTGTTTTGGAGACAAAAAGGGACCATAGGCGGCGCCTTTAGCTTTGCCTATGCATGGTATAGGCGGCGCCTAATGCAAAGCATAAGCTAGCATAGGCGGCGCCTAGTGTAATGCATAAAGGGACCATAGGCAGCGCCTAGTGCATGGCATATGAGATACTGAGACCAAATGATTTAGCATAGGCGGCGCCTATGCTATAGCATACCTGAGCATGGGCGGCGCCTATGTCTTTGCACACTAGATTCGGAGACCTTAGGCTATAGTATAGGTTTTGCATTGTTCGTGGCCTAGTTTTACCTAGGCCTAGCCTTGCTCGATGCCTATTTTGTCATGAGCAATGCTCAATCCATAGCCTTATGCATCTTTATTCCTAACTTACCACCTTAACCATGCAATACGTCCAAATCATTATTTGAAACCAATCTCCTCGTTGAATACCTCTTGCACCTATATTTGCTCAAAACCAATGAAAACGATTAGTACGATGGGTTGCCTCCCACCAAGCGCCTTGGTTTTGGTTGTGGCACCACTCTTATTTTTGGATTTTCTTTTATCAAAAGAAAAACAAGTACTTAGAACGAAAGAAAGACAAAAACGATAAACGACAAATGATAAACGATGGGTTGCCTCCCATCTAGCGCCTTATTTATTGTCGTGGCTCGACATAGTTACCTCGATTACTTAGACTTCGTCGAGATAAGTGATGGCCAGATAATTCATCGAGTCAAGAGGACCGATATAAGATTTAACACGTTGGCCATTCACCTTGAAGACAACACCATTATTGTCTTCCAATTCAACTACTCCAGACGAGTAGACTTGGATAACTTTGTATGGACCAGACCACTTAGACTTTAACTTACCTGGGAATAGCTTCAATCTAGAGTTGAAGAGAAGTACCATATCATCCTTTTGGAAATTTCGTCAAACAATCCGCTGATCATGATACCTTTTTATCCGCTCCTTATATAAGTCTGACCTTTCATATGCATGGAGACGGAACTCATCTAATTCGTTTAGCTTCTCCAACCTCAGATTCATTGCATCATCCCAATTCAAGTTCAATTGCTTCAATGCCCACAATGCCTTATGCTCGAGCTCGATGGGTAAGTGACAAGCCTTCCCATAAACTAGTTGATAAGGAGACATGCCAATGGGTGTTTTGAATGCAGTCCTATACGCCCATAGTGCATCATCTAGCTTTCGAGACCAATCCTTCCTATTAGCATTGACCGTCTTCGCAAGGATTTGCTTGATCTCCCGATTGGAAACCTCTACTTGTCCACTAGTTTGTGGGTGATAAGGCATGGCTACCTTATGTTTCTTGACACCATACCTGGCCAACACGGATTTAAATAGCTTATTGCAAAAGTGAGATCCTCCATCACTTATGATAGTACGTGGTACTCCAAAGTGAGAGAAGATATTCCTCTTTAAGAATGCTACAACACGCTTTCCTTCATTGTCAGCCAACGCTACAGCTTCAACCCATTTCAAGACGTAATCTACAGCAACTAAGATGTACTTCATTCCAAACGAATTCACGAATGGACCCATGAAATCAATACCCCATACATCAAAGAGTTCTACCTCAAGAATTTTGGACATGGGCATCTCATGGTGTTTTGAAATAGCACCTTGACGCTGGCATTGGTCGCACCTTCTAACATAGTCATAGGCATCTCTAAATATCGAAGGCCAATAGTGACCACTTTGCCATACTTTCCTTGCCGTCCGATTGCCTGCATAATGTCCTCCAACTTGGGAAGTGTGGCATGCTTCTAAAATATTAGGCACCACATGGGATATACATCATCGAATAATATCATCCGCACATCGTCGAAACAAATATGGCTCATCCCAATAGTAGTGTTGTACGTCATGCATAAACTTCCTCCTTTGGTGGTAAGATAAATTGGCAGGTATCACATTACTCACCACGAAATTTGCAAAGTCGGCATACCATGGTAATTTTTCCATTGTTGTTGCTAATATCTCCTCGTCAGGAAATGCATCATCAATCTGTATTTCAGGTTGCGCCATATGCTCATTCTCGAGTCTAGATAGGTGGTCGGCCACTTGGTTCTCGCAACCTCTTCTATCTTTGACCTCGAAATTGAACTCTTAAAGCAGCAATACCCATCGAATTAATCTTGGTTTTGCATCCTTCTTTGTCATTAGATACCTAAGAGCTGCATGGTCTGTATGAACGATCACCTTAGTACCCAATAGATAGGCACGAAACTTCTCAAACGCATACACAACCGCTAAGAGCTCTTGTTCTGTCACAGTGTAGTTCCTTTGGGCTTCATTTAGGACCTTACTTGCATAGTAGATAGGATGAAATAATTTCTTCTTTCTCTGACCAAGAATAGCTCCAACGGCTACACCACTAGCATCACACATGACTTCGAAAGGGAGAGACCAATCTGGTGCTACCATGATAGGGGCTTCAATGAGTTTTCCTTTGAGGCATTCGAATTCATTTAAGCAATCTTCATTAAAGTCAAACTTCGTATCTTTCTCCAAGAGTTTACATAATGGACTAGCAATTTTGGAGAAGTCTTTGATGAATCGACGATAGAAACCTGCATGGCCGAGAAAACTACGAACTCCCTTCACCGAAATTGGAGGCGGTAGCTTCTCAATAACCTCTATTTTGCTCGATCAACTTCAATTCCTCTTTCGGAGATTTTGTGCCCAAGAACGATTCCTTCTTTTACCATGAAGTGGCACTTCTCCCAATTCAGCACTAGGTTGAATTCTACACATCTTTGCAATGCCATGCTTAGGTTTGCCAAGCACGCTTCAAAAGACTCACCAACAACTAAAAAATCGTCCATGAATACCTCCAAAGTGTCTTCAACCATATCAGAAAAAATAGACATCATACAGCGTTGAAAGGTGGCTGGTGCGTTACATAACCCGAATGGCATACGTTTGAAGGAAAATGTACCATATGGGCATGAAAACATTGTCTTCTCTTGGTCTTCGGGGGCAATACAAATCTGATTGTTGCCTGAATAACCGTCCAAGAAATAAAACCATCCTTTCCCCGCTAATCGATCTAGCATTTGGTCCATGAATGACATTGGGAAGTGATCTTTGAGTGTCCAAGAATTCAACTTTCTGTAGTCCATGCATACTCTCCATCCAGTGATGGGTCTGAGTGGAATAAGCTCATTCTTCATATTTGCGACCACCGTCATACCTCCTTTCTTGGGAACACATTGTACTAGTCTTACCCATGTACTATCAGAGATTGGATATACAAATCCTGCGTCTAACCACTTGATAATTTCTTTCTTCACCACTTCTTTCATAGGTGGGTTTAGACGCCTTTGATGCTCAATGGTGGGTGTGCAATTTTCTTGAAGCTGAATTTTATGTGTACAAATCCCAGGTGGAATACCAATAATATCTGCAATGGTCCATCCAATGGCTCTAATATACTTCCGTAAAATAGCAATGAGAGTTGCAACTTGTTGCTCACCCAAATCTGCTGCTACAATGACTGGAAGTATGTTTCCGCTTCCTAAGAATGCGTACTTTAAATGTCTTGGCAGCTCCTTCAATTCTAATGTGGGTGGCTCTTCAATAGATGGCTTAGCTGGTGGTGTGGGTCGATTCTTGAGATCAAGGTCCAGCTTCTTGGGAGCATAGCGATATATCCCTAATCCTGATAGAGCACAAATAGCTTCTTCACAATTTTCAGCATCCTTACTCTCACCATTCATAAGCAAAGTCGCCAATGGGTCATCAATCAGCTGCTCCTCTTTAAGTAATTCTTTCTCATCATTAGAGTAAACATCAGCCACCGAGAATACATTTAGCTCTTTGGGTTGATTCATTGATTTGCAAACATCAAAGCGAACTACTTCGTCATTTATTCAGAATGAAAGTTCATTAGCTCTCAAATCAATGAGCACACTTCCTGTAGCAAGGAAAGGGCGCCCCAAGATTATGGGAACTTCTAAGTCTGCCTCACAATCCAAAATAACAAAGTCTGCCGGAAAGATGAATGAAGAAACCTTTACCAATACATCACATAGAATACCAACAGGTAGTTTTACTGACCTATCCTCCATGACAAGCCTCATATTGGTTGGAGTAAGATCACCCAACCCCAAATTCTTGTAGATTGATAATGGCATCAAATTGATGCTGGCTCCTAAGTCACATAATGCTTTGGCAAAATTCAAAGATCCAACGGTACAAGGAATAATGAAAGCTCCGGGGTCGGCTTTCTTCTGAACTATTGATCGGGTAGCGATTGCAGTACAATGATGCACATCTTCTTTCAACTCATAGCTTGTTGCCCGCTTCTTTGTCAAAAGATCCTTCATAAATTTCGCATACCCAGGCATTTGTTCAAGTGCCTCCACCAATGGAACATTAATGGTCAGCTGCTTTAACATAGTCATGAATTTGCTGAACTTCGTGTCATCCGCCACCTTCTTCAATCTTTGGGGAAAAGGTGGTGATGGGTATGGAATTGTTCTCTCCACGACTTTCTTCTCCTCTTGCTTTCATTTTTCCACTTTTTCAGGCTGCACGTCGCTGGGTGTGACGTCCTTGACGTCTTCTGCGAACTCCTTTCCTATTGCGTTGTCATCCAAGTCCGCAGCTTCGTCAACCACTTTCTTGCCTTTTACTGAAGTTTCCAGTACCTTACCACTTCTGGTAGTGATGGCCATGCATGACCCATCATTCTTTAGGTTTTGCACAGTCGTTAGGTAGAGTGCCAGCCTTTCTTTGATTGAGTGTTGCTGAAAGTTGGCTCAATTGCTACTATATTTGCTTGATTGAAGTGGAATGTGAATCAACCAATTGTTTCATGGAGGACAAATCATTAATTACCTCCGTTACTCCCGCGCTCGTTGCTTCCACTCCTTTCAATAATTTAGCCATTATGTCTTCCATACTTCCAGAATTAGATGTGGTGGTGTCACGTCTACCAGGGGGAACGTACAAACCACTCTTTTCATTCTTGTTCTTCCAACTACCTTGGTCCTTGTTTCCAGATTTATCATAATAGTTCCGACCTTGGTTTCCTTGGGTATTCCCACAGAAACCCCCTGATTGTTCAAGTAGTTGGCCTCCTCTTACGAATCAGATTCGTCTCTTCCTTTTAACGTAATAGCTTTTACTTTTTTGGTCTTCCCTGATAATAGATGCTTTGTAAGAAGATCCATTTGTGTTTTCATGTACGACATATCTTGATTATGTTTCTCTTGTCTACGCCTTTGTTCTGCAGTCATGCCAATAGATATAGTAGAGCTTGCTACCTCAGAATCCCTGGTATGCCAAGCTCTACTTTGCTTCGTCATAGGATCTATCATATTGCTTGCTTGACCAAAGGTGAGGTCCATAAAACATCCTCCAGCTGTATTATCCACCACTAGTTTAGTTATTGAATTCAAGGCTCTATATAATATCTCCATTAGGTGAACATTAATCATATGATGGTTTGGGCATCTCGCTAGCTTTGTCTTGAACCTCTCCCATGTTTTATGAAGAGCTTCAGTGGGAAGCTGACAAAAGTTGCTGATTTCATCTCGCAATTGTGCTCTTTTGGATGGCGGAAAGAATATTTCTAGGAAAGCGTCTCTCAATTACCTCCAATTTGTAATAGAATCAGGAGTCAGCCCATTTAACCATAGAGTTGCCTCCCCAGACAGAGACAATGGGAATAGACGTAATCGAATTGCATTCTGACCAACACCAGGATTGTCAAATGACTTGCATGTAGAAATAAAGTTGATGAGATGCATATTCGGATCATCGCCTGCTAGTCCAGCAAATAATCCCTTGAGTTACAATAACTGAATCATGGTGCTTGTGATGTTGAACTTGGCTCCGGGTGCTAATGGTGGAGGAATTATGGCTCCAGTGGCTCCGGCACCATCAAGATCATCATCATCATCGTCGAAAGTTGGTTGCATGGGTTGGCGATCATACCTAAACCGAGCTTGTCGACCTCTTCGGTTGGCAGGCGTTGCGATTTCAGCATCATGCCGTGGGTTTAGTAACTCGTCATCACCTAAATCCTCATCGTCAGGATTTGTTGCTCGCCCAGGGTTATCAATGTTTTGTTGATGTACTTGGGCGGAAGCAAGAGCAGCTAATCTCGCTTGCTCCTGTTGAGCAGCCATTCTTTTGATTTCCGTTTGTGCCTCCATTCTGCCAATACGTTGTGGTTCAGGATTGATAGGTAATAACGGTTGACCAGAACGTCGAGTATGGGGTATGCACTAAATAAAAACCTGCAGTAAACAAAAACAAAAACTAAAAATAAAGTACGAGAATCTCTGACCAAAGGGTCTAGTAATTATCACAAACATAATTGACATTTGTATTCCCCGGTAACGGCGCCAATTTTTGATAACGCTTAATCTACAGCTCTCGTAGGAGTGTAAAGCGGTCGTTAGCAAATATAGAACCCAACTGGGTTGGGTATCGATCCCACAGGGAATAGCTTGGCCAACAAGTAAGCGACTATTACTAGACTTTTAGTGCAAGTCTCGTAAAAGGGGGGAGTCTTGTCTTGCAAGTAATGTAAACAAAGTATTAAAGTAAAAGCTGAAAATAGCAAAATAAAAAGAAAGAATTTTTAGTATGTTGTGAAACAATGAGAATTGAGGCGTTGGGGTTATGTCCATCTTCTGAGTTATACGTCTCTATTGGCTATGAGTGTGTAGAATTCAGACATGTATGTGCTTATAGAGAATTGTATTCGATGGTAAATCCAGGCGTCTTTCGACCTATTTGAGGATTATTTCACTTTAACTCTTTTGAGCTTAAAGCGTGTCTAACGGTACGAATTCTCCAAGAGGTTAATCCAGTTACGACACTAACTTTTTAATAGGGGATGGGACCCTACTACCTTGACACTATCTCTTTTCCAGACAAATAACCTTTCTTTCAAACAAGTTAAATGTTATACTGGCGTATTCTTGCATTTGCAACCATAAAGAATTTAGATTAAGATGAAGAGAATAATGATATAAGCAGCATACGTGTCACGAATTCACAAACTCAGAGCAATAGATAGTATCTCATTCGGTTTCCATAACCCCAACAGAGAAGTTTAGTTACCCATGAATGCGAAGGAGCTCACGGTTGACATTGTTATTATACCACAATACTGATTAATTTCGTATAGCACAGGTGGTAGGCATTTAGGCGTGAATTCCTGGGCAAAGTAACGATTCTCTTGTTGCGGAAATTAAGAATAGATGAGTAGAAGAAGAAAGATAGAATTAATGGAAAGATTAGAATTGTTGGAAGAGTAGAAAAGATTAATAGTTGAAGAATGTATATGGATGAATAAAGCTCTCTAGCATGATAGGGTATTTATAATACCCATATCCTAATCCTACTATGTTAATGAAATACTTAACCAAATCCTACTAAGCTAATGAAATACTTAACCCAATTGTACTAGGTTAATGTAACATTATCCAAATCCAAATAGACTAATGAAATACTTAACCCAATTGTACTAGGTTAATGTATTATTATCCTAATCCAAATAAGTTACTGCAAGTCCCCAAAGTCTTCAGAAATGCTGTTTTAGCCCGGGACAGATTTTCCATGCATCACTTTTGGTCCTTAGGCGTCCAAGCTTCCTTTTATCCTTCCGTGAAGCTTTCTTTGGCGTCAAATAATCCATAAAATGCTGAATTCTGCATCATTTACACCCGAAACTTTGCTAATCATGTTCGTTATCTCACTTACAGGAAAAAAGGACTAAAAGTGCATAAAATATATGATTTGTTCTCGAAACATGGCACAAATATGGGCAAAATATATTGATATAGGCGCGTAATATCGCCTATCATCAGATTTCATGGATGATTTTACTGTTGTAAGTGATTCACTTAATGAGTGATTGTCCCACTTGGCCAATTTACTATAAATATGTGAAGAATGTAACCTAGTTCTATATTAGGAGAAGTGTAACTCATGGTAAAAAAGGGGATAGTTCTCAGGCATAAGATTTTAAAGAAAGGGATAAAGCTAGACAACGCCAAATTAAGGTTATTTAGAAATTACCTCCATCGATATCTATGAAGAGTATTTAGAGTTTCTTTGTTCATGTAGGGTTCTATAGGTGATTCATTAAGGATTTCTCTAAAATTACAAATCCATGGTGTAAATTATTTGAGAAGGAGGTGAAGTTTGTTTTTTATCATTATTGTCTCAAGGATTTTGAGTACCCAAATTAGAGGTTGATCTTAGCTTCTATTATTGTATCTCGAAATTAGACCATTCCATTTAAAGTGATGTGTGACACCATTAATGTGGCCTCGAGAGTTGTCCTAGGCAAAAGAAGTTAGAATATACTTTATCCCATTTATTATGCTAGCCAAGAACTCAACTTTGCGGCAAGAACTCAACTTTGCACAAAAAAAATTACATAGGGGCTAGTGGCTAAACATGAATTGCTTGCGGTGGTGTTTTCTCTTGAGAAATTTTCGTCCTACTTGAATGGTACCAAAGTCGTTGTGCACAATGATCATACGTCTATATGGTATCTTATAGAGAAGAAAGATATTAAACCTAGATTAATTTGATGGGTACTATTACTTCAAGGATTTGACTTTTAGGAAAAAGTTCTAAAGGGTACCCAAAATCAAGTTGCAGACAATCTATATCACCGAGAAGAGGAGGCGATGCTTAAACTAGGAGATGATCTTGACATTGATGATACTTATCCAAATTATCAAACCTTGGCAGTATCACATGACTTAATCCCTTGATTTTATGACTTTTCCAATTATTTGTTAAGTGACCTTCTCCGAGAAGATATGTTGCTTTAACAATGAAAATGATTTATGCATATGGTACTAAGTTCTTTTGGGATGAGTGATACTTATTCCGGGTGTTTGTGGATGGTATGATTTAGAGGTGTATTCCTAAAGTTGAGATGATGAGTATTTTGGAGGCCTGCCATTCATCTCTAGTTGGGGGTCACCATGGAGGTACTCGTACTACCCATATCTTTTGAAATGTGGTTACTATTAGCCGGCAATCTATAAGTATGCACATAAATATGCTCTGGCCAATAACCAATGCCAAAGGCATGACAATATCTCTTGAAAGCATGAGCTCTCTATGATGCCTATTCTTTAGCTTGAACTTTTTGATGTGTGGTATTAAATTTATCAGTCTGTTCATGATTTCACATGCGATGATGTATGTGTTGGTGGTTGTCGACTATATGTCTAAATGGTGGAAGCAATTGTGCTTCCAAACAATAAAGGTAAGAGTTTCAAAATATTTTTTAAGAAGAATATTTTCTCGTAATTTTGTACTCCATGAGCAATCCTAAGTGATGGTGGGTCCTATCTCTTCAATGGTCTGTCAAAATATAGTGTGAAGCATAAGGTGGCCACATATTAGCATCTATAGACAAATGGAAAAGTTGAGGTCTCCAAATAGAACTCCATTTTGGAAGAGACTATGAATGCCAACAAGACTGATGGTTGAGAATGTTAGACGATGCACTTTGGGCCTCTCAAGCATCTTACAAAACCCCTTTAGATGCCTCACATTATCATCTTGTGTAAGAAAAGGCATGGAACTTAGCGATTGAAGTTGAGAATAAAGGCACTATGGGCGTTGGAGAAGATAAATTTTGAGTAGACTGATGCCGCAAACCTAAGACTGGACAAGGTGAATAATATTGATAAGTTTCACCTCCGTGCTTATAATAGTTCAGCATCCTTGTATAAGGAAAAGATTAAATTGTACCATAACATAAAAATTCAGAGGAAGGTATTCCAACCAATGGTGTGTTCTTGCTATATAATTCAGGACATTTCTTGTTTCCTGGAAAGTTGAAGTCTAGTTAGTCTGGACTATTCATCAGGGTAAGAGTATTTCCATATGGTTCTACCAAGTTTTAGGAAGATCGGGATACCTCATGCAAGGAGAATGGGCATCGAGTTAAGCATTATATGGTAAGCACGAAGGAATTTAAACTATATGAAAATGTGAGTGTTGTGAAGTCTGAGTAGCCAAGGGAGCTGAGTTGTGCCACAACATTAAATCAGACACTTCATGGGAGGAATACCATGGGATTATTGGTTTAAAAGTATGAGTAGCCAAAGTGTTGCAACATTAAGTCATGTGCATCTTGGGAGGCAACCCAAGGTTTTAGTGTTCACTTTGATTTTGGTTTATAGGATAGGAAGCACTGAGAAATAATTGGAGTATGGTAAAATTTGCAAAAATTTAGACAAGTCCAGGTAATTGGACTCATGAATCAAACTTACAGATTCTGAGTCCAACCCATGAATAATGAGGTAAGTCACAAAAATTTAAAGGTAAATTAGGGTTTCTAACTTCAACCTACAACTCCAACCAAGGGGCCTAGGTTGAACCCACAAACCATGGGTTGTGCTTTAGAAACCAAAAACAAAATATGAGTCCCAAATGTCATAATCACGACTCAAACACACGGATAATAGGCATAACCTATCACTCGAATGTTTAGTTGTAGGTAGTGGCTGGGACAAAGTTTATTTTTTTCTTCATTGGCTTATATAACCTGACCCGAATCGGGTAACCCACAGAATTTAGGCCTTAAAATCTGATTTCATTTTTATAAATTTATAACTCCCTCTACAATTCAAACACTTACGATTCCATATCCCATTCAAATACCCCCAAATCCCTACTTCCGTACTACATCCCTGCGTGTACTACACATAGAACTTGAGCAACATCAATTGTTCTTTTTCTCCTTAAATTCATCTTGAGGTAAGGTTTTTCATGGATTCAATTTGATTGAGGAATTTTGTGATCACACTTAGAGTAACATAGAATTTACTTAACAATTCATATTTCTTGAATTATTTAAAATCTTAAATTGAGAAATTGCACTGATTGGGGTTTCTTTGAATCAGATTATTTGATAACGAATTGAAATAAGGAAATTATTATTAGATTTAGGATTTGAATTTAGACAAAACCTATTTACGACCCGTAGGTAGAACCCATGAGTCGTGGGTTGGCCTCACATAAATCATACCTAAAGCCCTGAATTTTCAAAGGTTCATCTAGTTTTTACAAGCCAACCTACTAACCGTAGGTAAAACCTACGGCTCATACCAATAGATTTTTTTGCTCAATTACTATAATTAAATTATTTACATTTCACCTTAGAGGTACTATGGCACCAAAAGCTACACTATAAAAGGGAATCCACTATAAATTAAGAGATGAGTCTCCTGAACGAAGTTTATTTGAAGAGGATTATCCATTGATAGTGTGCCCTTGGACCCACGCCAGACCTGGTATTAGACTCAAAGAGATGATACAGACAGAGTTTTTATTCAATTAAGCTCTCAGCCTGCACCACCATCGACATCTCAAGATGAACCCCCAAAACCCCCAACTTATGCTATCTAGCTCTACTTAGGATAAAGACAGCCTGTACATTACTAACATACTCTCCTATCCCTGCCTGGTCTAATGAGGGAGAGGACGTATTGTAATACCCCATATTTCTCAAGCTTAACTTAACTCTCAGTTCATGAGTTATCCAATATAAAAGTTTGGAAATACTCAGTATTTTTCTATTTAGAGCCTGCCATTGTGTAGAAAATTGAATTATCTTTTCAACAATATAAAATTTGCCTGACTCTGATAACTGGGTAAGAAGCTATGGCTATTTTAATTTTCAGTCATTAAACACCGTTATTCAGTCTAGTAGCGTATCGCAGAGTATGTCAAAATGGCAATTGTCAGTTTCCAGTAATTCACCACGATATTGGCGCATTGTGCCAAGGATCCAATCCACAATCATTAATTTCCAGTAAAGCAACGCGATTGTACCACGTTGCGCGAAGCTTCCAGGTCCCATCCAGTATTGCAACACGATTCCACCACATCACTCCACCAATCACATTCCAAGTTGTCATTTTCCAGTGACTTGGCGTGATAGTAGCGCGTCGCGCCAGGTGCCCAAATTGGGAATTTTTTAGTAATGATTTTAAATCATTCCCAAGGGTAATAGGGTATTTTTCCATGACCCAAGTCAGCCTTTAACACATAAATTACCCAAAATTAACCTAGTTACATTATTATTATTCAATTTACTCCAAAATTAAATCATTCTCTAGCAAGAAACCAAACACTAACTTAAAGAATCAAGGCTAAAACTCAAGAATTTCTTCAAGCACCTACAAGAACTAATAACCCAAGGTATGCTAGGTGTTCATCTATGGGTCCCTTTCACCCATAGAGTCCAAGAATCCATTTTTAAAACTTCAAGAGTTATGATTTATGATTTTTATGCTTGGAATTGAATGTCTTTGTGATTATGATAGTAATTGGGATCTAATGAATATTTAATTATAAGTTTCCATGAAATTAATATAGTTATGTGGTGAATTATATGAATTGCATGCTTAACCCTTGAACTTGAAATTGAATGTTGTATTCGTGATTACATGTGTTGACCATCATCATGTGATATACTCCATACTCCATGCTCCCCAAGTGTTTGCTAAAATTCCTATATAAAGTGGATAGAGGAATTTTGTCATGTCATTATGTGGTCCCAATCATGTACAAGCTTATGCCCTATAAGTGTTTGATAAAATGCCTTTATGAATGAATTATGGACCAGTGTACATTATTGTGTATCTCAAGATCATGCTATGCTTTATTTTTTATGCTATCGAGTCCTGGGGGTATTTAATACCTAACAATTTAGCTGTTTACCTAGAGCTAGTGTAATTTATAGAATAGTCTCAGTCCTATCATTATTAGTAGTACTCTTAGTCAGTTACAAAGCTCAGTAGAACTCATCCAGGTACAGAACTCCAGAAAAATTCAGTAATCTCAGTATCAGTTCAGTCCAGCTCAGTATACTCAGTTCAGTATCTTTTTGTTGGGAGTAGGATTCAGCACCGTGTGAACCTAAGGATAGGGGCTCACCTGACAAAAGAGGGTGTGATCCTTAGAATCAATCCTTGCATTCCAGAACTACGTTGCCGTGTAGTTTGAGACATCAAACTTGCCAGTTGAGGGTTAATATGGTGTTTTAGCCTGTCAGATAAGGGTAACTCTTCAGTTTATTTACCCGTGGAACGGTACTGACACCCTTCTAACGAGGGTCACATATTAGACCCCAACTCAGTTATCTTATTTAGGGAATGTTAGATAATTACCTCGCGCTGTCTCAGTTTTAGTCTTCAGAATAGAACTCAGTTCAGTTCTACAACATCAGGACTGTCAAATGCAGTCAACTAGTATCTGTAATTTCAAATATCAGTTACTTAGTATCAGAACTCAGGACTTTTCATTAGATAATCTTAGTCATAATATTTATTTAAATGCACAGTATCGCATACGTAGTATTTACAGTAGTATCAGTTATCTATGTACTCTAATGTTCAGTTACTCTATACCATGCAGTAAGTTATTATTCATGTATATAAACCCTTTCATTCAGCCTTACCTCATCTAGCATACCAGTCTATTCCATATACTGGCGCATACTCTTTTGTTTGCGCTATAATGTCTGATATCATACGTTCAGACGCTCAGGTTCCCGACCATGCATAGATAGACTTAAATTCAGCTAACAACAATAGATTAGTAGTGAGTCCTCATCATTTGGGGATATTCTTTTATTTTATTATTTTAGTAGACTTAGTATTTCAGTAGATGGAGTTAGTTGGGGGATTGTCCCATCAACTCCAATATCAGGAAGTTTCAGATTAGAGGCTTTTCAGACTAAGTTCAGACAACATTCTATTTTATAGATTGTTATTTCAGTTGATACACTTTATTAGTATTTATAGATTTTGAACCTTTTGGCATTTTAGCCTATTATTTGCATTTATTATAGTATTATATTTTTATGTTCATAGCAGATATCACTCATGGGTTAGCTTGTGGTTCTTCGAGGTCGTAAGCACCGTGTAGCAACTTGGGTATAGACCGGGGCATTACAAACTTGTTATCAGATCCTATGGTTCAATAATATCCTTGTAATTCTAAAAGTCGTATCTAGTAGAGTCTTGTACATTGGTGTGTAGTGCGCTACACTTACGGACATGAGGCTATGAGATGTTTTAGGAAAGGTTTTCCTTTTTCAGAATTCATGTCGTGCGAGTAAGTATGAGCCTAAGTTAAACTCTCAGTCTAATCAATTTCTTCCTTTCATTTACAGAACATGCCTGCCAAAAAGACTAACAAAAAGAGAACCAGAAATCAGTCAGCACCTCAGCCCATTCAGATAGATTCCCTAGACAAGCATGTATCCCATGCAGAATTTAGAGTTGCATTCACTACTCTATCTAATTCTATAGCAGGTCATAATGAAAGGCCAACTACTGTTTAGGCTAACCAAGTGGCCAATACTATTGTAGCTAGGATTCAGGACTTTACTCCAATAAATCCTCCCTTATTCTCAGGATCTAAGTCAAAAGAAGATCTACATAAGTTCTTAGATCAGGTTCAGAAAGTCACAGGTATCATGGGAGTGACTTCCAGTGAGAGTGCTGAGTTAGCCACCTATCAACTATAAGATGTAGCTCATAGGTGGTTAAGCAGTGAAAGGTAGATAGGGGCAAAGATGTAGAGCCCATAGAGTGGAAAGAGTTTGCTACTACTTTTCTAGAGATATTTTTTCCCTTAGAGTTAAGAGAATCCAAGGTGTTAGAGTTCATCAACCTCAAGCAAGGCAGTATGAGAGTGAAAGAGTATTCCCTTAAGTTTACTCAGTTAGCCAGGTATGCTCCCCATGTAGTAGCAGATAGTAGATCTAGAATAAGCAAGTTCGTATATAGAGTGTCAGATTATGTGGTTAAGAAATGCGAAACAACGATGTTGATTAAAGAGATGGACATATCCAGGATTATGGTCCATGCTCAGTAGATAGAAAAGGATAAGATAAGAGAGAGGAAGAATAAGAGAGCTAGAATAGATAGCTTCAATTCTAATCATCCTAAGTCAGAGGGCGATAACTATTCCCAATTTTATCCAAAATCTTTAGTTCTAGCTTTGTCCTTAGCTAGGGCTCCAGGTACTGAGTTTAGGAATGAAAATAAAGATAGGGCACCAGGATCTAAATCTCAGAGTAGTGTCAGCAATACTCGAATAAATCCTCTATGTTAATAATATGGGAATAACTACCAAAGTGTCTGCAGAGCTGGCAGTGATGTTTGTTATGGGTATGGCAAGCCTGGCCATAAAGTCAGAGATTGTCCTCAATTAGGTTCTCAGGGTCAGCATAACCATCCCCCAGCTCTGTTCGATCGTTCAAATCAGTAGGATGCCGCTTCCAATCCTACCAGTGGGCAATGCCCAAAAAGGCTTTATACACTTTAGTCAAGACAAGATTAGGAAAATTCTCCTAAAGTGGTCATTGGTACATTACAAATCTTCCATTTACATTTTTATTCCTTGTTAGATCCAGGGGCTTCTTTATCATCCATAACTTCTTCTATACCTGTTAACTTTAGAGTCAGTCTAGAAATTCTAGTAGAGCCTTTCTTAGTTTCTACCCCAGTGGGTAAATCTATCATAGCCCAACGGGTCTACAGGAACTATTCGATTATGATATCTTAGAAAGTTAATTCAGGGTGCTAGTTACTTTTCTAAGATAGACCTCAGATTAGGCTATCATCAGCTTAGGATCAGAGAATGTGACATTCCAAAAATAACTTTTAGAACCCGGTATGGTTACTTTGAGTTTCTAGTTATGTCCTTTGGTCTTATTAAACAAAAATAGATTTCATGGACTTAATGAACCGCATTTTCAAGCTATACTTGGACATGTTCATTATAGTCTTCATCGATGACATTCTTGTCTATTTTTGCAGCAAGAATGATCACGTAGACCACCTCAGAATCATACTTCAGACTCTCAAAACTCATCAGTTGTTCACCAAATTTAGTAAGTGATAATTTTGTCTAAGGTCAGTAGCATTCCTTGGTCATATTATTTTTGGTGATGGTAATAAAGTTGATTCTCAAAAGACCGTAGCAGTGAGAAACTGGCCTAGACCCATCTCTCTATTAGATATCAGGAGTTTCTTAGGTTTAGCTGGCTATTTCCGTCAGTTTGTTGAAGAGTTCTCATCTATTGCATCCTCCATGTCTAGATTGACTCAGAAAAAAATCCAGCTTTAGTGGTCAGATTCCTACGAGAAGTGTTTTTAGGAGTTGAAGACTCAACTCACCTCAGCCCCAATTTTAACTCTACCTGATGGTTCAAATGGTTTTGTTATGTACTGTGATGCATCTAGAGTAGGTTTGAGTTGTGTCCTAGGTAAGTTCATATCCTATTCCTCCAGACAGCCTAAGACCCATAAGAAGAATTACCCGACTCATGATCTTGAGTTAGCAGTTGTAGTGTTTGCCTTAAAAATTTAGAGGCACTATTTGTATGGGGTGCATGTAGATGTGTTCACAGATCATAAGAACTTGCAGTATGTCTTTTCTTAGGAAGATTTAAATTTGCGTCAGAGAAGGTGGTTAAGTTATTGAAAGATTATGACATGAGTGTTTTATATCATCTGGGCAAAGCCAATGTAGTGGCTGATGCTCTCAGTAGACTTTCTATAGGTAGTGTTGATCATGTTAAGGAAAGTAAGAAGAAGTTAGCTTAGAAAGTTTATCAGCTTGCCCGACTAGGTTTCTACTTAGTCGATTCAGCAGAAGGTAGTGTATGGGTGCAGAATAGTTACGAATCATCTCTAGTTTCCAAAGTGAAGGAAAAGTAAGATAGAAATCACATTCTAGTTAAGTTGAAGGAGTCAGTTAGAGATCAAAAAATAGAGCTTTTCTCCCAGGGGAGATGGTGTTTTGCGTTGCCAGGGTCGGCTATGCGTGCCAGGTGTAGATGACTTGAGGCAAAAAATTCTTGTTGAAGCGTATGGTGTGCGATACTCTATTCATACAAGGGAAAATAAGATGTTCCACGATATGCGAGAGATCTATTGGTAGAGTGGGGATGGAGAGAGATATTGTAGAGTTTGTAGCTAAGTGCTCTACGTGTCAGTAGGTTAAGATTGAGAACCAGAAACCTAGTAGGTCTATACAAGAGTTCAGTATTCCGACATGGATATGGGAAGAAGTGAACATGGACTTTATGACGTGCTTTCCTCGTACTCTTCCTCAGCATGATTTCATTTTGGTTATCATAGACAGGATGACCAAATCAACTTATTTCTTGCCATTTCATGCTTCCTATTCAGTTGAGGACGATGGCAAACTCTACATTAAAGAGTTGGTCAAGTTACACGAAGTTTGAGTATCCATCATCTTAGATAGAGATACCCAGTTCACCTCTCATATCTAGAAAGCATTACAAATAGGTATTAAAACCCGAGTTCACCTCATTACGACCTTCCACCCTTAGACAGATGGTCAATCAGAAAGGACTATTTAGACTCTAGAAGATATTCTAAGAGCATGCATTGCTGATTTTAAGGGTAGTTGGGATGACCCCTACCTTTGATCGAGTTTGCATACAATAACAACTATATTCCAGTATATAGATGGATCCATTTGAAGCTTTCTACAATAGGAGATATAGATCTCCAATTGATTGGTTTGAGGTAGGTGGGGCAACAGTAGTAGGGCCTGACCTAGTATCCGATGCCTTAGAGAATTTTTATTTAATCAGAGAAAGACTTAGGACTTTCTAGAGCTGACCGAAATCGTACGCAGATGTGCAGAGAAAGGATCTCTATTTTGAGATTGGTAATTTTGTGTTCTTGAAAGTCTCTCTCATGAAGGGGGTAAAGAGGTTCGACAAGATGGGAAAGCTCAGTCCCCAATATGTCGGCCCTTACAGAATTCTAAGTTGTTTTGGAAAGGTAGCTTATGAGCTTGAGTTGCCTTCAGACTAGCTTCAGTGCACCAGTATTCTATGTCTTCTTTCTAAAGAAGTGCATTAGTGACCCAGTAATCATAGTTTCCTTAGAGGGCATAGATATTCAGAAGGATCTCTTTTTCAACCTCAGATTTAGCTTAAGGTAATAGTTTTATTTAGCTTTACTCAATTCCATGTTAAGTTATAATTATAACTTGGTATCCATTACCGTTGCATATTCAGTCATGCATTCATGAATCAGTTCAGTCATGTATTCCATGCATCAGATATGCATGTTTAGTGTAAGAGCTAAGTTTTTCAATAGTTCAGTCATGTAGTCATGCATTAGATATGCATGTTCAATGTGTAAACTTTGTCTATCAGTGTCTCAACTTAATCAGTCTCATTCGAGGATAAATGTTCCCAAGGGGGAGATATTGTAATACCCCATATTTCTCAAGCTTAACTTAACTCTCAGTTCATACGTTATCTGATATAAAAATTTTAAAATACTCAGTTATTTTTTAGTTTAGATCTTGCCATTGCATAGGAAATTGAATTAGCTTTCTAACAATATAAAATTTTCCTAAATTTGATAACCGGGTAAGAAGTTATGGCTATTTTAAGTTTCAGTGGTTAAATACCATTATTCAAGCCAGTAGCGCGTCACGGAGTATGTAAAAAAGGCAATTTTTAGTTTCCAGTGTTGCTATGCAATATTGGCCCGTCGTGCTGAGGACCCAATCCATAAATGTCAATTTCCAGTAAAGCAATGCAATTGTACCGCATCGCGCCAAGCTTCCAGGTCCCATCTAGTATTGCAACGTGATTCCACCGCATCGTGCCATCAGCAACATCCCAGTTGTCATTTTCCAGTGGCTTAGCGATAGAGTGGCTCGTCACGCCAGGTGGCCAAATTGAGAATTTTTCAGTAACGATTTGAAATAATTCCCAAGGGTAATTGGGTATTTTTTTCATGACCCAAATCAACCTTTAACACATAAATTACCCCCAAATTAACCTAGTTACATCATTATTATTCAATTTTCCCCAAAATCAAGGCATCCTCTCTCAAGGAAGCAAACCCTTGCTTCAAGAATCAAACTCAACAATTTCTTCAAACACCTTCAAAAACTAATAACCCAAGGTATGTAGGTGTTCATCTATGGGTTCCTTTCACCCATAAAGTCCAAGAATCTATTTTAAAACTTCAAGAGTTATGATTTATTATTTCCATGCATGGAATTAAATGTATTTATGATTATGATAGTAATTGGGATCCAATGCATGTTTAATTATAAGTTTCCATGAAATTAAGATAGTTCTTTGGTGAATTATATGAATTGCATGCTTAACCCTTGAACTTGAACTTGAATGTTGTATTCATGATTACATGTGTTGACCATCATCATGTGAAATACTCCATGCTCCCCAAGTGTTGGCTAAAATGCCTATGTAAAGTAGATTGTGGAATCATGACATGTCATTATGTCATCCCAATTATGTACAAGCTTATGCCCTACAAGTGTTTGACGAAATGCCTTCATGAATGAGTTATGGACAAATGTACATTGTTGTGTACCTCAAGATCATGCTATGCTTTATTTTTCATGCTATTGAATCTTAGGGTTATTTAATACCTGACAATTTAGTTGTTTACCTAGAGCCAGTGTTAGTTACAGAATAGTCTCAGT
This sequence comes from Capsicum baccatum var. pendulum, assembly GCA_030864225.1. NCBI lineage: Eukaryota > Viridiplantae > Streptophyta > Magnoliopsida > Solanales > Solanaceae > Capsicum > Capsicum baccatum. Next base: position 222,890,367 of record CM061552.1, on the reverse strand, counting down.
CCTATCAAGATCAGTAGTACTCTTAGTCAGTTACAGAACTCAGGAAAAATTCAGTAAACTTAGTATCAGTTCATTAAAGTTCAGTATACTCAGTTAAGTGTCTTTCAATTAGGAGTAGGATTCGTCACCGAGTAAACCCAAATATGGGGGCTCACCTTCCAGAAAAGGGTGTGATCCTTAGAAGCAATCCTTGCATTCCAGAACAACATAGCCAACATATGTTGAGAAATCAAAGATGCCAGTTGAGGGTTGATGAGGTTTTTTAATCTGTCTAATGAGGGTTCCACCATTCTCATTATAGTACCATCCAAATGAGGGTAACTCTTCAGTATCTTTACCCATGGAACAGTACTGACACCCTAACAACTTGGGTTACAAGTTGGACCCCAACTTAGTTATCTTATTTAGGGCATGTCGGCTAGATGATTACCTCTCAGAGTCTCAGTTTTAGTCTTCAGAATAAAACTCAGTTCAGTTCTACAGAATCAGGACTATCAAATACAGTCAACCAGTATCAGTAACTTCAGTTATCAGTTCCTCAGTATCAAAACTCAGGACTTAGCTTCAGATAAGCTTAGTCACAATATTTATTTATATGCACAGTAGTGCATACTCATTATTTATAGTAGTATCATTTATCTATGTCCTCTCATATTTAGTTACTTTGTACCATGCAATCAGTTATTGTTCATACATATGAACCCTTGCAGTGAGCCTTACCTCATCTCGCATACCGTTACATTTAACGTACTAACACATACTCTTTCTTTGCGCTATGATGTCTCATATCATAGGTTTGGATGCTCAGGTTCCCTACCGCACATAGATAGACTCAGATTCCACCAGCAGCAGTAGATTAACAGTGAGTCCTCATAATTTGAGGATATTCTTTTATTTTATTATTTCATTAGAATCAGTATTTCAATAGATAGAGTTAGTTGGGGGATTGTCCCATTAACTCCACTTTCAGGAAGTTTCAGATTAGAGGCTTTTCAGACTAATTTTAGATGGTATTTAGTTTTATAGAGTATTATTTTTGTTGATACACTTTATTAGTATTAACAAATTTTGAACCCTATGGCATTTTAACCTATTATTCCACATTTATTACAATATTATGTTTCGTTGCTCACAACAGATATCATTCATGGGTTAGCTTATGGTCCAATGGAGTTGTAAGCACCGTGTATCATTCGGGGTACAAACTCAAGGCATTACACGAGTCTATTTCCACTACCTTTGAGGAGGATTCTACCATCCCAGTTTGAGGAGGGGGCAGATTCTGCTTCAGGTACTAGTTATTGAGATACAGAAGACCCTCAGTCTAATGAGGGTGCTGACACATTATATGATATTGACATTGAATCTGCTTTAGCTCCAACAGCTCAGGAGTCCACACACATCTCTATTGTACTAATAGCTTAGGCCATTCCAACATGGTGTATGGTAAACATACAAAGTATATATGATAAGGACATTTCTATTACTAATTTTTGCAGACCTCATAGGAGTATAGTTTGGAATCCTCATATTAGGCTCCCAATTTTGGTAGGGATTCCATACCTAAATGATGCTTTGAAAGACAGTCTTTGATGGATGGGTAAACCTTTACGATCTTATAGCCTTATGGTAGTGTGAGAGTTTTATGAATCCTTTGTCATATCTATATACCTATACTAATAAAGAGGAGAGATCATGACCATCCCCCAATGACTCATACACTGGTTAGAGGGGTTAGAGTTGATTTATCTAAGAAGACTATTCTTAGATTTTTATTTGGGACAAAGTTTGGAGGGCCGACTACTAAGTGGAGGTTGACTATAGAATAAGGGTTGTGAGGAGTAGGAGAACGATAAAAGATCCTGTGTAGAAGGGTCATAGGGAAGAGTTAGCGAGATGGGTAGCTTAATAGATAACTAAGCTTGGTGCTGATATCCCTTGGTTCGATTGGAAGGTAGAGATAAAGAATTCCTTATTATGCTTCATAAGTAAAGTTTTGGTGGACCATTATGGGTCATAGGTTGAGTTCGATAGCTATACATAGTGTGCTTACAAGGTATTGGGTTGTATTAGTTATCATCCTTATGGCTGGATATGACATAAACTTTGCCAACAGGATTAGAGATAAGATTTACGAGAGGGCTTTTCATGCGATCACCAATATTCCTTTCCCCTAATTTGTATAAAGACTTTGTGATGTAGAGGGAATACTGAGATTTTCAAATATTGATCAAAGAATTGAGGCTACTCGCGTGACAGATATTTGTTGAAGTCAACTCTATTGCATTTTATAAGGCATAACCTTCTACTTCTTCAGAAGAGACTCTCTTTCAGATGCGTTTAGCATCGATTGAGAAAGTTGATAGTCCAATAATGGGTAACAATACTAATACAGATAGCCAATAGGTAGAGACCTCTTCTATGATGTGCCTCCTTCTAGTCGAGCACCACCACCACCTCTTGGTGCTACACCTGATGTGCCTCCTTATAACCCAACTCGGGGAGATCCTACATCCAAGACCTAGAGCATATGAATATTTCCCTACACCTATAGGTTATTTATTTTCTAGTATGCATTGGGGACAGTGCATCAACTTTTAGTAAGGGGTAGGGGTTTACCAACTACTTGGGGTTTTTGTTGTCGTTTCTTTTTTCCTCAGATAATGCTATCATCATAGATTTGATATGTTTATGTATTGTATTGGTTTATGATATTTATTATGTTTCATTGTGTTTCACTAAGAAGAAAAATAAGGAACCTTAGTAATGTGTGTTTTTGTGTTTTATCCGTTTTTTAAAAATGATACCCCTCTAAAAATTTTGTGAACTATGTGTTGTGTGCATATATTGTTGTGACCACTGTTGAGTCTTGTTATGGTATTAGTATTAGGAATAAAATAATCACATCTTAGCATTAGATGAATTAGAGAATCAGTTTTTAATAATGTAACCATTTACTATGTGTGTGAGAGGTATTAGGCAGTATTTAATAATATAAATATGTACCATGTGTGTGAGAGGTATTTACCTTGTCCACTTTGTGAATATAATCCACAACTTGCCTAATTAGTTTTTCCAATTTTGTAGGGTAGTTGATTGGGAGATAACCATAAGCTTTGTTTGAATAAGTCCACTTTGAGCCTAAAAGACTGAACAAATGAGAATAAGTATCCCTTGATCGCTAATTCGAGCTAAAGTGACCTATTTTCTTGCTTTATCTTTTTCACCTTCCTATTTAACTACAATGAACCTCTTTTGGCCTTTGTACTTCCTCGGGTATTGTGTACCTCAACTCAGGCAAATTACCTAAGAGTGACTATCATCGGGGTGTATAGTTGAAGATGGGTATGAAGAAATATGATGAATCAAAGAATAGAAAGTAGGGTTGGGTGTTTTAAAAAAATATGTAAAAAAGAAGAGAGAAAAATAAATTAAAAAACATTAATAAGAGAAAAAATACTAAAGAAAACCATACCCAATCAGAAGAGCATTAAAGCAGAAAAGGGAGAATAAAGGAAATATGGTTAAGTAGTGGAGCTAGTAATGTAAGTGTAGTGTCAAAGAGGTTCTATAATTCCCATAAGTACCATACCTTCCCCTAATACGACATTACAAGTATAGAAAAGTACTACAGTGATCCCAGTCCAGCTATTAGAAAAACTGAGTTATTAAAAATAAGGGCAAGCATATCGTATTTTATGCACATTTTTTGAACTTCTTTATGAGTGTGAGCATTTTAATATAGCCTTTGTGATAATATGTGTTATCATATTGTTATAGTAGCGACTTACTTTGCTGTGACGGAATATGGGTTGTTTTGTTAACTACTTATTTGTTCGGGTAATTTCATATGCATAAATGCTTGGTTGTTTATTGCTAATATGATGCCATCACTTGATTTCTTTTGTGTCATGCTATTGTGTTACATGTATAAACAATTTTTTTAAAAGTTGTTAAATGGAGGGGGTAGAAAATTTGAGCTAAAATGAGTTGACTGTCGTAGGTTCCTTGTGTTTCTTTTAGTTAAGCCTCATGTTTGTTTAGTTTGTATTAGTTTCATGAGGACATTCAATTTTCTATGTTGAGGGTATGCACGTTCCATGGTTTTGTGGCACTTTTGATTCTTAAAACAAGGAAACTATGCATGAAATTAGGTATTCTTTTTAGATATTATGTGTTTTTGAGTTGATTTTGTAGGAAAACAGGGTTTAGAGAAAATAATGAGAAAAAGGATGAGGAGCAGCTGAAAAGCTACCCATGAGTCCACCGACAATTTATGGGTAGGTCCTATGAGCCATGGGTTGATTCTTTAGTTGAAGTTCTATAGAAGGAAGTTTACTGTAATTGCTACAAGTCAACCTACTATTCATCTGTACAACCTAGACTCATAGGTTTCCTTATGCGTTGGTACCGACTTTAGTTTCCTAAGTTGTTTAGGATATATTTTCTTGTGTATCTATAAATATCCATTGGATGTTTTATCATCACTTTACACACTTTATAGATTATTGACATTATTTTAGCTCTGAGATGCAATATTGATCTTGGAAATTGTTCTTGGTTTTTAGGGTTTACAATTAATTTGTGATTTTGGGTTTTCATTCTTATTCTTCATAAGTTCATAATTATTCTTTAATATATGGAATATATGTTTTTTTCTTACAAAGATGATTATCTAAACCCAATAACTAGGTTTGTGGGAATCCTGATGGATAGACAAAACAGCTTTAGAATAAAGTCATTCTAAATTTGTGTTCTAGCATGTACTACAATTCCTTTGTTTTGATTACTTTCTTAACAACTGCAAACGTTAAGAACTTGTATGTATTCAATACTCTACTAGAGAGAAGGGTAGATATTAGGAAAATCAAATCACAACAGTAATTAGAAGTCAACCTTCATTGAATTGACTTGTGACTGAGAAGAAATAGTTAACCTAAGATCATAAAACAAGAGTTACTAATGCGACACTTTGAGATCGAAAGGCATCAATTAAATTCACCACAACCAAATTTGAGTAATGGTTAGGTGATACATAACTTATTAGATTTTTCAAGAAAGGCATCAAGATAGTTTGACAAGCAAAAGCAGTCTGCCGAGTTATGAAGTCAAGGGGAACACAATGCTAGTTATCATCTCATATTGATAACAAACCTAATTTATCAACATTATTACTTTTACTATGACTGTTATCAAAACCTCTCTTTTACTTTACTCACTTTCTAGTTATATCAGTAAGCTTAAATTTTGACTTATTCCTTATGATATTGAGCCCAACGTAGTTGGGTTTTATAGTTGACCAGTGACCGCTTTATACTTTCTTGGAGGTGTAACGACATCATTAACTGGATAATTCATATGATTCTTAAAAACATTTTCCTATTTGGAGCTTTTGAAGTTGATAAAAGGGTCTTAGACCTAAACGTTAGGTAAATGACCTCAGATGCCTGTTTTGATTGTCTTATTCTCTCTAAAACGTTGAATTTAGGCTAGGAAAACCATTCTTCCTGAGGATTCAAAGGTCAAATTAAGGATAGGGAAATCCTCAGTTTTGGGTCCTGAGTCTTCCAAGTTTATATTTAGGATATTGGATAAATTTTGGATAAAATGGACCCTTGGGTATGGGACCCACCTTTTATTGAAATAACCTTGAATAGAAATTTATATGGCGCCATTGAGTCTGAGATTCTGAAGTTGTTAGGGTAGAATAATTCACTTGAATCACGAGATTTTGAATGAATTTCAAGGGAATGGTCAAAATATGTGCAACTTGAAAACTTGTTGGTGTTAATGTACCTAGTGCAAGCCAAAAATGGTCTTCGCTTTCACGTGGTTGATCTTAGGTGGAAGTAGCCTCATAACTGTCATAATATCTATGTATTTAGCCCAGTTTTTAGAATTTCTTGTGTGCAAAATGAATTTATATTCATATAATTGATCTTACAAGTGTTAAAGTAATTGTTTATTATGTTTAAGGTGTGTTCTAAAAGAAATTGGATTGAAAACAATTAATTAGAGTTTAGACGAGAAAACTAGTGTTACTAGTTAGGAGTTGTTTTAGTAATCTTGATGGATTTTATTATGGTTTAAGCACTAATTTATGGTATTTGATGATAAAGGAATCCTTGTGATATGTGAAACTCAATGCTGGGATGATACAAAAGATTAATTTGAAGTATAAAGACAACCACAAAGTTAGGAGCTCAAAGTCAAATAGATGGAGCAAACATGGGAAGAAATCTAGAAATTTTGAGCATGAGGTGTGCCTCGCCCCCTAACCCCCTGAGATAAGGTATTTTCACACCCTTAAACATAAACCAAAATATGGTAAACCAGTGAGCGTCTACAATAAAGATATGCCACACCCTTAACATGCCAATGCAAGAGCATGTCATACTCAAGATTTCAAAACAGGCACTTGGTTCCAACTATAAATAGAACATTTCTATCTTATTGTACAAACTTTGGATAACTTTTGAGATGGTAAATACAATTTGAGGAGGCTTATTTTAGTTTACTTTATGTGTTTATCCATGAATTTTAATTTTTTGATTCATTGTAAGACCATGAGCAGCTAAACACTCTCTTCTAGGGTTAAGGCCAAGAACATGAATACTTAAGCTTATATTTGAGTTTGTTTATGTTTATTATCATTATTTGGTAGTTAATATATCCTTATGCTTAGTATTATATGGATTTGAGACCCTTAGGATTAATCTATATTCTAACTGTGTGATCTAAAGGAGGAACAATCATTTAGAACATGGGATATTAACACAACCCGATCGGGGGCCTTGTCGTAATGGGCATCCTAGGTCCGTCTGGGACCGGAGACCACCCCCGTTACCCAACCAAACCTTTAGCCACCTGCCCTAAGTCGACTGAATTTCGAGAATACAACAAAATTGTTTAACATCTCACATGAAGACTCTGGGATAGAATCACAACCATGACCAGACTAACCGAGTCTGACCATCCGACACCAACCGCCCAACCATACCAAAACATTCCAAAAGCTATAAACCAGGCCATAACCAAATAAGTTTCAAGACATAATATAATTAGTCCCTAAATAAAATACAATGGAACAACTAATAATCTCATAGATTGGTGTCATCCCCAATGTTAATACCAATACTAAAGCTGAGACCAATACTGATCCCACCGATTCCAACCCGTTGCAGTACCACAAAGCCTCAAACCAAAGAGAAGTAAAAATCCGGTTAGTACATGTCTCCAACCATGGCCAAAAAAAATATCCAATATAAAATAAAAGTGTCTAGAAATATACATAACATGAAATGGAGCATTCCGAAAGGATGGAAGCTCACCACTTCAGTCCAAATGTTGATCCCCGAGTCATTTACTATATAGGAAGAGTAGAATGGTCAGTTCCTACGTAGCGTGGTTATACAGCGTCTAGTAGATGGGTTAGTAATTGAATTCTAGCATGATCTCACGATAAGGATAAAATAATTCCATTTATAAAAGCTAAGTAAAACCATTCATATGCACAAAACCATACATATATATATATATATATATATATATATATAACAATACCGAGAAAGGCGACCAGGTTTAGCATACATATAAAACCTTTACCTGGGCTTTGTACCTTTGTCATCCTAATCCACCCATGGGATATATGGGTTCAACCCACTGCTAAAAGGGACCTAGTGCGTGATGACACACGACTAGAGAAGAAAAGCTAGGATGACTAGTACATCCCCTAAAATAGTGTGGCATCATGCACACGGTCACCAGGACCAACCTTACATTGGCAAATATGTGTTTCCAATTTTAGTCCCCCAGGGATCTCCACCTTCCACAAGTTTACTACATATCACGCCATTATTACTCAATTAAAACCATTACCTAGCAACCAATAAATCTATTTACCATTTATTAAATAAGGCTATTTATTAGTGGTATCATCATACCGACCATACTTGCAAGCACTATCCATAGCCAAGCATATATAGGTTTAAGGGGACTTCCAAGTGTTATTCTATTTACCATATTAAAGATATTGGGAGATTCCATGTACCCCATAAGCATAACCATTTAGCCATTTACCTTTCCAAGCCATTTAAACTATGCATAATTCCTTTACCAAGTTTTAAAACAAGCAAGAGTTCAATAAAAAGTACTCAATGAAATGAAAACATGCTTATAAGCATTTTGTCAAATGTATTGGCGAAATAATACGACCAAAACCAATTCCAATTACCATTAAGCTATTCCCATTAACTCCAATTATCCAAAACCTTTATTAATGCGCATAGAGAATAATTTAAACCATGGAAAGCCATAACCAACCATTTAATATCAAAACCCCTAAATCATATTTGAAAACCAAAATTATACAATCAATGAAGTCATTAAAACATTCATAAAAACCATGCTTCTAGTTAGAATTAATAATGAGGAAAGAGAACATGCCTTAAACCAAGATGATGATGGAAAGAAATAACCAACACAAGCCCTAAATTAATCCTCCAGTTGAAACCCAAACTTCCTTTGCCCAAAAGCTTTTAAGAGAATTATAGAGTGTTTTAAAAGAGTTTATAAGTGTTAATGAATTGAATAATAGGGTAAATAACCTCTCAAGTAGGTTTAAACGTGGTAACTTATTAGGATAAGTGGTGAAATATCCAGAATACACCACTTAAGTTGCACAAAATCTCATCCCAGGGATACGATTGATCCTCATGAGTCGTACCCTCTAATAAAATTGGTACCCTCCACTCATATCATAGCTTCAACCTTTGTATCCAATACTGTCCAGCAAATGAATAATCTAACCAAGTCAAATCCAAAGCATACGATCTATATACCCTTCATCTGTATAGCTGGATGATTAAACCTAAGGAAGATTTAGACATTGTCCACCATACGAGTCTATGGTACGAATCGTACCCTAGCTTAAGGCTCACGTTGAGGCACTCATACTTAGATCCAACCTAAGTAACCAACTCTAAGATTAAGTTAAGGAACCAAATGATCCATACCCACCAATACGACTTGTACCCCCTAAGTTTTATCTATTCTAGTAACCAAATTCCATCCAACCAACAAACCCTGGTTAGCTTACAACAGGATAATACCATTCGTACACCATTATACAAATCATTCCCATTAGTTGTATTAGGTTCAGAGACTAGAATTCCAGGAAATTTTCTAAGGGTCAAAACCCATGGTGTTATAGATATGTGAATGGGATCTTATATGGAGAGGAACTGAAGTTATTATTTATATTTAGGATAGAAATATACCTAATTTATGCCATTTGGTTTAAATACAGGATAAAATATAAAGGAATTTAACTTAGTTCTCACATCCCGTCTCAACGATGTAGTTCTAGGGCTAAGTTAGATAGACGATTAGAGAATGACCATTCCCTTATGATCTTATCAACATCATGAATCAAAAACCAAGATAATTAACTATACCAACAAGATTGTAAGTCTAGGTAGGAGTGCCTTAACACTGTATTTCTCCCCATTATTGTCTCTAACACTTTATATTATTGTATTTTTTAGGGTTACTTTAAGTTCTCAAATCTCAAAATGTTATTGATTATTCTTGCACTTGCTTAATCTTTGTAGCAATGCTAGAATTAGTATATAAGTCCCTTTGGGATCGATAAATGGATTTTAAAGGGCACTTTACTACTTGGTTGACCATGTACACTTGCATATGTGCTAAGACACAACCAGATATTAGTACCATTGTTGGAGACTTAAAATTGGAAACTATCTTACTATTAATTTTGCTATTTTGTTATATAAGTTATAGGAACTTGATCGTAGCTACTGAATTTGCAGGAACATGCTTGAAACTTAAGTAAGCTAGTAATGGAAAGGGATTTGGTTGACCTATATCCTGAACCTGAGTGAGGCCTACATCAATTTTGGTGAGAAGAATTACATCTCTATCAGAACCTTAAATTCATAAGGAAGAAGCTATTATTGTTCCAATGGCTGAAGATCCAACAACCCATAGGAAAGTACATAAAGTTTCAATCCTAACCACAAATGTTGTTACCCTCTTCCATCCACAGACTAGAACCTGGAGGTAGAATCGAGCTCAAACTAAATCTGGTGCAGTTACTATACAACAGTAGGCACTTCACAAGCTTGTAACATGAGGATCTGATCATGCTCACCTATACCGTAGTTTTGGTGTAGGACAATTGTTGTCAAATATAATAACCTATCTTGAGTTGGGGTCGAATCCACGAGGTATGTAACTAATATTCGAGTCTTATGCGTGTTGGAAGATACTAAGTATTTACTCGTAGTGTAAATATTAAAAAAGACATAAATTAAAAGTGGAGGGGGGTATGGTTTGAAAAGTTGTTTAGACAAAATTCTATTAAACTACCAATTTAGTGAAATTTTTTTAGGTATTCCAATAGGCAAATAGTCTTGGGATTATGTTATCCTAGGGGTAAATAATGCATGGGTGTATGAAAATCAAATGCAAACTCTCGATAATGACTATATGGGTAGGTTAGGTTAGAGGTTTTGATGTTATTTTTCAACAAAACATAAAAATATCACCCATGGATCCTTTTCGATACCTCATGGGTATGGAAAAAAAATCAACCCACGACCTCCATTGGGCATCTCTTTTTCTAGAAAGATGCCCAAGACTTAAAAAATTTACAATCCATCTTTATTTCCAAGACATGGTACAAGAATAAGATAACATCTAATTATTGTTTACAAATACATGTCACCCATATACCCTTTTCAAGGATGATATGGGATTTAAATGAGTACCCACATCCTTCTTTTAAGGATAATATGGTTTGGGAATTTGGGGCCTTAACCCATAAGTTCCAATTTAAAAATCAATTATTTGTGAAACCCAACATCATTAACCAAGAATATACTCTAATAAACAAGATCCACACACATTTGCACCCTATTCAAACATAACCCCAAGATAGATGTTTAGCTAATCATGAAGCTTGAGAGAATAAATATACCCAAATTCATAGACAAAGCTTCCATGGAAGTTGTAAGCGAGGGTGTTCTTTAAATTTAACATCAATTACAACTAGAATACTTGAAAAATTAACTACAATAATTTTTTCCAATTTAGTTGGGTTTTACAATGCCAAAAACTTTAATTCTAGTTTAAGATATCCCCAAAAGTGAAAGGGTTTCTGCCCTATAGAGAATTTGAACCAGCTGTTGGAAATTATAAAACTTCCCCTGAGCTATTTTTTGATCTATCATGATCATCGGTGCTTGATTGCGATTGTGGCTCCTGCAATTGCATTGAACCTATCGAGATCACCATGCTTGTCTTTTCCCATTTGGTTCTCTTTTATGCTCACTTCACTTGCTTTTTTTCATTTACCTATGAACCTGCAAAACATGGGAATTATTTCATTCAAATGAAACTTTTTTATCATTAACACCATTTAATCACAGTAGTGTACACAAATTTGGATGTAAATGAGTGGTTAATTTACCACTCATCAACACCCCCAACTTAAGCCTTTGCTTGTCCTCAAGCTACACTACTTCTTACTTGATGAGACTAAGCAATTTTAAGCCCATTTATACAATTAAATGATCACATTGACTTCAAACATAATTAACACCAACAAGTCTCTCTCAAGCATGGGTAAAGACATTCTCACAACTCCTTTCAACATAAAGCACATTCTTAAAGACACAAAAGACATTAAAGAACAACAATGCAACAATCACTAATTCTCTAGAAATGACTCTCCATCGATAGTGACTCAACTATAGTACTTTGCCTCATTTTTAGAAATGACTTTCACCTACCTCAATTATAGTCTACATGCCTCTTCACAAAATGAAAATCCCACATATCAGATATTTATCATCTAACTGCGGATTTGAGTGCAAACACTTACTCCTACAATAAATCTCTCAATGTGAATGAGTATCATACCATATTCTTGCCCTTAGTTTAAATAACCACTACTATGAATACACATGATTGGAGATCCCGAAGGACTTTTTCAACCTTATAATGTAGGCTCGGGGAAAGGGTATGGTATCATTTGGGAACAAAGTGGATATGATCTCCTTTAATATCTACATCACACTATTCAATTAAGCTTTCGACCATGGGACATTTCACTTGTTTCAAATTTCACATATGCCTACTTTTACTACCTTGATTTACCCATCTCTTTGAAAGCATTTTTTTCCCAATCATTTTTTTCATTCAATCTATGTTTTTTCTTTCATTTGATGATTCCTTTTATTTTCTCTTTTTCACTTAATCTTTTTTCTTAACATTTATAAATCCATTTAAAATACCATTTCCCGACATCACCTCTTCCAAAACTTACCACCCCCAACTTAGCATTTTGATCTCAAGTTGCATTTTTATGTTCAAGGAGGGTAGGGTTCAAAAGAGGGGTAAACTTCAAATGGTACAAGGCTTGCAATATGTATGCCAAAAAATGGATTGAAGGCTCAAAATAGGTGACTAAGGGTACTATTCCATGTATTTTTAGTCTATTTAGACTAAAGGGGGATCCTATGTTAACAAAGAAGCCCTAAGATCATTTCACCAACAAAGCATAATCACGATTTGCCTTAAGAGACTAACGGGGTATGTTTTAGATGATAGAAGCAAGCATGAGAGTTAAAAAACTACACACACCGCATAAGCCATGCAAACTTTTCAAGGAGGTTCAATTTCATTTCCTATTAGACACAAAAGGAGGTGTTTACCATGTACTACAAACTAACGACTTTGGAGTCATGAAAAGAGGTAAAGCATTGTTATGAAATTGTTCACATCCGTGCCCTTGGTTTTCAAAGTTTTTAGATGGAAGAGGGCTTTGCTTTGCATTCACACCATGAAAAATTTATTTTTGAGGTAACCAAACCCAACAGTCGGTTCACATTTCGGCTATCGTGAGGGCAAACCATATGGCTACTTGGACTTCACCATGGGTATACGAGTGATTTAAAACCTCCAATGCTATGGGTACTTGGACTTCTCCTAAATCTATGGATCCAAACCCAATCACTATGATTTTCCCTTTAGAATGTCATCACTTATGCTATCATAGGGAAAGGATCATCCGACATCAGCACAAACAAGATAAATAAAATAAAAATATAAAAATAAAACAAAACAAAAAAACTAATCCATGGAATGTAGGAATCATCGGGGTGCCCAACTAAAATAAAAAATTATCCAACAAATATCTCAATAACACAGACCAAGGAAAATAAATGAATACGGAGATAGGCATCCCAACAAAAATATTACAGTGACCTTACTGCATAATCAAGAAAGCATAAAGAGTAAAAGGGTGCTCCCTATAACCGCATCAAGGACTTTCATCGCCTCGGTCTCCAGCATCATGAAAATCTGACCAAGTAGCTAGGACCTTATCATTACTTTCAGCTCTAGGAGAAGGAAGTCTTTTCTTAGGTTTTAGGACCTTCCAAAGGCCCTTCACCCATTCTACATCTTTATGAAAAATTTATCTCTCTTCTTCTTCCCTTTCTTCTTCTTCTTATGAGAATCCCTAAGCTATCCATGCGACTATGCCAAAGATGAGTAAGACCTGTCAAGCCTATAAATAATGTCTCCTTACTTCTTCTGGTCCTTCATATAATTTTCATAATCTCACTGAGCAACATAGGAGTGACGGGTAGTGGAATGCTCTCCCTGCCCTGTAGGCAACCTAGCCACAAGCTCCTTGATCGCCCTTATCTCAATCGAGATCTCCTCAAATGGGTTTACTATGGATACCATGTTAGTGTTTATGTCTTTATCCATCAACTTTCCAAAGTCAATTTTCTTTTTCTTGCTTTGACTAGGTGCATCTTTACCATAAATCTTAGGAGGCTAGATTGGGTTCTTTGGATGCGCCCAAGTATCTTTGAGTACTTCTCAACCTTAGAACTTCTACACAACTCAGTAATCAAAGATAGAAATAAAATCAAGGAACCACCTTTTAGCTTGAAATATCGTATATGGAGCAGAATAAGACGCCCAATATTTAGAGAAATGTTATCCAGAATGCATGTAATCATTCAGGATCTCATATCAGGGACATAGGTTGTATACAAGAAGAAATCCAACTTCAAATGATAGCCAAGAAAATCTGAGCCTCATCTATGAAGTCATGCTGTAATATCCTCATCTTTGTGGTGGCTCACAAAACCTCTTTTTTTGAGACACAACTTATCAGTGAGCTAACTCCTATGTTCATAACCTTTATCCTCATATGGCTTTATGTGAGTAATTGGTAGCCTATATATGTCATTTATCTTCTCGACCCAAAAGTGAACTACCTTCTCTTAGATCTAGCTAATTGGGTCTGAGATAAAGACTACGCTGATATTTAATGCATTAGGGGGAAAGCACCATCATCCAGTGGCCAGAAAGAGGTCATAAAAGGCCGGGAGATTCTGTAACACCCTATCCAAGCAAATGCCGCTCTCTGGGAGCAACTTGGTTTTGGTAAAGTCGGCATAGTACAATTTCTGGCACTCAGCATTTATGGAATAGTTTTGGTCATAATCTTCTATTTTAAGCTTTGGAAACCTGAGAATATCATAAAAGCATTATTATCAATATTTACATATGAAAACTATGCTATCTTATTAAATTAAGCTAATGGGGTAGTGTCTTGGAAATTTCTGGGCAAGAAATGGACTTGAATAATTTTTTGTTTAGGCTAAAAATCAGCCTCAATGGAACGATCACAGGGCCACAGAGCCGTGATCTCAGGCCACTAAGCTGTGATCGCACTAAGGCAATCACAATCCTGTGTCCGCAATTGTAGTAACTGAGACATTATCTGACCAAAATTTTAAAAGTTCAAAACATCCAATTTCAATGGCCATTTGGGTTCCAAACCAACAATTTACACTGTGAACATCAAATATATCCCTTAGATGTTCAATTATGCCCTTAGAATATATGAAAATGATTAAAAAATTCATTCATGAATTTAATCAAACACTTGGTGCGAACATACTAATCCTATCATTTTTTGAACAAATTAGGTTACTAAAGACTTCCCCTAGAGTGTGCACACCAATTTCAACAATAAACGACACCAACCAAGAACAATTTAGATAGAGATTTAGCATGCAACTCATAAATCTAAGCCTTTTCTAAGACATGAATTCTAAGCCCTACACATATACTTAAAGAGAAAATTTGAGGAACATACCAAATTGAGAGATGCAGAGGGGATGTTGATGCACAGTTTGGATGCCCAAAACATAGTCAAAATCAGTTGCAACTTGAGAGAAAATTATAAAAGAGTGTCGGGGAAATGTTCATCTATTTAGTTTTAAAAACATACTTGACCGCAATTGCGGTAAAATTTCCATTATCACGATTATGCAGTGATCACGATCACAATAGCATGTATACTACAATTACGGTAATTGAGGCCAAATTTTTGGTCTTTTGTTTTCCCATGTTCAGTCCACTACTAAAATAACCACACTTTCTCTTTCGTAACTCATTCTAAACACCTTATAGCACCAAATTTCATGGATTAATCACCAAAAAAATAAATTAAACCTACTCTAAAAATTAAAATTCAAGGGATACGGACCATATTCATGGCATTGGTGGGTTTCCGACCACCTAGCGCCTAATTTATCATTGAGGTACGATGTTCTTCAAATTTTAAGTTGGATCCTATAGGAATCCCTCATCCATCTCCCTGTCTACCATATCAATAACGGAAACTATTCTATTGGTGATTTTTAAGATTTTCAAACCTGAAAGGGACTTCATTATTTTGAACCTTAAATTTCATTTCTCCTTTTTCCATATCAATAATTGCTCTCCTGGTTGTCAAAAAGGGTATCCCAATAATAATGTATATTTCTTGGTCAATTTCAAAATCTAGGACAACAGAGTATACTTGAGTGATCCACCATCAAGTAGGAGTAGAAGTGCCTAAACCAAGACTTCGATAAATTGTATACGTCATGAGATTGATGATTGCACCAAGGTGCGCAAGGATTTATAAAATTTGTGTGTCCTAATAGTTCCAGGGATTGTGAAGGCTCCCAGATCTTTTTTCCTTTTCACCATAGCACTAGTCATGATAGCACTACAACCATGGGTAATTTCAATGGTTTCATTATCCGCAAGGTGCTTCTAGGACATCAATGTTTTCATTATCTTAGGATATCAAGGAATTTCTTGAATGACTTATAGCAATGGGATATTGATTGAAAGATTACTAAGTTGCAAGGAACTTCTTAAATTTGATATTGTCCTTCTTTTTATGTCTTTGAGGGAAATGAGGTGGGATTTTTATTTGGGGCAATGGGTTACATTTAACTTCATCATCCTCAACTACCATAGTAGTTCCCTACTCATCAACCATATCATCATTTATCATTGGTTTTTCATCATTCTCTTCTTGAGATGTTGGACCCTCATTATTAGACTCACCCACATGCTTCTTATTTGTGTTCACTAGATTATCAAGAGACTTTTCTTTGATCTCAACCTCTTGTACACTTGTTCTTTACCACTCTGAGTGACAAATTCTATGACTTGAGAATCATTTTTTAGATTAGCCACTGTATTACTAGGAAGGCCACATTTTGGCCTAGCATTGAGTACAATTGAGATTTGGCCAATTGAGTCTCCAATTTCTTGATTGAAAAAAATTGTGATACAACCATTTAGTTAATTTGAGAAAAGTCTCCTCTTAATTCTTAGACTATCTTATTTGTCCTTTCCACTGTCTTGAAGATCCTAGCAAGTACATCCTTAGATTTGAACATTTTGAGATCCACAAGATTTAACTCTTTACTCTTCACTTGTTCATAGAGGAAAGGGGAATACCTATCATACTCCCTTTACTTATCCCTCCAATCATGATCTCTATCTCTATCATACTATTCCTTTTTTTATTATGATCAGGCAAACTATGGTCCCCACCTTGTATTTGATAGGCCGAGCGAAAACCCCTGATTATTTTGCCAAATATCTAATTTCTTCATTTATCTTATTATGAATCATATCCCTTGGATTCCTCGACATTTACTAATTTTGTGGGTGCACTAATCACATGATTCGTAAGGAATTATAATTGAGTCATCATTTTTGCCATGTTTTTCTCCCCTTCTTCTTCTTTATTTGCTTGATCTTTATCTACATAGGAGGTTGTAGGGGAACCTTGAGCTACCTCAGTATCCTAGGTGTTCCACCCTCTATTTTTTATGATTTTCTCAAGCAAAGTTAAAGCCACTCCGTGATAGCCTCACAAGTGATCCACCAGCCGCATTGTCTACCATAGTCTTGTTGTGTTAGTCCAATACTCTATAAATATTTATGTAAGCATCTTTTTTGGTACCTCATGGTTAGTACATTTCAAATGATTTTAATTAAAAGTCTCCGAAACATAATACAGAGGCACCCCATTGAGTTGACAAAAATTAACAATCTAATCCTATATTTGCAATATCTTTAATGGTGGGAAGTATTGATCTAAGAAAACATCGATAAGCTTTACCTGAGATTTTATTGACCCAGTAGGAAGCTACCTTAACCAAAATATTGCCTCACCCATTAGAGAGAATGGTAACAGGCACAACCATATACATTCTTGTGAGATGTGAGTAATGTCAAACGGGGCACATACTTCCATAATTTTTTTCAAGTGTAAGTTTGGGTCTTCATGAGCTTTAACCCCAAAGAGTACTTTAATTTGAAACATATGTAACATCACACTTGTGATGTGGAAGACCCTGTTCCCCACATTTGGTGAGATGCATATGGCACTTGAATGCCCCGCATTGTGGAGATGGTCATCATCATCAAGGGGCCCATCAAAGGTCCAACATTACTTGTGTGATCAATTGTTGTGTCGTGGACACTATTAAAATCACCTATAAAGAAAAAAACAACCAAAATAAATAATAAACACCACGATTAAACCCAAAATCACTATCAACACCACACAAGCAAATACTAAGTTTCACTCACCAGTAATAACTCCATTTTAATCGCACTCACCTATACAATAGTTTTGGTGTAGGACGATCATTGTAAAATATAATAACCCAACTTAAGTTGGGGTCAAATCTACTAGGAGTGTGACTAGTATTCGAGTCATTTGCATGTTAGAAGCTACAAGGTATTTACCCGCAATGTAAACATAAAGAAAGACATAAATTGAAATTGGGGGTATGGTTGGAAAAGTTGGTTAGAAAAAATTCAATTGAACTCCCTAATTAGGGAAACAATTTTAGGTAAAATTCCAATAGGAGAATAATCTTGGTATTAAGTTTTCCTAGGGGCAAATGGTGAATGGTTGTATGAGAATCAAATGCAAACTCTAGCTAATGACTATATGCGTAGGTTAGGTTAGGGATTTTGATGTTAGTTTTTCAATCAAACATAAAAATATCACCCATGGATCCTTTTGAATACCTCATGGGTATGGAAAAAAATCAACCCATAACCTTATTAGGAATCCTTATTTCTAGGAAGATTCCCAAGACATAGCAAATTCACAATCCATCCTTATTTCTAAGACAAGGTAAAGGAATAAGCTAACATCAAATTATTGTTCACAAATACTTGTCATCCATAAATTTTTCAAGGATGATATGGTATCCATATGAGTACCCGCATCCCTCTTTCAAGGATGATGTAGGATTTTTTTGAATTAGGGCTTTCAGCTACAAACTCCAATTGAACAATCAAGTATTTTGAAACCCAACATCATTAATCACGAATCTGCACTAATAAACAAGACCTAAACATATTTGCACCCTATTATATAACCCCATGATAGATGTTTATCTACTTACAAAACTTGAGAGAAGAAATATATCCAAATTTACATTCAAAGCTTCTATTTAATGTTTAAGCAAGGGTCTTTATAAAATTCAACTTCTATTAAAACTAAAATCCTAGAAAAAATAACTATAATAATGTTTCCAAATTTAGTAGGGTTAATACAATGCTAAAAACTTGAATTTTAGTTCAAGATATCCCCAAAAGTGAAAGGGCTTTCTCCCTATAGAGAATTGGAACCAGTTGTGGGAAATTATAAAATTTCCCCTGGGATATTCCATTGAACCTATTGTGATTGTCGTTCTAGATGCAACCATGGACCTTAGACAGTGATCGCAGTAACTGAGGTCTATCCCAACTCCTGATTTTCTAGATTGTGCACTCCTGATTTACCTGTGAACCTAAAAAACATCAGAATTAGTAATTCAAATGACAAATTTGTCTCGTATACACTATTTAATCATAATAGTGTACTCAAACTTTGATGTAAATAAGTGGTAAATTTTACCACTCATCCAGATCCATAGGTCAATTGGTAGAATTTCTTGGAGATTAGTGACACCATTATCCCTACTAGAGTCCTTAATGACTATGGGAGTCTTACTCTCTACCCTTTCTTACTTTTGGCGGAAGTGAAGAAATTGTTAAAATTAGAACCTTCAAACTCTATCACTAGATCGGATAATCTAGCAAAGAACTTTCTTTTTTGATTCTTTCTCTCTAGCAAGACTTTAAGGTTACGTAGTGTGATTCTACATTTTAAGTAAAATCTTGATTAGAGTTCAAATCTCTTCTCAAGCTCTTGCCATACCATCAATAGATGAATGAGGTATTAGGTCACACTTTTGTTGAAGCTTTTGATAACACAACCAAACATTTTTTAGATTTAGCTGCAGGTGGTGAGGATTTGGAGAAACCCTATGATGAGATTTATACTCTAGTGAACCACTTTACGTAAGGAAATCCCAAATCACAGAGATACATGTACAAAGATATTGTGAAGAAGCTTGTCAATATGACTAAGGTGGATTTTGTCACAACTTTTTCTGCTCAGCTGTCAGCCTTGAAAAAACAAATAATGACATAGTTCAGCAAGTTGGGAGTGAATAAACCTTATACACAAGTAAATGCAATTAAGCAGACCACATCTTGGTGTGAAATTTTTGGGATTAGTGGTGACTCTGTAGCCTTATGTTTCTCAAATTTGGAGTCAATAAATTTATGGGCAATGCATAGAAAAGAAATTTGATCCATGGTAATTCCTACAATAACTAACGGTAGAGTCAACCAAACTATTCATGGGGAAATTATCAAGTTCAAACTCAGTAGTTTCACTAATAATAAAATATGTAGAATAGTAATATTGAATAGACCTTAAAATATATCTTGGAAAATCAAGAATAAATGGCTGAGAAATAAATAGTCAACAACTTGCCTGAAAAAATTTAGAGACACCGTTGGGATAGTTAGCTTAGGCCCATAGTGCCATACATAAAGGGGACTTGGCAAGTGGCATAGAGAATCCAAAACAAGTAATGGTAATCATCTTAAGGAGTTGTAGATATATCATTGACAGACCTCCAAAGAAAAATTAGGATGTTCAGGCAGAGTTAGTTCCAAAGCAGGCCGAGGGGATGTATGTTATAGCCAAAGATACTGAAATCTTGGGGAAGTCGAAGTACCCAAAAACAAAGACAGTTGAGAAAGTATAGGAAAGACCACCACCAATATTCCCTTAAATGCTTAATAAGGCTAAGGAGGATGCATGTTTCTAGAATTCTTTGACACATTCAGGGAACTTTAAATTATCCTCCCATTGTTAGATGTTTTATAGGGTATGCCTAATTACGCCAAATGCTTGAAGGATGTGGTGAAAAATAAGATGAATTTGAATTATATTGAGACAGTACCATTTATTGAGGAGTGCAATTCAATTTTAATGAAAATTTTTCCTCAAAGCTAAAGGATTCTGGGAGCTTTACCCTCATCATATAAATTGGTGATAATAATATGGTCTACTCTTTAAGTTATCTAGGGGAGAGCATAAATTAAATGGCCATATCTATTTTCAATACCCTTGCATTGGGATGTCGAGGACATAATCTTTGGTGCTCCAAATGGCAGATAGAATCAGAGTGTAGCCTGAAGGAATGCAAAAAGACATGATCATTAAGTTTGGTAGGTTCATTATTCCAACTAAATTTATTATTATTGATTATGATACAAATGATTGGGTAATAATAATATTGAGACATCTATTATTGCTGATAAATGAAACACTGATTGATGTTAGAGAGGGCACTCAAAAAATGAGATGTGATGATGAAAAGGTTGTCTATAAAGTATACAAAACACTCTATCCGCCTTCTCATTATAAGGATTTATGCATGATTATAGATATGGAAGTGGATGAGCATGGGGTAGTGGAGTGAAAACCTCTAATGAACTCTTTAGACTATCACATAGAGTTTCTTTAGCCACCATATAAGCCCAAAGTTGAGGTCAAAAGAAGAGCCTAAGAAGGCTATTGTTGAAAAACATGTGGATCTTGAGAATACACCCTCAAGAGGTTGGAATAGAGTGAGAAGATGGCCTTTGAGTTGAAGGAAGAGGATAAATAAATACATATGAAGAATAGTGATGTTAGTCATGCCACAATAGTAAATTAGGTACTACTTGGGAAGCAACCCAAGTTAAGGTAGCAATTTGATTTTCATATTTTCCTTTTTATGTCACCACATTTTTTGTTTGTCTTAAGTCACAGGTAGATGAAAGTTTGAGTACCAAAGATGTAAGATAAGAATCATAGGAAAGACTGAGTATGGGTTCCATCGAACCTCATTGATAACAAAGATTCTACTATCTAGGCCTAAAGACCTCAGGAAGTAGTTCTATCATTGTTTTTGTATTACAATTTAGGGACAAAGTGTGTTTTAAGTGGGGGGGGGGGGGGGGGGGGGGGTAATCTTCCCACGGTTTAGGGAGAAGTGGTGCTATAGGACTTTTTTATTTGTTTTGTTAGTTTGACAATGTTTTAAAAAAATTACTAATATATTTTCCATTTTTCTATTTAGTTTTATTGGTGTTAGTCTAGTAAGGGCACACTTTACCCACCTCTTATTTTTTCTTTTCAATTCTTTTCCTAGGGGGTGCCATTTGAACCCAGTATCTCCTTTTCTTTTTTAGGAGTAAATTTTAAAATTTTGTATAGGAATAAGTGAGATGTTCTTTCCAATTGCTATATGTGATTACAAGATGCAAGTGGTTTTAAATGTAAAAATTATATTGAATGTGTCTAATGACTACTTTTGAGACACCTAGGCTCATTCATGTAGTTCTTATGCATTGTTGGCTTAATTCTAAATCCGTGTTATTTCTTAGTTTAGAGATGGTAATAGAGACACTAATGATATTACTTGATTTGAGCATGTGGCATATGTGAGTAACATCGATTGTACATTCCTTGTTGTATTTTGACTTACCTGATGTGTATGCAAAATGAAATAAAAAATTTTGGATTTAAGAGATGATATAGGCATTTCTTTGATAGCCATGTTTCATACCCTCATTTATCTACCCTTGTGCATAATCTTAGTTAACCCCATTGAGCCTTAGCCTATTTCTTTTGTAGCCTCATATGGAGCCTATTCCCTTTCTTTAACTGATAACGCTCAAACTACAGCTCTCGTAAGAGTGTAAGCGGTCATTGTCAAATATAGAACCCAACTGGGTTGGGTGTCGAATCCCACAGGGAATACTTGCTCACTAAGTAAGCAATGATTATTAGACTTTTGACGAAATTTCTGCGAATAGAGGGGGGATTTTGTGCGTGCAAATGATGTAAACAAAATAGTAGAGTAAAAACAGAAAATAGAAGAGTAAAACGGAGTACTTGATAGGTTTTAAACAATGAGAATTGAGAGTTAGGGTTATGTCCACCTTATGAGTTATACGTATCTATTGACTATGAGTTATGCGGAATTCAGACATGCATGCGCTTATAGAGATTCGTATTCTATGGTAAATCCAGGCGTCTTTCGACCATCAAGGATTATTTCACTTTAACTCTTTCGAGCTTAAAGCGTATCTAATGGTACGAAGTCTCCAAGAGGTTAATCCAGTTACGGCAATAACTTTTAAACAGGGGTTGGTGCCCTATTTCCTTGACCTTCTCTCTTTTCTAGACATGTAACTTTTCTTTCGAACAAGTTAATGCTATACTGGCGTATTCTATATGTTTGCAACCACAAGAATTTAATTAAGATGAAGAGAGTAATGATATAAGCAGTATACATGTCACGAATTCACAAACTCATAGCAATAGATAGAATCTCATAAGGCTTCCATAACCCTAACAGAGAAGTTTAGCTATTCATGAGTGCAACAGAAATTACAATAGACATTATCATCATACCAAAATAAAAATCTAACGTGAAGTATGCTTTGGTAGTTCTTGTGGCGTGAACTCCTTGCAAATAGAGTTTCTCTTGTCATGAAAATTAAGAGTTGAATAGATGAATAATAATGTCAACAACGAATTAATGAAGAAGGGAAAGAATAGAAAGGGGGATGAGAAGAGAATGCTGAAAAGTTTTAGCAAAATAGGGTTTATATAACATCCATATCCTATTCCTATTGAAATAGGGTTTTTATCCTTGTCCTAGTCCTATTGGGTTACTGCATACTTGTCCTAATCCTACTAAGTTACTACTGATCTCCCAAGTCTTTAAAAATGCTGTTTTTGCCCGGGACAAGTTCTCCATGCATCACTTTTAGTCCATAGGCTTCCAAAAGTTGCCTTCCTTCTTACATGAGGTTTCCTTTGGCGTCAAACAGTCCATAAAATGCTGAAATCTTCATCATTTATACCTGAAAACTTGCTAATCACATTGGTTAGCTCACTTACAGGAAAAAGGACTAAAAGTGCAGGAATTACATATTTTGTCCTTAAAACTTAGCTAAAATATGGGTGAATTAAGGTGCTTTAGGCGTGTAAATACGCCTAACATCATTGACTAACCGTAATTTAATCTAAATCTCCTAAGTGATTTACTTGAAAAATTAATATGGTAAAGAACTGTGAAATGTAAGAAAAGATGTGAAAGTAAATCCCCAAAGTAGTAGCTAGTGGTGTTGAAAAAGTTGATATGTTATGGATAAGAGTAAGGTAGTGAAAAGAGAAATTGATCAAAGTTGAATCATGTGTTAATAGAAAATACTTCTGCCTTAATATATCTGAACTAGATTAAATAGATGGATCAAAACAAAAGAGATGTTTGAAGGTAGGGTGGTGAAAGTTGGGTCGTTTTGCAAAAAAGTTCAATGTATAATTTGATGGATTAAAGCGTATAGGAAAGATAGTCACTATTACTGACAAGAATAGTTTCGATCCATCCCTTAGCCTAAATTACAACCATTAAAATTCAACATGCTCTTGATTTGTGATGTTTTGATATTAGTGGAGTAATACTATATGGATAAGCCTATGGTTCATCTTATGTGGAATATGAATTCTTTGTGACAGTGAGTGAAATTTTATTCCCATACCCAATCTTGTGATAAATTGCATCTCTGTGACTGAATGTTGGTTGCTCTATTTGTGTTGAGGGAGCAAGCTTTATGATAGTTCAATGACTTATATTATCTCTTTATTAAGTAATATGCATGAGTTTTGCAACGTGGTTGAGTCAATTCATGTGGCTAGAGTGTTTGGAAGTAGTGTTCACGAGTATTCAAATGTATAAAACATTCTTAGGGTAGAACATGCTATTCATGTTGTCATTGTAGTGCTATCTTGAGTGTCTAATATGTACTAGTAATATTGAAATCTTACTTATATATGGTTCTTAATTTAAAGAATTGTTTGAGGACGAACAAGGCTTTAAGAGTGGGGTGGTGATCTTGGGTTGAATTAGGCACCTAAGTGTCATAATCTCTACGTATTTAGCCTAGTTTTGAGGGCTTCTTGTGTGCATAATGAGTTCATATTTATAAAATAGATAATATAATATTTAAATTACTTTTTTATGATGTCTAAGGTGAGTCCAAAATAAGTTTTGAATGAAAATAATCACTTAGAGTTTAGACGATAAAACTAGTGTTACTAGTTTGAGCTAGGTGTTGTTCTAGTTATCTTAACGGATTCTATTGTGTTTTAAGAACTAATTTATTGTTTTTGATGATATAGGAAGACTTGGGAGATGTTAAAATCAATTATGGGGTGCTAAAAATATGAATTTTAAGTGGAAAGACAACCATGAAATAAGGAACTCACAACCAAATAGATGGAACAAATATGGACAAAATCTTCAAATTCTGAGCACAAGGGCATGCCAAACCCTCTATCCTCTAAGATAAGGGAGAAAAACTAACTTAGACACAAAACAAAATGTGAAAAACCAACTAGAATTAACGATAGAGGTATGCCATTCCCTTATCACACTAATACCAGAGTGTGGCACGCCCAAGACTTCAAAACTAGCACTTGGTTCCTACTATAAATAGAACACTTCTATCTTATTGTACACACCTTGGATGACTTTTGGTGTGGGAAATACACTTTAGGAGGATTATTTTAGGGTTTTTAATAATTTTTATTTTACTTTTGGTTTTTATACATGAATTTTAATCTTGTGATTCGTTGTAAGACCATGAGCGGTTAAACACCCTTTTCTATGAATGGGGCCAGGAAAAGGAATACTTAATATTATATTTGAGTTGGTTTATGTTTATTATCATTGTTTTCTTGTTAATATATCTTTATTCTAAATATTCTATTGATTTTCAACCCTAAGGATAAATCTATATTTCTATTGTAAGCCCGAATGGAGGAACAATAGATTAAACTTTGGATATATTGAGTGGGATCTTATACGGAGAGTGATTGAAGTTAAAATATGAATTTAGGATAGTAATATAAATATTTTACCCTATTTTTTTCATATATGGGCTCAAATCCCCACTCAATAATATGGTTGTGGGTCTAAGTTAGATAGACGATTAGAAGATGGCCATTCCCTAATTATGTTATCAACATCGTGAATCAACAACCAAGATGATTAAATAGACTAAAAATATTGTATAGCTAGGTAGGATTGTTCACAATGCCTTAGCCATATATTTCTCCCAATTACTATCCCCAATACTTCATATTATCATATTGTTTACGATTACTTTAAGTTTTCAAATATCAAATCTTATTGGTTATTCTTGCACTTAATTGATCTTTGTGGCAATGCTAGAGTTAGACTATTGTTGAGAATAAGTCCATGTGGGATCGATGCTTGGCTTTTAAAGGCCAGTTTATTGCTTGGGTGACCACATACACTTGTGTGTTCTCTAGTACGTAACAGTTGCCTCTATTGAAATTGCAAGGGTAAGGATTTTTACCCGTATTTATGGGCTATGCCATACAATTGATAAAAGCAATCCTATCTAATTGGTAAAATCTCTTTCATCACTATCATGGAAGAACATCCACATTTATAAAAGTTGTTCGAGCAACTTCCTGCATTCATAATAGGGATCATGTGATTGTGAAAAAGGACCTCTGTCAATAGAAATTATTGGTTCCACTATTTTCAACTTATTTTTGAAGTGTAAAACACCATTATAGATTTTTGTGAGCTCAAAATAGTGGGGTAATCGATAATTGAGGCTGGTATTAGCTTGGGATAGTGATTCTGGGCATTTTACCATTGTTATCTCATAAGTTTTGATCTAACTTCAACTTAAATTAGTAGTTTAAATTCATGTTCATCCACAATATCTTTGGACTATTTCTAGTTTAAATTGATTCAATTTCTTGCTCATTTTTGTGGTAAATAGTACTTAAGCTTAGACGGATGTTGTGATGGTTTTAGTTTTTTGATTCTACAAGTGAGCCCTACATGAGATTTTTAATTCAATTTCTAACTCAGACCATATACATGCAATATGGTTATCGATATTCTTATCTTGATATGTAGAATCTTATTTTTATAGTGTGTCAATGATTAGAGGATTCTACAAATGGAAAAACTCTAGAATAAAGGATTTTGTGAGCAGTCAACAACGTCCAAATAGGCTAGGCTTACTTTTATGGTAGATTAAGCTTCATTATAGTACTAGTGAGTATTGTGATGGATATCGGTGGAAAATTGCACCATAGTTGTTATTTTAGCATTTATTTGATAAATTAGCTGATTAGGGGCCATTTTTGGTAGAATTTGACTCTACTTTACCTTATTTTAGTATATGATTATCCCTTCGCACTAGTTTATACTTACTTACTTCCTTGGGATTGGGTTGAGATGCCTTAGACTATGTTTAGGGTAGGTGCTTGCATTAGTTTGGTTTTGGGACTGGTAGTGGTCTCCATAGGCCATTTTAGGTAGAATACCTAGAATAGCCCCTCGTAGACCTAAATGATCTCTATTCATTTCTTATGGACAATTTTGGAAATTAAGATAACTTAGTCAGTTCTAGGAGACTTACTTTTCCTTGTTACCTTGGGTAGGGTACTATTTTGATGTAAATCAAAATCTTCAACTTTGGTTGAGGTCGAGGATAGGTTAAAGTCACAGCCCCAACTCACGATTAGGCTAGGGAGCCTTTACCAAATCTATTATTTCTCCAAAGGTATATATAATACTAGAGAGTCAACCGCTATAACAGAAAATGGGCTAAGGAAGCCCAAGCCCCACTACGTTTTATATCTTCTTTCATTCATCGTGATACTTTAGTATAGCATTAGGTTAGCATATTGTCTGCCAATAGATGGGACTCCAATAGTATCTCATGGTGGTATTGATTTAGAAGCATAGGCTACAGTTACAACTCCTTTATTAGAGGTCCCACTAGCACTGGTAGTTCCATAGTCGTTAGTAGCGTAACTAGTTATGACTGTAGAGAAGAAGAAAATATTGGCTAATTTTTATGATTGTCTCTACCTAGGCTTGAAGGTGGCCCAAAAAAGGATGTATTTGAGATTCTGACTAGTTGTGAGGAGGGTCTTCTTAATTTAAACCTGGTAGAGGTATGTGTTATAGAATACACCACTTTTTAGTATTATTAGGAATCCTAATAGTGGTGGAGGGGTTATATGGATTCTAGACCTTCTAGATCTCCCCTTATGACATAGACTTAGTTCTTTGAGGCCTTTTTGGGGAGGTATATACCTTACAGCCTATGAAAGCATCTAAGAGATTAGTTTACATTATTGGAGCAGTGTTTGGTGACTATTTCTAAGAATTTGGAGGGATTTTATTAGTTGGATAGGCATGCCACTATGGTTCTACTGACTGAGTACGAGTAGATTAGATGTTTTGTCTGAGGGATGAGTCTTCTACTTTGCATGGCTACTAATAACCTAGTTGGTAGGGTAGGACCTGTGCTGATATTTATTTTTACACCCAAACCATAAAAGATATTCATCATGCGGAACAAAGGGATGGCAATAAAAGGCACCACCAGTAGGGCAGTTACAATTGGAGCCGCAGCAACCTATAGTTTAGAGCGTAGAGGTTTTCAGGGTAGGTACCTACATCATTAACTTTATTAGAATTAAGGTTAGTCTAACAGACCCATTTAGGCAGTGCTTCAGATTTTTGATGGGTATTAACCTGGTTACAGTGACTTCACTTTGTATAGTAGTGCCAGTCTTCGAGGGGTGCATAATTAGGGTCTTCAAGCTGAGTTGGCCATTTCAGATCAGTTAATGCTTCTGAATAAATCGGAATGCTCGAAGCATGTTAAGATTGTTATTATGTTAGACTTAGACAAGAGAGTATCCGTAGTGTGGGATAATTAAGCTAACTGTATAGATTAGAATAATACCACCACAACCTAGAGATGGTGCAAAGGGTCTCAAGGATAGTCTCTAGATTTGAAAAGAGGTTGTTAAGTGGGTTAGGAAGGAGAACAAATAAGTACCTAACCTAGAGGTAGATAATATCACTTATATATTGTTCCTAGTTGGAAGAAGACAGAGGCTTTGAATGATGTAATAATAGGGATAATTTCACTATGCCATCAACTAGTCACTTTTTTATTTGATTCCAGCTCCAAATTCATTATTTTAGCTTATTATTCACCACAATTGGGGTTGTCTAGGGAGATTTTATTTTTGACTTTGTATATAGCTACCCATGAGGGTCACTCTTTAGTAGTAGATCAGGTATATAAATCAAGTTTGGTGATTATTTGAGAGTATGACACTTAGGTTTACCTTATATGGTAGATTTTGACATGATTCTATACATGGAATAGTTATCCCTCTATGATGATGTCTTGGATTACTTTCCCGAGACTTTTACCTTATCCATGCCCAATATCCCTTGGTTGTATGGTAGATTTCCTTTAGTTTTGCGTCGATGGGAATATTTCTTATATTTTGTCTTGGAGAATAGTATCGAGGGATTGTAATTAATTCCTTTGTTAGGTTTGTGTTATTAGTAGTTAAAGTCTTTTTCTTGACTCTATTCCTATTGTTCGTTACTTTTGTAACGCCCCGAATATGAAACCCGGAATGCTACACGGTGCTAGCAATCTCGAAGGACTACAAGCTAACCCATGACTTATATCTATAACTAAGCACTACATAATATGCTGTATAAATGTGGAATAAAAGGGCTGAAAGAGTATAAGGTTCAAATATATGATAAAATATAACATCTGGAAATACGGTGTATCAATACCAAAACTGAAATAAACTATCTGAACATGCTAGTCTTAAAGCATCTAAACTGTCTGAAAACTATGGAGTTGGTGGGAAATGTCCCCAACTAACTTTGTCTACTAAAACTAAAATAAGAAGTAATGAAAAAATCATGCTATCCTCAAATGACGAGGACTCATTATAAATATACTGCTGCTGGCTGAATCTGAAGCTAAGTGCGATCAGGAACTTGAGCGTCCAAACCTATGTTATAAAACACCATAGTGTAGTAGAAAAATATGCATCAGTACTTCTGAATGTACAGGTATGCAAAGTGAGGTTGGCTGAATGCATGGGGTTCATATGCATGAACAGTACTAACTGACTGAATAACATGAACGTGAGAATACATGCATTAATACGTAACTATAAATGAGATCGTTATAATACTGACTACTAAGTCTGAATACTGATAATATGAGTTTTGTATAACTGATATATTGTTAACTGAGTGGTTGTGTCTGATAGTTCTGATTCTGATGGAACTAGATGAGTTTCGTGTTGAACTAAATGACTGTAGTAGATAGTCCTGAATCTAAAGAACTATCTGAGTTCTTTTACTGAGATTAAGACTGAGACTACGGGAAGCAATTATCTAACCGACATGCGCCAAATTAGAACTAGCGGGGGTCCAACCTGTAACCCCAGCTAGAAGGGTGTCAGTATCGTGCCATGGGTAAAGACAAGTGTAATTTAACCCTCTCTGACATGGAGCTCTTCCATCTACCCCTCCTAGTAGGAAAATTTAAATGAGACGTATAATCCCTAGACTCATAGGGGTACATCTCAACCTACGTTGGCTACGTAGTTCTGGAATGCAAGAATTGCTTCTAAGGATCACACCCTCTACTGGCTAACAGGTGATCCCTCATCCCTGGGTTCACTCGATGTTGAATCCTTCTCCCAACTGAATAGTCACTGAACTGATTTTCTAGTTCATACTAGGCTTGACTGAGCTATTGCTGATCGTGTTACTGACTTAACTGGACTAATTTTACTAAGTTCCATTGACTAACTAAATACTACTGAGATCTTATAACTGAATAAGATTTCTCAAATTATTGAGTACTGTGATGGACTGGACTGATACTGAATTTACTGAGTTTTCCTGAGTCATGTGACTGACTAAACTCTAAGGATCATGGCTTTACTGAGAGTATATTGAAAACTAACGCTGGCTCTAGGCACACAGCTAAATTATTGGGTACAAGTACCCCCCAGGACTCAATAGCATGATACTGACAAGACATGATACTTCTTGAACACATGACCATAGTCAACAATTCATAGTACAAACATTGGGGATTTTCATAAAGTATTTGTATTTCATAAGCTTACACATGAATAGGAATACATATAAACATGTAATAATTTCATAAGTCTAATCGTATCAACATTTCACCAAACCATTAAAATGTATAACAATAACATGGAGGTCATTGTGAACATAAGGGTAAAGCATGGATTCATCAATTTGGTCACAATTGAGTCATAAAGCATTATTTTTATTCTTTTAGGCATTTTAGAAAACACCTTGCATGCATAACTTGAGGCTTAGGCATGAACATTAAAATAATACATCATGGCAATATTTTTCACTTCAAATATAAGAATTCCAACCATATGCTAACATAATTTCATTATATGTATTAAAGATTTCAACTTGGTAATCATACAACAACATAAACATGGATATGATTCAATTCATAACATGGAATTCAAAATTTATATTTTTGAAAGGGTTTCTTGAGCTTCATGAGTCAAAGGAACCTATGAATCAACACTTTACATACCTTGGATGGAAGTTTCTTGAAGATTAATGGTGGAATCTCCTAGATTAGAACCTTCAATTGAAAACCCTTGACTTGTTGTTGAGGAAATTTGAGAGAAACAACAATATTTTGATGAAAACCTAGCTGAATGTCGTGTTATATGCTTATATAGTGGTGGAAAATTGACCTTTTTTCCCTTTAAGACATAGAGATTTAATGACTAAAAATGGGGCATCGACGCGATTGGCGACGCGGTGCATCAATAGCACTGATGTGATACTCGACGCATCTCGCCATGATCACGCCAAGCCTCAATAATTTTACTATGGCAACCTGTAAAATTGTTAACCAATGTGATAGGTGATGCGACACGCTAAGATTGCATTGTTACACTATTTTGGGACACCAAACGTGGTCTAAACGAGGTCTGAAAAATCTAAAATTTGTCCTAGAATGCCTATTGATCTCCCTGATCATGAATTAGCAATAATACCAACCATTAAAGGATATTAAGGTTATGAAATGAGATTACTAACTTTTGAAGGCCAGAAATAAGCTAAGTCTGGAAAGTTAGCTAGAATTTTCTAAGTTTGGGACCCCCTTGACAAGCTTAAAGGATTGAGTTAAGCTTAGGATTTCTACGGGGTCTTACAATATCTCTCCCTTGGGAATATTCTTCCTCGAATGGGACTAACTGAGATAGGAGAAATGATAAGCTGAAGTACATACTAAACATGAAAAACTGAAACATAAGTACACAACTAAGATGACTGATAAGCTGAATGTATTATACCGAACATACATATTTGATGCATGAGTAGCTAACTCAATGAATGGATGACTGGGATTACTGGTAAGCTGAATTTATCAAGCTGAGCATGCATATTTGATGCATGAATACATGACTGAGATGATACATAAACACATGACTGAATATGCAATGGTAATTGATACAAAGTTTATAATGGAAATCTGAGCATAAAACTGAATACCAAGTTAGTAATGGAATCTGAACATGGAACTAAGTGAATTCATGGAAGATTGTTACCTTAAATTAAAAATACTGATGAAACTAAGATCACTTGCTGGGCATGCATGAATGGGGACATGGGAACATATCTGAGCCTTAAATGTGGTGTATAAACTGAATATTATGATCTAAACTGAGCACCTTGATTATATGGCTTGTGGTTGTTGTCAGAGTTTGAGGGTAAACTTATGATTACCCCTTACTCCTAACTATATTCATTACAAAGAGAGAGAGCGGCATATTTATGTCCAAAATTTTAGGGGATTATATGTATCTCCCCCTTGGTACACTAGGTCCCTCAAAGTATAATGATTTTGCTGAGATATTGAGGAAAACTAGGGCAATGCACAAGGCACCCACAAACTAAATTATGACTAAATATCTTGGATCTAAAACAAAGATGTGATATATGAACTAAACTGAGCACACAACTACTTTATTGGTCCATATTAGAATGATCACATTCATGGGACTCTGGATAGTGCGACTGGATGGAACAAAGGGAAACCACACCATTCGAACTTTTTCGCCTAACTGCTAAAATGAATTACTGGCTACTTAAACTAACTCATTCTATAAACTTATACTTAACTAAAGTACTTCTCTGACACTCTTCCAACTATACTCTCCATCTTAGTACAACATGTCACTCGAGACTACCAAAAACATTCATATAGGTATTGAGTAATATACTGCTCATCTGATTAACTGAAGGACTGATAACTTAATACTGGGTCTATATGACTTAACCAAACTTAGTCTGAACAACTGGACTGAAACTGTAGAGTATAATGCATAAAAAGTAATGATTGACTGGGTAACATGAGGTAACTAAGCATGAGTGAGTGAAAACTGTATTACCTTAACAATGTAAGATCATGCGTCTAACATATTTTGGAAACAATCTATAAACTGGGGTACTGAAATACTAATAACTAAGTAACTGATGGCCAAATGCTATGGTCGGGAAATCCTAAAACTAAACTAAGTTACTGAACTCATTACTAGGCTAGGACTGGGACTGAGATTGTAGCTAAGATGGTAATTGAGACTGTAACTGTAACTAAGACTATAACTGAAATTGAATTATAGTTTTTGATAACTAAAGTTTACACTGGTACTGAAGTAGTAAATTCTGATGGCTAAGTAACTGGTAACTGAAAGTCATGG
The DNA here is from genome assembly GCA_030864225.1 of Capsicum baccatum var. pendulum. Taxonomy (NCBI): domain Eukaryota; kingdom Viridiplantae; phylum Streptophyta; class Magnoliopsida; order Solanales; family Solanaceae; genus Capsicum; species Capsicum baccatum. Next base: position 222,856,889 of record CM061552.1, on the reverse strand, counting down.
TCCTGTAGGACTATCTGAGTCCTTTACTGAATATTGACTACTGAACTGACGCTATTACTAAGGGCTGAGGGATAGGGCATCAACACCACAGATTCATCAAAGGATCTAAACTGAGAGTATACATGACATAATATGAGTCTGGATGATCACTAGGAGTGGAGCATGAGTCATGAGCTGCATGACCTGAGCCTGGAATTTCTTTGTTCATGGGACATTATTCGTAACACTGGGTGAACTGGAAATTATCATACTAGGAACTTGAAATACACACTGTTCTGTGAAAAATACATGGATATAAGCTGTATTCATGTGTCTGAAATGTAAAGCATGCGTAAGTATCATGATGGTTGAAGTACAAAACTTTGCACTAAGGTAGGAATGGGTCGGGAATCATCTTTCTTTATGGATTTCCTACACATACTAGTATTACTACTGGAAACTGAAGGCCTGACTTCTGAGATATCATAACCAAACAGTCCATGTATACCTGTAGGGCAATGATGGGCTGACCCAATGAGTTGAGACTGAGAAAGGTCCTATTAATATTTGGTCTGACCTTAAAGTTGACTGCTATGTAAAGAGTTACAAAAGAAAAAGGAGCTCCTGAATCTGAAGAAACGTGAACATGTAAATGAGGGATCAGTAACATACCAGTGGCTGCATCAGGAGAATTTTCCTGATTTTGTCGGGACTGAAGAGCATATAGTATATTTAGGTGTTGCCCACTGATAGTGCTAAAATTTGCACCCTGCTGATTCAGGCAATCGAACTGGGCTGAAGGATGACCATGCTATCTTCAAGGGCCAAGTATAGGATAGTCTCGGACCTTATGACCTGACTCACCATATTCAAAAAACATATCACTACCGACTCTACACACCCCCTTATGATACTTACCACATTCTTTGCAAAGTGGATTAGTAAAACTCTTTTGTCTCACTACCCTGGGATTTGAAGTCTCACACCCTATCCCTATGGTCATTTTTGAACTTTGGTACTGGTGCACTAGCTGAGGATGGAACTGGGATTGAAAACTTTTGACTATGCTAAGAACAGTTACTACCCTACGACCTTGACTGAGAAAAACTATAGGTACCTATTCTGGCTCTCTTATTCTCTCTCTCCTTCTTCTTGAGATTCTACTCTTCAATTTGTTAAGCATGTACCATAAGCCTAGATATGTCCATCTTCTTAATAAACATCGCAGTCCTGCATTCTTTAACTACTCTACCTGATACCCCAAACTCAAACTTGCTCATTCTAAATCTACTGTTTACTACTACATGGGGAGCATACCTAGCTAACGGAGTAAAATTGCAGGAGTATTGTTTTACGGTCATGCTACCTTGTCTAAGATTGATGAACTCTAACACTTTGGCTTCTTTCTACTCTAGGGGAAAGAATTGGTCTAGAAAGGAAGTAGCAAACTCTTCCCACTCTACGGGCTCTGCATCTGTACCCCTATCTACCTTTCACTATTTAAACTAGGTATGAGCTATATCTTGTAGATGATAAGTGGCTAACTCTACACTCTTACTCGAAGTCACTCCCATGATATCTATGAATTTCTAAACTTCGTCGAGGAGCTCCTATGGATCCTCTTAAAATTTAAAACTTGAGAATAGAGGAGGATTTATTTGAGTGAAGTCTCAAATCCTGGCTACAACAGTATTGGCCACTGAGTTTGCAGGAACAACAGCTGGCCATTCATTCTAAGTTGTGACTGACTTGTCTATAGTAGTGAATACAGTCCTAAATTTTGTATGGGAGATATGCTCATCTAGGGAATCTACCGAAACATGCTGAGGGGATGATTGATTTTTGTTTCTTATTCTTGGAGGTATGTTCTATAAATGTAAAGGGAGAAAAAGACTAGACAGAAAGTTAAATTTGAGGTCATGCCCATTGTAACGACATGAATACTGTAAGAAGGGAAACTGTTCCTAAAACATCTTATAGCCTCCTGTACATAAATGTGGCGTGCAACAGACCCATGCATAATACTCTACTAGATGCGGCTTTTTAAACTTCCTAGGACCCTATTGAACCTTAGGCTCTGATACTAAGTTTGAAACTCCCCAAATCTAATACCCAGAATGCTACACGGTGCTAGCAATCCCGAAGGACCACAAGCTAACCCATGATTGATATCTGTAATTGAGCACTGCATAATATGCTTTATAAATATAGAATAAAAGGGCTGAAAGGCCATAAGGTTCAAATATCTGATAAAACATAACATTTGGAAATATAGTATATCAATACCAAAACTGAAATAAACTATTTGAGCATGCTAGTCTGAAAGCCTCTAAACTATTTGAAAACTATAGTATATGCTAGTTTATGAAGATCATAAATGTGTGAAAGAAGCAATGAAATATTTTGAGAGAGAAAATAATGGAAGGAGTAAGCGAGTTATGTTGACATTCAAAGAGAGAAAAAGGAAAAGGTTGCGTTGTATGGAGAGAATAAGCTATCAAGTAAGGTCAAGAGAAAATAAAAAAGAGATGATCACGAAAGTAAAAAGGAGTGGGATGGTCGTGAGGTTGAGAGAGAAAAACAAGGGAATTTGAATAAGGTTATTTCATATTCTAAATCTAATATTCCTACTTCTTCTTGTAGTTATTTTGACTCTTTTGCATATACTCATGGGAATATTTGCATTAAAAAATCATCGTTGAATAAACTTATTCCTAAGGTTGTCCAAACTAAAAATCCCATTGAGCAAGTGCTTGTTAATGAGAAGTATAAAGGTAAAGAGAATTGTTTTAGATCTTTTCAAGACAAGACTCGTGACAAAAAGATCAAAAATACAGTTATGAATCTAAATCTCATGCAAAAGGAATGAGGTATTGTTATTTTTTCATATAAGACCAAGTACGGTATGTGTGATTGGTTTATTCACATTCTTGGGATTGCTAGAACACCTAAGTTTTTTTTGGAGGTGGCGAACTGCACTCTTAATTCTTACATTGATGTGCATAGGTACATGGAAAAATCTCTGAGAAGTATAATTGAGGATGCTTGGCTATATCATAAAGTGTTCAATTTGATGCATATTCTATAGATCTTATGTCGTCTTTGGCAAGCTCAGTAGAGTACTTTATTGATAGATTTAAATTAGAGAGGCACATATTATATCCGACACCATAAATACATGAATTTTGTTGTGTTCATACAAAGAAGAGAATTTTCAATAGGGATGATGATGTCCACATGCTTTATAAAGGTGTTTTTATACTGTGAAGGATTAATTCGGTTAAGTTGAAACATGGTTACTATCTTGTTCTTTTCCTACCATTGTTTCTTTCAAGTAATGGATGTTGTTTACTATTGTATGTCTTCTTGATTTGTGAAATTTTAATTCGTGGATGAATTGTTTTCAAGAAGAGGGGAATGATAGCATCCAGGCTAACCCACTTGCATTAAAATTGATGGGCTTTAATGTGAATTTACGAGATGCTTATGATGGAAGAAAAATTCAAGAACGATCCCAATAATTAAAGAGAAACATGGGCAAAGTGCTATACATATTTCATGGTTAAAATCCAAGTCCAAACGGAAGAAGATTGGGCCATATGAGTTTTTATTAAAATCAAAAACTTTTTCTTTCCTATTTTAAAGTTTCCTAGATTAAAAGTTACCTAGTTTAGAGTTTCCTAGTTTAAAAGTTTCGTAGATTTATTTACTTTCATAAAAGTAGAATTCGAATCCCATGTTATTTGGGATAGTTTTTTTCCCTATATATAGGGATGAATTTTATTATTTTCAATCAGACAACATTACTATTAATTGAGATTTCTCTTATTTACACCTTTGTGTGTGATACTTGGGATTTATCTTGCAACTTTATAAGAAAGATTCTTTAGGAAGTAAGATTGATTCTTAACTTGATATCTTTGGTTTCTATTAAAGTTAATTAAAGATGGTTATTATCTTAAACTAATTATTGTCTTTAATTTCTTCAAAATAGGGTTTTAGATCACCTTTGGATCTAAGTGCTTGAATTGGCTCTATTTGTATCATAATTTGTCTTTTCCACTAAATTTGAATACTAAGATCAATTAGGGTTATTAGCACGTTATCTCAAAATTAGAGATTTATTCTCAAATTTTTTCAATATTTAATTTCTTGTCTTTAATCACTAGGTTTTTGCTTCTGCATTATTTTTATTGTTTATCAACATAACTCGATTCTTATCAGTAGTAGAGGAAGAATAGTGGATAGCTAATGAATTAGATTTAGCTGAGTAGAGGTAGGCAGCAGATCGTCGAGCAACATTCGATAGAAATCAGAATAGAGTAAAGAACGATGACCTCAAGTGATCCTAGCATGTCAGTATATGCAGTCGTATAAGGACGATAAAAAATATCAAGGATACTTTGAGACAACAGATATTGGATCCATTATTCCTCCTATTTTACCCCCTGATGTCAAGTTTAATATTTCAAGTGCTATGATCTACCTCCTCTACTTGAAGGGTGTGTTTGTAGGGTTACCTACAAATGATGCAAACATGTATCTTGCAAATTTCACAGGGATTTAAACTTCATATACCATACCTGGGATATATTTAGAGGCAGTGAGAATGAGGTTGTTTCCCTTCTTGCTTACTAAAGAAGTATCTTTATGGTTGGGGGAACTTCCAAGAGGCTATATCACTATGTGGAATTAGTTATGCAGACAATTCTTGAACAGGTTCTTTCATCTATCAATAGTATTGATGATCTAGGACAAGATTTATAATATTAGGCAGTTGCAGTCAGAGTATATATATGAGGTATTGTTTTAGTTCAAGAAGAAGCATAGAATAGTGCCTAACAACCAGATTTAAGGGACAAACTTTTTGGAGATATTCTATAAAGCCTTGACTATCATTTCTAGAGCAATGTAATACACTATCTCTGGAGGAGCCTTTATGAGATTACGATAGGAGATCGCTTTGAGTATTGTGGATCAAATCTTATAACTAACAAAGGGTGGAAAACTCTAGAGGTTAAGAATGGTTTTGACATTTATTCCATAGAGCTTCTAGTGAGCAGAGAATAATTGAGGACACTATAGCTCAGGAGATTTCATTATTAAGAACTGATATTGACAATTTGGCCAAACAATCTGCAATAGTTACTTTATCAAAAGTTGATGTAGTAGGGGAACAGGGTGCCACTTCTCGGGTACATAAGTCTGAGTTAGAGGAGGAGGCAAAGTGTGTGGATCATTAGTTGGAGGGTTTCTAATCCAAAGAGCAAGGGAATCAAGGTCGAAAATATTATAATGAGATAGACAAATACATTCCACCTGGAAGATGAGATGTGGAATCAAGAATAGAAAAAATGTTGACTAAGCTGAAGAAGGGTCAAGATACCCAAGAAACTTTCCTTAAAGAACTCAAGGCCGATATTTTAGGATTGACCAAGAAGGCTGAGTCACATTCAACTTATAGCAAGCTGTTGGAGTAGCAGTATGGGCAAATCTCTACAAGTTTAGCCTAATGACTGATTGGTGCCCTTTCTAGTGACAAAGTACAAAATCTACCATCACATATTCATTTTCTAGAAATTAACACTAGGAGTGATTCCCCATCAGATGAGTATATTTTTATCACTACTAATGATCTAAAGAAGTATAATATTATTATTGATGAGCCACCTGAAGCTGAGTTTGAGAAGCTGACTTATAGTGATAATGAAATATAGAATGATGATAGTGACAACTGGGTTGTAGAATAGCTCCAAGATACTGTGCAATAGTTTTGCATGAATTTTCATGCACCATCAGCAGAAAAGATGAGGGATGCAAGAGTTGTCACCATCCCATGTTTTATCGGGCCTTAATATATTAATCATGCTCTATGTGATTCGAAAGTAGAAATAAATGTAATACCATTAATGATACATAAGGCGTTGGGGTTAAGAGAACTCAATCCTACATTTGCAAGGCTTTTATGGATGATTAACTTGTAAAGGAGCCAGTGGGTATTGTGCACAATGTAGAAGTGAGGGTAGCATCATTCACCTAGCTAATAGATTTTATGATTTTAGATTGTAAAGTGGATGAACAGTCTCTGATTATCTTGGGTAGACCCTTCTTGTCAACTGGTTAGGTGTTGATTGATATGGACCAGGATAAGATCACCTTCAAATCTAACAATGAGCAAATAATGTTTAATATATACATGAAAGTTCTATAGCCAAATGATATAAGAGTGGTGGTAGTAGTAGATGCAGTGGATAATGATGTGGTTATAGTGGATGTGCCTATTGAGGAAAGATTAGAGGTAGAAGCATTAACAATAGTGATTATGAACTCTTAGAGAGAAGGCATAGATGAGTATGATGAGCTGGTTCATGCACTACATTGCATAGGTTCTTACAAATATGCCCTTAAGAAGCTAGATCTTGACTTGAGAAATAGAACCACACATCATTCAAAATCATCAATTGAGGAACCATTAGTATTGGAATTGAAGGACCTCCTCTCTTATTTGTAGTATGCATTATTGATGGCCAACAAAACCTTACCGATGATTATTATAGCAGATATGGCAGTAGCACAGATGGAAGTTTTGATATCAGTATTGCAAAAATTTAAGAGATCGATTGCCTGGACCATTTCAGACATCATGGTGATTATACCAAGTTTATGCACCCACAAAGTATATCATAAGTCAAACAACATTCCTAATATTGAGAACAAGAGATGGCTTAACTCTCACATACAAGAGGTGGTGAAAAGGGAGATAATTAAGTGGTTGATGCGGGGATGATTTTTCCTATTAGAGATAGAAAGTCAAGTACAATGTATGCCAAAGAAAGGGGAAATCATAGTGGTGCCAAATTAAAAGAATGAATTAGTACTAATGAGGCCAGTAATTGGGTGAAGAGTATGAATGGATGACAGAAAGATTAATAAGTAGACACAAAAGGACTATTTTCCTATGCCATTCATGGATCAGATGCTAGACAAACTAGTAGGCATGGGTTGGTACTAATTTCTTGATGGGTATTCGGGTTACAATAGAATAATGATTGCGCTCTAAGACCTAAAAACGACTATTTTTACTTACCCCTATGGGACTTTTGCATTCAAGAGGATGTTGTTCGGGTTATGTAATGCGCCTTCCACTTTTTAGAGGTGTATGATGTCCATATTCTCTGATATAGTAGCACAAACTATCAAAGTATTCATGGATAACTCTTTTATTTGTTGAGGACTCGTTTGATAATTGTTTATCCTATCTGGACATTGCACAAAAGAGATGTGAAGAGTGCTATTATGTGCTAAACTGGAAAAAAATCCATTTCATGGTAAAGAAAGGTATCATGCTAGGTCACAAGATCTCCGAAAATGTTATTGAGGTGGACAAAGAAAAGATTGAAATGATTGAGAAATTGCCACTGCCAGTGTCAACTAGAGGCATACAGAGCTTCTTTGGTCATGCACGCTCTTATAGGAGGTTTATCATGGAATACTCTAAAATTGAAAATCCTCTATGTATTATCCTTGATTATTGATGTTTGGGGATTATATGAGAATTTTGGACTCGTAAGATGGTATGTTTATGACCCCTTTTGGAATCTTTTTGCCTTCACCCTAGATTGGAATAATTTGTAACATGGATATGACATAATTTTTGGTTTGAGATATGTTTTAAGTATTATAATCATATTTAGTATGATTAGCCTTGGTTGGGATAGTCTTGTTATCTCAAAACAGTAATTTGGATATAGTTGACTTGAATACCCATGTTTTAAGATGAGGTTCCTATCTTAGGATTTGTTATGTCTTACTTGACACCTAGAAGTTGAACTAGATTCCTTAGCCTAGTTTGGGGCGTAGGTTAACTAAATATGGAAAATGAGGATTTGAAATGGGTTTGTCCGACTTACTTAGGCTAAGACTTGTGTTAACCCTTATGGACTTAGTTGCGGATGTTAGACCTAGTTGAGACTAATTGGCCATGGGTCTCACTTTTACATCAAATTGTTCAAAGACCTTCTTGATATATATGTTATAAGGTATAAGGTGGCCATACCTTACCAACCCCCGACAAGTGGGCAAGTGGAAGTCTCCAATCGAGAGTTAAAATCCATCTTGGTGAAGACTGTGAATTCCAACAAAATTGGCTGGTCTAGAATGTTAGACGACTCATTGTGGGCCTACTGGATAGCCTATAAAATCCCCATAGGTTCCTCTCTATATCAGTTTGTGTGTAGCAAAGCATGTCATTTAATGATTGAGCTTGAACAAAGGCACTATAGGCATTAAAAAGGCTAAATATTGAGAGATATGATGAAGCAAACCTTATGTTGAGCAAGGTGAATAAATTGGATGAATTTTGTATCCATTATTATGCGATCTCGACTATATACAAATAAAGAATAAAATTTTATCATGATAGGAAAATTGAGAAAAGAATATTAAAACCCAATGATTTGGTCTTATTATATAATTCAAGAATACGCTTATTTTCTGGCAAGCTGAAATCTAGGTGGATAGGACCATTAAATATAGTTAAGGTATTTCTATATGGTGTTATAGAAATAAAGAGTGATGGTGATATCCCGTTTAAGGTGAATGGGCATCGAGTGAAGAAATACATGGAAAACTTGGAGGAAGTTAGAGTCTGTGTTGAAATGGACCTTGGCGAAGTTTGAGTTGCTAAGGGAACTGAGTCATGCCATGATGTTAAATTAGCCATTATTTTAAGTTTGGGGTAGGGTATACCATAGCCGTCACGAGTTTTTTTTGTCATGCTTCTTTTCTTGCCGATTATGGTATGGTTGTTAATCGACATGTCTAGGATAATTTATGTCGTCTTGTGTTTTGTTTCGTATTGTGTTGTGTTTTTGTGTAAATTATTAGATTTTAAAGTATTTAGCGAAGTTGTCATGTTTTTCATTGATTTTTGAGAAACATGATACCCCTTCAAAATTTTTGTTTTTAAGAACTGTGTGAATGTATATATGTGTGAACATTGTGGATCTTATTATGGCATTAGGATTATGGACATGATAATCACTTGCTCACAATTGCATGAAGTGGATAGGTAATAACAGTTGATATTGACTCTATGCCTTGTGTGTGAGATGCTACTTGGTTCCCTTTGTGTGTTGAATTCAGAACTTTCCTAGTTAGTCTTGCCTTGGTTGAAGGATAGCCAGTTAGGATAGGATCATAGGTCATTTTTTATTTTAGTCCACTTTTAGCTTAAATGACCTTCTATGTGTAAAATAGTATCCCTTGATCCCTGTTTTGAGTGTTGTAGCTTTTATTTTTGTTTTCATCTTTCACCTTCCTATTGTGTAACAATGAATCTATTTTGGCCCTGGTCCTCTTTGGAAATTGTGCACCTTAACTCAGGAAAAATTCCTTTGTTGAGGGTGGCCATCATAGGTGTGCGTAAGGTAAAGTGGGTGTGTAAAAGGGTAAAATAAGAGAAAAAGTAGCAGCATTAGGTATGGTAAGAAAAAAAAAGAAAAAGAAAAAGAAAAAGAAAAAAAATTGTGAAAAAGTGAAGAATAAAGAAGGAAAGACCACACCCATACTGAATGTGTAGTAACGTATAAAAAGAGAGAAACGAGGGTGGAATAAAGGGAAATTGGCTAGTAAGTGAGACCCCAAGACTAGTGAAGTTCCAAGGAGGCGTAGTCTCTTGATATTTCCATATGTACCATACCATCCCCCAAATCTACATTGCAAGTCAAGAAAAGTCCTATAGTTATCCTAACTTGACTTCTTAATGCTAAGGTAAAGAATATAAAGGAAAGCCTATGGTATTTGATACAAATCGATTGGAACTTCTTTTTTGAGTGTGAGTGTCTCTTGATTGTCCCTGCATTGACATGCATTATTTCATCCGAGTGAGTGGGACATCTTTGTTGTGAGGGAGCATAAGTCATATTGATAGCTATTTGCTTGTTTCGGGTAGTGTATCTTGTACATATGCGTGGTAGACTATTACTATTGCAATACCATACCTTGATTCCATTGTTTCACCTTATTATGCACCATGTTTTTACACATTTATTTTTGAAAAGTGAGATAGGAGGGGGTGTTGTGATTTGAGCTTAAATTGTTGACCGACTGCCTTGAATAGCTTAGATTCTTCTAGTTAAGAGTCCTATTTAGTTTAGTTTAATTTTTTTGGTTTTGTTGCCTGAGGACATACAAACGTTCTAATTTTAGGGTGTTGATGTGCTATAGAAATATATCACTTTCGACGCATAAAACAAGGAAAATATGCAAGTTTTTGAGGTTTCTTTGTTAGATATGATGTGTTTTGGTTATGTTTTGCAAGAAATTATATTTTGGATGCTAAGCATGTGAAATAGATGAAAAAGGTGTTTTTGGATACTTATGGGAGCAATTATGGATGTTCAGGACACTTTTTGGGTTGTTCGTGACCAAAGCATGTGTGGAAATTAATTGTAGAAGAGCTGAAAAAGAACTTCTAGCACATGCCAAGTCAACATGCGGACCACATGTAGCACATGTGGACCGCGTGTGGGCAAAGCATGTGTCAGAAGTCAAAAATCTCGAGAACTAAACCTGTAGTAAATTTTGGTTTGGGCATATGTGGTCGCTACATACGCCCACCCTACATGCCAGATTTACCACACACGCCCACCCTGTAGGGCAATGGCACTAGCCACCGACCCTTTTTTCTCCTATTTTGTTCGAACTTTGGTTTTAGGGTGTCCTCATGTACTATAAATACCCCCATGTGTTTTCTTAGTAAAATTTACACACTCTTGATACTTATAAATAATTTTTGATTTCGAGATTTAATTTGAGTCTTGGAATTCTCATATATTGACTTTTGTTGATTAATTTTGCTACGATTTTAGGTTTACACTTTTTATTATTTTTATTTCATCTTATGCTTTCGATCATGAATTTTGTTGATTACTTCACTAGCATGAGAGGCTAAAAACCCTTAGCTAAGGTTGTGGATACCTTGGAAGATTGACGAAGTAGGGGAAGTGCTATTATTGTTTGGAACTGGTACCCACGCATACATAGTATTATCTTCACTTTAATAGTTATCTTAACGGTTTTAAATATTAGGATCCCTCCGTGATTATTTCCTCTTATTCCAAATGAGGATTAATGACTAGAAAAAGAAAATGACAATTGTAATTTGGAGTTTAACTGTCGATCCACACTACTAGTTTTAATCTAAGTAAGATAGTTAGATTTCTTCTAATAACTAGAGACTCAAATGATAATAGTTAACTGGGATCAAGACAAGCATTAATAAAGAGAAATTTGGAGACTCAAAAGGTAAAGGGTGAAATTCTTCTGCTCATCCAAAAGAGTGTAGAAGGTACATAACATATCAATTCTGCATGCAAGGTATCAGATTAGTTCAATAAGGCATGACAAGCCTATTGAGTTGAGAATCCAGGAGGAATACAATCCTAGTGTTCACTCACTACTGAATACAACCGAAGTTGATATTTTCTACTAGATCTACATTGATATTCAAATCTGCACATTTACTTTTCCAGTTCTGCCCATTTATTACAACAGTTGAGAGCCATAATTTTGCGTATTTCCTTGGGATTCGACCCTAACCTTTGTTGGGTTACTATATTTGTTAGCGATCGTATCATATTTTGAGAAAAGGTGTAGCTTGGACATCACCATCTACTGATGTGATGATAATTTTTCCACTACAACAACACTTTTGTCATGGTAGTAATCCAAAACAAATAGCTCGAGACTTGGTCCCATTTTTGTCTATTTCAAAACATACTTCTCAAAATTCGATACTTTGAGTTGACCCTCTTGTTATAATTATTATAACAGGACTTTTACTATCTTGTTTTTCACATTAGAAGTTTCTATACCTTCCTAAACTCATCCTCTAAAACATAAATCACACAAACCCAGTAATCTATATACAATGATTTGCAATTTATTATTAAACTAGTAAACACCAAATTTTCAATCAAAACCACACTGTTCTGAGGTCTATCATTCCTATACTAGAAAGTTTTTTAGTTGGGGTACTTACTCCCCAACCAATGCTATAACAATACAACACCACCAACATACAACTATGGGTGATATCAACACATAAATTCTCTACTATAACTCACATTAGTCTATTCGACCCTCAACATACTCCAACAACTCAAGGAGAAAATTAACTAAGAATTATCATGTAACAATGAGAGGGATATGAAAATAAAAAATCACATCTAATAACTCTATTCCCTTGATTGACTCAATCCTGAAGACCATCATCCAAAATCCAACTAACTTAGTTACCAACCTTATCAACTCAACTATACTAAATTCAAGGGATATTATTAACCTGCAAGTATTTCCATACAATGAGAATATTCAAAATAACAAATCATAATGAGCCAACTAAATGGTTTGTCTATTATCCCTATCTCCTCACTAAACCTATGAACGTTATCTGCTTCACACTTTTTGCACACCCTTAAAACTTAATCAATTCTATTCACCTTATTAATATACCTTATATTAGTGATATCAACTATATAACTTACCTTACATTGAAGTCACTAAGGTTGTGCAAGATAATTAAGTTCATCCCAGTTTAACCAATTATTTATTAAGGCATCATTATTAGGTTAACCCATTGATAACGCTCAATCTACAGCTCTCGTAGGAGTGTAAAGCGGTCGCTGTCAAATATATAACCCAACTGGGTTGGGTATCGATCCCACAGGGAATAGCTTGGTCAACAAGTAAGCAAAGATTACTAGACTTTTGGTGCAAGTCTCGTAAAAAAGGGGGAGTTTTGTCTAGCAAGTAATGTAACCAAAGTAATAAGGTAAAAATAGAAAATAGCAAAGTAAAAAGAAAGAATGTTTAGTAAGATGTAAAACAATGAGAATTGAGAAGTTGGGGTTATGTCCACCTTATGAGTTGTGCGTCTCTATTGGCTATGAGTTGTGCGGAATTCAGACATGCATGTGCTTATAGAGAATTGTATTCGATGGTAAATCCAAACGTCTTTCGACCTCAACAAGGACTATTTCACTTTAACTCTTTCGAGATTAAAGCGTATCTAACGGTACAAATTCTCCAAGAGGTTAATCCAGTTACAGCACTAACTTTTTAATAGGGGATGGGACCCTATTACCTTGACATTATCTCTTTTCCAGACATATAACTTTTCTTTCGAACAAGTTAATGCTATACAGGCGTTATTCTATGCGTCTGCAGCCACAAGAATTTGCATTAAGATGAAGAGAATAATGATAGAACCAACACACGTGTCACGAATTCACAAACTCATAGCTTTAGATAGTATCTCATAAGGCTTTCATAACCCCAACAGAGAAGTTTAGCTATTCATGAGTGCGATGGAAATCACAATAGACATTATCATTATACCACAATAAAAGATCTCACGTGTAGTATGGTGTGGTGTTAGGCATGAATTCCTTGCAAAATAGCGATTCTCTTGTTGTAAAATTAAAAGTCGAATAGATGAAAAATAATGTCAACAATGAATTAATAAAGAGAATTGTTTTGATGGATGGATGGATGGTGGATGGATGGGAATTGATGGAATGGGTGGATGAATGGGTGAATTGTGTGGAATGGCGGAATTGTGAGGAATGTGTGGAATTCATAAAAATCTCTAGCAAGATAGGGTATTTATAATACCCACATCCGATTCCTACTAAGCTAATGAAATACTTAACCAAATCCTACTAGGTTAATGTATCATTATCCTAATCCTAATAAATTACTGCATTATTATCCTAATCGTAATAAATTACTGCATTATTATCCTAATCCTAATAGGTTACTGCTGGACCCCAAAGTCTTCAGAAATGCTGGTTTTGCCCTGGATAGGTTTTCCATGCGTCACTTTTGGTCCTTGGCATCCAAGCTTTCCCTTCCTTCTTTCGTGAAGCTTTCTTTGGCATCAAGTTATCCATAAAATGCTAAAATCTGCATCATTTATACCTGAAAACTTGCTAATCACGTTTGTTAGCTCACTTACCAGAAAACGGACTAAAAGTGCATGAATTATATAATTTATCCTCAAAACATAGCTACAATATGGGTAAAATATAGCACTATAGGCGTGTAAATTCGCCTATCATCAACACCCCACACTTAAAGCTTTGTTCGTCCTCGAACAACTATCATGTCCTTCTAAACATTAACTTAGGGTTTCACAGTAACAACACAAAATATTAAAGTAGGAGATATTCCTAGTTGTCTTATAGATTTCTAGAGATTTGATGGAGATGTCAACACACTAATGCACAAGAATCTACCAAACATTTTTTCATGTACTGGGAGACCAGTAACCTAAGCTTTTAAAGCATCATATCATGACCCAAATCATCGATTATGTGAGAACCTACTATAACTCCATGAGTCTGTACCCCGGACGCTACACGGTGCTCACAAACCTGAAGGACCATAAGCCAACCCATGACTAGTATCTGCTGCAATAATTGTGTAATAAATACTATAATGATTATGGAAATAGGCGGAAAGATATTTCATAATGTTCAAATCTATAAATAAATCTAAATATAAGTACTGAAAAACCAAATAACTGTCTGAAAATACTTTAGTCTAAAAAGCCTCTAACTTTCTGAGCTATGGAGTGGATGGGACAAGCCCCCAAATTACTCCATCTACTAAAATAAAATTCAATTACTATAAATAATAAGCATGTCCTCTAACTATAAGGACTCACCTCTACTCTAAAATATGAGAATCTGAACTGTTAAGGATGCTCTAGAGTATGTGCATCTGAACCTATGATATAAGATATCATAGCGCAAAGAAAAAGCATACGTCAGTACTATGCTCAGTGAGGTTGGCTGAAATGCATGGGTTCATATGCATGCACAATAATCACCGAATAACATGAGTATGACTAAGTAAGAGGATATGCATGAATACATAGACTATAACTGAGATTGTGCTAATACTGAGTACTGAATCTAAATACTAATAACTGATATCTGAGTTCATGAATACTGCATTACTGATTATTTGAATGACTATATCTAATAGTTCTGAATATTGTTGAACCGTACTGAGTTCCATACTGAGATGAGTGACTATGTCTGATAGTCCTGAATCTAAAGAACTGAACTGAGTTCTATTCTAAGACTGAGACTGGAACTGAGATTGTGGGAGGTAATCATCAAACTGACATGCCCCTCTATCAACTAATTAGGGTCCAACCTATAACCCCAGTTAAATGGGTGTTAATACCGTGCCATGGGTAAGGATAAGCTGTTATTTAACCCTCTTTGAGAAGAAGTTCTTCCGTTAACCGTCACTGGCAGGATAACTCGAATGAGATATATAAACCCTCAATAAATCGGGCAGGAAGATATCTCAACCAGCGCTGTCTATGTAGTTCTGTAACACAGTTATTTCTACTAGGAGTCTAACCCTCTGCTAGCAGGAATGCCCCTATCCCTGGGTTAACTCGGTGTTGATTTATAGTCTGTAGGAGGCTAGACTAAATTTTACTGATATTGTTGTTTAACTAAATTGAACTGGGTACACTGAGTTCCAAAGGCTATCGGAAACTACTAAATTCTATTAACTAACTGAGTTTATTGAGGTCTGGACGGAGTATTGAACTAGACTAGAAGAATACTGAGACTACAAAGTTTTTCCTAAGTTCTATAACTGACTAAGAGTACTACTGATAGTGACGTTACTATTACTATACTATGACTGACCATGGCTCTAAATAATCAGCTAAATTGATGGGTACAAATACACCCAAGACTCGATAGCACAAAATAAGAGACATTGCATAAACTTGAAATATGTAAACTAAGCATTTGATCATTCTTCATTCATTGGGGAATTTTAAAAAACACTTGCATGTCATTAACTTAAACACATACTAACATGATATAACTTCATTATTTAACCCACATGCTTAACTCATCAATCACTTGAATGGCATAAATTATGCACATAGTACTAATCAGCATGTGAGCGCACAACTTCAATATTAAATTCACCATTTGAAGTCTCTAGCATGATTTCACATGGTAACACATATTAATCAATTAAACCCATATTAAATTGATCATGAAATATGGATTTGAAACTCAATTAATCATTTTTAAACATGGATATTATCAAACCCAACTTGGAATTCATATACTCGAAGTCTAAAAATAGTTTCTTGGACTCCAAGGGTGGAAGGGACCCTTGGATGAACACTTCAAATACCGTAGTTAAGGAATTTATGAAAATTGATGGTGGAAATCTTGAGTTCATGATTTGAAATTGAATCTTCTAGGATTTTGTTCTTGAGCAATTTTAGAAAAAATGAGTTTAATTACTCTTTAAGGTGATAAATTTTATGTTTTGGGGTTTGAAGGTTGAGGGAAAAAGACCCAAATACCCCAAGGATGTGGTCTTTTAATGATTGAAAAACTGTACTATCGACGCACAGACCACCGCATTGCGTCGTTGGCATCAATGTAATAGCTAGTTCATTACGTAGAGTCTGCATTGACTCACTGGAAATTGATGTTGGGAGCCAGGGAAAATTATATCAATGCAATATTCGATGCAGCGCACCAAGATTGCGTTGAGCCACTATTTTAGGATTCCAAAGGAGATTCAAACGAAGTTTAAAAAATTCAAAACTTGTCTGGAAACAGCTACGGACATTCTTGATCATAAATCAACCTAAATATCCACATATAATAGATGTAAAGGCCATGAAATAAGGTCGCCAACTTTTGAAGGATAGAATGACACTATGTCTGAATACTTAGCTAGAATATTCTAAGTCTGGGACCCCTTAACAAGCTTAGAGGTGTGAATTAAGCTAAGGATTTTGTGAGGTCTTACATTATCTCCCTCTTGGGAACATTCGTCCTCGAAGGAGACTGCGGAGACTAATAATACTAAGATACTAAAGTTAGACACTGGAAATTTACAACTGAAGTATGGTTTCATGACTGAGATCCCTAATACACTGAATTATCATGCTGAACATGCATATCTGATGCATGAGCACATAGATGAACATGATTCATGAATGTATGACTAGAATTACTGATAAGCTAAGTTTTTCATACTGGACATGCATATCTGATACATGAATACATGACTGAACATGCAATGGCAACTGATACCAAGTTTGTAACTGAAACTGAATAAACTGAAGGAAATCTATCACCTTGGACTAGGTCTGAGTCTGTGGAGAAAATTTTCTTCCCAAGTAGCTCCCTCAATGGACTGATTCTGCCAAAAAACATTAACTAGAGGGACTTCTTTGTTCCTCAGCCTACGAATCTGGTAGTCAAGGATTTCGACTTGAATCTCTTCATAAGAGACATTATTCTGAATATCTATGCCGTCTACATGGACTACAACTCCTGGACCACCTATGCATTTCTTTAAAAAGGAGACATGGAACACCTGTTACACTGAAGATAGATCTAAAGACAACTCAAGCTCGTAAGCTACCTTTTCGAAATGACTAAGAATTCGATAAGGAATGACATATCAGGGACAGAGTTTCCCTTTTTTGCCAAATCTCTTCACCCCTTTCATAGGAGAGATTTTCAAGTACACATAGTCACCAATCTCGAACTCAAGATCCTTTCTACGCATATCTGTATACGATTTCTACTAGCTTTGAGCTGTCTTAAGTCTTTCCCTGGTCAACTGAACTTTCTCTAAGGTATCAAATACCAAGTCAGGACCTACCACTGCAGCCTCACCCACTTCAAACAAACCAATGGGAGATCTATACATCCTCACATAAAGCACCTCTAACAGAGCCATGTATATACTAGAATGATAGCTATTGTTATATGTGAACTCAATCAAAGGAAAATGGTCATCCTAACTACCTTTTAAATATATCATACATGCTCACAGCATATCTCTAAGGTCTGAATGGTCCTTTATGCTTGACCATCTGTCTGATAATGGAAGGTTGTACTGAGATGAACTTGGGTACCAAGACCCTTTTGGAATGCCTTCTAGAAATAAGAGGTAAACTGGGTACCTATGTCTGAGATGATAGATAAAGGAACACCATGCAACTTGACCAACTCCCTGATATAGAGTTTGGTGTAATCATCGATTTAATATGAGGTATGGACTAAAAGAAAATGAGCGGATTTGGTCATCGGTCTACAATTACCCAAACTGAATCATGCTGATAAGAAGTACAAGGCAATCTCAACACAAAGTGCATGTTCACTTCTTCCTATTTCTAGGTGGGAATGATGAACTCCTGCATGGACCCACTAGGCTTTTGATGCTCAATCTTAACCTGCTAACATGTCAAGTACTTAGCCACAAACTCTACATTATCTCTCTTCATCCCACTCCACTAATAAATCTCTTGCAAATTATGGTACATCTTTGTTTACCTTGGATAAATCGAGTAGCGCGCACCATACGCTTCTACAAGAATTCACTGAATCAAGTCATCTATGCCTGGAACACATAGCCAACCTTGGAAACGAGCACACTATCTTCCCCTTGGGGAGAAAACCTTAACTTTCTGATCTCTGACTTATTCTTTCAACTTGACTAGACTGGGATCTCCATCCTACTTTTGCTTCACTTTGAAAACTAGGGATGTTTTTAAACTACTCTGCACCCATACACTACTTTCTGCTGAATTGACTAAGCGGAAACCTAGCTGGGATAACTGATGGAATTCCTATGCTAACTTCTTCTTACTGTCCACATGAGAAAAAACACCCATAGATATTCTACTGAAGGTATCAACCACTATGTTGGCTTGCCCAGATGATATAGAACAGTCATGTCGTAGTCTTTCAACAACTCCGACCATATTCACTGATAGAGGTTTAGGTCTTTCTAGGAGAACACATACTGCAGGATCTTATGATCAGTGAACACATCAACGTGCACACCATACCAATAGTGCCTCCATATATTTAAGGCAAACACTACTGCTATTAACTTAAGATCGTGAGTAGAATAGTTCTTCTCAAGGGGCTTGAGTTGTCTAGAGGTGTTGGATATAACCTTACCTCTCTGCATGAAAAATAATCCAATCTGACTCTTGAAGTGTCACAATACACAACATATCCATCGAAAACATCTGGTAGGGTCAAAATTAGAGTTGTATTAAGTCGAGTCTTGAACTCCTAAAAACTCTTCTCACAAGAATCTGACCACTGGAACTTGACTTTTTTCTAATTCAATCTGTACATAGGGGATTTAATAGACAAAATCCCCCAACAAACCATCGGTAATAGCCAACCAAACCTAAGAAAATCCTAATATTTGATGGAGAGATGGGTTGGGCCAGTTTCTCACTGCCTTAGTCTTTTGGGTATCAACTCTAATGCCATCACGAAAGCGATATGGCTAAGGAATCCTAGTGACCTTAGCCAAAATTAGCACTAAATAAATTTAGAAAATAGTTGATGGTTTATGAGAGTCGACAATACTATTCTGAGATGGTCTGCATGACCGTGTTCACTACAGGAGTAAATAAAAATGTCATCTATGAAAACAATGATGAACATGTCCAAGTACTGCTTGAACAGACAGTTCATCAAGTCCATGAAGGCTACTGGGGCATTGGTAAGACAAAAGGACATGACTAAAAATTTAAAGTGACCGTATCGAGTTCTGAAAGCTATTTTTAGGATGTCACATTCCCTGACGCTGAGCTGATAATGGCCTGATCTGAGGTCTATCTTAGAGAAATAACTGGCACACTGAAGTTTGTCAAATAAGTCATCGATTCTGGGAAGTGGATACTTGTTCTTGACCATAACTTTTTTTAACTGATGGTAATCTAAACACATTTTGATGGAACCTTCTTTCTTATGTATGAATAAAATTGTTGTGCCCTACGGGTACATACTGGGTCTGATGAATACCTTATCTAAGAGATCTTGTAACTGTTCCTTTAATTCTCTAAGTTCTCCAGGTGCCATTCTGTATGGCGGAATAGATATAGGCTGAGAATCTGGACGGAGATTAATTCCAAAATCAATTTCCCTTTTGGGAGAAACTCCTGGAAGATCTTTAGGAAACACATCTGGGAATTTACATGCTACTGATACTGATTCAAGAGTAGGGGTTTCTAAAATAGATTCCTGTACTCGAGCGAGATGTTAAACACACCCTTTTAATATTACTTTTCTAGCTCAAAGGTAAGAAACAAGCTGACCCCCTAGGTGCTGAAGTACTACCCCTCCACTCTAGGATGGGTTCATTTGGATACTGAAACTGGACAATTCTATTTCTGCAGTTGACTTAGGCATATCAGGAATGAAGCCAATCCAAGCCGAGAATGATATTAAAATTAGTTATCTCTAATTTGACTAAGTCTACTAACGTGAATTTCTGAGATATCATAATTGGACAGTTCCTATACACCCGTTAGGCTATATAGATTTACCCACTGGGGTAGAGAATGAGAAAGGCTCTACTAGAATTTTGGGACTGACTCTGAAATCAACTGCTATATAAGGAGTAACAAAGGACAAGGAAGCTCTTGGATCTAGCAAAGTGTAAACATGTAAATGATTAACTTGTAACGTACAAGTGACCACATCAGGAGAACTTTACTAATCCTGTAGGGAATAAGGAGCATAGGGTCTGTTTGGGCACTACCCACTAGTGGCACTAGATGAGAAACCCTGCTTATTTGGGCGACCAAACTAAGTTGGAGGACGGGTATGCTGACTCTGCAAACCGACCCAAGGCCACTGTTTGAATCTTTGTCCTAACTTGCCACATCCAAAACATATATCACTGCCAGCTCTGTAGATACCCTGGTTCTTTTTGCTGCACTTCTAGCAAAAAAGGGATTGGTTCGAGCACTGTTAACACTGCCCTGGTGCTTTGGGCCTGATGCCCTATCTCTACTGTCGTCTTTGAATTTCAGTATATGAGCGCTGGCTGAGGATGAAGATTGAACTATCATATTGCCCTATTTCAAATTTATGAACTCTAAAGCTTTTGCTTCCCTCAACTCTAGAGGGAAGAACCTATCCAGAAAAGAAACTGCAAACTCCTTCCACTCTATAGGAACGGTATTTGCGGCCTTCTCTACTTTCCACTGTTTGAACCACGAGTGAGGCACATCCTGTAACTGATATATGGCCAACTTAGAGCTATCAACAGCAGTCACCCCATGATATTGGTAACCTTCTACACCTAATCAAGAAATTTTTTAGGGTCCTCATCTGACTTAGACTCGGTAAACGATGGAGGGTTTGTTCGGGTGAAGTACCGAGTCTACTAGATGCAGCTTTTAGACTTCCTAGGACTTTGTTGAACCTTATGCTATGATACAAAGTTTGTATCCTAAGTCTATTCCCCGACTACTACACGATGCTTACAATCTTGAAGAACCACAACCTAACCTATGAGAGGTACCTACTACAATAACTATGTAATAAATATTATAATAATTGCATAAATAGGAAGAAACCTATGACATAAGGTTCACATCTATAAATAAATCTAAATATAAGTACTGAAAAACTAAGCAACTGTTTGAAAATACTTTAGTCTGAAAAGCCTCTAACTATCTGAATTGTGGAGTTGATGGGACAAGCCCCCAACTAACTCCATCTACTAAAATAAAATTAAAATACTATAAATAATAACCATGTCCTCAAACTCTGAGGACTCACCACCACTCTAAAAGATGAGAATCTGAATTGCTAAGGGTGCTCTGGAGCTCGTGCATCTGAACCTATGATATAAGACATCAAAGCATAAAGAAAAGCATGTGTCAGTACCTTGAATGTACTGATATGCTCATTGAGGTAGGTTGAAATACATGGGTTCATATGTATGCACAATAATAACTGAATAACATGAGTATGACTTAGTAAGAGTACATGTATAAATACATAGACCGTAACTGAGATCGTGCTAATATTGAGTACTGAATCTGAATACTGATAACCAATATCTGAGTTTATAAATACTACATTATATATTATCTGAATAATTGTACTTGATAGTTTTGAATATTGTGGAACTATACTGAGTTACGTACTAGTTGAGTGGCTATGTATGATAGTCCTAAATCTGTAGAACTGAACTGAGTTCTATTCTAAGACTGAGACTGGAACTGAGACTGTGGGAGGTAATTATATAACCGACATGCCCCTCTCTAAACTAATTGGATTCCAACCTATAACCCCAATTAGAAGGATGTGAATATTGTGCCACGAGTAAGGACAAGCTATGAGTTAACCCTCTCTGACAAGAAGCACTTCCATCAACCCTCACTGGCAGCATAACTCGAATGGGATATATAAACCCTCAATATATTTGGCAAGAAGATATCTCAATTTATGATGGCTACATAGTTTTGTAACATAGGGATTGCTACTAAGGGTCAAACTCTCTGCTGGCAGGAATTACCCTATCCCTGAGTTAACTCGGTGCTGAATCCTACTCCAAACTGAATAGACACTTAACTGATTTCTAGTTTGTACTAGGATGGACTGAGTTGTTACTGATATTGCTGTTTAACTAAATTGAACTAGGTACACTGAGTTTCATGGACTAACGAAAACTATTGAATTCTATTAACTGACTAAGTTTACTGAGGTCTGGACTGAGTACTAAACTAGACTGGAAGAATATTGAGTCTACTGAGTTTTTCCTGAGTTCTATAACTGACTAAGATTACTACTACTAGTGATGTAACTATTACTATACTATGACTGACCATGGCTTCAAATAACCAGCTAAATTGTCAGGTGAAAATACCCGCAGGACTCGATAGCACAAAATAAGAGACATGGCATAAACTTTAAACATGTAAACTAAGCATTTGATCATTCTTCATTCATTAGGGCATTTTAACAAACACTTGCATGTCATGAACTTAAACACATGCTAACATGATATAACTTCACTATTAAACTCACATGGTTAATTCATCAATCACTTGAAAGGCATAAATTATGCACACAGTACTAATCAACATGTGAGCACACAAGTTCATATTAAATTCACCATTTGAAGGCTTTAGCATGATTTCACATGGTAACACATATAAATCAATTAATCCCACATGAAATTAATTATGAAACATTGATTTCAAACCCAATTAATTATTTTTAAACATGGATATTATCAAACCCAACATGGAATTCATATACTTGAAGTCTAAAAATAGTTTCTTGGACTTCAAGGGTGGAAGGGACCCTTGGATGAACACTTCACATTACTTAGTTAAGGAATTTTTAAAAATTGATGGTGGAAATCTTTAGTTATTGATTTGAAATTAAATCTTCTAGGGTTTTGTTCTTGAGAAATTTTGAGAAAAGATGAGTTTAATTGCTCTCTAAGGTGATAAATTTTGTGTTTTGGAGCCTGATGGTTGAGGGAAAAAGATCCAAATATCCCCAAGGACGCGGTCTTTTAATGACTAAAAAACTGTACCATCGACATGCAGATGACGTGCCACATCATTGGCATTGACGTGATAACCAATGAGTTTTGTCAAATCCATATCGGCTCACTGGAAATTGACACTGGTATCTGGGGAAAACATTTATTAATGCGATATTCGACACGGCGCACTAAGATCGCATTGATCGAATGTTTTAGGAATCTAAAGGAGCTTCAAAAGAAGTGCAAAAAATCTGTAACTTGTCCAAAAACACCTACGGACATTCTTGATCATAAATCAACCTAAATATCCACCTATAATGGACGTAAAGTCCATGAAATAAGATCTCCAAGTTTCAAAGGATAGAATGACACTAAGTCTGAATTCTTAGCTAGAATATTCTAAGTTTAGGACCCCTTAACAAGCTTAGAGGACTGAAGTAAGCTAAGGATTTTGCAAGGTCATACACTTACCCAACTGTGCCCTAGACTGGAGAACCCTTACTAGCCAACCTTTAATTATAGAAAAAGAATTACTAATTCTTCAGGACTATTCATTAAAAACTCATTATTTTTACAAAAAGTTTTATGAAGTAAATTGAATAAAATATATTTTACAACTCCCTTGAACATAATGTAAACCAGTACAAGAGCACTAAATAAATAAAAAGATGACATGAGACATATTATCCATATATGTGTAGTATGTTAGAAGCTTATAAAGAATAATCATCGATGTACCTATAGAAATTCCAACTGACCAAAAAAATGGTTATTTCCCCAAATAGAGATAAAGTATAGTATCAATACAACTACATAGTTTGGTAGGTATCATCGATTGACCAAGATTAAAAATATATAACAACATATAGAAAATAAGAAGAGGTAAAGACAGGCATATAAATTTAATTACTAAACATACTTATCTTGCTACAACTTTCAAACTTACTGCCTTGACTTCATTATAGCATTATTTATTTATCCTTAGGGTGTGACTAACTGGAACAATTCCATGTATCAACCTAACCCATATTTCTTAAGCACTCACCTTGTTACAACAACTTTTAAACTTTTCTGCCAATATCTCTATCTCATCAATCTTCTTTCATGACAACCTTTAATCCCTATTCTACTATTACAAACCATAGGAATTTTGACAACCAAGATAATTTTGAAACCTTAACAACTTTTCAAGGAAGTCCACTATAATACATATCCGTATATGACTATCCAGATAGGAGAATAAGTTTTATACAAGATCCAGGACATAACTTATATTCACACTTTGCTAAATGTACAATCATAAGATCAACTTACAATTCATGACTATAAAATTAAGATATACTACTTCATCTTATCAAGAATACAAGAAGACAATTAAATCTTTTACTTAGGAAAACTTTTCAACAAGGTTCACCATATCGTATAAATACATAATCATACATTCAAATGCATATAATGAATCTATGCATGCAAGATGTAGGTATGATCTCATCCTCATCTCAATATCATCTCTTAACCATCTCAACATCATCAACATATCAATATCATCGCAATATAAATTATGAATTATCTCATCATGATCTTATAATTATAATCAATATCATCTTGAATTTATTTAAATAGCATCATTAATACCCATGCAATGCAAGATTCAGTCCTTAATTATAAGTAACACTTAAAGGCTAGTCACAAACATCCAACTCAAATATAAGCATGGAGCATATCAAGTCTATAACTGACTTAACCCAACACTATACAAACATATGAGTTAACTAAAAGAAATAATTGATCAAGACATAGCTCATAATTTAGTTACAATTAAATGTACATTCATAATATTTTAACTCACAAAACCAACAAGAATCCTTTTCTTATTAATCCTTTTCAAGTTATTCTGATATATCACTTAAACTTGGATAAATTTAATTAACCATAATAAAAAACCAACCATATTTAATAGGTAAACCCAATCATCAATCACAAATATGTCTTGAGATTAATTAATTATCTATTTGGGAAATGCATATTCAACCAAAATTTATGTCTACAGTCTAATCTGACATACCTATTTCCTTCATTAATTTAATTCACCTTATTCACACTAAAAATAGTATATTTAACTACTAACCAGTAACCATTTCATCCAAGTCAACACTAAGTTTAAGACACTATCCCCTTTAGTCGATCATGCAACTACTAAACTCTAATTAACTTACAATTTTAAGGACTAAATATCAAAGGTCATTGGTAGATTACAAATGTAAATAAAGGTTAAGATACCTATACTGCCGCCTTTTGGCTCAACACATCTACTACAACATTTTTCTTTCCAAGATAGTATAGAACGGAGATATCATTGTCCGTTAGTAACTCAAACTACAAAAAAAGTTGCTTTTAGCAAGATACCAATAACGTTGCTAATCAACAGAAATCTGTCGCTAAATCCATTTAGAGATGGATCACCAACAAAATATTATTCGTTGCTATATTGCGCGTTGCTAACCATTTAGCAATGGATAAATAAAATCTGTTGTTAGATTTGCAACGGAATAGAGACGTCCTATATCTGTTACTATATTTTAGCAATGAATATATTCATTGTTATATGTATAAGTTTCATTACTAATTTCATGTTGTATTTCATCATATTTATTATTTCCTGACCAAATATTTCATTGCTAGTCTATCGCTAAAAATTTCCAATTTTTGTGACAAAAAATATTTTCCTCAATCCGTTGCAAATGTTTTAGTTTGGCAATGAGTAGTTTTGTCGCTAAATCTGTCGTCATTACTTTTCTTTCAATATGTTTTTATTTGTATTTTGAATATTAATAGAATATTATAAAATTCTTATAATACCCAATATTCATATAAAAAAAGGCACATATATACAGATAGCAAAATCTTCTTATAATATCCAACATGTATATAAAAGAACCCATATATATAGATAGAAAAAGTATAAACATCCTCAATACAAAAAATAGAAACATATAAACACATAAGTATGTTCAAAACATCCTCAATACCTACATCCATCAAGTGTAATTTTTTGTTGCACAAAATTTTAAACGTTTCAACAAAATAGACCATCAAAATCCAACAAAATAGACCATAAAAAACCAATGTACTTATTGTCAAAAGTATCACAACTGATCAAGATCATCTCAATCATCATTTAAGGAATCAAGATCATCCAAATGAGTATCCGGAGGTTTGACAACTCATCGTAAAGAAACCAACTTCTGTACCTCTTTAATGACAATAGGAAAAAATTAATTGTTAAGTGCAAGAATCAATCGCTTCACAAACTCATCCAAATCTGAATCTGCAGCTAGTACCGATTCATGTGAAGCTGAAAATGAAGTCTCTTCACTAGAAATACACAAATTTTGGCCGTAGTAGCCTTTCGCTTCAGATCCAAGACCAAATACTCTTCGCTTCTTTTCTTCTCCAGCAGCTTGGTAATATGCTTCAATTTGATCAATAAAAGATTTTGGTAATGTTTTTTCTCATAATATTTCTTCAAATCTTTCCTGTAATAGTGGAAGTCAAATTATAACGGATTGTACTTACAAATAATTAGATACCAAAAAGTACTTTAAACTAAAAAATGAGAATTAAGTAAACTACTACATTAAGATTTAATCTTACATGGATGATTCAGGAACGTTCATCAACGAAAGATTTTTCATTATGACCATGTGTGTGAACATGAAAATGTTACTCACTTGGTGTCGGATCTCAACCCATTTCAGCAGCCTGTAAAAAAGAAGTGTTGAGCATTGTACTAGAACAGAACTGCTAAAACATTTCATGTAAGCCAGAAATGTTTTTAAAGCCATAATTCAAGTGGAACGTAGTTGGTCATCAGGTAAATATTATTAGTCACGTGGTCAGAACTATGTTATCCAATTTACATTGTTCTTACTAAGCAATGACTAGAAAGAGATTGCTGAATTTCATTGCATCAAAATTACTGAAAACATATGCTAATAATGAACATTTAAAAATTTCCAGTCAGATTCCAGTGTGAAGGTTATATAAGATGAAAATCAATTACATAAAACAGACAAGTAATTTCTTGAATCATAAGGTCTTGATTCTACCCTATACATCTCGAAGAACATGTAAATATATGAATCCTCAGTAATATACCACTCTGCGACATATAAGAATAGTTTACATTGCAGTTTTTCAGGTTACAAGACAACAACAGAACATAATATACCAAATACAACACAGGAGACAGAAACAGTGAGAAGTGATCAACATTTAAGATAAACAGTAAATAGAAATGCAATAATAGCATAACGTTGAACTAAGTTTAGACTGTCTCACAACAAATTATAATTTAATACTTGAAATATATACTTACAAGTCTCTTTCGGTACTCTCCAATTGACATAGATCCTCCCATGTGAGTTCCAGCAACGACTTCTTTGCCTCCATGATGATTCTGTTCATTTATTTTGGAATTTTCAACACACTTTGGATCTGCCCAAAATCGCTGGCAGCTTTCCCAGACATCTTCATGTATAAAATCTTGCCTAATCCCTTTCTCTTTGATTTTAGCAATGAAATTTCTATACACAGTTGCTTCCTTACTCTGGCAGTGTTTCTTTACTGCAGCATCAGTAATGGAAGAATCCTAATAGAAGTGTTTCTGAAATAAATTTCCAAGATAACATATTAATATCGTATTTATAAAAATGAGTACACTTTACAAAATCAATTATGATGAAGATGTGTACCTTGAATTCCCCAAAATAGCCATCTTTTATGTAACATGAGATACATTTCCAATTGACTCCATTGTGATCAAGTTCACTTTTAAAAGACTCGTGTATCCTATTGGAGCATGCTATAGAATGTTGCAATCTGTATCAATGTGAAGACATTATTTAGAGGTTACTATAAATAAAAAATAATATATAATAACAATAGATA
Organism: Capsicum baccatum var. pendulum; assembly: GCA_030864225.1. Classification (NCBI taxonomy): domain Eukaryota; kingdom Viridiplantae; phylum Streptophyta; class Magnoliopsida; order Solanales; family Solanaceae; genus Capsicum; species Capsicum baccatum. The sequence continues at coordinate 222,828,566 of CM061552.1, read as the reverse complement.
AGAAATGGACTAACCCTGTAGAAGTTATAGTAATAAGGGTCCAGACATGGCTCCGACTGGAATTACTTTCTCCATTTGTGTTGCTACGAGATATGTCCTCACCTACTTGGTTAGTTTGTGAAGACGTACCTACAGTTGTTGGGTTGATCTGATTTGGAGTAGTAGGAGACGTACTGCCATGATTAGAAGTTGGAGCACCTACACCACCAACTATTTGTTGTGCAACTGCAGGAGTGGGAATAATAGGCATGTTTGCAGTACGAATAGGCATATTAGTCCTAGCTGCTGACTTTCCCGCATTCCCTGTGTTTCCTCGACCTGTACCTCTTCCTCAATTCATATCTATTAAAAAAATTATACTTGTTAAAGTGGAAAGAAGATGCAAATTTTGCACAAAAAGTCACAACATCATATAATATTCTAATTTTTAAATCCTATCCAACAAAATACCTCACAGCAACATACCTTACTATCATTCAAGAATCCCATATTACATTGGAATACTCACAACAAGACCAAGAACAGATCAAGAACAACCAACATAATAAGAACCACCAAAATACCTACAACAAGAACCACCAACAGATCAAGAATCACCAACAGAACCACCAAAATACAACAAAATACTCCCATTGTAATTCTTCCCATAAGAACTCCTCCCAAATGAAGAACGAACAATAGAACAAAAACCACCAACAGAATCACAACAAGAACCACCAATAGATCATGAACTACCAACAGAACCACCAAAATGCTATAGAATACTCCCATTGTAATTCTTTACACAAGAACTCTCAAATAAAGAACCAACAACAAATCATCAACCAGAAAAAAATAAAACATATATATATGTGTAGACAGAAAGCAGACCAGAAATTGATTATGTTCAGCCATTTTTAAGGATGAAGTCGACTGGTTAAGACGCTTACCTATTTGGTTCCTTAAATTAGATGTACCTTTTCTTGTTCTGTTGATCTGATTTAGAGCATTCAGAGATGATTTAGGAGTTGTATGGTTGCTACCATCACCAGAAGTTTAAACCGTTAATCTAATTTGAGGAATCAATTGTTGAACTTGATTTGTATTATTTTGACCACCTATGACATCATCTTGAGAAGTAAAAATAGCAGTAGTGGGAATAGTAGGTACGTTTACAGTAACATCATTATTACTCTTAACTATAGACTTGCCTCCACGCCCTGTGCTTCCGCGACCTCGACCTCTAGCCATATCTATAAAAAATTGTATTAGTTAAAGTGGAAATAATATAAAAACTTTATAATACCAAGAGAAGCAAACAACAATATATATAAGGTATTAGAAAATGTAAAAGAACAGCTGTATCCTAAAAAAATTGAATGAGAAATGAAAGAGTCAAAAATTGAGAAGTAGAGCATAAAACCAGTTGAAGCAACAAGTTTTGTGTAAACAACGAGATAAAGAAAATGATACTAGTTCGACAAAATGGCTGCCCACAAAATAAAAATAAGATAAAATAGCATATTTTTTGTCAATCACTAATCGCTATCTGTGTCTTCTTCCAAATCTTCCTCTTCATTTTCCTCAGTTTCTTCAGTTTTATACTCTTCTTCTGTAGCATACTCTTGGTTGCCATGATGTTCTTTTAATAAACCATCATCAGTGACTTCATCCATTTCAATTAAACCACCATTTTCATCATGTAAGTGTATCCTTTCATCTGTGGAAACATTCATGTCTATCTCGTAGACTTGAACTTCTTCAACTTGAAATAGAATATTTAGTTATGCAGCTATCTCAATTTCCTCATTGGGTAATTTAACAACATTTAGAGGTTTGATCTTTAATACAGCTACCGAATCATCCTTGTCCTTTTTCTTGCTAGGTAAGACATATAACATACTTGAGTTGCTTGCATTGCCAGAATAAAAGGTTCATATTTTTTATATCGACAATGATGGTTAATATCAACCAATTTATACTGATTATGCTTTTTAACACCAACATCCATAGTTGGGTCAAACCATTCACATTTGAATAGTACAGTTCACTTTAAAGGTGTTTCGCATTATTCCACTTCTATAATCTCTTTTATCCGCCCATAGAAATCACCAAAAGTTGGATCTAAAATACAAACTCCACTGTTCATTATTGATCTTGCATTACCATGAAAATCCATATCAAACTTGTATCCATTAACAAAATACATGGAATAAGATGTAGCACTTATCAATGGTCCACGAGCAAGACTACATAGGAATTCATTCTTAATATGATTGAGCCGGACCTATTTAGAAGATCATAAAACTCAGTTCAATTTCATAAGTTAATTTAAGTGCATAATTGTATAAAAGATCTTAATTTTTGAAGCCTTACATATTGCTTGAACCATATAGAGAAATTTGCTTCAAGGCTCTCATTTATTTGATCTTGAGAGACATTTGAAAATACTTCTAGCAAATATTGCACAAACATACTTCATTTAAAGAAAAAAGATTTCAATTTCAAGTCATGATTTATGAATATGCTTATAAAATTAAGTTGATACAACTAACTTTGTTACCTCATATATGGCTCAACCTCTTCACAATTTAGCAAAATGTAAGTTTGGGAAGCATTGATTTGCTGAAGAGTTAGATTCCTCTTTTTTTATTCTCCCCATAATCGTCCGGGATGGGTGAATATTGATAAATTTCCTTCAACTTCTTCCACAAAACCACCATCATCATTTCGATCCACATTATGATTGCGTGTCATGACATATGGTTCAAAATAATGAGAAAACAATAGTGTTGACTCTGTCATCAAGTAAGCTTCACATATAGAACCCTCAATACTTGGTTTATTCTCAATCATTCTTTTAAGATTTCCAAGATACCTAAATAGAAAAATGGATAAACCATCATATTTGAAAAGTAAATAACAACATTATTCTCACAAGTTAAACTTGAATTTTTGCATTACCTTTCAAAAGGATACATCCATCGATATTGTACAGGTCCAATAATCTTTGATTCATATGGAAGGTGCACAGGCAGATGTTTTATTGAGCCAAAGAACCCAGGAGGAAAAATATGTTATAACTTACAAAAGATATCTGGAATATCTCCCTATAATCTCTCCATTTCATCCATTCGGAGAGTAGTCGATGTAAGATCTTTACAGAATAAGCTCAATTTTGTAAGTGCCTGCCATACATTATTTAGAAGTAGTTCAAAAAAATCAATAGGCTTCAATCGTTGCATGAACACATGACAATCATAACTCTTCATGCCAAATAACCTTTTCGCAGATGTGTCTGGGCATCTACCCAAATTTGAAACATACCCATCTGAAAATTTTAAGCCTTTCACCCAATTAAACAAGATTGTGCTTGCTTCCTTGTCTATTGTATATACAGCTTTAGGATATTTTCTAGAAGCATCCTTTGCCAATTGAGGTCGATCACAGTAATTGACCATATCTATATGAGCTTATGGATTGTCTTTGGTTTTCTTATCAATATTGAGGACCGTATTAAATACATTATCAAAGAAGTTCTTCTCAATATGCATGACATTGAGGTTATGTCGAATCATGTTAGAACTCTAATAAGGTAAATCCCAAAAGATTCTTCTCTTTTTCCATCCATAAGAACTATATATTTGTTGATTAACTTCTTCTACATCTAACTCAGTTACTTTTTTTATCCCCAAACCAAAATTTTAATTCAATATCTCTTCTCTAGTTCTGAAAGGTGGTGGTGATTTGACAATTTGACCTTTAAGAAAATTTTTACGATCTCTCCTAAATGGATGATATTAGTCAAGGAACATTCTGTAATAGTCAAACCATAATGTTTTTCGACCATGTTGTAAGCTAAAGGATTATGTTTCCTCCATACAATAAGGACAAGAAAACTTACCTGCAGTACTCTATCCTGATAATATAGAATATGCTGGAAAGTCACTGATTGTCCACATCAAAGATACCCTTAATTGAAAATTTTGTTTTTTAGAGATATCAAATGCTTCTACACCTGTCTCCCACAACAACGTCAATTCCTTTATCAAAGGCTGCATATAAACATCAATTTTATGTTTGGGATTATTTGTCCCAGGAACAATGACAGTTAAGAACATATAATCCTCTTTCATGCACATCCTTGGAGGTAAATTATATGGAGTGACAATTACTGGCCATGATGAATATTTTCTCCCAGAATGACTAAATGGTTGGAAACCATCAGTATATAACCCCAACCTAATATTTCTTAGTTCATCGGCAAAAAAAGGATGACTTTCATTGAAATTCTTCCAAGCTTTAGAGTCTGATGGATGACGCATTACTCCATCCTCTTTTATATGTTCATGATGCCATGTCATGTCAGCTACTGTAGTATGGGATGCATATAATCTCTTCAATCTAGGAATCAAAGGAAAATAATACATCCTTTTGTAAGTGACCAATTTTCTCTTACGAGAGACAACTCAATGCTTATACCTCTCTTTGCCACAAAATTTACTAGAGGTAAGATATTCATGGTCTTCCCAATACAATATACAAACTGATTCACAACAATTAATCTTTTCAATCAGTAAACCTAAGCTACGCACTAGCTTCTTAGTCTGATAATAACTATCAACTAATAGGTTATCTTTCGGTAAATACTCTTTAAACAATTGCATCATTTGGTTAAAACCCCTCTATGACATATTATTTTCCATCTTAATATTTAACATTCAAGAGATTACTGCAAGTTGAGAGAGGGAAGAACCAGGATACAATTTTGCATCAGCAGACTGTAACAATTCATAAAATTTTTGGTACTCTAAATTAGGCTTCTCCTCCATCGAAGTTTCATGCTCCTCCTCAATTGAAAGTTCATACAGATAAGATGGTCCAGATTCAATATTGGACCAGCAGCATCCAAAATCATTTGTCCATATGGATTATCATATCCCAATTCAAGTTGAGCACCATTGATCAAATCATTACCAAAAGAAATCTCACCTATCATATCTCCTTCTCCTTGATGTTTCCAAAAAGAATAGTCCTTAACAAATCCATCATGAAGAAGGTGATATCTAACCGTTTCAACATCCTTGTATTTAATATTGTGAAATTTTTTACATGGACATCTAATGTTGTTACCACCGATGCAATTTTGTTGAGAACATGCAAAGAGGAGAAAGTTATTCACACTAGTAATGAATCTAGAGTTTATAGCCCCTCGGCCATCCAACCTATCATACATCTATCCATGCTCTAGATTATTCATATTCCTATTAATTTTGACATAAAATAAATAGTTAGAGTTTTATATTTTAGTAATGCATACATCCAAGAGTACCACTAAAGTGAAGAAATAATTAAATAGCTTAACAAACTAGAATATATCTTTCAATTTTTACAAGGAAATAGAATATATCAGTCATTTTTCTTCTAAATAAACAAGAAATCAAAAACACAACATATCATTCATTGTACTTATTAATATGTGTTAGCGAAAAAGTTTAGTTACATACAAAACTGAAACTTCTATCATTACAATCATAAGGCATGAGGCAAAGCTCCCGACAACAAGATTAAAACATGAAATTTCAGCAAAGTACATACCTAAAATCTGAACATTAAACAAAACCTAAAAATAAGTTGCAACTTTGTTGGCAAACATAAAAAAATAAAGTCTACAACTTTAACACAAAGTTACATCACAAAAGTTAATTGAATTTAAAGCAAATGCTCAATCGGTAAGTAAAAGAAAATAGAGATAGTTTCACGAATAATGAAGAACACATATGGCAATAGAGAAAAATATGAAAAAATAATCGAAAATCATTTAAGAGGAAAAATCTTATAGTACCAGATACATGCTAGCTCACTTTCTGGCACTTGTTGGTATCCTTAGTGGATCTCTCTAAAAACCCAAAATATAACATCACAATCAGATTAAGAAAAAACAACATATACCAAATGTGATCCCACAAATGGAATCTTTGGAAGGATAAAGGCTAAACAGTCAACACAACAAAATAGAAAATGATTATGACAATTACACAATTTCAAAGGAACATGAAACATATTATATTTTATTGTTTACAGAAAATCAGAACAATAGTAAGCAAAAGTGACTCAAACTGCTTTATGTTTTCTAATTTTTTCAACATGCAACACACTAAGTACAACCTTACATAAACATGTACATTAAAAGACAAAACTAAACCACACAAATAAAAATTTATTGAAGAAATCAGAGATTAATGAACCTGGAACAGAAGATACAAAAAAAACATAAATAGAAGTTAAGAGGAAAAATATTATTCCTATTTCGATTAAATAAACACTAACACAACGTTTTAACACAACAATCAAACAAAGAAAATTGAAAAAGCTCAAAAAAACCACAAATAGAACTTCAAATAAAAATTTAAAAATCCTAACATAATCAGTGTATGCAAAACACTGAAAATTAAACCACAACCAGAAATTTTGTTGAAGAAATTTTAGATTCATAGACATGCAACATTGGAGTATCAAAAACCCCATAAAAAATAATTCTGAGAAAGAAAATACGGTTCCCATTTCAAGTAAATAACCATTTATCAAATTTTTTAACACAATAATCGAAGAACCCTAACTGAAATAGCTTAAAAAACCCTAAACATATCATTAACATGTCACTTTTAACATAGAAATTAAGAAATTAAAAGAGGAGAAACAACTAAAATTATGATATATAAAATCTAACCTCTAATTTAGATTTAAAATTCGTCGGTTAACACACTTTTCGATCGATATTGAGCGATTAGGGAGAGAAAAGGTCAAGGGGACTATTTTTGGAGAGAGAGGCGGATGATGTTATGTTTTGGAAACAAAGTGAAATAAAAGACATAGCCCTAATATTAGGTTGGTAGGGTGACGAATTTAGCAACAGATATATAATCCGTTGCTAATCATTAATTTAATATATTCCTAAGATATATTAAAATGGGTAAAATACTTCCAGTGATAGTATTTTCATTGCTATTGCCGTCTCCACCATGTCAAAAAAAATTGCCCCCATTTTTGTCTCTAATTTTGTCACCAAAATAAAGGTGCCAAAATTTACTAACAAAAATTAGCAACCAATTTTATATTCCGTTGCCATTCCGTCACTAATTAGGTTATTAATTTTAATTTTTTTATTTAGCAATAAAAATTTTATTTTGTTGCAATTCTGTCGTTAATTAGTGACAAAAAAGCCTTTGTTGCTATAAATCTATTGCTAAACACAGTTTTTTTGTAGTGTCAACCCATCTATGTAGTCTCAAATTATGATCTTCTTAGGTCATAATATATTAAAGACTATGATGGTCAATGAAGATTCATAGTGAACACCATACAAGTAATGCCTCTAAATATTTAACCCTTGGGTAGTTTTTAGACTATGAAGAAGGATAGAATGAGTCATATTAAAATAGTTTTTCAAAGAGTAGTTAATTAATTACTCCTATAATTATTTAATTTTTAGATGATTGGGATAATGAAGGCACAAAGGAATGAAAAGAGCAAACTTTGTAAGGCTTGCTTGTTCCAAGATCTTTGGTCAAGGTAGGTTATGATATAATACTTAGTAGACTTTTATTCGTTGCATGAAATAACTGTAAATGATGTGATATTTCATTTCTAGGACTTTGAGCATTGAGTTTAGATGGATATAACATGGAACTAATGAAATAATTATATAAATGTGTGTTGTTGCATTTCGTATGGATCCCTTAATGGGTGTTGTAATTTTATGACTTACTTGAATATTTACAAAGTTCAAAATATGAACATTTGGTGACTATAGAAGGATTAGAAAAATTTGAAATTCATAGAGCTAGTCTTTAATAACTTAAAAAGGTGAATATGATTATGTATTTTAGAGTGTAAGATATTCTTAATAGAAAATAGTTAGGATGGTTAACTGTGATAAGAGGATGTGATGTTATAACTTACAGACATAATGTATTCTTAGCTATGTTTTAGTAAGGAAGATGTGTAAAAGTGTATGACTCTAGCTAGAATTATAAATTGAATAGAGTTAAGTGGTTGAATGATCAATAAAAGCGGATAGTGTCTTGAACTTAATGATGACTTGAGAGAAAAGGCTATGAGTTAGTAAATAAATCTACCAATTTCAATTTATAAAATAGGGTTTCATTAATAATTGTGACAGGTATATCAAATTTGATTGTAGACATCGATTTTGGTAGAATGTGCACTCCTAAAATATATACTCAATAGATTTATCTTTTGACATGTTTGTGATTAAAGATTAGATTTAACTGTTGAATATGGTTGTCTTTGATTATGTTTGACTGAATTTGTCTAACTGTAAGTAATTTATCTAAATAACTTGAAATGGATTGATAAAAAGAGCATTATTGTTGGTTTTGTGATTTGAATTGTTATGAATGTACATTTAACTGTCACCTAATTCTGAGTTATGTCTCGATTGATTCTTCCTTCCATTTAACTCATCTATTTTCCTATTTTTGGCTTAAGTTAGTTATAGACTGTATTTTTTATGTACGTATATTTGAGTTTGGTGTTTGTGACTAGCCTTCGAGAATTACCTATGATCAGTGACTTCATCCTGCATTTGCATAGGTGTTGATGATGATGTTGAGATAATGTCATGATGATATTATATGTTATTGACATTTATATTACATACAAATAATGTTGAGATAATACGTGCATTTTTCATGCATACATCTATCATATGTATTTGAATGTTCATTTATATATATATATATATATATATATATATATATATATATAATGGTGAACCTTGTTAAAGAATCCAACTATTGTAACTGGTATAATTATGTACTTATATTACTGATGAGATAAAGTCTTATGTCTATATTTGGTTGTCATTAATTACAAGTTGATGGTTGTAATTATGCATTGTGCCAAGTTTAAATATATGGTATGTCATGGATTTTGTATAAATCTTATTCTACTGTATGATAGTCATAGACTTGATATGTATTGTAGTGTACCTCCTTGCAATGTCTTTAATCTTCGTAAGTTATCTTGGCTACTGCTATTTCTATTATTAAGGCTAGTAGAGTAGCGAATAAGATCCCCATGAAAGAGTACTAATAAGAGAGAGAGAGACATACATAGAGAAGTGTAGTATTATTCTAACAAGTAAAGTGCGTATGAAATATGAGATAGCTTTATTCATGGAATAGGGTCAGTTAGTTATGTCTTAAGGATTAAATAATAATGTTATAATAAAGAAAAGATGGTAAGTTTTTAAGTTTTTGTAAGTTAAGTATATTCTGTTATTAAACTGGCATCCTTGTCATGACCTCTTCTTGATTGTTATATCATGATATATGTTTCTAACTTTTGTCAGTCAATTATACCTTTTAGTACGTATAGTTCTATCGATACTATACCTACTATATCTCTATTTTGGGATATAGCTATGTTGTAGATCAGTTGGAGTTTATATATGTATAGTGGCGATTATTCTTTAGTAGCTCCTATCATCCTACTCATACATGGATGTTGTATCTCAAGTAATCCTTATATTTGTTTAGTGCTCCTGTACTAGTTTAGATTAGGTTCTGGGGAGTTGTGTACTATATTTTCACAATGTCCTTCATGATAAGTTTTGGTTTAAAATAAATAGTTTTTTTGCAATGCACAATATTTTTCAATGTATTTGCATTGATTAAAGTTAAGTGGTAATCGTTCTCCTATCTAGGAAGCGGTTGGGTAGGTTCCTGCACGATCCTTTATTTGGTATATGACAGGTAATCCCTAGATTCCCTTAATCTATGAGCTCACGTTACTCTAAGAAAGATAAATGCCCATGAAATATAGCAGCAAATAATATTCCCACAAGCTAAAGCAAACTGACTGGCTGCAAAGGTTGAAGCTCCTACAGACCATAAAAACATATATGTTACTGTTGTTGGTGCTAATCCTTGTAGGAAACAAAGGTCTACGACCATAATCAAAGACCAATTTTTCTGTTAAATGATGTGGAAGATGAGGAGGATGAAATTTTTTATGGAGCGGACATTACTAGTGCCATTGTCCCTCCTACAGTAGACTTTTGGGCTATGTTTGAAATCACTAGTACTATGATGAAGTTGTTCAATCTAAATGGTCTATTTGAAGGTGCAGCTGGAAATATTCAAAAGCTCTACTTGATTATTTAGAGCAGAATTTTCAAGGCGTACAAGATGCTAGGTTTAATCACAATATTAATAGGTTATGTTAGTTTCCTATATCACTATCTGGGGGAGAACCTCTATGGTTGACTAAATTTTTAAATGACTAACATTACTAACTAGAGGGAGCTGAAGGAAATTTTTCTAGATAGCTTTTTCAAACATTCCATAATGTTGTAGATGAGAGATAAGATTAACAACCATAGCCAGTTGGTTGGAGACTCTAGTTTGAAGCTTGGTTGAGGTTCAATAAGAAGTCGAAGAAGTTCCCCAACCACAAGGTAGATGATGACAATATCTTGGATATATTTTACAAGTAATTGAACTTTTTGGATAATCAAGTAGTTGGAACTATCACTATAGATTCTTTTATCAAGTATTTATATAGATGTAACTATGATGCTGGATCAAGTTACATAGACCAATAGAGCATTGCAAATGAGAGAGTTTGAGGTATCTGTTGGTACATATTTTATGCATATGTTAGTGGAGTTACATTAAAGAGAAGAAGAGTATTATTAGGATGTAGCTCATATGATAACTCAAAAAAAACTAACTATGAAGAACTTAGTGGTAATTGGCTATGAAATATAAATGCGCTGAGTTCATAAGGAAAAGAGCTAAGACATGATGATTATGAATCTAATAAACAAAGGTGGCAGGTAGAGCAAAGGGTAAAATTAATCAAATACTACATAGATATTTGGTGGACAATTGAGGGTACACTAGCTACATATTAGTGGGACTCAACCCTTAGTGATAAGAGAAAAGTAAAAAAGATATTTATACAAGAATCCATAGATTTAGAATGTTGGGTTGAATGAGTTGTTGTAATTTAAAGAGTTATTTAACCATATCCACTTTGTGGGATCGCAAAAGCTCTAGGCAAGTATAGCCCAAAAATGGTGCGTGAGTTCTATACTGCATATTTGGCGACCTTAAAGAACAAGACCCTAATAGGAAAAAGCCTCAATAGTCATCCTATATTAGCCTCAATACAAATTTGGGTAGGTAGGTGGGTATTTCAGAGCATACCATCTAGTGCTTTTTATTTGGCCCTACTTTCTAGGCTCCTATAATATTATTGAGTGTGCATACCATAGTGATTCTATGAAAAAGATGAATAAAATGTCACCCGAGGAGTGGATAACTTACAATTACAAGAAAAATCATTGAGAATAAAGAGAATGTTTATTAGGTGGTTAAAAGAGGGCTAATTATAAAGTATTCTCTAAAGTTTGCTTCTAAAATTTTGATGGTCGATTGTGCAACATAGGTTGAGTTTGACAAGACATAACAACACATTGACTCATAATCATGCACTTTTAGTGGAAATTATCATTTTTGGGTATAACATAAATGTAGCCCAATTTGTTATTAAAGAGATTCAAGAGTGTGCACTCAAGGACTACATCAATATACCATTTTCGTGACTTAACAGTACTCTATGTGATTAGGTTGATATACCAATCTTCACAGGGGTTGATCAGAGTATGGAGGTTTGTTGGAAAGTGAACATAAGTTTTATTTGCAATAATGACAATCTATTTACTCAGACAAAGGCCTAGCCTTATAGTTCTTCTAGAGATGCATTATTTAAGGGGATAAGAAATCATGGTTTGATAGTTGATACTCCTATCCTACTTGATAATGTTCACATGTCCTTTATTGAAAAAAAGACTAATATTTCAGATGTTGAAACTGACTCTAATGTAGCCACCTTGTAAGAACCCCTACAATTTTGATCATGTTATTTTTCACCCCCCGTGTTCGTAAAATCAATTTTTTGACTTAAATTGTGTTTAAGGATGTTAAAAAAGTGTTTAGGAGAGAGTTTTGGAATTTTTTGAAGGTGTTTGGGGTCATTTTGGAACCCTAAGGCAGTGAGGGATCGTGATATCATCGTGTCATAGAGGTTACCCTCTGCAATATCAGCGTGGCACGAAGGATAACCTCCGCAATAACAATGTTCCATGCCAAGGTGTTAATTCCATCCAATTTTGTTTTTTTCACTTAGGGGTGAGTGGATTTTGATCTTTTCACCCTTTCCAAGACTCATAAATATTAAATTGACCTTTTCTCTTTTAGTTAAAAATATCAAACATTCTCATTATCTTCTCTTAGACCTAAACTATGAAAGCTTAAGGTTTTCACAGTGCATTCATTATTAGGGCTCCAAAATTAAAATTGACTTCGATCCTTATTATTTTTAGGCATTTTTTCTTCCATAAACATTAATTTTACATTGTTGCATAAATTAAATGGTTTTACGCGTGATTTAAGTTGTAGGTTTTGAAATTGGGTTGAGGGGTTTTCATTGTTACTAATTGAATCAATTGTACCATGTTTTTAATTGATTATTCATGCTTTAAATTGATATTTTTGGGAATGAATTGGCACATTATGTAAATAGTTGGAATTAGGAACATGGGTTTCGACAAATTGGAGGAATTTGACTATTTGACCTCAACCCACTTTGTGTATTTGATTTTAATTATGAAAAATTGCATAGTTTAACTTTCTATTAACTCAATGTATTACATTAATAAAAAATTGGACATAAAAACAAATTTGGATGGTTGGTATCCATGGATCATATTTTAATGATGCTTGTATTCAACGTGTATTGTGTGGATTGGTTTGGCATTTTTAATTTAGCTACCAAGCATATTTGTATGATGATACCAAGTATTAATTGCCTTAATGAATGAATCCTGGGTTACTAGTTGATTATCTGTGCAAATTATTTTAATTTGGGCTTAAAGAGGGTTGTGTAGCTCATAGTGAAGGTGTTCTTGGAGGAACAAACACTGGAAACCACATTCGCTCGACATTATAGGTGGATATGATCGTCGCTTTAGTTTTTCCTTAGATTTTTTCTCAGTTCATGCGGCTAACATATACTGGGCCCCTTTCTGTACGAGGACCTTAACACATATAGTCCATAGGCCCCTTTAGGACGAATTGACCTACACAGTCCATGCTATTGCTTTTAAAAACTCTCATGTTCATGACCATTACCCTATCCTCGTATCCTATGTATATATATATATATATATGAATGTGTGCATGTGGTTTTGACCGATCATGGCATTAGTTTATCACTTTCTCTGAGTTACATGCCAATGCTTATTCTATTGACCATCCTAAGACTCTACTTTATTTCAAGTTGTAGGGTCCGAAGAAACTTCTATTGCTCCTATGTAGAATTAGGTCTATTATCGCGTTCACTGAGTTGCTTGAAGTAGTGAGCCTCCATATTTTGAAAGGCCTTATCATTTCATTATTCTTTCTTTATTGATTCAGTACTTTTGGATTCTTTTTTATCATAATCTAGGGTATGTCCTGACATAGATGTTATTTTTGCTTAGAGGCTTTCATGGATAGATGTGGGTTGGTTATTGTTGTGAATCTTAGTTTCATTGAGTCATTTATTCATCTTTTTATTACTATTTAATTAGTTTCCGCATTGTTAGTATTTTGTTCTCTAGAGGTTAGGTTAAGGGGGTGGTCTTCGGTCCATGGGGGACTTAAGATATCCATCATGGCCAGGACCTAGTTCTGTCATAACAAGCTTGGTATCAAAGCCAAGTTTAGTATCAGAGAAAAGTTTAGAGTCATTAGATGTCCATAAGTTCTTATTGATTAAAGTCCTTTTTATGGGTATGTAGCATACCACTCTTATAGGGATGAGGCTACAAGGTATTTACGAAAGTTTCCATTTCTTGTGTTCTAGTTTTAGGCTATAGAGTCCAGCACTATGAAACTTCTCTAACTCCTGGCTTCCTTATTTTTCAAATATGAATCCCCAAAGATCTGATATTTATAGAAACTCTATTGGGAACTCTATCCTACCTGAAGATAATATGGAAGGGACTCACCCTGTTTAAGTGATACTCTCTAAATGGTCTCTAGATCTTTAGAGGGGATGTTTATAGTTCAAGAGGCACTTGAAAACTCCTTGGTGTTATAAAAAAGGTTCCAATTTGATGATTATGATGATTGAGGAAGGACGAGAGATATTAAAGAGGTCAAGGGAAGGCAAAATGGGGATGGAAAACCTATGGAAAAGCACATGCGCCCCACCCTCTTCAAAGGTGTGCCCAACCCGCTCTATATTAACTAGAGTGGATCATAACAGCCCTTTATACCCTTGTTATGCACCCCATGTGTGCCCTATATTATCTAGAAATACTCAACCATGTTGTTAATGGGCTTCTATGTTTTTGTCATTCCTAAATAGGTCACTTTTTGGACGATAAGATGTAATAACTACCCTAGACTACAAATAGGGCCTTATTTAAATTGAGTAAGTAGTTTATTGAAGAATTATGAATCTATACAGTTGTGAGTGTGTGAGGCAAGCATGGAATTGCTTATGTTAATTTTTTGTTTAGAAACGTGGGTTACCCAGGAATCCAATTCCCTTGATGTCTATGTAGGAGTTTGGTTCTTTGTTTGACATTGAATAGAGGGTTATAGGTTTAATACACCTTTAGATTTCTATTCATTCATCCATTGTGTTAATCTATTCCTTGTTCTCTATCTATCTTTATCTTCGTATTCATATCTTAGTTGCAGTTTTTATTTTCATAGATTATTTTTGTATCATTTGGTATCAGATCCAAGCTTAATTTTGTTTAATCTTGTTTTATAGATTTAAAATCACCAAAAAGAAGTGTCAAAAAAAAATCTCAAAAAAAATTCACCACTCTTATATTTGTCATTAGGTCAATTTTTGAGTTTTTGATTTTGCATTTTTCTTGTGTTTTTAGTGTTACATTTGTGTTCTCTAACACTATAGGAGTCTAGATTTAAAAATTTGGGCCAAATCAAGTTAAATTAAATGAGCTACAATTGTTGAGAGCTTGAACTTGAAGAAAATCAAAATGGGTTGAAAAATATGAAAAAAATGGTTAAGAATTTTGGCAAATTGACATTTGGAGTGAGTTTAGAGTGTTGAGAAGTGCTTACATTTGAAATTTCAACTCAGTACGAGCACCTGAGAAGAAGTTGGTGTTCTTGGTGTTCTTGAAGACATTCAAATTTTCAAGCTGAAATTTTATCAAAAGAGGGTCTTTGATCCAAAAATAAGGAAGAAAAGTGGTGAAAAAGTATTTGTACTTGGGTAGCTACGGATATTCCAAAGAATATTACAAAAAAAGTACAAAGGGGGACCATTGGGAGGGTATTTTCGGCCATTCAAAGACTAAGGGGCGGGCGCACCTGCGCCTAAGCTGTGGCCGCACCCCAAAATAGTGAGAATGGCAACTCCTCCATGCATGGTGCATTGCACCTGCACCCCACATCCTGTAGCAGGTTTCCAATGCAAAACAATACAAACCCAATATAGATCAGTCCACTTCAACATCCATTCAACCTTCCAAACTCATTTCAACACTCTAACTACTCCATTGCTCAAGGTTTGATTCCTAAGTTTCAATTTTTGATTCTTAATATCTTCTTTTAATTCTTAAACTACTCATCAACTAATAATTTATCTACTAAGTTGATCGATTAGGTCTTGAGTCCTAGTTCATTCCTCCTCCTATTTCATTCTAGCTTTTCTCTTTTCAATTTGTTGTTAATTATTGACTCAAGCCCGTAGGGTGGGCATGGTATGGTATATACTGAATTACCATACCGAACTAAAAATTTTGGATCCGTGGTTTTGATATTATGGTATTTGGTATGGTATATGGTATGAGTTTTAATTTTTTTTGGTATATGGTATGGTATTCAGTATTTATAAATGACATATCGAAATACTGAATACCATACCGAAGTATGTGTATATATATACAACTTAGTATTTGTATAAAAATGTTAACACATTGAAACTTTGACTACTCTATCTTCATTGCAAATGTCTTTTTTTGTGTAATTGACTATCAAAAGGAGTTGTTTGTACTTCTTTTTAAATGTTTCTATATGTGTAATATGTAATTAAGATATAATTGAGATGCGCTTTTGAAAAGTCAAAGTAATAATACTCAATTATACGAGTATATATTGTTGAAGTTGAACAAACTATGCTTACCAATTACCATAGAGCAAAATACCAAAACCAACCATCAAAATACAGAACCATACCGAATTAATATGGTATGGTAATGGTATAGTTTTTTTAAAAATCAAATACCAAAATTACCATACCGAAGTTTGAAATATCGTACCATACCATACCATACCATGCACACCCCTACAAGCTCATACATAATATTATTTATTTGAGTTATTTCAAACAAGAATTTATTCCGACCTAAAGCCACAATTGGATCCAAGCATTCTCATTGGAGTATAAAAGATCTATCAATCCTTGCGATGCCAATTGAGAGATAAACCAATGGTGTGAAATTTGAGAGCTTGTGAGGTTGATTTTGAAACTTGAACTTGTTTGTTGTTTGTTGTATTGTTTTAGTATTTCTTTTGTTAGGTATAATGGCATCGGGAGAAGATAACCCAAGTGCTTCATGGGAGATAATCTTGAAAGATATAATGACGGCTATATTGAGTCTGAAATAAGGTGTTAACGCTTTTGAAGGAGGAATGGAAGGGATGGAAGGTTCTCTCCCTAGAAGGATGGACACTTTGGAAGTTCGTTTAGATTCCCTCACTCAAAACTATTATGCTACCCCTAGTGTACATGATCCTAATACCTCTACTACTATAACTCTAAAAACACTTCACCAAATTGCTCAATCCACCGAGGCAAGTGCATGAATCTACAATTGAAGCTACTACTTACCCAAATACCTAAAATCTCGTTCGTCTGCTACAACCCTAATTCTATCTCGTCCACCAGAAAGCTTCACAAAACCAAGAACCACCCATCCAAATACACCAAATACTATATAAATCCCCACTTAACCAAAACCAACAACCTCAAATCCCATCTAACCACAATCAACCAATCCAAATTGAGGATAAGGGAGGTGATGAACATTATGAAGGAGATAAAAATATAGATGAAGTGGCTCTTTCTTCAAAAAATTTTCAGAATTGAGAGACGTTTGAGGGGGAGGGTATATGGGATATGGAAGAAGATTTGGTCTGGATCCACATGGAAAAGGAAACTTGGGAAACTGCCCCTAAGTTTGAGAAGACCATCAAAGGGATCAAGGAGGTAATATGGTTCAAGACACAAGTCTTAACTTAATCAAGATCACTCTGCCTACTTTCAATGGAACTAGTGATCAATCAATTTACGTTGATTGAAAAATACAATTCAATAGGATTGACACGACCTAAACTAGAGCCTCGTCACGTAGGGAATTTCATGTCCGACCTGGAACAAAGAGATCCCCTATGCCTGATCCAACCAACAAATACACAACCCGTATCGGATGAATTCCAAACATATAACAAGATAGAGCACTAAAATTTCAATGACTTTGGGATAAGTCTAGATCTATGACCAAGACAACCAAGTCATACCATCTAAACCAAATAGAATTGTAATATACCTAAGTTCACCATTGTCCATACAAAGCCTCTAAATAATGTCCAAGAATATCTAGTCAGGACATGCCCCTGACCATAGCCAAAAAAAAATCAAGAAAATAGTAAAAGCATAAGATAAATCATAACATGAAATGAGCCTTCTAAAGAATGTAAGCTCACCACTTCAGCCTAAGTCAAGCTATCCCCAAATGACTAATTCACAAAGACAAACATGTGATATTATGGATGGTTCCTACCTCGCGTAGGGATACAACGCCCGAAGATGGGTTAGCACTTGCATGTACTAAGGAGTAAGGATAAAATAATGCGATTATTCAAAACCAAAGTAAATAACCATATGCAATCACATACATATATACATATATACCATATCGGTAAAGGGAATCAGGTTTAACATACATGTAAAACTTTAACCTGGGTTATGTAGCCTTAACGTCATAATTCACTCATGGGATATATGGGTCCTGTGTTACCCCCTGGATAGGCCCCAGTGTGTGTAGCCACATGAACTAGAGATATCAAAGGGGTTGGGGATTCCCGTGTACCCTTCGCCCTCCATGTTACATATATACAAGTATAAACTTAGAGGATTCCTGTGTACCCGACAAGTATATGGTCACTAAGACCAACCCTCATGTCAGCAAACATGAGTTTTGAGTGTCTGTCCATCAGCCTCACACCTTTACAGTTATTTATGATAGCTCACCATTATTTCCCAATTAAAACGTTTAACACAGAATCAAACCACCAATTCTAGAATTTAATTAACAAGGAATTATGTAGTGGTATTGTCATACTAACTATAGATGGAAAGAGATATTATTAGCCAGTACTTTAGGGGATTCCATGTACCCCATAGACTCCATTATAAAAATTACTAGGGGGATTCGTGTGTACCCCACTAGGTTTTTAAAACCAAAATGATGTCTACCAAGGCCTTTCTTAACCGTTTATAACAATTTAAACCATTTTAGGTTCCATTATCACATTATGCAATGCAAAATATTCAATAAAAGTAAAACTACATGACAAAATCATTCTGATTGGAATTTTATCAAACATGTTGATGGCATATAGTTTCGAAAACCAAAACCAAGCATCAATTAACCATTCCTATGCAACTACATGTTCAAAGCACCATTATAACATGAAAGCCATTAGAAAAACATGGGAAAACATTATCAAACCAAGAACAACTAAAACCCCCAACATATATTTCAAAACCAAATTAATACCACAATATTACCATGAAACCCATTCATTAAAACATGGTTCTAGTTGAAATAACTAAAACGGAAGAGGGACATGCCTGATTTACGAAGATTCACGAAGAGATTTTGATCCTTAAGTCTCTAGATAACCACCTTGAAGAAACCCTAGCGCAATCTTCTTAAGAGGTTGTTAGAGAGAGTTTAGAGAGTGTTTTGAATCTTCCAAAGTTTGCAAAGGATCACCAATTAGGGTTATAACATGTGCGGTCTTAAGGGCTTGGAGTGGGAATTGTCCAAAATGCCCTAAACTTAAAAGTTACAAAAGACTCATGTAAAGGTATGGTTGGGGCCCTCTACTCGTACCTATATCATCTGAGTGGTACCTTCTACTCATTTCTTTATAAAAAAGTTGGACATCACATTTTTTCCAATACACTCCTTAGCCTAACTTGTACCCTGACCATACGACTAGTACCCTACAAGTCTTTCCCTAAGGAAAAAAATCTAGGCTAGACTCTGAACGACATACAGTTTAGATCTTACCACTCATATCATTTATATACAACTCATATGATGTCTTCTCGTACCAAGAACAAAGTTGGCAAATATAACATTGACCAACATACAACTGGGGTCCTAGACCCTTACCCATACCATACAACTAGTATGATGAGTTGTATGATTGATGGAAGGCTCAAAACATAGTAATTTTCCATTGGCTAAAACCCAGGGTGTTTCAATTCTCCCTCACTTGGATCATTCATCCTCGAATAATGGGATAAGACAACATAAGAACAATAAAACCCTCAAATATCTCTACTCTTACCTTAAACTAAGTTAGAAAACAAAGATACCAAGGAAATCTTCAATCTACCTTTATCGAAGACAGAAAACAAAGGCATTAAGAATACATAAATGCAGTAAGCATGATTATCCAAACAGGAGAATAAGAATTAGTATTCAGACTCCATGTCCCCTTCAACTCCCCACAGAGCTCCTTCCTAAGCAACTAATGCATATAATATCCCATACTCTTCACCAATCAATCATCATAAAGACAACACTTCTCCATCTCAACCTCCCAACTCTCCCAACGAACACATATCTAGAGGGCCTGAGTTTAACCGCATGCCCATCTCATGCTAAAGACTAACCAGGAATTAAAGGTACAAGTGAAAGCCATGGGACCCTATCTATCATTATAATTAAGAAACCTAAGGACTTAATCAAGGAGCTATAACCGCATAACACAATGGGTGGGTATCTATAAACCCTAAATATTCAAGCCTGCCTCTCTATTCCCGCTTTTCGGATCTCCCACATAAGAGCTAGGATTTAAATTATTATAACAAAGATACTCACCTCACCTCCCCTTCTTAACTATTTTATAGGACAAATTTCTTCTTATTCTTCCATCTACTCTTAAAACCTCAGCTCTAGTAGTCACCCAAAAGTTTCACAACCAAGGACATCTACTTCCTAGTACCAAAACAAAAATTTTGAATACCCTTTTTTCAGTAAAGAGGAAATTTGTAAGCATTTCAGCTAACAAATTAAGCTAACCCATTTTGGGAAATTTGATATTTGAGCAAACTTTTAACCAACAAATCTAACAAATTTTATCTAACATATTTTGAAAATTTTGGTTCTGCAATGGATTTGAGATTTTAGTTGATAAAATTGATGCAAAGATGATGAAAAGGTTGAGCAAAGCTTGTGCTTCAGCAAAGATGATAAAAGAGAAATCATTTTTTTGTTTCTTTTTTATTTGTATGAAAATGTCCTTTTATACTACCTACAAGAGGTTTCCAATTATTATAATTTTAAAAACTAAAATTAATTACTTTTAATGGCGATGTAGTCTCCACATAATTAATGTAGTGGTGACATTTTATTAGGCGTCACTATAAAAATGGAGCCAAAATTTTATTATTATTAGGAACTAAAATTTTTAGCATAGTGACACTTATTAGAGGTGACAAAAATTATCCGATGCTAAAAGATGACGTATTGCAACGATAATAATTGTTGCCACTAAATATTATATGTCTATAGCAAAAAATTGACTCCCACTAATTATCACCACTAAAAACCAGATTTTTCTTGTAGTGATAGGCGGGAATTGATAGAATAGGAGTAAATTCACCCCAACTTTCCATTTAAGTCCACCACAAGGAGAAAATTTAAGATTAGCCCTCGATCTCCACCTTTCGACACCTATAAGCATAACACTGTGCGCTAAGGGGTATCACTATGGATATGAACTAGGGACACTTCGCTTTCTTATCCTTAAAACCCTTTCTATCCAGATGCTACCTCGAGTTCAGCATAGTCTTACAACCTCCATGCCCTAATCCATTCAATGACTTAGCCCCCAATCCATCAGCTTAACCTAGACCTCTGTCCTATATATAACAACTTCCCCACTCTGGTATCCCCTGAGTTATCAACCTTGTCTCTTCCTTACAACCCACCATTTCTACCAATCTACACCTATAAATCTCACCTTGCTACTCTCGAGCTAACATACTAGTTTCACCAAATCAACATCTAGAGTTTAAACTTAATGTCTACCTACCATCACGTACTACTAACAAAGTAACCTATGTAAAATATACATATATTGTTGACTCCACAAGGAGGTCACCGCTATTTCCTTATTCACCCATTGATCACCTATACATACCCAAAGAAAAACATCACTTTTATGCACCAAATAATAAAAGCACCTCATGGAGAAACACTAGGGCAGACAAACCATTATCAAAAGGATACTTCAACTATTCCTTAAGCTCATTCAACTGAACTAGAATTATTCAATAAATAGGGAATAGAAATAGGATGAGTATCCAGAACAAGATCAATCCAAATTTAATTTCCCTATCGAGGCACCAAGAAGGTCATCGAAGACCTCAGGAATTTCATTCACCACCAGGACAAAATACAAAGAAGGACCCTCCGAGTAAGAATCTTTAATCCAAACTAGATGATAGAGATACCTTTTAGAGATTAACATCTGAGCTCTAGGATATGATATGCACTTCCCCGTAGGAACTAGGGAACCACCCTCCTACTCAATAATTGACTCATTAGGGAATTAAAGATAACGTTATGAGTCCAACAGTCTAGAGGCGCGTAGCATGAGTGCAACCAATCCATCTCAATATGATAGTGAAACCAATCATATCTAATTCAAATAGATCCACCAAAGTCTTTCGACTACCCACAGATACCACACAATCTCTATGGATTGTTTTAGTCACCATAAAGTCACCCACTAGCGTAGAAATAAAAAAAGGTGCAGAATAAACTAGGGGCCGAAAACAAAATACACAACCACAAATAAAGTCACATAAGAATGAGTGAACTCCAAATCAAGTAAATAGAGTACATCGCAATAAAAAAGTTTCAACATACCCGCAATGACATCAGGTGATGCCTTGGACTCATGTTGGGTAGTGAGATCAAAAAGATGGTCCCAACCAATGCCTAAGACAGAAGCAGCATCCCTAGATGCAAGAACTAGGGTAATGGTAATTGAGATCCTATTTTCCCCAGTGGAAATCCTTGTGGGACACTCTCGTAGAATGTGACCCAACTGACCACAACTAAAACACTGACTCTACCACTTATAGCGATTATCTTGGAGAAACCAACCACAAAAATGATAGAAAGGAGAGAGTGGCTGACTGAGTTCCACTATCTAAAAAACTATATTCACCAAAAGACTAAGGATAAGGGACACTAACAACCACATGAGAACTCCTCAAATTTCCTTGATTAGACCAGTGTCCACCATTACCACTATTTATCTGACCCACTCCTCGGTCTAAATACTAAAAATTCTTGCTCGATCGATTCTCACCTTTGTCTTATTCCTTCTCACACCAACAGAACCAAACTGACATAATAGAGATACAACTATGTGGGTCAACAGATAAAAAAAACATTACAATTTAGCATTGGTAATGTCTCCGTAAAGTGATTAAGCATGAGTGTCACCTTTTAGAGAAGGGTCAGTAGAGATCGAAGGAACTCCATAGGGGAAATTAGAAAGTATGCCACTTGATCGAGTATGTCACCCATGAGTTGGATAAGATTCACCCATGTCATCCTCGAGTAGGACCGGTGAGTTTTCATAAGCTTCAGATTGTCAGAAGGACTTGATCTAAAAGGTGAACAAAAGAAGATTAAAATGAGGGTTCAAGACCTTAGACTCAATAGCCTAAAAACCACAAGAGTAAAACATTCTTAAATGTCTCATAGCCTCTCCCTTATAACTGTGGGATGCTACACATCCATAAAAGAGACTCTACTCAACATGAATTTATGGATACCTTTGACACCAAAACCTAGGCTATGATACAAATCTGATATGACCCAAACTAGGGCCTCATCGTATTGGGCATATCAAGTACAACCCATATCGAAGGCAACTCCCTACACCCAATCTAACCAACCAATATAGAAATTATGTCGGATGGATTGCAAACATATAACAAGATAGAGTATTAAAATTTCAATTACACCAACCCAACAAAGTCATATCATCTAAACCAAACCAAATTATAATATACCTAAGTCCATAGTTTTCCATATAAAGCCTCTAAATAATGTCCAAGATTATCTAGTCAGGACATGCCCCCAACCATAGCCAAAAACAAATATCAGGTAAACTGTAAAAGCATAAGATAAACCATAACATGAAACGAGACTTCCAAAGAATTGAACCTCACTACTTTAGTCTAACTTAAGATATCCTTAAATCACTAAGTCATTAAGTAGGAGGTATGATACTACTGCTGATTTCTACATCGCTGGGGGATATAGTAACCGAACATGGGATAGTGGGTGAACTCTAGCATGTACTCAGGAATAAGGATAAAATAAGGCCATTATTCAAATCCAAAGTAAATAACCATATGAAATAAGATACATATGTACATATATAAAATTTCAGTAAAGGGAAACGAGTTTAGCATGAATTTAAGACATTAACCTGGGTTGTATAGCTTTACGGTCGTAATCTACCCAGGGGATATATGGGTCTAGTGTTACCCCTGGTGGTCTCCAGCGCATGTATCTACAATTACCAAATATATCAAAAGGGTTGAGAATTCTCATGTACCCTTCGCCCTCCGTAATATATATATATATATATATATATATATATATATATATATATATATATATAAAGTATAAAATTAGGGTATCTTGTTTACCCTAAAAGTATATGGTCACTATGACCAACCCTCATATCGACAAACATGAGTTTCCAGTGTCCGTCCATCAGACTTACACCTTTACTATTATCTATCACAACCCATAATTATTGCCTAATTAAAAGCTTTAACATATAATCAAACCACTAATTCAAAAATTTAATTACCAAGGCATTATGTAGTTTTATCGTCATACTATCTATAGCTTACAAGTAATGTCATTATAAAGAACATAGGGGATTCCCATGTACCCCGCAAACTCTATTATTAAAATCTCTTTAGGAAATTTCCATGTACCTCGCAAGGTTTTCAAAACCAAAGCCATGGACACCAAGGCGTTTCCAAATAATTTAAAACCATTTAAACCAATTTAGGTTCAATTACCATATTATGCGATGAAATGTTTTCAATAAAAGTCAAACTACGTGACAAAATCATTCTCATTGGCATTTTATCAAACATGTTTAGGGCATATACTTTCCAAAACAAAAACCAAGCATCAATTGGCCATTTCTATGCAACCACATGTTCAAATAATAATTATAACATGGTAACTATTAGAAAAATATGGGAAATCATTACCCAACCAAGAACAACCAAAACCCCCAACATATATTTGAAAATCGAATCTATACCATAATATTACCATGATAACCATTAATTAAAACATGCTTTTAGTTGAACTAACAATGAAGGAGTAGAGACATGCCTGATTTATAAAGATACACAGAGTGATTTTGATCCTTAAGCCTTAAGAAGGCCACCTTAAAGAAACCCTAGCCCAATATTCTTGAGAGGCTGTTAGAGAGTGTTTTTAATTATCTAAAGTGTGCAAAGGATGACCAAATTGGGTTATACGGCATGTGGTTTTAAGGGATTGGGGTGGGAATTATCCAAAATACCTTCAACTTAAAGGCTATTGAAGACTCGTAGGAGGGTACAATACGAACCCTCCACTCGTACCCACATCATATGAGTTGTATCTTTCACCCGTACCTTAATCAGAAAGATGGACATCACATTTTGTCTAATATATGACTCCTTAGCCTTACTCATACCCTAACCATACGACTAGTACCTTTCAAGTCATACCTTAAGCAGAAGCATCTAGGCTAGACTCTGGAAAACATATGGTTTAGACCCTACCTCTCGTATTATGTACATACAATGTCTTCTCATACCAAGAACAAAACTTGTCAAATCATACTGACCAATATACGACTAGGTTCCTAGATCCATACCCACACCATATGACTAGTATAGTAGGTCGTATGATATATAAAAGGATCAAACTCAGGAAATTTTCAAGGGACAAAACAAAGAGTGTTTCAAGGATTTTCCAACTAAATGATTTAACCCAACACAAGAAAGTTACCTGTGTAATTACTCAATGTGAATGGTATGCTTCTACTTGGTGGGAGACTAAGAGTGTGAAAAGAGAGAAAAATGGTAATCCCAAACATATGTATTGGGATTAATTGAGGGTACTCACAAGAGAGAGGCATGTGATGGAAAGGTTTAAGCAAGAGCAATTAACAAAGCTCTCTAATTTGAGACAAGGTGGTACGTGTATGGAAGATTATTATGAGGAGTTTCAAAACTTGATCCTTCATCTTGAGATTTGAAAACCCCCAAATCATTGTATGGATCAATTCCAAAATGGTTTAGATAATGGAATTGCTTCTTAACAAGTCTTCAACAAGTTTGGCCAAATAGAAGATCTTGTTAAAGCAACCATTTTCATTAAAGAAATAATAATGCCAAAAAGTCCATCAATAAACGTTATAATTCTTCTACTTCCTTCAAATGAAAAAAAAGGCTTTCAATAAGTCCTTAGATAAGAAGACCATTGACAAGATGATCCAAAGGTATCCACCAACAAATGAAAGTAATTAATTTTCTAACAGAAATCCTAGAGGCATTGTTTGTTTTAATTGTCAAGGTTGGCGTCATAAGGCTAGTGAATATACCAACCAAAAGAATTGGTAGAGGGTAATCCTTACTTTGTTAGGAATAAGGTGACACAAAATAATGGTGGTAAGGAAAACCCTCAGGTAGATGATTACCTTAGAAGCTAAGGGGAATTAGCAAAATTGAAGAGGACTTTATGTAATGACCCTTCAGGTCATTTTCCATAATCCCACTTATTTCAATCGTTAGATATTTTTCATAGCTTTCCCAAGTAATTTATTACTTGCTGGAGCTGATAGTTTTGTTACTAGATAGTTTATTTAGTTTTTAGAACCAATTCCCTATTTACGAGTCTTCATTGGTTCCATATAGCCACCGACCAAAAACTTTAGTAAAATTATAATGGATGCAAAGTCTAACTACATCAGTAGCCTCATAATATAAATTTTAGGTTAGGTAGACCTTTTGTTTGGGTCCCACTACACCCATGCCCATTTCAACCCATTAGTTTAAAAGTAAAAAATTAGAAAATAGGTGTGGGACCCATAAGTCACCTAAATAACCTTGTATGGAAAATTAGACTTCACCAATGCATCTGTAATGTTGAATTTAGTAGGGTTGCATAGTTCATCTATGAAAATTGGAGTCCAAATAAGTCACTAAGGTTAAAAATAAGTTTGGACCATGAGACACCAAAGCATGGTGATCTCGTCCAATGAAGGTCAATCGCGGGAGTTACGATCCTAGCCATATTTAGAACAAACATGGTACCTATTTTCATGGTGGGATTACATAGCCCCGTTGGTTAAGATTTTGCCATTTTCCACTTTTTGAGCTCTATAAACCCTAGAATGGCATGCTTACTTCAAATTGAGTCTTGAGTGTAAGTTGAAAGCTTGTTTAAAATATATGTTCATGATGAACAAAAAATTTGAGGTAAGAATCCTTTCATTTCATGCTTTAGTTTATTGTATTTTTGGCCAAAAACCCCAAATTGCTTGAGGGCTTGATTTTTCCCAAATAAGCTTGGTTCTTACTTGATTTTTTATGCTCATGATTCCTTAATGGTATTTAAAATCTAAGTTGATCTCAAAAATATATTTTCTGTAAGGGGCACCCACTTGGGGGGGTTTGGTATTATTTTTGGACGTGGAGCACAATGGTGTAATATGAGTATCAGTGTTTTTATTATGATATGTAGATTGTGTTTTTATAGCTTTACACTTGGAAAAATCTTCTCAAAAGAAAAAACAAAAAGATTTAGCTGATTATTAAGCATTCATCGGACTTGAGTTAGGCTAGGTTTATCCCTTGATAGATTAAGCTATATTTTTATATAATTATGATATCTTATTATATTAGGATGTGTTTTATGTATTGCACTGATGAAATGTAGGACTTGCGTTAGTTGGACCATTTAGGCTATGTGAATCTTACAATTAAAAAACTTGACTTGCTACCCTTTGACTTAGGACGAATAGACTTCATGACATGTTTAGCATCAGAATGCCTTATAATACTCAATATTAGGATAATTAATCTAGTTAATCATACTTAGGGTAAGGTAGCCTTAGTTGCTAATACTAGTGAATGTTGCGTTTGTTCTATTGGACTTAGTAAAAGTGCTCGAGTAAAATATCTACCTTAGGGCTTATGGTGGCTTTCCTAATTTCTATGAGTTGATTTAGATACCATAGCCTAGTTCGGGGCTAGAAATTGACTTGAATGCATTCGAGGATTTAGATGTGGGATTGTTGACCCACCTTAAGGCAAGATTCATGATTAGTTCCCTTCAACCCTTACACTTAGTAATTGAGTAGAGAGTTCCCCTCTGTGGAAATATTGACGGTCCTTGGTACTTTTTGGATATGTGGAATAACATCAGAATTAATTCCTAAGTGACTAGGTGCAAGACCCCGTAAAGTTTTCTCGTAGTATGAGCATTAGAGTGTGTCAAGTGAAGTGTAATTCTGGCCTTAAAATATTGAGAAGTGACTTCCAAAGTGAGAGATATTTTAAACCATGTAGAATTTCCCTAATATAGACTTTTTTCATGTAGATAATAGAATAAACTTTCCATTGATACCAAATTCATCCAAATTCAATACTTGAGCGAAGAGTTAGAGCCATTTTAGTGATACAGTGTGCCATCTAGACTTTAGCATGTCGTGGAGCCAGCCAAAATGGCAATTGTCAAATTCCAGTGAGCCTCTATGATTCCACCGCATCACAGCGTCTTTTTACTTTGCAAACAAGGTAGGAACGCAATTTCCACCGTGTCGCGGCAAGGCTCAGTTTCCCAAATGTTCAATTTCCAGTAAGTTGGCATGATTATGGCGCGTCGTGCCAGTACGTAAAATTGGAATTTTTCCAATTCCATCTTTTAGTTCCAAGGGCAAAAAGGGTCTTTTACCAACCCCTATATATACTCTTTAACACGAGATTCAGAATATTTACACCCAAAATTGGTTTCTCTCAATTTTCTTCAAGAACAAGACCTAGGATTTCTAACACAAGGCACAAATCATCAAGGTTTCACAGTGAATCTTTCAAGAATTACATAAAAAGGTATGTTAGATTTTGATTCTTGGGTTCCTTCCACCTAAGAAGTTCAAGACTCCTTTTACTAAATTTAAAGATCTTATATTTATGAGTTTTCATGATTCATGCAAATTGAAATTGAAGTTCATGTTATTATTGAGCTAAATTTATGTTTTGTTTATGAAATCTCAAGAGATAGTTCTAGTATGTGATGAATTGTATGATGTTCATGATAAAACCTCTTCAAGTTGCATGTTAAGTGATGTGTTTATGTCATTTGAGTGTAGAAATTGTTGAATAACCAAAGCATGCTCCCCATATATTTGATAAAATGCTCATGTGAAGGAATTAGAGCCATTATAGCATGTTGACTAGAAACCCCCAATTGTGTGCAAGCTCATGCATGCCAAGCATTTGTTGATAAGCCTTAATGAACGAATTGTGATGTGTTAGCATGAAATCCACAAATTATATGCTCTTCAATGCATGTTAAATGTTTGTTTCAAGACCTTGTTGAGTGGAGTATGTGCCAATAGCATGTCTCCGTATACTATCACATGTTTATGAGTTCCAAGTGCTTGAAGAGATGCTTTAAGGATTGTAATGGTGAACGAATGTCCATGGTCATGTTTATTCAAGAATGTTTATATTTTACTTTTATGTTATTGAGTCCTCGGGATATTTAAACCCGACAATTTAGCTGTAACTCTAGATCTCGTGTCAGTTTTCACGATAACCTCAGTTAAGCCATAATTCTTAGAATTTCATTAGCTACAAAACTCAATACTCTTAGACAGTTACAGAACTTAAGAAATCTCAGTAATCTA